>JAECXF010000230.1:8180000-8820000 GCA_018151655.1 Drosophila bocqueti
AACCATGTTTCTAGATCGTGAATAATCGAACGCTTCCTTCTCAGGATCCCAGTACTGAGAGACGGCATCTCCGATGCCGAGAAGGAAGCCTGATCCCAGGGTATTGGTCACAAGAAGGTACTTCCCGAACATCTTCGACAAGAACGATTCGCTGTCAGACGGCTTTTGGTTGGTGTGAGGTCTTTTGGAGAAGTGGTTCACCGTTGAGGTGATTTTTTGCGGAAATTGATTTAACAGGCGATGCCATCGCACTCTTAACATCCTGCTCCTCCATGCGATCCATCCAACCTCAAGGGCCACTGTCTCCTCGCTGCCCTACGTTAGGTTGAATTTAATTCGTTAAAACTTATGTTGACGTAACAGCATTTTTGACATTTGAATATAAGGTTTCCCGAAATATAATAGTACCGTTTTTGAGTAATGTTTTAATTCTTAAACATAAGTTTTGGATTATAATATTTAAGGTATTTAAGCTGATATAATGTTATGGAAAGTAAAATCCGTTTTCCTTTTAAATTCACCGTTCTTTCGCGCGTCGTTCTATTCGTTTTAGAGAAGAGCAACAGATCGATAGAAATTGTAGCAATTTTAAGAATACGCTCTCCATCCCTTAGCGATATTAATCGATAAGTTCCGGTGTATGTACCCTGTCCAGCTACGGGCACACTTTTTTCTGTTTTTGCTTTGCTCCTCTGTTCGCGTTATTTTTAGGCCGCCGCCAAAGTGTTTCGTTTTCGTGGCTAAAATTCCGGAATTTCTGGCGATTCCGTCGGTTTGCCAAACTCTACTCTACACGCAACTATTTAAGGTTAGGGCCGGCCTACCAGGCGGCCAATAAATTATTGGGAATCGCGCTTAAAAGACACTTCTTTTTCAAGTGGCCAAAAGTCGCCGACGACATCGTGCATCCGGTTTTTCCGGCTGACTAATTTTGGAACTGCTGCTGCTGGCGTCTGCTTCTTTTCGAGACCCACGCAGCGATGAGGCTGCTGTACGTGTTTTTGCTGATTCTGGCCGTGCGCTTGGCCTCCGTATTTGTGGTCCAGACGTACTACGTTCCGGATGAATACTGGCAGAGTTTGGAGGTGGCCCACAAAATCACTTTTGGGTGGGTACAGACTCTTATGGTCTCTTTTAGAATAATATTATTGGGTAATTTGTTTGATATCGGTGGAGGTGTAATTCATGGTTTTCTGCTAAAGTCCGGGTTTTTGTAGATTTTAAACTCGGAGGATAAATAATCTTTTCAATTGAAGTTTGTCCTTGTTAGGGCGTGGTATCTAGTCTAGATTTTATATTAATCAACCCTAGTGACTAAACTAAGGTGAAATAAAAGTCTAATTTGCAAAGTTTCATTCAGCTTTCTTGAAAAGTAACCATATCAAGGTACTTTGGACTGTGCCTTTCCACATGATAAACAATTCCTAGCAACATAATCAAACCCATTATCAATGCAATTATCTTGGCATTAGTGATTTTTTGATAATAATATTTTGTAATACAATTTGTAATATTCATCATATTCCCATCTCATAGTTACGGCTACCTGACCTGGGAATGGGTGCAGGGCATTCGCAGCTATGTGTACCCCCTGCTGATCGCCGGACTCTACAAGCTTCTGGCTCTCCTGCATCTGGACAGTGTTCAGCTTCTGGTGCTGCTGCCAAGGATTCTACAGGCCACGCTATCTGCTTACTCGGATTATCGCTTCTTCGTGTGGACCGGCAAGCGGAAGTGGGCCCTGTTTTTGATTCTGGTTCCCTGGTTCTGGTTCTACACGGGATCAAGAACTCTGGCCAATACCTTGGAGGCCTCACTGACCACAATTGCCCTGAGCTATTTCCCATGGTATGGCGAGGGAACTGGCTATCTATGGCCAGCTGCCATCTGCTGTTTCCTGCGTCCCACGGCGGCGGTAATTTGGCTTCCATTGAGCCTGTATCATCTGCGGAAGAGTCGTCAAAATGTGCTGGAATTAATACTCAAGCGTTTCGTCCTCATCGGGTGAGTGTTTGTTTACTGGTAAAAAAAGAGATTCTTTTGTGGATTTCATGGATTATTTTTCAGTTTACTCGTTGTTGGCCTGGGAGTTGCCATTGATACTTACTGGCATGGTCGCTTGATTGTCACGCCGTACGAGTTCCTTAAGTACAACATTTTCAACAACATCGGCAGCTTCTATGGCTCACATCCTTGGTACTGGTACTTCACCGTGGGCCTGCCCACTGTCCTGGGCGTTAACACGGTGCCCTTCATCTTTGGCATAATGGAGACTGTGAGGAAGTCGGAGAAATTTGCGGTTAGCAAACAGCTCTTGATCACTATCTTCTTGACTCTGGTGGTACTGAGCGCTGTGGAGCACAAGGAGTTCCGATTTGTGTCGCCGCTGCTGCCCCTGTGTCTATACGTGGCTGCCGATGCCCTGTCCAAATGGAGCTACCGGGCTTCCAGCACCATACTGTGGACCTCTGCCCTGGTTATATTAGTGGGCAATATAATTCCGGCGTGGTATCTGAGCACCGTCCACCAGAAGGGGCCCATCGAGCTGATGCCCAAACTGCGGGAGATCGCCCAGGATTACCGGGATGAGCGGGAGCACCGAGCGAATATCCTTTTCCTGATGCCCTGCCACTCGACGCCGTATTACAGGTAACTCACCTTGTAAAATAATAAATTTCAGAGCAAATATTTAATATCTTTCAATATTTCCATTTTCCCTTTGCAGCCACATCCACGAGAACGTAACCATGCGCTTTCTGACCTGCGAACCCAATCTTGACAAGAGGGAACAGTACAAGGACGAGGCGGACCGCTTCTTCGAGAACCCGCTGCACTGGATTAACTCAAATATACCCGTACACCCGCTCTCCGCACAGCCGTCGCACGTGGTGCTGTTCGATCCGCTGGCCGAGAATATCAGCGTGTTTCTGCGCAATTACCGACTGCTCCATCGCATCGAGCACGCAGAGGTAACCTGGCTGGAGGGCTTGCAGGCTCTGGCCGACGACGGGTCGCAGGCTGTGGGCGTCCAGTCACCTAATCTCGTGTCTCTGTTGCAGCACCGCCAGTTGCGCACGGGTCGCTCCATTTTGGTCTACCAGCGCCTGAAGAAGGGCGAGGAGAATGCATTCAATCGCGGAAACGAGGCGGAGGAACCCGATGTCCACGATCATCCGGGACTAGAGGAACTCCCACCGGCCGAGGAGAACAACCAGTTCAATTAGACATTTAGAGCGAAAGAAACCTGATAGACTTTGCTACCCCACCACTCAGCCCTCCGTTCAAAAAGTTAATATTAACTCTAATACAAACGTATATATTTTGTATAACATTTTGGCCTTTGCAAAAGTTTTAAAACGTGACGTGCGGAAGAAGTAGAGAATCGAGGAGATTCGTAGGCGCTTTTCGTGTAATTTGTGCTAGTTGATAATATGTAAGCCATCCGAGCATTTAGGCGTTAGCGGCATATTGAGAGGCAATATATATTTTAAAGTAGTCTATACGCACTCTTGTCCTGTCCTTTCTTTAATTTCTCAAAATAAAGGTTCAGCTCGAGCGGAATGTTAAGAATTTTTATTCGATTGTTGGCCAGTGTTGACTAACGCTCCCTTGGGGAATTGTGTAAAGGTACATTTGTTTCGTATTTAAAGTGCAATGTCCAGTTCTTAAATCTATTTCACAGCGGAAAAATGTTTATTCATCTAAAGTGCATTTTTTGAAGGTCATACTTTGTTGACAACCGGCAATATTTGAAACAAAAGACAAGTAAATGAAAGGAACTCGTATAATTGCATATGAAAATAAAGCTTGCAAACAAAATCAAACTACATCCACCATGTTGGTTCTCGAAGCGGGAAATTCCGCCAAAGTTGAGGAGAAACTGATTAACCTGTGCCACTTGCATGACTAAATCTGCGAGATCGGCAAGGCTTATTTTTAATATTACTTTTCCGTTCCAGGTATATCCCAACCCCAACGAATATATTGAAGTTAACATTATTTTGAATTCGTACAATTTTCTGTTAGCTACTAACAGTTAAATAAAATTAAAAGTACTATATATAAACCTTTTCATAAATTCACTACTAGTTTAGCATTCTGTTAAATAAAATGTTTGTTTCTATTACAATTAAAATATTTAGATACGAATTAGAGTGTTAGACCTAATGGAATTTTTATTTTTTTTTTACATTACTGTTAAGATAACATTTATTGTTTCGATAGTTCTTAGATCGGCTAAAGGTGGCAGGGCTGTTTTACTCCCACCGCCAATTCTTAAGCAGCACAGCGTTGCCAGATCGCACGGCGTCACCTTCTGTTCGCGAAATTAAATTAAACGCGTTTAATTAACGAAAGCTGCTCCAATCGCACAACCCTCCAACACACATAAGATGGCTGCTTCGATGAGGGCGCTGCTGAAGGTGCGAGGTGCGTATCTAAAATACCTATTGCCTAATAACCGCCGACACGGCGGAGGGAAGCATAATAAATTATATAACTTCGATGGATTTACGGCACGAAAGTGGCGAAAAGTACAAACAAATAGAGGGCACCTGTCGGTCCGCTAGCTCGTCTGATTAGGCAGCATCAATTGGCATTAACGATCCGGATTAATGTGTAAGCCTCCGCCAGATACGTGGCTTCGGCGAAGAGGAAGAGTTGTATTTAGCAGTGCAGGCGACGGCGGTGATGGAGGTGAGGGACGGCGGGGACAGAGGGAGGTGCGTTCAAGGTTCGCATGTGACCCATCGTACAAACAACGGCTTTTTCGGCTATCAGAAGACAGTGAAGCGTCGATAATCGAAAACTTTCCGTGGCAAACAAAACTATTATCTATGGAATATCACATTTGCTAAATTTATTTATTTTTTAAATATAGAAATAATGTATTATATTGCGTATTCTTTACAGTAGTCAATAGTATAGTTTTTATGCATTTTTTTTTACTTTCGTCCATGTACATATGTATACACGTTCATTTTCGATAATTTCTGGACTGTCCATTTGTAGAGTGGTTGGAATACATCCTTTCTTCAAGATGGGATATCTGCCATGTTCTATAAATATATACAAATTCTGGAATTTGACCTATAATTATGTTTTTTTTGTAAGTCCAAGTCCACAAATCTCCTTGTTCAACAAGTCCTAACAGAGAAAGTTACAGTTTCTAGCAGTATATCCCCTTCGGGAAACTAATTTTATTTACAACATGATATTTATTTATTTTATATTCTAGTCTTGTAAAGATTTGGTTTAAGTTTGTTAGCAAATAGCTAACATCCGAGGGAATTCAAATTAATTTATACATCCATTAGGCATCTGGGCTTGTCATAAGGACACTCTCCTCGTTCTATGTACAAAAAATCTGTGAAGTAATATTATGAGATTAATATTTATATGAGATCCCATATAATTACAATCTCATAAAAAATACCTGGCAGTCCCTGTTCCTCACGCTTTAAAGAATAAATATTTAAATCATCAAGACTATCCGCGTACAGGTAACAATCTGGTAGAATTCCACACCAAGGTTGAAGAACGTAGTGGCTAGGTCGGTGGCGTTCACTTCTAATTTGCATTCCCTTGTAGAGACCTACATATAAATGATAACACCTGCATATAGCCTCTAAGTAATTAAACAGGCACTCACCCAAAACTAGGAAAAGAATAAAAGTCTTCATGATGCTTAAGTCTTGATATCCCTTGTGAGATTAAAAGCCTTCGACTGATGGAATAGGGCTTTTATAAATTTGTCTACTAATTATTTTTAAAAGTACGATTTAGTGTGAAAAAGAAATTATAGTATGGAACAAATCTAGTTGCTCGTTATATAAAAATATATGTATATAGATATAACGCTTTAAAATGTTCATGCCCTGAGCAAATAATTTAATAACGCGTTTCGATTTCATTTCAGAAATAGTAAAGTAAAAATCTGGCAATTCTTCTTTAATTTCTTATAGTTTAAACAATTTAATGAGTTCCCTTAGGAAAGAAATGTTTTTTAATGAATTAATTTGTTATTTAATAATTAGTTAAAAAGTAATCCTTTAGCATGGCGCCTTATCAAGGGGACATTCACCTTTTATTATTTCTTTAAAACTGAATTTAAGCACCTTTTGTTTGTTTAGGCCCTAGCGTAAACACTTACCAACCTTATTGAGTTTTTTAAATAGGGTTTTAAATAGATTTTCACATTTGTAATAATAATCCTTAGCTACCCCGTACTGAGGATCAATAAAGCCTGTGTAAAATAGCAATACTTGTCGCATTTTTTTTAATGAAAAGTAATGAAACTTACAAAGGATGAAGGCAATGCAATTAGTTTTAAATAATGACGGCCTTCAGTGCCATGTATAATTATCACTTTTCATTTATTTTAGAAATTTAATGTACAATATGCCCCTATATCCGTTTCTACACAAACTTGTATGGCACTTGCAGATAAATTCGATTGAATGTTTGTTAATTTGATTTATTTTTTTTTTTAAATGTGTTAATAATGTATTCTATGTACCGGAGGTCAGGGCCGCAGAGAGAAGAACGGGGCCCAGGGGTAAGCCCCGCTTGACATTTCTGAAAATATCGGGCTCCTTTTGAAAACTACGGGTCCGGGGTTAATTCCTCCGTCACCTTCTCAGTAACATCAGTATAAGGATCTTTTTCTGTCACTTCCTCTACATAAGTTGGGACACATTTCTTCTTAAGATGGGGACATTTGCCATGTCTAATATATACAAATTCTGAAATATATTGATAAAAATCAATTTCTTTTTGCATTAAAACTTGACATATGTACATATACTTACGTTTTCCGTTATCTGCAATTCTACGTCGACAAATCTCCATTTTCAACAATTCTCTGTTAGCGGCTTGAAAGTTACATTCTCTACTAATTGCACATAATGGCTCATAATGGTTTGGGTTTCTCCAATGACACAATTGTTTGCCATTGATTTCTAATATTGTGATAGCTAAAAATACAAGATAAGGAAGTCTCTAGTTGGATGGCCACAAAACTTACTTAGAATAAGAATAAAGTAGAAAATGCGCATGACAATGCTGGAGTCTCCAGATGAGAGTTCGAAAGTGCTTTGGAAGGAAAACGAAACGGTTCTCGAACAATGTCATCAAATCAACTGTGAAATCGGTTTGGCATTTTCTTAATAGCCGTTTATTAATTTAATATTTAAGTCCGTAAAATCAATTTAATGTTTCTATACCCTTGCAGGGTATTATAAAATTAGTCAGAAGTTTGCAATGCAGTGAAGGAAACATTTCCGACCCTATAAAGTACATATATATATTCCTGATTAGCATCAACAGCCGAGTCGATCTAGCCATGTCCGTCGGTCTGCCTGTCCGTTTCTACGCGAACTAGTCCCTCAGTTTTGAAGCTATCTGAATGAAACTTTGCACATAGTCTTCTATATGCTCTCACTACTATATAGGTTGGAACGGGCCGGATCGGCCGACTATATCATATAGCTGTCTTAGGAACGATCGGAAAATTTTGAGGAAAAAATTAAAAAAAACTTAGTAAATGAGTTTCAAACAAAAATTACTCTCCTCATCTTTTTTCAAATTCCTTGTGAGATTAGGCAGTAGAGTAATTGCCGTTGAAAGTCCGATTTAGTGTAAATAATAATTCAAATAAAGATGAAATAATAAATTATATTACCAATATTAATTGATTATTAATTCATTAATTCATATTTTGCATTTTTCAGATGGCTTTGTTGCCGGCGTGCGATGCAATTCGCAGTACAACAAGACGCGCGGCAACCTGAAGCTGACCGGCGACTCGCGGGTCATCTGCCAGGGATTCACCGGCAAGCAGGGAACGTTCCACAGCCAGCAGGCGCTGGAGTACGGCACCAAGCTGGTCGGCGGTATTTCGCCGAAAAAGGGCGGCACCCAGCATCTGGGCCTGCCCGTCTTCGCCTCGGTGGCGGAGGCCAAAAAGGCGACGGATCCACATGCCACCGTCATCTATGTACCGCCGCCCGGTGCTGCCGCTGCCATCATTGAGGCCCTGGAGGCGGAGATACCGCTGATCGTGTGCATCACCGAGGGCGTGCCGCAGCACGACATGGTGAAGGTGAAGCACGCCCTGATTAGCCAGAGCAAGTCGCGATTGGTGGGACCCAACTGCCCGGGAATCATTGCCCCCGAACAGGTTCGTACTCGCGCCGCATCTTAGCCTCGCCACGTCCAAGAGATAAGCGCTGGGCCTGAAGCGGTGCAAAGTTCAATTTCCATTGGCTCTGTTTATGCCGCTTATCTCTCGGTATGACGCACACACACTCAACTGAAGGAATAAATACAAATATCGGTTTAATGGCTATAATTAGTGAACCCCAATACCAAATTGATGATAATCAGGTACTCCTTTTTCTTGCTCTTATCCTTCCCCCGCGTTGCAGTGCAAGATCGGCATCATGCCGGGTCACATTCACAAGCGCGGCAAGATCGGCGTGGTTTCGCGCTCGGGAACCCTGACCTACGAGGCCGTGCACCAGACCACCGAGGTGGGTCTGGGCCAGACCCTCTGCGTGGGCATTGGCGGTGATCCGTTCAACGGCACCGACTTCATCGACTGCCTGGAGGTCTTCCTCAAGGATCCCGAGACCAAGGGCATCATCCTGATCGGTGAGATTGGAGGTGTGGCCGAGGAGAAGGCTGCCGATTACCTGACCGAATACAATTCGGTAAGTCCACTGCGTTCTATTCTGCCAATAGATTATATTTATTTAATTTGAAATCCACACATTTGCGTCCTAATTGTAGGGCATCAAGGCCAAGCCTGTGGTCTCGTTTATTGCCGGTGTGTCGGCGCCACCCGGTCGTCGCATGGGCCACGCCGGAGCCATCATCTCGGGCGGAAAGGGAGGTGCCAACGACAAGATCGCCGCCTTGGAGAAGGCCGGCGTTATTGTGACCAGGAGTCCAGCCAAAATGGGCCACGAGCTGTTCAAGGAGATGAAGCGCCTGGAGCTAGTGTAAATAATTAACAAGGCCATAACCACAACGGAATCCATACGCCGAACAAAGCGTATACGCAACACTCATGATCATGAACTAATAACGTTAAGCTGAAAGTGTGTCGAAATCGAATTGAGTTAATTCGAGAAAATCCAAATAAATTATTGTGAAAAATCGCGTTGATATGTGGCACATATTCCAAGAATTATGTTACCTAACTGCCCGTACCACCAAGTTGAACTTAAATAACTCGCACCAAACTGAAATAATCGAAGTTGTTTAAAATGCACTCGGCTCTGAAAATTAGTTTTTGCGATCAGTTTTTTGCCTTATTTTAAAAATACCTGCTCGAAATATCAAAGCGAATTGTATTTAAATGTGTAATAAATATGCAAGAAAACAGGAAAGTTCCGGGGAGTGCTAAGGTTTTCAATTCCATTGCTTCCTTGCCAAATTAATTCCGAAAATCTTCATTGTTCTGCTTTTTAGTTTTTTACATTTATTTCAAATTGGAAATATTTTGGCGCTCTAGTTTTTTTAACATTTCAGTGTTGTAACATGTGTTAAATAGCATTGCAGAGTTGCCAGACTGCACCCCTCATATTTTAGTTGTGCTATCAATATTTTATTTTATTTTTTTAATACTCCACCTTCACTTTTGCTTTTTGGTCAACTTATAACTGTCTGCCCTTAATAATTCCTTAGAAAAACAAAGGCAAATAAATAATAAACATAACCAGAAAACTAGAGCTGCCAGACTGAGTGAATCGAATCGGTCGCGCCAGGCAGCTGAGCCAGTGTGACCAATCACATTAATTCGCATTTAACACGAACTTTACTGGCGGTGGTAAGGCATTTGTCGAACGGGTCATACTGTTGAAAACCTCATTTTCTGTATTATTATTATTATTATTATTCCGTATCGGCGGTTAAAACAAATGTGAAAAGCACCGCGAACAGCACCCACAATTGCAGTGCCGCCCCCTTGTCCGCCGCTCCCTCCCGCAAAAAACGGAAAAGCGGCGCAGAGAAGCCGAGCAAGCGGAGAAGGAAGTCAACAGAAAAGAAAAAAAAAGAATATCCAAGAACAACAGCAACAACAATCGCATCGCCATGGCCAGCAGAACTGAAAATGGTGAGTTTCATTGCAACATTCGCAGGAAAATCGAGCTCGAATCTGCAAATAAAGTGTTTGCAGCGCGTTATGGCTAAAACATTCAGCTGAAATTGTAACAAGTGATTTCCTTCGCATGCGTCTCGTCTTGTGGAGCGCCGGCTGCAGCAACGGAGTTGCACAGGGTTGTTATGCCTTGTCTAATTGGAGCAGAATCGCATCTCTGCTTGCGGAAGAACCAGAAACTATAGTTTTTTTTTTCTTGTAAGTTTAAAAAATTCAAATACAAATTAACTACGGTTTATTCATTAGAACGATTTTGCAATGCTTTAAATCATAACTCCTCTTAGTGCCCGGCATCCTTAGTACTTAGAACCATTTTTAAATTCCTTGAATTTTGA
The DNA here is from genome assembly GCA_018151655.1 of Drosophila bocqueti. Classification (NCBI taxonomy): domain Eukaryota; kingdom Metazoa; phylum Arthropoda; class Insecta; order Diptera; family Drosophilidae; genus Drosophila; species Drosophila bocqueti. Next base: position 8,190,501 of record JAECXF010000230.1, read on the forward strand.
GAATTTTGTTGCCGAAAAGTTAAACTAATATTAAACATATAGGTTATTTAAGATAAACAATTGTTAAGAGTCTTCTTTAGGGTCTTGTTTACAAAAATCTACAAGGAATCTTATTGTGGGTTTCTTAGTGTGCATTCGAAATTGGGTTAAAGTGGGTTTTTCTTGTATTTTTAAGAGTTTACTTTAACAAAATGTAAGAAAAAGTATGGAAAACGCTATCAAAATGTTTAATTTATGTTCCAATTAAATAGTTGCAAGGGATTTGACTATCGGAATCACATGTAATCTATCAAATTACTAGCTATTTTAAATATTGTTAATAACAAATACTTTATATTGGGAATTCTAAGAACTCACAACTTCTGGAGAAACTAATTCAAATTAAAGATTTTTACGCGTAAAGCAGAACAAAATCTTGCCATATTAGCTCCAGTTTGTCAAGAATTCACAACTTCTCTGGGTACATAGCACATTCTTGTCGTAAGTAAGTTCTGTAAGGTTTTTCCTCTTCGCATTCGCTCGATTTGTAGAGAATGCTTTTGTTTGTGTTTAAAATAGATTCGAAATGGCTCTTTGGCCTGCGTCCGCCGCCATAGTCGTCGTTTTCGAGTGGGTTTTTATTGAAAATCTATTTTGCGAATCAGGCGACCAGGCTGCCTATTATTTCTCCCTTCCCACCTTCCCTCTGGGCTAGGCACAGTTTCTCTCTTACACCGCTGGCGAAGCGATCGTGTCGTCAGGTTTGTTTGTTGCCTCTCCCAAAAAAATAAAAAGTGGGCCCGGGAATGACTTTACTTTTATATATTTATTTATATATATATATTTCTTTTTATTAACTGAAACTCGAATCTATTAAAAACCTTTCCTTTGAATCAAGGATTTTGAATTGGGAATCCCCAGACTTATACTTCATATTTTCCCACATGGCTCTACCTTAATTGATTACAGGTGATTTACAGGTGTTTACAGTGTATTTATGAACACCAAAGACAATTGCAAATACCACTGAAACGTCGCTGTTTTGTGTTTCTCTCTGCCTTTTGCTCTGTTTATTGTTTTATTCGAATATTTAGATATTCGCATTCGCATTCGGTGAGGCCTTTGACGATGATGTTCTCCCCGGTGATGATGACGATGTATCTTGGGTGATGCTATAATCGAAATGTCGTCGTTGTCACACAATGTTTTAGATGTTAAAAAGAAAAAAACACAAAAAGAATGCAAAAAGGAAAGAAAACAAGTATTTCGTCTTTTGTTGCTGCGCTCCGATTCGCTTCGCCCGTCCGATTCGTTGTCATTACACAAATACAAAAAAGGTTGAATGCAAATCTTACTGCAAAAAAGCAAAGAAAAAGTATTTTTCATTCGAGAATTTTGGGAATTTGTGTAAATTAATTTATTGCCTTTGTTCATGCTATCTTTGCTATCTTTTGTTATTTTGTTTACATTTTCTATGACATTCTGCAGCAGCCGTACATTTTTTTTTCGACAGGCTAACTCCTGTTGACCGAATTTTTGTAAAAATCCTATTTCAGTTTGAGTAAATCGAATGCTATTTATAAAATAAAAAATTATTTAAAAATTAATACTGTTAAAAAATGTTTTTTCCCTTTTAGATTTACAGTGTACATTTCTGCTTTACATTTTCAATATAAAATTAGAACTACTCAAAATGAAGACAAATCTGAAATAATTGAATTATGACTTACATTTAATGGGAATTTTATTTAAAAAATACATTACAAATTAGCTGAAGATCAGTTCAGGGTATATTTAAATTTAAGTGCAAGTTTAAACTGTGTTAATATGTTCCCTAAATAATGGAAAATTTACTATGGTTAAAGAAGTTTTTAATTTATGATTTACATATGGTTTAAACCAATTTATTCGTATAATTTTACTTGATTAGTTTTTAACAATTAATTAGTTACCATTGTAACATGAAGCTGTTACACTTAACTTTTTAACTTATTTCATTTCTTATTTGGTTTATCGAAGCTTATCTGTAGTTCGTTTCGCTACATCTCATGAATAATCGCCTATGATAAGATCAGACACATGACATCGCATCGGTTACGCCAGTTTTGTTTTTGCTGTTGTGTTTGATTTTGATTCGGAGGCCTCAAACCGTTGCGCCTTGTCCGCATCATCCCGTATGTTTCCTCTTTAGATTCTCTGCAGACAAAGTTGCGATGCCAAGCGAATTCTATTCCCGCAAAAGAGGAACACTGAAGAGGTTGGTGGGCGGCAGGCAGGCTGACTCTATAGCTGGGTGCGCCCTCTAGGCCCGTGCAGATGCTTTTTGCATATTTCATAATTCCCGCAGGTGGCTATACGGCTACGTGGAATGAACCCGGAATATGGCTGTTATACCTGCAGACGGCGGCCAACAATCAAATGGCCCCAAATGTCGGTTCCCAGGTGCCCCTTTGTATATGCAACAAGAATTTTTCATATGCCAAATGAATGATTGAGAGATGGAGAGGCGGAGGCTGTCTGCTGTCTCGGCAACTCTAGCTCCTTATTTCCTATTCCTATTAAATTTTGCCTTTTGGCTGATGTATTACTCCCGTTTAGAGGACATTCGGTAGTCCAGCCCTTGTGCCGCAGGACACAAAATGTTACTTAGCTTGGGCCTTAAACGTTTTAGTCATGTGTCAGCTAAAAAGAAGGCTGGGGAAAGCTTAAAATGATAAGATGACTTTGAGGTCTATGTATTTTCTGATATAAATACATATGTACATATGTATATGTATAACTTGAAGCACAGATTCTATCTTTAACAGACGAGACTAAAATCGAATTTAGCTAGGCTCTAGAAATTTAAAAACTTGACTTTGCTAAGCTTTAACTTCAAATCTTTTGACTGCACTTGAATAGTACAATTTGATTTCTCATTTAAATAATTTCCTGCTATTTGAATCTAAACAAAAGCCAAGAATCACCTTAATAGGGTATGTACAAACAAGGTCCCACCTGATACCTGACGCAGAAACAATCCAAGACTGCCAGTTGAGGGTGACTATATCCATCAAAGCTGGCATAATCAGACGAGAGAAGTGTCAGGGCTTAGGATTTTGCTGCAAAGAAGGAGGAGGAGGATGAGGTTGTTAGGAGCGCTTAAATAAAGACTTCTCTGGGTTGTCTGCCTGCGTGTCCTTCTGCCCATTTCTTTTTTCTGTTTTGCTGTTGCTCGCCTGCTCGCCACGTCTGGGTCAAGCTAGTGTAAGTGAAAGGAGGTGGTGCTGATATCCTTGCCTACTTTCTTAGCCAAACGTTTGTTGTTAACACCTTTCATGGTCGTCAAGACACGAGACGTGGCAAGGCCCAGTCATTGTCACAGGCAAATTAATTAAAGGACCCCCCGCTGGGCGATGTCGTAAAGCATTTAGCATTTTAATTGCGCCATAAAAGCAGAGCGGGGGCCGACAACACTGCCGAGGAGGTGTTAAAGAGGTGGCCACAGTGGGTTGGTTGTGCGCTCAGGTGGTCCACGGAGGCATGAGGAGGGAGAAGGGGGAGGGTGCCACGACTCTCAGCAAGAGTTGACTTTGCTTTGGCATTTGCTGGCTAATTAGATTGGATTTGCTTGCTTAATATCCCCCAGCAGGATCATCACAAAAGGCTTTAAAAATGGCCATCAGCTTTTAGTTTTCTTCACTTCTCAGCTCCGCTTCTGTTCAGGTGAAAACTTTAAAGAAACTGAAAAGCAATTATATAAAATTTCTCTGCAAACTAGGAGGTATTTCCATTTATTTAAGGCTTCTTAAATTTATTTATTTATATTTTTTTAAAAGAATATATAAAATATACTTTCGAGATTAAATACAACTCGCTGAGCTTCCTTTAAATAATTATTATTAGCCTTATAACCATTATAAGCTCTGATTTTCGTGGAAAAAGGTGTTCCCTTGTATTCAAAATGATATTCTCGTTTTTAACACGAGATTCCAGCTAGGAATCAGTGCCGTTTCGGCGAATGCATACCGTGCCTTTAGGGCGAACTTAACTGGGCCAACACCGGCCACACCCACTGGACACGGTGTGCAGTGTGCACAGCCAGCCACCCCCTTAAAGCCCAACCCTCCTACTGAATACTACTGCAGTTGCCTGCGGAAGTGACAGACGGATGCTGGCCGTATCCTCGTATCCTCGAATCCTCGCATCCTCGCTCGGCACTTGGCCTCGAAATGCGTTGCGCTTTTAAGCTCACACGTGCGGCGAGCTTAAGCTCGGTCTTTGCCGTCCTCTCTCTCTCTCTATCTCCGCTTGTATAGCCCTCTCTTTCGCCTCTTTCTCCGGAGAGCTATCTTTCCGAGTTGACCCAAATAAGATGTCGTAATTGCAGGCGAAAGGCGCGACATTCACGAATGTGCAATTACATTAACCGAGAGGAGCCAGAGAATGAGAGAGAGAGGAGCAACAGTCTCGTGTCTCTCTCCCTCTCTCTCTGTGTTTCTGTACCATCATTTCCTGTTCCATTATCACCATTCCAGTATTTCTTAAAAATTACACTAGCCAGAATGGCCTAAGTCATTGAGAAAAACAGTATCCTAATGAATGGAATGGAACTTTAACTAAACCCAATAATATTCATGTTTAAGAATTTTCAGTTTTAATTTATTTATTTATTTTTTTTAAGATAAGTATAGTTTCAAAGAAGCAATAAAAATCATCAGGTTCAGTATCCGGATTTGTTAACCAAACAAATATTATCACAGAAATGCTTTCCGAATCGAATTTTTGGCTTAGTTATGATCGATTTCAAATGCGTTCCTGAGCAAATCCCAATCTGTAAGGGTGTACAAACTTCGGCTTATTTGCTTAATGTTTTTGTATCAACTTCAGTGTAAAATTTCTTAAAAAGTAGCTTAGTATTTGTCAGCTATTCAAATAATTTTGAGTTTTCTGTATAATTTTAAACACCATTTCAGTAGATTTAATATAAGATAAGCTAAGATAATTTTATATATGGTACACTTGAAGACCGTATTTTGTCGATTAGTGTAATTTATTACGACGCATTTGGGGAAACGCATTTGACATCCCCCAGATGCCTTTTCTTCCTCTTCCTTGCTTAGGCAAAAAAAGTCTCCCGAGAGCAGTGAGCAAGGGAGAGAGAGAGAGATTGAGAAGGACATGTTGGGGAAGGAGGATGCTCGGGAACCATTTGGCTAATCGATGCAAATTATTTCGCAATTTGCCAGAGCGAGACGGAACGCAAAGGAGCGGGAGCGAGAGCGAGAGGGAGCTAATGTATCTGCCGGATTGTTAGCGCAACTTTGATTGAATTCAAGGTCCCGCTAGACGGAAAGTTGCGTTATTGCGTTGTGTGGACTTAAATTATGTTGCATACTTCGGGGTGGAATTTCTATGCTACCATCTCTGCGCGTGTGTGCGGGTTTTGTGTTTGCAGGGGTTTGTTTATTGTTTGCCTGTGTTTGTAGTGGAATCTAGGACACGCTTCACCTGACTTTATCTCACAGTTTGTGGTATTGAAAGCAACAATGCACAATGCAGTAAAGAGAGTTTGAAAGCTAGGAATATAAATATTTTAGATTTTTTTAAGGGATAGCGAACATATATTATTTGGAAATTCTCTTTAATATTCTGAATTATCGCTTTTTTACGACAAGTTTAGAAGCTTAGCTTTATATTTATTAACTTAGCTTAATACTGTATTTAATATACATATATTTGTACACATTTTTAAATCCTAAAATAAATACTATAATCTAATATTATATTGCACATTTTGTGAACCCCAAATGAATCCTTTCTTTACCTGTGCAAAGGTAAATAGAAAACTAAATTGAGAGAGAACAATTGCGAGCTTACTCCAGGCTTAACATTATTGACAACAACATTGACATGTCCTTTATCCTTATTCTCACATTTTCTTCTCTCTTCACCCCAGACTATCCCTCTTTTTGCATACTTTTCCTTTTCCCATAAGTAACAAAATTCTAAAAGCTTTTTTATTGCCCACTCAAATGATGTATGCATTCATCATCAGGAGAAAAAGAGAGGAAAATAAAATAACTGGCATATTCCGTTAGGAATCAAATGCAATTTCAGGCTCCAAATTGACAAATATGCAGGCGAGAAAGAGAAAGAGAGAGAAAGAGAAGGGAAAGCAATAAAAAGAGATGGCGGCAGCTTCAATTGATGGACACTTTTTTGGTCAATTTAGCAGTGATTTGCAAGGATAATTGAATTGGAAAAAGTTTTATGCTTGACCAGGGTATAAACGATGATTTATGGCTCAAAGTTTTAAATGGAAGATCAAGTTTTATAGTAAAAAAAAAGATAAAAAACAAAAAACAAAAAAAATTGAATTGATGAGTTCTAATTATGCACTTTTAGCCAAGGGCTTAAAAAATATTTATTTATGGTTTATCGTTTAGGGTTTTAAATAATATATTTATTTAAGGCAATTACTTCTACTATAATTAAATGATTTCCACGTTTAATCCTCATGCGCATTTTGTGGGTTATTTCATTGTCCAAAGGACTCTTCTCTCCATTACTTTATCAAAACTATTTCCATTCATTTTGCTGACTGCCCTTCACATAAACAATTTGATTAAAACAGTTTCAATCCCAGATTTAGATTGCTTTGATGGAACATCCCTTTGGTATTTACATTCAATTAAAACTAAATTCGATTTCCAGGTAAAGAAAGCATAGAAAACAGCATCGACTTTTATGAAGTTTATTTTTTTATGTCGGAAACATTCCTGTTTGGTTCCCGCTCTCTCTCTCTCTTCCACTCTCTCCCTTGCCCTCGCACGCACTAATGGCCACATGTCCAAGGTCCTTTGGCGGCCTGCTAGGAAATGAAGCCAAAGAACCAAGCGAGCAGGGATATAGGCAGTTATATAGAGGGGATATATAGGCAAAAACATACGGAAACAAAAACATAAAGGACGGAGGTGATGCCCAGTAACCAGAAGAAGGACTACAACAACTGCAGTCGGATCACGCATACTAATACGCACCATAAAGGACACTGACAACAACACAAACAACAGGGACAGCGGCGTACAAAAGCAGCAGCAACAAGAAGGAGTAGATGAGAACACTGGGAGAAATAATGTCCACAAAACAAAGTTATGTTAAAAGTGGAAAGTAGACTTTGTTGGGACTGTTTTATTAGCAAATTATTTAAAAGAATTTGAAAGATAGAGACAGAGAGATAGAGAGAGAGAAAGAATGTAAAATGACGTTTGAGTTTAAAGGGGTTTCCACATTGCGTATACGACTAGTTACACCAAGAAATGTATATTTATGGTATTCCACGAACTTAAAAGACAAGGAGAAAATGGCTATTATTTTATATGTATAAATTTTTTATTTATGTTTTTTAAATTAATAGTTTTTAAATCACATTTTTTGCAAGTGATGCGCCGCATGAAGAGTTGAGAGCAAATGCCACCCCAATAAGCATTTTAGCTCTGGGCCATGGGACATCGGGCACATTAAACGGGGAGTGAGGTGAAAGAGAGAGTGTGAGAGCAGGAGAAGGAGCGGAAGCGAGGGGAGCAGGACAAGCATACGCTTTAACCTGTTTTCCGCGAAGCTTTTACGCACTCGCAGGGCTCTCTCTTCCCGCTATAGAGAATGAATGAGCGCGACACTGAGGCTGCTTTTGCCACCCTTTCGTCGGAGGAGATTTTCACAGAGAGAGAACTTCACAGAGAAAGAAAGAGAGAGTGTGTGCCAGGCTGGTTGGGGCAGTATTTTTCGCCAGCGACCGCGACAGCGCCAGCGAGTTGGCCCAGTATCCATTCGGCCGTGTTCCCATAATGTCCGCCAGCGGTCGTCGCTTCTGTCGCAGCCGTTGCCAAAGTTGTCATTGTCATCCGTACCAGCAGCAGCAGCAGCAGCAGCAATATCCACAGCAGCAACACCAACAGCAGCAACACTAACAGCAGCAGCAGCAGCAGCAAAAATCGGAGCAGCAGCAGCTTAAAAATACATTTTTCACAATGAAGCAAACGAGCGGAGGCAAGGAAAATTAGTGCCCGAGAAAATTCGGTTTTTTTTCTTCTACAAGAAAGAAAAAAATACAAATTATACAAAAATAACAAAAAGTGAGAGAGGGCAAGAGAGTGTGAGTGAAAGACCACCAGGAGAGAGAGAGAGAGTGTGTGAGAAAATCCAGAGAGTTGGGCTTTTATTTTTCGGACAGGGGGTTTGCTCAACACACAACATCCAAAACGAAGGAAAACTCAAAATACAAATCTTCTTGAAAATGGCACGCGCGTAGCAATAAATAAACCAGAAAACTAAACGATAAACTAAAAGAGGCAACATTGAATTCCAATTTCAAATCCAAATCGAAATGGAAATCGGTTTCGGAAAAGTGTCAGTGCTGAGACCGCAGACACCGAGAAGTAAATGGGGTATAAGCAAAGCTCCTCATTTATAAAAAGGAAGCCCCTATTCGCCGGGCAGCAGAGTGTGTTTAAAAATATATATACAAAAAAGTGCAGAGAAATGAGTGACTGTGTGTGTGTTGCGAAAAATGTTTTCGAGTCGCGAGGAATTTTCATTTCGTTTTGAAGAAGACAATCTTTCTTTTTTCTGCTATTTTGTGGCATTTTTGGTGTATTATACATACACAGTCTCACACGTTTTGCCCCCACACAAACACACACACGCATACGGATATAGGCGCTCGGCAATTTTGCTGCTCGGGTTCGTTTTTCGTTTTTCATTTCGTATTTTTTCCTCATTTTCCCCCCACCGCGTTTTGTCGAATTCGGTGACGTTTCATCGAACAAATTGGTAGAGTTTTTCCGTGTCGGTGTGCGGAAAACTGATGAAAAGTGCATGTTAGCGGGAACGTATAAGCGGCTTGTCAACAAATTATAATAATTTCGCTATTTGGTTTGTGGTCAGTGCACGCCCCATTTCGCCCATTTTAAGTTTTTCCCTCCTCCCATTTGGGGGCTGCCTTAGTTTCCCCCGGATTTCCCTGTCCTTAGCCGCTTCCTTTGCTGCCTTTGCGAGTGCATCGCAGCGGCACTTCCTGCCCGAGCTTCTGAATTGCAAGCACGCGGTGCTCTCTTCTAGCTATACACTTGGAGAAATCAGGGAGATTAGCTAAAATCTGTAGTTTTTAGTTATTTAAATTTGAAAGTTCTTAAATGATTGATTTGATTATACATTTTTTTAAATTTAAAAGCTAGGATGCAATATTTAAATATGACAATTAAATGATCACAAATTTAATTTACAATTTAGAGGGTGTTCTTAGAATATTTCTATGAAAACTTAGTAACAGCTTAACTATTTCTCGCAGTGCTTAAACCGCCAGGCTCTGGCTTCCTCTCTTTCTCCCGAGTTCCTCGCTCATCTTCTCCCACGCAGGCGCCTTGGAGCTTTCACTCCGCAGACAACCGCAACACATTTCCTAGTACTCGCTGCTCGCTGCTCGCACCTCCTCGCTCCTTGCATGTGCGGCGAAGCTTTTTGTTTGTCGCTTTGAGCGGGTGGCAGCAGCTAAGGGGGAGGGGCGGGTGAGTGAGTGAGCAGCTGTAAACAGCGGGAAGGCCAAGTCGCAGGCAAGTCGTAATGCCATGGCACATGCAAGCGATGATACTGCTGCTCCCCCTTCACGGAAGTCGTCCTCCGTTTCTCCTTTACGCTGAGAATGCAATTTTCCGACTCTTGTCCCAAATTTTCCTCGGCGAACTTTGCCTTTGCCTCGTTTCCATACTTATTCTCATTTCAAGAAGAAAACGTGGAGAAACGAAGACGAAGACTATGGCGCCGGACGACGACGACGTCGTCACCTTCGTTTTGGTCGTGTGCCACACGTCGTATGCGTGTTTCTTTTTAAGGCGGCTACGTCATCTGTCACCTGTCCGCTTCCCCCCGCCCTTTGCCATCTCTTTGCTCTCTTCTGCTCCACCTCTTCTCTGTCCTTCTGTCTATATGTTCTCTATGTTCTTCTCCAAATCTCGTTTCGCGCTTTTCGCGGGTATTTCCCAGAATATAAGATTCAAGTGCGACTGTCATGACATTTCATTTCATTTTCTTTTATTTTCTTTGTGTTTTTTTTTTGGTCAGGTGTTTTAAGGGGTGGTCTCTTGGAACCTTCATTCATCTATTCTCACTTTCTCTTTGTTGATATTTGCATTTTTCGTGCTTATACGATTTCTTATTGGTTAATGCCATAAGTCTTTGTGCGGAAAATTGCTAAGGAAAACTAGGGCAGAACCATAATGGCAAAAGTCAACTAGCATTTGAAAATCTGTTAAGAATTAAGTCAGCTTTCATACATTTTCTGTATGTTTGGTGGTTATATTTCAAATCTTCCGTCTTTCTTTTAACTGACAAACAAATTTTAGGGAATTTTTCACTGCCCTTCTCAATCATATTTTTTTTTCCAGAAATTTGTAATTAAAAAAATCATACAAATTCTGGCCCCTTTTTTGGTGAAAGATTCCTTTACTTGCCACACCGAACACCGACTTGCCTCATTTATTTATGCAAAGTCCATTCAACTCGGACAGATAAACATCATTGGATTGTGCAACATTTATTTTTTTCGGGCGTCTCAGGAGCAACCCTTTTAATGCCCACAAAAAGTGAACAATATTAGCTACCTACTCCGCAATCAAAGCCTCGAGATAATTGTGCTGAACCTGAACCTGGTTCCTAAAAGGACCATCAAGGAGCCAAAGGAGCCAGGGGAGTTAGGAGCTCAGGAGCTGGAAGAGAGAGCTTGCGAATATAATCCACCCTTTTAATTGTGCCGAGGGCAATATTCGCATCATGAAATCGGTTTTCTCGCCTCTTGGTACTTTTGGGTTCGTCGTGCAGTTTTGAATATCAAAATAAATCGTAAACAAGGTCATATTTTTTATTGGTGTGTGTGCGTGTTTTCCCTATTATGTTCCTCCCTTTCTCTCAGCTTCTCTCCTGCTCTCTTCTCGCTCTCTCTCTCTCTCGCCATATATCTCTTGCGTGCGCGGAAAAGCCCTCAAATATCGTGCTCTACTAAATATACTTCCTACGACTTTGCAGATAGTAAAATAATGTGTGCCACTAGAAACAACAGGAAATCAAAGAAATCCTCACAGAACCTGAACTATATAGACACCAACAAATACTGAATCGCAGAGGAGAATCTCCGCATAAATAAATAAATAAATAAACATAAGGGAAATCTTCTGCAGGAAGAACATAACATTAGGCGAGAGAAATAATCACAAAACAACAAGAAAGAGAAAGCTTTAACTAAAATATTTTTAACTATACAATATACATACATATATATTATAAAATTAATTATAGAAATAGCCACTTAAGTGTTTAGTGCATAAATGAATTAATTTTTAAACAAAATAACTGGGAAAATCATGCAAGTGTACAGACCAAAAAAAGCGAGGGCAGCTTCTGATTTTCGGTGATATGGTGTAAATGTGATAAACAAAGTTATAAAAAAAAAACAAACAACAAAACCCCAAATAAAAACCAAACGTTTTAAACTCAATTACAAAGAAAAAGAACATAAACATAAAAAAAAAGCCGACAGGAAACCAAAACCAAAAATTGTGTTTTATTTTTCCTCTCTTCGCAAAGTTTTTTGCCACCAAAAATCCAATACAATAACTATTTATCTACAAAATACTAAGCCTTGCATCTTATAAACAAACCTAAACTAAAAGTAAACTAATCGTAAGTCGCACAAAAACCAAAGAAAATCGAGTGAAAAACAACATCAGCGTCAGCGTCAGAGTTATTTGGTTCAACCTCTTTTTTATATCAAATATATATTCTCTCAACTGCACTGCCGCAACTTTTCGACAAATATGATTTTTTTCTGAAAACAAAAACCAAAAACAAAAAAGATAAAACATAAAAAAAACTTTTAAAATATTCGTACAAATATATTTAAAGAAATAAAGAAACTATGCAGAAATTCTTATGAACCGCAGACAGCATAAACCAGAACAAAAGACAAGAAAACTAACCGAATCTAACAGATAAACGAAAATTTGTTAACAAATTTTTGGATCTACATAAAAAACCGTGTAAACAAAATGCAATAGTCTAACTCACTTATTGAGGTAATTATTTACAAATAGAAGTGTTGCTATTTATGGTGTTATGACACTACAATCAATGTTGTATAAAAAAACCCTTATATACTGACAGAGAAATGAGGAGAAAAGAGAAAAAGAGAGAAAAAGAGAAAAGAAATTAATATTTTAAGTGTATTTTCAAAATTAGAAGAAGAATTACACATTTTTGACGTTTTACATAAATAAAGCATAAATAAAGTGCTTGCTTTACCGAATAAATGGCAAGGATCGTATTATACTTTTTCCCTTGTAGTGTCATAATACCTTTAATAAACAGATTTCATTTTAAAAGGAAATGAAATTAAAAATATTAATTTTAAAATTGTCACAACCCTTTAAAGGAATTAAAATAGTTTATAGAAGTTCTAGGCCCTCTTTAAAGTATATTTTATAATAAATACAAGTCAATTATAAATATGAGCATTGATAATATATTTTTGGAAATAAATTACACCCTCATCTAAGGGTTCCACATGTTTATTGATTTTTCTAATAACTTTTTTGCTGTTCTGAAATTGATTTATTAAAGTCCAAAGTCAGTTAAGCTTACCTCAACTTTTCTTAATTCTTCTTTCAGTACACTTGACATAAACTGTGATTATGAGTTCCACAAAATCTCAAGTAGCCCTAGCTACAAATATTCCAACCAATTTATCCTCTGCCGCTTCTGCCTCAACAGCGGCCGCTGCGGCCGCCGTTGTAGTTGTTGCCAGTGCCAACGCCGCCGTTGCCTCAAACACTAACTCATCCTCCGGATTGGGAGCGGGTGTGGGACTTGGAGGAGGAGGTGCAGTCGCAGCTGCAGTCTCGGCTGCCAGCGGACCTGCTGCCGCAACAGGATTAGCATCTTCCTCTGTCCCTACGGGATCAGCAACGGGATCAACTGGAACTGTTGTCCCAGCACCAGCAGCAGCAACATCCTCTGTTGTTGTTGCCACCGCCGCCGCTACCACTGTGGCAGCCCCTTGTGTTGCTGCAGTAACCACAAGCAACTGCAACAGCAGCAACAGTAATAGTAACAACAACTGCAGCGAGGAGTTCCAGACAGTGCCTGGATCCGGATCCGGAGGAGCTGCCAATTTGGGACGGCAGAATAGCTTCGGCAACAGACGGGTAAGTTCTTACATATTTTAACATTTAATAGTTGATGGGACAGTTAGGACCTTTTGTAATTAATAAATAATCTAGGCACAAGCACAAGAGCCAAGTTAATCACATTTTAAATATTAAAAGACTTTTCGTTGAATATTTTGCTTGGTATTCAATTAAAGAAACTCATAGGAAGTTTGTTTTTTTATATCATAACTTAAACCTGATGGTTAATGTTTAATTTGGGCATCATAAAATAAGCTCTGAATTGTTTTTGGTAGCTGAAAACTTTTAGAATGTTGAAAACGGGTTAATTTGAAGATGCTCGGACAGGCGTAGGCGAGGATTATATAGGTCAGGTCACGTCTTGTCAGGTGTCGAGTTGCATTTGGGCTTCTCTACTCTGGCTCCTCTCCGCTCTGGCTTCTCTCTCGCTGGGGCAATCTCTCTCGCAGGATGCACACTCTTCTCGCACACAAAATAAGTGCAGCCATGAACTGAACTCTCGAGCAAAGGAGGATACACGCCCAAAAACGTCTATTAAACTGGGTCAGGTCACTGGCTGTCCAATGCGGAGGAGGGGCATAGTGGGTGGTGTGGGTGTGGTGTGGGGATTACTATATTCTGCGAATCGCAATAGCTGGAAATTCCCCAATCGACCCCGAAGAGAGTGCAGTGTGGAATTGGTAAACGTGTTTCTGATTGCTTCTGGCTCCTGCAGTCGGTTACTGCCGCCCCGTAATCCCAGACGGCTCTAAACGCTCTTTTTGCCAGCACACCAGAGTTCAAGGTTTATGTATGTATGAGTTGGTGGGTGGACACCCCTTTTTGGCCCCCAGTCGGTTGCCTTGGTTAACTGCTCATACAGGATTTATCGTCAATCATTGTTTATGTGTGCTGAGCGTTAGAGTTCCTCCTCCCCCCCTCTGCACGATTTTTGGGACCATTCACAGGCAGCTGCTGCTCCTGCTGCTCCTTCCTGCTGCTGCTGCGTGGCTCCAAGGTCGATTTATTGATTTTTCCCCCGCACATTGCAAGTCAAATGGGCGTCGAATCAGATTCCAGGAAATCAGTTTTATAATTCAGTGATTTGAGCACTAGTTAGATTCGGGGAATTTTCGAAATTTAGCCACGCCTGCGATGAGGCAATTTGGAAGTTTTTCTTTCAAGTGGAAGAAGCAGTCAATTGACTGCTCAACTAAGTTGGCTTTTCGTGTTTGTGACAGATTGAGCATTGCAGTAAAGGTTATTATTTGTAGATACTTTCTCTGCACTCACTTTCACCTCAATTCACTTCTCTTCTTAGAGTTTGAGGCCTCAAGTGTTAATTTAGCTCAATCGCCACCTTTCGAGTGACTTCAACCAGCTGATTAATGATGTCAGTCTTGGGAAATCAATAAAGGGAAGCAAACAAATAATAAGAGAACCAAATTAATGTGATGACTAAACTTGAACCGACTGACAGACTGACTGAACGAGAACGCCCCACTGTGTTTCATCCTCCGTGTCCCGTTCGATGTCCTATGTCCTTCAGGTCGCGCGAATAATGTCAAAAGGCAATCCGAGTCCAGGCAAGGATGGGGTTGGGGTATTAGGGTACACAGTATAGTATATCCCGTCGTATATATTACACGGCACGGAGGCGGAGTTTACTTCCTTGCCTGTCTAACCTTTTCGGTTTTTCCGGTGAGAGTGTGTGAGCCCTCGAACCGAGTTTATTTTCCACAATTGCATCATGGGTTTCACTTTGAAATAACGTTTAAGCAGGCCTTTGTTCAGTAAAGTCATGCCTTTTGGTAGAACTATAAAAAAAAGGGAATAAGTAAATATAATAAATTTGTTGCACAGCTTTGCATTAAGAGTCGTCTTGGCTTTAAACCCCATCGATATATATTTAAAGGAATGTAATTTGCAATCGTTAAGGAGCTGTTCAGCAAGGCTCTACTGTACGTTCACCTCTAGTGGTCAACTTTGGCATTCAATTGTTTGTGTGGTTTACTAATATGAAACTAATTACCTTACAACCCCTCGACGCGACTTCTGATTGCCTTCTTTTCCCTTTTTTTTTTCCTTGCAACAGGGCAACATGAAGGGCAAACATCTCACACGCAGCCATGCGATGCGTGAGTCGACATCGCCGCCGCGCACGCCAACGCCGCGCGCCGCCTCCGAGCAGCTCCAGGGGGAAGTCCACGAGAACAACAACAGCAGCAGCAACAATAATAATAACAATAATAATGCCATAATCAGCAATAACAACAACAACAGCAAAGCACAATCAACAGGAAGGGGCAACTCGCCGTTGATGGAGGCGCCACCTGCGGTGATTGTCACTAGTCAGCAGCAGCAGCAGCAACAGCAGCCACCTCCAAAGCCGCAGCAACAGAATGTGCCGCTCAGCAACGAGGCAGAGTTCCCAAAGCTCTCGCCACCAAAGAAATCCGGCGGACAGCACAATCGTACCAATAGCAATGGCAGCGGCATGGAGTACAATAACAACACCGGCGGCAAGAAGTTTGTGGTGGATCTGAAGGCCAATGGCCTGGACAACCAGAAGCATCAGAACAACAGCAACAGCAACAGCAGCAACTCTTCCACGGGCGTCATCTACAACTCCGGAATGAACTACAAGGCGGCGGAGCGACATGATCGCCACGAGCGTCACGAGATGTCCAGCCAGAACAGCAATCTGAGCAATAACCACGACGAGGAGCCGTATCACTACGAGCCGAGGGGAGCTGGCGGAGGCGGTGGCAACAAGAAGCATCGGGCCAACAACACCAATGCCAAGGGTAACAAGCCGCGCTTGAAGAATCTCGGTGGCAGCTCATCCGGCAGCATTGATGGCGGCAACAACGGTGGAGGAGGAGGCGGCGGAGGAGGTGGCAACCTGTCCAACAACGGCAACGGCTCGAACAACTCGAGCAGCAACAACACCTCGGGCTTTATATCGCGCGGTAAGTGTTAACGGCTTTCTGTGTGTTATCCCGGCTTATCCACTTACTGATTCTAGTCTTTCATCAATCAGAGAACTCGAGCGAACAGTACACGGACTACGGCGGCACCGATCTCCTAATGTTCTTTCGCGACACTCTCAACAAGAATCCCAAGGATCGCAATCTCCTGCTCAAAATCGAGAAGGATCTGATGGAGTTCGTACAGGAGAATAGGTGAGTCAACCGACAATCGAAACTGTAAGAAATAAATTCATTTAATTTAATTGATTTCCCATCTGCAGTCGCGGCTGTGAGTATCGCTTTCCGCCCGCTTCCTCGTACAATCGCATGCTGATCCATCGCACCGCCGCCTTCTTCGGCATGGAGCATAATGTGGACACCGAGACGCAGCAGTGTGTAATTGTGGCCGTCACCAAGGGCACGCGCATACCAGAGGTACACAGAAATCGGCTATAAAACTGAACTGAATAATTAAAGCTAATCGATATGATTTGAATTGCCTTTGATTTGCAGATACGCTTCCAGTCGCTGGTGCGCGACGATGCACGCAAATCGATTCTGAAGCGGGACACGCACAGCTTCGATGAGGTGCGCCAGTCGCCCTACCTGTGTCCCCTCTCCCTGGATCGCAAGGCCAAGAGCTTCGAGGAGCGCGAGGAGGACTATGATCGGGCGCGTAGTCGCATCTTTAGTCGAACTGGCGGCGGCGCCCCCGATGGTTATCCCGGTGGTGGCGCTGGCGACGAAGAGTGCTACGGAGGCTGGGAGCAGCAGCAGCAGCAGCAACAGCAGAAGCAATCCCAGCAGCCGCCCAGGCCCAAGAGGCCCAATGGGAAAATGCTGCAGATGCAGAATGTATGACGGACTGATCAGAGCAGGAAATCGATTAGATAACTAATTCAAATCTTCAAACCTTACAGTCCACGGAATCGCGCGATGGATCGATGCGTTCGGGCGGCGGAGCCGTGCCCAAGTCCCACAACTTTGGCAACTACGGGGGACCGCCCAGTTCCGGGGGTCCCGGCAACAACTCCCTGCCGCGCGGTGATTCCACAAACTCGAACAAGAGCGGACGCGGCTTCGTCAAGCAGGACTCCACTGGCAGCACCTCGACACCCTGGCGGCTGTCACCTTCCAGCAGTGGGTGAGTGTTCTCAGAAAGCCCAAAGCCTGTTTCTTATTAGTTTAAATGTTCAACCGGAATCACTAGGTCTAGGGAAAAGGTTAATAATTTATTTATTTTAATTTTAATTCGAGTTCGTAAACAATTTAGTACTTTTTACTCTAATTTTCTTATGTTTTTGCTCGCAATAAGTTGTTGCTCAATTGAGAACATGATGATCGAAATCATATTTTTTCGATATGATATTGAGAGAGATATATTTGTCGATAAATCATTAAATAGAGATATATTTATCGATATATCATTCAACTTCTTTTTAAACTTCTATTAACAGAAATTCTTTGCCTGTCTTTATTGTTTATAAATAAATTCAATCTTTTTCCGATATGATATTTTATCGATATGATATTGAGAGTGATATATTTGTCGATATATCAAACTTTTTATCGAAATTATCGATATGTTTACATCCATTACCATAAATTCTCTGCCTTTCTTTATTGATTATAAATAAATTCAATCTTTTTCCTTTTTTTTTTAAAGCATTTTAAAAACTAAAATCAAAAATGTAAATTTTTGAAAAGTTTTTATTTATTTTTGATGTTTTTTTTTTTAATAAATATTATTAAACATTACCTAGTGGAACCGGTTAACCAAAAGTAAATTTATGTTTAAACCATGTCCATGTACCCAAACTCAAAATCGCTCTCGCTCCCCATTTTATTTAAATTCAAAATAATTTAAAATTGAAAACTAAAAAATACAAAAAAAAAAAAAAAACAAACAAACCGGAACCAACCAAAATTTTTGTATGCCAATTCCCCGACAACAACAACAACAAACGAAACAACAATGAACCAACAACCAACATTTTAAACAATCCAACAACCGACTCCAACTCCAACCTCCCCAACCAACAACCAACTCCAGCTACAAGACTCGCACCCAATCCGTGCGCTCCGACTCCGTCACGCCCTCGCCCACGGGCTACGGCAGCGACAGGCAGACGCCGGAGCTGAACCATCCGCCTCCGCCTCCGCCCAGTCACAGTCACAGTCACAGCCATGGCCATAGCAGTCACAGTCAGAGTCAGAGTCACAGTCATGGGCATGGCCATGGGCATGGGCATGGGCACAACCACAGCCGGGTGTCCGTGGTTGGAGCACAGGCGGGCACAGCCGGCTCAACATCGCCGCCCCTGGGAATTGTGGGTGCCGCGTCCGGGTCCGCATCGGCATCGGCATCGTCGGCGTCGTCGTCGTCCAACTCCTCGGGGACATCGGGACTCGTCTGGGCCGTCACAGACATTTCGAATGTGCCAATTGGCAGCCTCCTCATTGATCCGCAAACCCTCCAACCAATTGTCAATGCAGACGGGTAATTTACAAAAACTAAACCAAAGCAAATTAAAACCACACAAACAATTAAATCAAAATATTATTAATAATATTAATAACAATATACAAAAATCGCTGCAAAATTGTTCGTATTTTTCCAAACAATTTCTACAAATGCTTTATTTATTTGTTCTTCGACTTACACATTCCAACTCGAGTAGAAAGTGCGACAAATGCGGCTTTAGGGCACAGTTATATATGTTATATAGTTCCGTATTCCCTTAACTTATCCTTATAAAAGTTATATTTAATGTTAAATACAAAAATGTAGAAGTTCGCATTGGATTAAAAGTATTTTTAAAAAGAGTATAGAAATTTTCTCAGCGACAATCGCTGTAAAAACAATTCTAGTAAATATTTTAGGGGATCCAATTAATGTCTCCTAATGTTCATTGAGTCCAAAATTAAGTAGCAAACTCAACATTTGTTCGAAGGAAATAATTAAATTTAACATTTCCAAAAAGTAACTTTCAATATACCACAATTATGCAATTCTCAATGTTTTTTTGTTAAAATAATTGCTTGAAGCTTAATTAAATATTTAGCAAATATTTAAAAAATATCCAAATATAACTCTAGCTATGTTTATATATATATTATTTATTACAACTATTAATACGTTCTTATATATGTGAAATATGCAACATTTTTAGCTTTTCGTTTTTCGTGCCGACTTGTTGATGTTGTTTTTGTAAATTATCTGCCTAAACTTGAACTAAATTAACCGACACCAAGTGCAACACCAACTGCTATCGACTAAATATCGATTATAACTATTCGCCTCTCACCTCTCAATCTCTCTCTATCTCTCGATCTGTGCCTCTATCTCTCACGCCACACCACCACACAGACACACACACACACACACATCTGGAATCCCCAAAATCGCCACTTGGAAATAGGGATAAAGTCGATATATGTACATGTCGATATTTTAACAATGCGATATATGTGCAATAAATCGATATTCTCTTTGATATACCGGAATAATATCGAAGCAAATAAATGTTAAATGCATTATTGTTCGATATTTTAAAATTTGATATATCAAAGTTTACTAAATGTTCCACCTACCTTTCCATTGCCACAATCAACTCACTAAGCTTGCCTTGCCTCCAGCGTTGATCGATAACTCGAGGAATGAATGTGTATCGTGTATCGTCTATCGCCAGTGTTGTCGTCTTATCCTAATTGTTGTTCGTTCAAATTGCATTTCGCATTTGTATCAATCAATCAGTCGATCAATCCATTTGTTGTTGTTGTTTTTCGATTACTTTTATATATAATCCTAAATGTCTGTCGCTGTCGCTGCCGTCGCGTCGCCAATACACTGCAAAAAAAATAAAAATAAAAATGAGCAAAAACTCTGGCAACTCTTGTCAGCAGCCGCTTGAGCCGACTGTACTTTCCTTTTATTCACTTTATAAAGCTGCGGTCAGAATAGAGAATTTTGAAGATAATTTGAAGATTTCTAATTGAAATAAAGAAGAAAAGCAAAACATATTTATATTTATTAATAATATTTCATATAATATTCACTATTTTTACCGCCGCTCTATAATCTTTGTACTTACTTTTGTCTATTCGAACGTTGCATGCTGCCGAGCGAGAAAATACTCACCAAAATGACACACTCAAAACCCTATTCAGTTGATCCCTGGCCCAGTGAAATTCAAGTCTATATCTCTATGTAACCTTTGCAGTTCCATCTACCACTACGACCCGTCCAACCTGCCGCCCAACCAGGCGCTCCAGCACACGGGAGGCAATCAGTACCAGTCGCAGGGCAACCAGGGCAACTCCTCCTCCTCCGGTGGCTACAGCAACTATCGCAAATCGTCGCCGCATTTGCAGCAGCACCAACAACAGCAGCAGCAGCAGCACCAGCAACAGTTGCAGCAACAGCAGCAGCAACAGCAGCAGCAGCAGCTACCACCGCAGCAACAGCAGTATGTCACCACTGAGCTCTCCTGCAGTTCCACCGAGAGCTATGCGGAGGAGACCCAATCGCCGGGCATGGAGTGCTCCGAGGGATACGAGAGCTACGAGCAGCAGCCACAGCAGCAGCAGCAGCAGCAGGATGGGGGCAGCGTCAAGGCCGACGATTGTGATAGCTTGGCCAGTGCCACGGCCTGCCTGAGCATTACCACCTCCACCTCCACGAAGAACTACGATCGCATCGAGGTGCAGAAGTACAAGAACCAGGCCACCAGTCCTAATATACCCGCCTGCTGTGCGTTGGGTGAGAAGCAGCTGGAGCTGGACGGAGCTGCCGGTGCTCTGCCGGAGCCCCAGGAGCAGGAGCCGCTGGCTGGACCCTCCTCTTCCGTCTCTGCAGCCTCATCCGTGGGCACCACCGCCGAACTGCTGCCGGCCAGCCAGACACCTCTGCCTCTGCCTCTGCAGCCTCTGCAGCCTCTCGTGGCGGCTGCTGGCACGCAGGTGAACTGCGACCTCCAGTCCGTCTCGCCCAGCTCCACGCCGTACAGCCAGTGCGAGGTGAAGACGCCCAGCCAGAGCCACGGCCACGGACCCAGTGTGGCCGTCGTCGAGGAGCCCAAGACCACCACCTGGACGTATACGCAGAGCTATCAGGCGCCGGACGGATCCACCGTCTTTCACACCACCACAACGCCCAACGGGGCGGCGCCCTACTGCGCCACCACATATCAGCAGGGGGTGAGTCTGCGCCAAAGATCTTTCTTGATTTGTAAATAATCATAATTCCTCCTCTCCTCTTTACAGCCCGATGGCAGCATCTACGCTGTGCCGCAGGGCATGGTGTATGCCGCGTATCCCCAGCCCGGCGTGCCCGGTGCCGGCGGTGCCTCACAGCCGCTCTTCCAGCTGACGACCAGCAGCCATCCGCCCGCTCAGACGCTGTTTGCCTCACCGGAGGCCGGCGGCGAGCTGGCCGGCGGCACCTACATGATACCTGTCTTCGATCCGGCCCAGCAGCCGCGCGAGGGTCTCATCCCGGCGCAGGCCATCTATCAGGCGGGACCGGGAGGACCGGCGACGGCGGCCACGGTGATGCCGATGGCAACGGCTGCCGCCTATCCCGCGGCCCAGTTCGCAACGGCAGCGGCACCCAATGGCGGGCCCATCTACCAGGCGCCGCTCATCTACTCCAGCGAACCCGGCGGCGGCGGCGCCCAGCTCCAGCAGCTGCCCATGGCCCCGTATCCGATCCAATACTCGTATCCGTATTACCACCCCATCTCGTACTATGTGCCCCAGCAGGCGGTGGCTGCCGCGCCCATGGTGGCGGCCACCCAGGCGCCAGTGCCACAGCAGGTGCAGCACACGCACCCGCACACGCCGGGAGCTGGGACAGCGGCTGGTCCCCCGGCGGTGGTGTCAGCCCAACAGCACCACCAGCCGCATCAGCAGCACCACACCCACCAGCACCAGCACCAGCATCAGCAGCAGCATCAGCAGCAGCAGCAGCAACAGACGAGCAATGGCGGTGGGGCGGTGGTGAGCTCCTCCAGCGGCTACGGCGGTCGGGTTAAACGCACGCCCGGCGGCGGATCCATTCACTACAATCCCAGCAGCTACCAGCCCAGTTCGGTGGGTCACCATGCCGGCGGCGGCGGCGGTGGTGCTGGTGGCCATCATGCGGCGGCCGGTTCCGCCCAGCTGATCGCTGCTCCGGCGGCCAGCACAACCACATATCATGCGCTGCCCACGCTGACGCTGGCCCACGGCGGCGGAGCGGCTGGCTCGGATCTCAGTGGTGCGGCGGGAGCGGCCCATGTGTACGCGCTGCCCGCCCAACACGCCACCGCGCTGATCCCAACGAATATCTTCCCCTACGCGGCGGCAGCGGCGGCGGCAGCAGCAGCAGCGGCCGGCGGTCCAGGCGCTGGCCCACCCACAGCTCCCCAGGTGGTGCAGCAGGCGCCACCGCCACCACAGGCAGGGCCACATCACGCCCTCATCACGGCGGCGCCCTTCTATCCGGCGGCCAGTGGGAGTGCCATGGATCAAGTGGCCTCGCAATCGGCGCCCAGCACGCCAGCGGCTCCGGGAAGACAGGCGCCGCTGTTCAGCACGCCGCCAGCGCATCCTGGCAACAACGGGAACAGCAGCGGCAGCAGCAGCAGTGGTGCCGGAGGAGGCGGCGGTGGAGGCTACCACAGCAACAGCTCCACGCCGCACTACTACCAGAGCCAAAGCAGCAACGAGGGCGGCGGCGGCGGCGGCGGTTACTCGCCGTACGAGAAGCGGAACAATGGAGGCGGCGGAGCGTCGGGAGCACAAACGGTGGGGGGAGTGCGCAAGCCCTATCATCCCGGCGGCTACAATCCTAGACACCACTCGGTGCCCCTGGGTGGCGGCATGCCCTCCGGGGCCAAGACTCCGCTCCTCAACTCCAACAACGAGCCAACGCCGCGTGCCTCGCCGAGCAGCGTGACCCTGGGGGAGGAGGAGGAGGAGGTGGGGGTGCCGCCTCCTCGTCTTCCGGTGGAGCCAGCAGCGGCAGCACCACCACCTACCACCATCGCGGGCCACCGCCACCCCATGCAATGGGTGGCAAGCGCGAGAACAAGCCCAACCAGCTGCCGCTCATCAGTGGCCCGCCGCCGCCCAGCTATGCGACGAGCTCGAATCCCGGCAGCTATGAGACCAAGCCGCCCATACGCCTGAATGCCGGCGCAGCCAGCTTCCGGAGCCAGAAGTCCATGAGCCAGAACCAGGACTATCGGCGCAGCGTTTCCCAGCGCAACTCGCCCAGCGCCAATGGCGGCGGCAACGGCGGCAGCAGCCACGAGAGCAGCAACAACTCGCCCAACAGTATTGCTGGCAGCAATAGCAACAACAACAGTGCCGCCAACACGCCCAACGCTGCTCCACAGCCACCACAACCGACCCTGGTCACCACTCACTCCGGCGGCTATGTGGTCCTCGACCAGGCCACCGGAGCTGCCATGAATGCCGCCTCACCGCCTGCCATTTACCTAGGCGCCGGCGGTGGCGGCGCAAGCGGTGGTGTTGCTGGTCCGGCGGCTGGCTCGAATGGCGGACCGCAACCAGGTGGCGGCGGCGGCGCCCGCTCGCACATTCCCACAGCCCAGCTGCATCACAGTGCTGCTGCTGCTGCCGCTGCCGCGGCCGCTGGCAGCCAGCAGGCCACTGCGGCGGTGCTGAGCGGCGTAGCCGCTGCAGCCGCCCTTGGCGGCTACAATCCAAATGGGGCGTCCGCCGGCGTGTACTTCAAGTACGGCCAGACGTACTTTGCGCATGTGAGTAGCCGTTGATTGATCTATCCCGGATTGAGTGGACCATAATCAATGTTTATTGCCTTCTTTTTAGCCCTCGGTAGCCTTGCCCAACAGTCGACGGTCGCCGTCGAATGATATCCGGCCGCAAATGGCGCAGGTGGCCGGCATGTATCCCACAATGATGATACAAGGTGGGTCTGAGGATGAATTCAAGCCATTACTTGTTATAATTATTGTATAAATAAATAAATAAATAATATTAGTAAGCAATTCGAATGCCCTGAGGAATGTTTCAAGTCAAGAAAGTAATGCAAAAAATATTTCAAATTCAAAGTATGCATTTTGGAGTGTAAAAATAATTGTAAAATCTTTGTTTTCGACTCGCAACTAATATTTCCTTCCATCTTCCATCTTGCCTTTCCAGCGCGTCATCCCAGTCGCCATCCGAACCCGAACTACAAAGGTTCGCGTCCGCGGTAAAGCCAGCCGGAAAAATCCAATATATAGGAAACCCAAACCCAAACCCAAAAGCAAAAGAAAAACTACATAAACATAACGGCATACCTAAGATAAATATAAAAATAGCAACCTAATCTAGTGGAACATAAAGTAGTTGACAACCATAATACTAGGAGAGCAAGTGGAGCGGATGAACGGATGAACGGATGAACAGATGAACGGATGAACGGATAAACGGATGGCTGGAGCACAGGCCTCGCCGCAGAGAGTTGTCGGACATTTTGGTAGCAGTAGCTGGAGGAGAATAAAAGAGAGAGAGAGAGCGAGAGAGATGGTGGCACCAGGAACCAAAACCGAACTATAAAGGAGCCGGGGAGAGCCAGAGTGGGGAAAGGGGGAACCGACAAAGCATAGCATACATAGCCTCTATAGAGTTAAGTTACCATAACTGAACCGCTAAAGAGAGATAAAAGAGAGAAAGAGAAAATAATCAGGAGGTAGTCTAAGGAAGGAGGAAGTGAATTGAATGCTGTATATTTTGTGCCATTACAAAAATAGTCTTTAAATTAAAGAAACGAAGAACCGAAGAACCGAAGAACGGAAGAAGCCGAAGAAGAAGCAATAAATGAAAACACACAACGACGGACTGAAGACCGACTCCCGACCCGGACTTGAACCTAGCACACTTCCCCTTTTTTGGCCCTGAGAGAGCCTCTCGAATGGAAGAATCTCCCGTAATTCTCAAACATTTCCAAAAAAAGCTGCTACCAAAAACGAGGAAAAAGTCAACTATTTACCATGTCGCCTTGCTTTTTGGTGTGCTTAATTGAATGCGTTTTAATTATGTTACAAATCTCAACCGAAAGCCAAGAACAGAAACTCAACAGCAACTGACTGACCCTGGACCCTGTGGACCCGGACTGCCACTGCTGCTGCAGCGCGAGTCTTATATCTAATTTTGTCCAGCAAAATTTTAGTGTAAAGCTCTCTTCTTCGACTGGAAAGTCTCTCCGCGACACAGGCCACCAAAATCTGTTTATCGGAATCTATAATTTAGCGAGTCAATTATTATTATTTCGTAATTTTATAATTATTGAAAATTTGTTAAATTTGATTTTTGATTTTGTGAATTATTTTCCTTATTACGTTTATGTTCTTTCGAAATAGAATTTCCTTATCATTTTCTGTTCCTTAACTGCAAAGAAGTTGCAGCTTAAAAATTGCGTTGTTAAGCATAAGCAAAGTAATAATAATAATAATAATAATTTTAATAATAATAAATACAAAGAGAAACTGAAGGATGGAGCAGTCAAGCAGCTATATACATTTATTGTTAAACAAAATAATTAGCTTAGCGTATAAACTACATATGTATATGTACCATCTAAATAATATAATAGGCAAGTGAAAAGATGAGAAAAGAAAAGAAAATCGAAGAAAATATATAATAAAAAGAGAAGCCACATGATTAGTTAAAAGTTAAAGCCTTGTTGCGTTGCCTTTCCTTTCGTTATTACTTATTATTCTCTTATATATTTCCCAAGCTTCGCCTGGACTTCAAGTTTTATTCCTTTTCAGCTTTGGATTTTGTTTGCCTGATTTGCCTGATTTTTGTACAACGAAAACTGTGTGTGTGTCTCGCTGTTCGCTCGCTCGGAACTTCTAGAACTGTATGTCTAAAAATGTACATAACAATAATTTACAAACGACAAGAATCTGAAACGCGACTACGAGTATATATACATGATAGCGAGTAAGTAGGTCAGTCTAGGATCATTTATCACTCGCATTTCCATTATCCCTTTCCAACTCTATAACCTCCATTGTGCGATGGACCCCCATTGACCCATTGACATTAACCTATAAGTATAAATAGCTTTCGGCTAGAGACTCAGCTTGCGACACTTGATAACTCACATATAGCATTATAATATATAGCCGGACAACACAAAACAGTACCAAGTAAGTTAGTGAACCAAAACTGCTCAAGATTCGGCGAAATACGAAGATACAAAACTCCAGAATACCGAATACCGAATACCGGAAATAGTAATTATATTATGATAAGCACAGAAAACGCTTTGTTGGCCAAGTCCCGCGCCAGAGACAGATCGAGGGAGATGATGGTATCCTGTGGAGCATATCGAACATGTGGCTCCTGTTGTGCATTTCTTTGTTTGTTGCTCTGTTTGTTAAAATAAACCACAAAAATCGTTGACGACTAAAAGGGAGAATGTTGTGAAAGTTAAGCGGAAGTTTGGGGAGAGTTGGGGGAATGTGCAAATGGAGGCAGGAATCCACACAGAAAGCGGCATATGTTATACAATATACTATTATTATTATTATGATTATTATTACTACTACTACCCAGCATCATGATAATTCGGTCGAATTGGTAAAACATTGTAATTCCAACACAACCACACCAACAATTACAACAACAACAACAACGGCAAAACAGCAACTCGAACAACCAAGCATGCAATGAGATAAAGACACAAACAAATATTGAGAGACGAGGGCGGCGTTTTTACCGACGAGGATAACTCTAATGATATATAACGATGACGATGGTAATGATAATTATTATTAAAAAAAAATGAAAAAAAAAACCAAACAAAAACCACACAACCAAAAAAATGTATTTATTTATTTTAATTTATATATACACTAGAGAGTTATTACAAATATATATATATATATATATACGTAATGTATAAGGAGAAAGAACAAAAAACAGCGAAATGGAGTTTGATTTTTGGGGGATTTCCCTGTTATCCTTTGGAAACTCCTAAACAGTAAGTAAGCTTCGATATTTTGAAAATCCCTCGCGAACTACTCTATGGTTTCTAGGATTTTATCACTCCCACTGGTCACAAAACATAAATTTTATTTTCTGGCCAAACAGAACAAGTTGTTGGCCAAATGATTTATGGTCTATGAGAACGCATTGGACAATCGTTTACCACCACAAATTGATGTGTTCTTTGGCACATGTTACCCCAAAGAATAAAGCCAGCTATTAAATGAAATTTGAGCAAACAGGCCCTCGGTGGAGTTATGCAAACAGCCGGTGAACTGTGTGTAGGAGTATTGGCCTGGCCCTAACCCCCGACAATTAAGACATATTTCAGGGGTTGACCAGGGGATCGGGGATCTCTTAACATCTTCATAACACGCGCGACTGCGACACAAAGTCGGAATAGGTAGCCGCGCACACACACAATCGACTATGCCACCAACAGTTTTGGGCCAGAGCCTGTTGTTGTCCTCAAAAACCAAGCGGCCGACCAACAAAAACAATTTGAAAACGAAGCCAACAAATTACCCTGAAATTTTCACCGATCAGAGAAAGGGACACTGGAAAAATTAAGGTATATAATGGATTTTTAAAA
Source organism: Drosophila bocqueti (assembly GCA_018151655.1). Classification (NCBI taxonomy): domain Eukaryota; kingdom Metazoa; phylum Arthropoda; class Insecta; order Diptera; family Drosophilidae; genus Drosophila; species Drosophila bocqueti. The sequence goes on from JAECXF010000230.1 coordinate 8,218,250, forward strand.
TTAAATTAAGAAAGGTAATTGTACAGGGTGCTTTTTTTTATGGTACCCGATGTTTTTTTTTAATAACTTTAACACAAATTAATTTTTTTTAATTTTTTCTTTATTGGCATTTAATATGGTCTTGCACAATTTGTTCTGTTACTTTTGAAAACAATATCTGGTAAATGACCACCATTTGCGCCACACACTTGCCCTTTTTGCCATTTTCATCACTTTTGAAGTGTTTCGGGAAATTCCGATTTCGTTGCGGATGTTGGTCTTAGTTGTTCAGAGCTCTGGCCGTTAGCATAACCTTCTTTTAGTATCCCCACGGAAAGTCGGAGCGGTCAATCAGGCGAACGCGGTGGCCATCGTAATCGCCGTTTTTGAGATCATCGATTGGGGACATTCCTTCATAAATCGATTTTAGACGTGCTTTAATCTTAGGCCTCTTGTTGCCACTGACCACTTCAATTTTGCCACTATCGTCGATTCTTCGGTGTCTTCGGTGTTGGCCTTTTTCGACGATATTTTGTCTGTCGCGTTGAGTTAACGTAACGAGGACTGTTTTGAAATAAATTTATTTCTGCTTTTTTTGGCGTGTATGCTCCATGGTAATTGTGCTGGCTGGTTTTGCGGCTGTCGATAAACATTGACAATGCTATCAAGTTATTCGTTTAATCGGTCAAAAACCCTGTATTTTATAAAGCTTAAATTATAGAGTTAGGAGTTACTTGAATATTCCTTTAATTTGTCTTTAGAAATATTTCTAAACATAAAGATATTTTGCAAAAGATAAATTTGGTATTAAAAATACAACTTGGGAACCATAAGAAACTTTTTATTACTGGCTGGGGGACACAGTATTTTTTCCAACATTTTTTAAGGTAATGAGCAAGAAAAAAATTGATTTAAAAAAAACAAAACTTTACATTTTTGTAATAATAAAAGTATGCCTTCTTTTCTCACAGTGCCTTCCCATGCAGAGAGAGTTACGTTACTTTTGGTCAGCCCTTCGATGGTATCGCCCAGATCGATATCTGTATGGAGGCCAGAACATAAATCTGCCAACAAAATGGGAAGATCCAAAACCCGAAACCCAAAAACGACTGCGGCTGCGACAGGTTGCAGCTCAATAAAGATCTAAATAAATATAATATCGCTGGTCTATGGAATCGAACAAAGAGAGAGATGAAAAGGATGAGTTCATTTGGGGTTCTCGATCAAGAACTACCTGCCCCGAAACCGTAGGTTCAACCTGTTCCCGAACTGAACTGAAACTGGCGGCCGAAATCAAATGGTCAAGCCCTTTGTAAACGGGTGACATTTAAAAATTATGGCATGTAAATGGAAGGCATTCCGGGAACGCCGAAGCGTTGACAGCATCTCTTTCACATCCCCCACCTTGGTCCATAGGCTAGGCTACTGTTAATCAATTTAGAGCCTTTGGGTTGGAGTTCTTGGTTCCCAAAAGCAGATGTGGTCCAGGATAAGGCGAAGGCTGCGCTTCGATGTGCTGATAGATGGTCGATAGTCGAGGGTTTCTTTTCGGGGGAAATATATGTGTTTAAAAGGGGTTTCTATGAGGGTTTTTAAAAGGGGTTTATCAATAGATTAAAATATTTAAAAAAATAATTAATTTAATACTACAAACACTTATTAAATACTTACATGAAAGACAAGTTTATATTGACTTTTTAAGGGTGCTTGAATTTAAAGTTTTTTCAAGTACAAAATAATAATACTTTTTAATAGTTTCTTCTGTGAATCAATTAGTCCCTCGATACCCCTAGTTTCCCTTGTTTTTCTCGTTCAATTTCCCTGTGGCACCCCACAGGGCGTATGCGTGTTAAAGCTACCAGCTGCTGTCGAGCTTTTTGGTTGCCTTTTGATAAATTGCGCCGCTATTAAAGTGCCGCCTTTGTAATGCGGAAACATCAAAGTGCGCTCAAACACACACACACACACCCGCACACACAAACGCAAACATTTGCATTCACACACACACACACGCGTACACAGACAGAAAGCCATAAAAATCACTTTGTAGCCATGGAATGGAGGCGGCGCATCAGCAAACTATGCAACAGCAGCAGCAACAACACCAACTGCCAGCGAGAAAAAGTGCAATGCAATCAATTCAAAGGAGTAGAAGGAAGGGAGATAACGGTTGGCAAGGGGGTGCTGAAGGTGGCAGGCGAACACTGGAAAAAAAATTAGGGGTTCCCTTTTCATAGTCATAAGTCATAAGTTCTAAAATTACAGAAAGCATAATTAAATGTTTAGAATATTTAATAATGTTTAATAAATGTAAACTTTTTAAAATCCCTTTTAAAATCACTAAAATGCTTGAGTTTTAATTTTCTAAGAATTCTCAATTAATCTAATATTATTCTTTTAACTATATAATATTTAATAATATTCGTTAATAGAATTCGTTGTCTTTTGTTAAGTCTGAGTCTTAAATTAAATAAGAATTACCAGAAAATAAATTGTGAACATAACAGAAAGTCCAAAAAAGCACACTTTAGGTGGCAAAGAATGCCCCTAAAATATTTTAATAAGTTGTTAAAATTTGAATAGAAATAAACATTCAAATATAAATAAAGCAATTTTTGGATAAGTGCAGTGACAGGAGAACGAGAGACAGCAGACGGCAGCATTTAATCCTGCAAAAAGAGGCATTGCGAGGCAGCATAAAATGATGTTAATCCTTAAATAACGTGAGCAAAGCAAAAAAAAAAAAAAAATACAGAAAAGGAAAAAACTGCGAATGGAACAGGGACAGTGGGTATGGTGGTGGGCTGAGGAGAATCCACTGCTCCACTGGATGATGGCGACAGCCAAATGCCAATTGAATGCCAAGCGGCTTTAAGAGACAGCCCACGACCGGGGAGACACTGCATGAAAAATGGCACAAAGTAATGGTTAAAGTGCCAGCGAGCTGCGAAAAGTCAAAGGAAAATCCGATGGAGAGCGGTAAGCTAAATACAGAGCTTAAACTCAGGCTTAAATCAAAGGATAAGGAGCACAAAGGCAGCCATACTGTATATTTTTGATGGATCTTAACTTGCGGTGGAATTTAAGAGCAAGTTGTCATCATAAAAGTGAAACATATTATCAGTAACAACCATCATGGAATATAAGTAATAAATAATAGTTTGGAAAAGGCAATTAGTTGGAATGCAATATGGAAATTTAAAACTAGTGCTCTAGGTTCTACGTTCGAGAAAAGATTAATTTATTAAACCATAATTAAACTAAAGCAAATGTAGTGCTTTTAAAATACCAAATTTCACATTTATCAAGCTAAAAAAGCATCAACCATTTAAACAAAAAAAAAAAGGGAAACTCCTCTAGCAACTCATTTCCCCTTCGTCAAGCGGTTTGACCCCAAAAAAGTCAAGTGCGGCGGAGTGCAAGTTCCGTTTCCCGCATTTTTCCTCGGTTTTCTCTCGATTTTCCATTCACTCCTGATGGCAGCAACATGAGAGGCAACTACAAAATTGACTAGCAACATCACACGAGATTCAGCAGCAGCAGTCACAGCTTTAGAAAAAACAGCAATAACATCAGCAACATCACAGGAAAATGAACAGATACACTGGGAGAAATTTCATCAGCAGCAGCATGAGTGAAAATAATCAAATATATTTTTAGAAACTTTTTTTCAAGTACAACAGAACATTACTTATATACATTATTGTACACAACTGGAAAAACACAGCCAACACTGATAAAATATACGGAAAATGATGAAAACAATATATATAAAATGTGTAAAAAGCTAAAAAGAGAGCCAACTGTGGGAATCTGAAGTTTGACTACTCTTAGAATTTGCAATTGGATCGTGGGGTCGAAAATCGATCATAACTAAATCTAAAAAGCATTAATTTCAACTCGGAAAGCCTATAAAATGTTGTAAAATGTATAACAATTTTCAAAAACTAATTTTTTAATATTTTATAAATAATTAATTAAGATCTTAATGCAGAATCGTGATTTACGTATAAGAAGCTTTGGGCATTTTATGCCTTCAAGAAGAACTGAAATTTTGTTATTTTTAAATCGATATTTAAATATCAAGCTAGCAATATTAGAAGAAGAATAAATAACCGATGCTTCAACGTTAAAGGAAAAAACAGGAGCAAATTCAGTTAGAAAGAACAAAAATCAACATCATTCAAACTCAGAAACGTGGAAACATCAAACATTCTGAAAATATCTGCAGCATTGAAGAAGAGAGTTGTAGGAACAGCTGAAATATTACCGAAAATATTAGCAATAAAACCGAAAACTTCAGCAATATCATAAACAAAAGCAACACAAATATCTGCAAAGAAAAGACTGGAATAGCAGCAACACACAAAACAGCAAAATAAAGAATAAAAAGACTCTAATAAGAGCAAAATAAGACCCTCAAAACATCAGCCTGATCAATGAAAGTTACAAAAACAACAGCAACATTAGAATTACAAAAATCAACATCATCGGTGATAGCAGCGACAGCAGCAACATCACTAAAAATTCCTTAAAACAGCAGCAACATAGATAATAATGGCAAAGACAGCAGCAACACCCCCGCCATCGACAACAGCAACAGCAACATGAAGAGCAACCGAGTAGCAACATTACCAGCTTAAGCCATTAGGGCTCCGCCGGTTTCCACTGGCTCCACTCAAGATTCCCACTCACTTCACCCACTCGCAAGTGGCTCGCGTTGGCACGCGCCGGCGCACTCAATTGGCCAGAGGAAGCGTCTTTGGCCCAGTGGGATGTCGCGGGGAGAAAGCACTCAAAATGGGGGACGCCGGTCCGGAACTCGTTCTCCCGGCACCCAGGGGCGTGGCTAGGTTGGCCAATCCAGAGCCACCGCCATATAACCGAGCACGACAGCTGGCAACGGCGGAGCGACTCAGAAACCAGTTGAGCGGGTTTTTCAGTCGAGTTGAGTCCGAGTCTGGACGGGATGCTCGCTACTGCTACTACTGGTGGTGTGTGGTGCTGGTGGTGTGTGGTGGTGGTGGTTGTTCAGTTAGTTTACCTGTGAGCATGTGAGCGTGTGGTGGTGGGCCCGGGCATGAATCGCTTCAGTCAGCCAGATCCCTGAGCTCGAACCTCGAGCGCCGGCAGTTTGCGCAGTGGCCTCGAAGCTGTAACAACATCTCGCGTCCGCTCCGCTCCAGACATCTCTCCTTCTCAGCCGGGGAGAGGAGAATCTCGTGAAATCTCCGTACGACTAACGTGTAACGTGTAACGTGTGTGGCGTTTGTTATCGTTCGTGTTCCGTTGAATAAAACCCGTAATAAATATATACCAGGAGAGGCAACATTGCTAACCTTTTGCCGTCGGAACTGAAGTGAACTGTTGTCGAATGTGCTAATTGCCAAGCAAACGAAAATGTTGCAGACCTCTGCGAATTGATCCACATCTCGGATATACTCGATCTCGAGTTATTATTAGCTGGCGAATAATAATAATTATATAATCACAATAATGGGACGACGCTTGACCCATTGATGTCCCAAAATAAATATATATAAAAAGCATATTGGCATCTGTAATCTGGCTCAGGTTTGGCTTGAACCCAAAGCTAAAGCTGGCGAAAGAATTTTGTGCAAAAGACTTGGATTAAAAACCGCCAAAATTGTGGAGGCACTTAAAATGAAGGTGAGTTTGCAGGGAAAATGTTTGTAATTAACTAGGGAAAATGTATATGAAAGTGAAAAGAAGTCGGTATTTAAGATATTATAAGAAATCTTAAACAGTCTTTTTTGAAATAATAGAAAACGGCACCTAATATGTTTAAACTTATTCGGTATTAAAGATATTAAAAGAAATCTTAGAATATTTTTTATAATAAGGGAAAAGAGTACCTACTACGGTTTAATTTCTTTGGAATGAATACTACATTCTCTCAATAGATACATCTTAAATTTCTAATAATTAATTATAATTGGAAACACATTAAAAAAATTCCTAAATTTCTATTCATTAAATATTAATGGAGACATATTAAAAAATCATTTAAATCTGTTATCATCTGTTACATTGTAAAGGCATAATGTGTTCCCTTATATAAACATCAAAGCTAGATGAGCTCATATTTACTAAAAAAAATTAGTCTTCCCCTTTTGACCCCCTGAAATGTGTAATATATTCACATATACCCTTAGTTCCTTAGAAAGTTGTTTAATATTGCACTTATGAAGCCCTAGAACATGTTTAATAAATGTCAATCAAGTCAGATAATAAAAACCCCCATATTTACTCTTAGTTTAATGGCTGATTTTGCACTTTGTAATGAAACTAAGATCAATCTTTGCATATACACTTTGTATAGATACTTTCGTTCCCCTGTAATTCCTGCACATGTAAGACGGACCCCAGAGTGACCCATAAAAAGAGTATTGTTTTCCTTTTTGGGTTGCTTAACCCGCCGCTGCGGGTCAGCAAAACGCAACAGGCGGCGCTTGAATGGCCATTAGAAATACAGAGTGACTCCGACTTAAGACAAAAAAAAAACCAGAGCAAAATAGTTCACATCTCCATATTCCCGATCTCAAAGCAATTCAATTCGTTGGGATCCCGCTAATAAACGCTGGAAAACGATGAGTTTCCAAAAAAAAGCAAACCGGAGACGACAGAGGCCACCACCTTTGATGGTTTATACTCGCATCGCGGTGAATATGAAAAGCACACAAATCGCACAGTGGGGTGCATTGAAAAAGGCAGACAAAAAACCGAAAAACTAAAAAAAAAACAACATGACGATCGCCTCACATCTCAGCCCACACTTTGGTTTATGAATACAGTAATAACTCGGTACAGGAAATGGAAATTGAAACATGATTTTAATTTTATAAGGCTTTCATTTCAATAACGATATAAAAAACCCCCTCAGACTCTGAGGAAGTCAAACTTCTTAGAGATTATATATCAAGTTATCAACTTTCAAATGATATACATTTAATATAAAAAAATATTTGTTTTAATTATCCAAAACAAATTGCAAATAAACCAGCTTTCTTTTGCGTTTAAAATGTTCTTCAAATTAAGTTGAAGCTGGAAAAAATATTTCCTAGAAAATATTTCATAAACCAATTTAGTAGTCAAACGTTTCCCCTTTCTCGAGCAGTTACTGTTTAGGGCATCTTGAAATATTGGCTGTGAAATGAAGGCTAATATTCGGATGTATCTGCAACCAAACCCCAAAAATATCCATAGTCAGCTGGGCCTTTTCCCCCTCGACATTGCAGTGATCGTGTCGCCTAGATGATGTTGCTCAATTCAATGTTCATTCAACAAATACATTTTTTGGTTTTATCTCGAAAACGTTTAATCGATTTTTGCACCCGCTGTGCTATAGCTTTATTTCTGTGTATGTGTCTGAACCACCCACAGGATTTCCTGAGATAGCTTGAGAGATATCCGTACGATCGTAAGATATATTTGGCATGAGTGTGCAGAGAATCGATCATGATTTATGCTCGCCGATGATCGATTTGCCATGGCTTTGTTCGACGAATATAATTTTCATTACCATAGCAAATTGGACAAGGTGCTGACGCTTATTGCTCTGCGTTATATATTTAATCGCATCGGCTTATGGATTTATAGGTAGAACTTTTATTCGTTGACCGAACAACGGGGGGGCTAGGCATCTGAGGAACAGCGCCGCGGATTACAACTTGAGAACGCGATAAGCCCAAAAAATCAAATGTCACCACATAAAAGAATCAGAGGGGATTCTCGTCCGAGCGATCGACCTCGTTCCCTTGACATCATCGATCTTGACCCGCCCCAGATGTTGACCGGACTCTGTGCCCCAGTCGCCCTTCCACGTCCCTCCTATATCATCCGAATCCCAATCCAAATCCGAAAATGACGCCACTAGGCGCTGCTGGCTTATGAATATTCAACAATGTATGGATCTTTTTTCTCCCTGCTCTTAGGCAGTCAGTCGGAGAAAGAGATATAAAAAAGGCATAAATATTTAAGCGTTTAAATGTCGAATGCCTGCAAAGCAGCTATAAAAAACATATATACATATTTCAATAACTGATTTTTCATTAATAATTCACAAGAAAATTGAAAGATTGGAAAAAACTAAACCTCCCATAAATATCACAGTCTTTTTTTTCGTTTTGTGTTGTAAGAAGTCGTTGACGCCTTCTTGTGGCGACTGGAAATATTTTCCTTGATTAGTTTCCAATTCAAAACTTGGTTGGTTCAAAAATGGGTTTAATGGCGGTTTAAATTGTTTATTTAGCTGTTGAACAATAGGGACTTCTTAAAAATGTATTAAAAATTTTAAAGGGTTTGAAATTGTATTAGAAAGGTTTAGAAACTCATTGAAAACTAACGATTAATAAAGTTTTATTATTAAATGATTGTTAACTTGTAGATCAATTCAATCTTGGAATATTTATTAACCATTAGTTGAATTGATCTATGGCAGTTTATCTACAGTATATGCCCTAAGATACACCTTTCTCACAACAATAACCTCTTCAAGATACATCCTATGACTCTTTCCATATCTGGCCATCTACTTATTAGCTTTGAGTGGCTAACAAAACACCTTTTGTAGATTAGACGCCCAACTCCATTGTGTCACCTAATCCCACACAAGAAATACAAGAAGAGAAGCGCGTGCCGGTTGCAAAGATTTTCCAAATGCCACTAAGGGAAATACAAGAAAGGTGGGGAAACCAGCTGCATTGACCATCGGTCAGCAGATTTTTCAGCAAGCCCCTCATAATTGGATTCACAAACAAAAAAGGAGGCATTTTCAAGAGTCCTGTGTCCCGTGACCACTATCTTCTATGGCTTTTTGGCTAATTGTCAACGCTGACAAGAAGTCTACGCCTTGCTGGCGGTGGGAAAACAATGCGAAGGGCAGAAAATGCATCTTGACTTGAGCCAATTGCCCTGATCAGGAACAAAAGAGAAACAAATATCACACCTTTGTTTTGGGCCTTGCAAACATCCTACATATAGACAAAGGATCCGAAGAGGACCCGAGTTTCTGGTCAGTTTTGGGTTGCATTGCGCATGCGGACGTCGATCCCTCGACTCTCCAGGGGAATGTATCTGAAACGTGTCAAAATCCCAGCAGCATTTTTAGCAGGTAAATGCGAAAAGTCCCCTGCTTTTCCGTATATTTTCCTCTTCAAACGAAAATCGTATGATGCAGGAGGCACACGAGAGAGAGAGCGAGTGAGCCCCGAAAACCGCACAAAAGAAGGCGAGTCGAGTGTCCTCCATTGTTCGTTCGAGTGCATCCACAAAATAGTCCTTAAAGGACGCTTAGTTGGCTTACAAATGATGCTCGGGGTTCGGGGGTTTCGGGGCAGCAAATAAAATTGTAAAATGCCACAAATCATTCCAACTCCTGTCGGCTGGCAGCACCCAAAAAAAAAAACCAAACCGAACCCAAACCCGCCCCTAAAATTTACAGGGGCAAGACCTACCGAAGACCCCATCCCCCTCAACTATCCCTAACGACAAACTATTCGATTTGATTTTTAGCTAAAATTCCACACAACTTTCATCGTTTGCTAAATAAATGTTCTCTGTCTAGATTGTCTGCACTAAGAGAAAGTAAAAGAGGAAAACATAAGGAAAAACTCTTAGCTAGAAAAGTAAAGTTATTAAACTAAATTATGTTTATGGTAAATTCTTTACTAAATCTTTTGAGAAAGTAGTAAGCACTTATTTTTGGAGGAAAATGTAACTTCTAAAAATAAACAATGAATATTTGTAAGGCAAGCAAACAATTAAGATAATGTAGTAGTAGAATGAATATGCTTTTCATTCAAGAATTTATAGGAGAGTTAAAGAAAATCTTTTTATATAAATATAGTCAAAACTCAACTTATAAATATTTTAAAGTTCTTTTAGGAATGTAAAGACAAAACAAACTTAATAATTAGCAGTGGTAAATAGTACTCACAATTTTGTCTATGCTGCTTCATTGAATTTGGAGAAACTTTAAATTATTTTCCCAAGTGTTTCTATTTTATCTCTGCTGAATATATTGTCATTTAATTGTTTGACAATTGCAAATTGGCCAATAGAGCTTTCGAAATCGGGCTTATCGATGGCATCTGCGAACAGTAGCCAAAGTGATTAGTTTTAGGGAAGCGAAACTAGTTTCAGTATCGATCCGAAATGCTCTTTCGGGCGTTTGAAAGCCACCGCTAAAATCATTCAAAGTCACCCAAATAAATTATCGGCTAGAACTTTGGCGGTGGCCTACAAAAAAAAAAAAGGAACAGCTTCGAATGTGATTTATTGGCCCACAAAAAATAAAGTAAAGGAGATACAGAAACACCGAAATACAATAGCCGAAAGCCAATTTGCATGAGAGCCCCTGAGAGCTGAGCCCCTCGAAGCTGAAATATGAAAATATTATATATTTTGTGTATAGTAATTTATGCAAAATGCAGATTTAGCTAATTAATTGTGGCCAATGCTCAATAAAAAATAAGAAATCAAACACGAAATCCCCCTAAAAACTCCGCACAAAGATGAGCTGTAAAAACACACAGCACGGCGAATAAAACATGAAATCAATAAAAGCCCAACTTATTGATGTTTAGTGGCTGTGACATGTTGACGAAAAGACAAAAGCATTTCGGTTTTCTCGAGTTTCGGCCCTCCTCAAAACCCTTAACCAACTTTATGATGAATGCCTTAAAAATGCGCGCAGAATTATGCGAATAAAAAAAAACCTCCGAGAAGCAAAAAACACACAAAAAAAGGCAGCCAGGGAACATGAAATACGCGTGTCGAAAACGTTTGAGATACTTGCGGGCGATTTATAAGCGATTTATTAAGAGTCAGACAGCTCGAGAACTTTGGCAGCGGATTTTCTCTCCCAGACTTTGAGTTTTGTTTGCACAACTGCCGCCCCTACTGACGACGACGTTCTTCTCTGCTAAATTTATGCAAAAAGAGCGCTAAAATAAAAATATTTTATACGGCCAAATAAAAAAACAAAACCACATCAAAACGAAAAGATAAAAAATGGCAAACGAAGTGCTTGCGAGGGTGGCTACACCCATTCAAACGTATCCCGTCGAATGCAAATGCTTTATTTTTTATTGAAATTTATTGCCCAGCAAATTGCATAGCCGCAGGGTGCTCCTTTATTAAAAACTAACGCAATAACTCGCATACTTTATATGCATTTCAAACAAATTCGATAGAGATTATCTTTAATTAAGAGTTAATAAATGTGCACGGGCCAGATCAAGATGGAAACAAAGGGGCAGCATAATTTAATTTGACATTGCCACAAGCTATTGTATTGTCATGAATATAGACTTGAAAAGATTATCGATCTGGGGTTATTAAATGTGAAAAATATGGGAGGAGAAACAGAGACTAAAACCACTTAGTAAAATCATAAAGGATTTGTTATTAGTTTGCATTTTAAATAATATTTAAAGAGTGTTTTATAATTGAATGCAAAAGTTAAAAAATTACAAATTTAAAATAAAAGTTATAAAATTTTATTACAAAATAATTACCAATAAAATCGACAAGTTCTAAAATCTAATTACAATATAATTATCAATATTTTCTAATTTTCTATTGCCTTTAAAGCTTCTTAAATACACATATGCCTAGTGCTTAAATTCTTAATGAATAGCCTGCCAAATATATAATTTATAAATTTATAAAATACACATTTCAACCTATTATTCCATATTCCCTAGAACAATAAAATACATTTAAATATTCTTAAGTTGGCAACGATTTTTTTATGATCAAGCTATTAAATAAATTATTTTTCTTCATAACTTCTTTATAAGAAACCAATCTAACTCACATACTATTTAAGCTACTAAAAACAAAAAATAAAGAAGTTAAGTGCTTATTGACCCCACCGAATATTTTACCATTTAAAAGGAACACAAATCGAACTTCTCGCTCCCATTACCATTTAATTCGAGCTTATCAATTCAAATAACAAAAGGCTGGTGCTGAAGCTGGATCTGTCGCGACATATATATAATTTACAAGTTCGTTTCGATTTTGGGACAGCTGCCGAAAGCCGCAAATGATTAAAACACGAAACAAGTTCGGGAAACCACTAAAAAATAGACACAGATATACTATACTTCATAGATGGGACATTATAGGGGACCAGAAGCAAATCGAAGAGCCATTTTCAGATTGCCACCGCCAACTGAATATTGAGTTTTTCGATTTGGTCGTTTTTCTGTTGTTGTTTTTTAAATGTTGTTGTTGTTGTTGTTGTCGTTTTTGTTGCTTCTCATGTTTTTTGTTTAGTGTTTTCGGAATGTCGTTGACGTTGGTCGTTCGCTTTGAAATTTAATATCGAAACGTTGTCTATGCAAATGAACATTGCCACCTGTTTATGTTTATGGTCAGTGGAAATGGCAGCCGGCGGTGCACAGTGGACCTTTTTTCGAAATTAAGTTTAAATATATAGGTATCTATTTTGAACTACTTTTTTTTTTGTTAAGTTGAGAAAATAGCGAAGTAATATATCCTGAAGGATTTAATATTTTTGGTAGGAATTTTGAAAGTTGAACAAGATTTGTAAGTTGTGTATTACTGATCGTTCAAAAAATAAAATAATAATTTGGGATTGGCATGAAAAATATGCCCTAATTATTTTACTATTTTTAAATATGTTTTCCCTAACTTCTCCATATTTTATCATTAAATTAAAGCCTTGACTTTGCGTAGAACCTAAATATTTCTACCATAAATACTCCACTGTGCGTCGGCTAAACTATAGAAGCTGGAAGCTGGATCGAAAACGGTATTAGCTGCATAAGTCGGGCGATCTATCAAGCTCTGGGATCTGGAAACTGGGATCTCGACTTCTTTTCCCCTCTCGGCGGGATGATCTCCGGTGGGAAACGCGTGAGAACCCCGACCCGTATGCAAATCACTTTCCGAGCCCCCCGACAAAACGTTAAATATACGAAAACTAAAACGAAGAAAGTATTAAAATGAAATTTATTTCGTATGCGAGCAGTCAACAGTTATAATAAAACGCGGCTGGGAGCGCACACAAAGGCCGATGTTTGGCCAACAGGCCAAGATCCACCGAAATGGCTGTAAAAACTCAACCCAGTCTCAGTGCCAGATCCCAGAACCCAGTAAGATCCAAGCCGAAATCCCCAGCCAGACTCAGGCTGGAGATGAACAGAGCCCGGCGGAGATGATCATCTCGCGTTGAGTTCAGTTTTGTGTTTTGTAGTGTAATAAAGTGCGACATTTTAAGTCGTCGCCGCTCTTCGGGCAATAACTTGTCAACACTGGGGATTCTGGGATATCTGGGGTAGACTGCACAGAGAGAAAATACTTACAGTTATCCGTAAGTGGAGATAGGAAATTATATCTTATATGAACTAAATTTAAAGCGCTTTATTTGTATATTTTAATATATTCAAAGCGATCTAAACGCTTTATATAAACTATACTGAATGTTTTAAAGCGTTGTGTATTTTGAGATATTTAAGGAACTCTTGAAATAATTTATCTTTTAAAAATTCCAGGATTAATTAGGCTTTGTCTATATTTTTATAAAATTAAAAACTTTTCTTTCGTTTTTGATTCAAAATAAAGGTTTAAAAATTATTTTCTTATACATACATTCATTCAAATTATATTAATGAAAAATATGTAGTAATTATTTGTATATTATTTTTGTTCCCTGTGTACCCTACACACCTAAACCCATCACATAACATCCCCCACCGCCCCCTCAACAGATGAGCCAAGGCTTTGTCATCGCGAGAACCCACAAAAAAAACGACACAAAAAATAACCCAAGATATAAAGTGAAATAAAACTTTTTATATATGCATATATAAAGTATAAACATTTAACAGGCTTTTTTTTAGTTTTTTTTTTCGTTTCGGGTCTTGGCATTTTAATGATGGGCAGTATATTATCTTTAATAGACATTTCATTTGCATTTTAGTTACTTTTTGGCAATTGTCAATTATCCACTTAGCGGCTTAAATGGAAAATGTGGAAAACTGGAAGCTTTTCTTCTTTCAATTTCGAATGGGATATTGGTTTCCTTTGTTTTTCCGGCCCATAAAAACGTTGGCGACTTCCCCGCAGCGGCATCCATTTGGCCGTAAAATATTTTACGATGTTACACCAATGTTGGGCCCACAACTGGAGCCGGAGAGCCGGGTCTTCTCCATTCGCCATTCGGCATTCGATCCACCATCCACCGGCCAGTTGTCTGCCATCATAATATTTGTATTTGCCTAGACTGGACATGGGAGGTGAAGGGAACGAGGTGTGTGTGTGTGTGTGTGCGAATATGTTGTGAAAATTGAATGGCATATGCACATTTTGTCGCCAGTGATAAAATTTAATAACGCTGATAAATTTAGCAAAAACACGCTGGACCATTGACATAAAGCGGTAATTAAGTTTGCCGGAGAGATGCACAAACCAACAGTAACGCGCAGGCACACACGCACTTTGGGACGGGTTTTAAAGTGTGAATGCATCGCGGAAAATACAGTGAAAAGTCGCTAAAAGGATAGCTTTAAATATAGAAGAAAATATGTACTAAGAAACTTATAAACAATGTCTTTAAGTTTGTTAAAAAATTCCCCCAAAGAATAATATCTTTGCATATTATAGGATTTCTTTTAACCTTAGGGAGATTTAGTTTTTATAATTTGTTAGCCTGTAATAAGTAATATTATTTATATATAATATATATTATTTTTCATTCCCTCATTTAAAAATATTTAATTTAAATGTTTTACCCTTTTCAAGTTCTAAGTTAGCCAATTTCTCCCGTCTTCCCATGAAAATGCATTCGCTTTTTCCCATTTCTGTTCGCTCTGCTCAGTTATAGCCGACCATCAATTTGATTGGATCAATGGGCGCGACAACAGCAACAGCTATAGACTATATATACCCGATTATATGTGGCAGAAGGAGAGGAGGTGAGATTGCCATTAACAGTTTCCCGATGAAATATTTGTAAACATTTAGCCAATTTATGGAGCGTGCTCGTATTATGGATATGCCTTCCACGAGGTTCTCTCTTTATTCCTCTTTTTATTCCACTTTTTTGTTGCTATATTTTTATTTTAACTTTTATTTTCAGCGTGGAAACGTGGGCGTTTGTTGGCGGCGATTCCATTCATAAAGAGCGGTTCGTGAGGCCATTAAATAACAATCAGATACGATGATCCCGAACTTAACGCCAAACAAACGCCGACGTGTAATCTTTTTGGTAGTGATATTTTAGCATAATTCAATATATTAAACACAAAAGTCAGGGGGGCCCACGCACATCATCCAACTGGTATAACACAAAAAAGTAGCTCTAATTAAAAAGCGATGCACGCCTTTTTCGAAAGTCACAAAACCCGAAAACGAAGTATTTATTTGACAGACGCCCGTTGACAATTTTCATGGTGCATAAATCACCTCGAAAAATATGAAAAGGTTTACACAATACAAATATAGAAACTAGACCCATATATTATTTTTTTAGTAGCCTCTTAAGCCCACGCCTTAATTTGTGTGTTGAAAGGAAGCTTAAGTCAAGACCTTAAACCTAATAATTAGGGTTAACCTGTAACCAAAAGGTGTTCAGTCTCTAATAATAATAATAATAATAAAAACGAAGAAAGTATATTTTAAATCGTAATATTTATATATCTAATTAAAAAGCAATACACCTTTTTCGATTAAAGTCAGTAAAAGGTACTTGTAAATATTTTTGACAGATGCCCGTTAAACATTTTCATTTCGCCAAAAAAAAATCACACCAAAAAATATGATAAAGTTTACTCAATAAAAATATTGGAATTAAACCAATATATTATTATTTTTTTGGTAGTCTTTTCTGTTTGGTTTTTAGCCTTCGCTGCAATTTGTTGTTAAAAAGCAGCTTAAAGCGAGAGATCGAAAGGCCTTAGGAAAACATTTGCCAAAATCCGTTCAAGTGACAAGTGCTCAAGTTGTTGTGTTGTTATAACTGCCACGATATCGGCCGAAAGATATGTCCATTGTGGAAGCGGCTTTTGTTTAGTTTCTATTTCTGCTTAGTTTTATTTTATTTGTATTTTTTTTTGGGAGCACAACATTCTCACGGTGGCTGGGTGGATGGATGGATGGCTAGCCAAGGCGAAGAGATGACAAGTCACAACCACAGAGATCAATTGAGTGCCAAGGCTTTTGTCATCAAAACCAAGCAGCCATCGTTTCAACGATCCCTCGATTCATTGATATTGAGATCGAAGAAAGAAATCGATTCAGGGAGTTGGCTGCACTTGGAGAAAAATTCAAAGAGAGTTTGGTTTTGTCTTTCAACTAATATTCTAGCGACTATTATTCAAGGAAAATATATTTGTAAGTGAATATTTTAGGCTGAAATGTCGCAGAAATTGTTCTAAAATTAACAAAAAATTTGTTAAATCTATTTAAAAAGAATTGTAAAGTTTTATAAAATCTTTCTTTTAGCTTTTTATAATACATTCTTTCCAGTGTATTCCCCTTTCCCTCAATGATGATCGCTCAATTTGCGCAATGACGTGAAAGATTGTCCGTTTTTCGGGTAATCGATCTTCTAGGCGTGTTCTTCTTTTATTTTCGGACCCGAAGATGATACAGTTCTTAGCCCCGGCTACCGGTTGTGCCCAGTCTTTATTTATTTTCAGATCCGTTTCAGATCCCAAAACACGCACACCATTATTATCATCTCACAGGCAGGCAGGCAGAGGCAGGCTGGCTGGCTGGCAGAGGCACCTTGCCCTCTCGGTGGAGTTGGGGCGAAGGATTATAAACTTTATTGCATACTCTTCAGTGTCTTTTATAGTTCTGTCTTGGTCTTTTGTTTTTTTCCCACTTTTATACGACTGCCAAGTCGGGTTATTTACGACATTTCGAGCCAAAAGTTGCAAGGTGCAAGTTTTAAACTGTGGAATTTTTATGAGGGCCGACGGCATAGGGAGTGCTTATATAACACTGAGTATTCGTAGCAAATAATAACAATAAAAGATAGAGATAGAAGCGAGGGAAATAGCAGGCAAAGAACTAGCCACGGTCCCACAGATAACCAAGGGGAGCTATATTTTATCGCACCTTACGACCCGCAGAGATCTGGCGAATTCATCATCTTGTATCGGTTCCGGAAATCTTAGCTACCTTTTGTTTATAATTTAGAGTCAAAACTTAAAGACCCTTATATTCAGCTGTGTTTGATATCTTTATTATTGGATCTGAGTTTAGGATTTGTTCGTAAAGGTATTTGATATGATATGAGTGTTTTTTTACCTTCATGATTGGTTTACTTTAAAGAAATAGATCTCCTCAGTTTATTTAAGACTATTAATAAATATTACTAAACTCAAAGATAACTCTAAAATGCATCAAAATTTCTTTAAAATATTACAAAATTGAACTTAATTAATAGCTTAATAAATCTGTCTTCCCATTAACTTTATCTTCAGACCATTTTTGGCCTACTAAAACATTTTCTGCACTCTTCTGCTGCTGTCACAGTCGGAAAATGAAAATGGAAATGGCAACTTTCCAGTGATTCTAAGACCTCGTTGCGCACAAGAGACCCATTTAAAATTCATGGGCAGATTTATGCATCTCGCATTGAATACTCAACCGCAGCAGGGCAGGCTCACGACACGACACTCACGAGTAAATTACACTCAAATGACATGCTCGCCAAAAATGCCACTTTAAATGTGTCCTTCTGTCCCTCGTCCCTGGTCCCTCTGGCTCTGTCCTGGCTGTCCTTCCCCCTTCCCCTTTGGCTGGCTGTCTGACAACTGACATATTTTCAAAAGTGGGCATAGACATGACAACAACAACAGCAAGAACAACGACAATTGCATGTGTATAACCAACAAGCCGACAAGGAGGGCCTGCAATTCGCAGTTTCGGGTGCTCTACACTAAAACCAACAAATTGTAAAAGATTTGGATTCAAGAGGGTTAAATCTTGATACATTTGAATTATTTTAATCGGATTTATTAAAGCTCTACAAATTGTAGAGTTTATTAAGTGGTTTGAGCACATTTTTGCTCAATTTTATTTCTTTAAAAGGAAAGGATTCTCCTTTTACTCTTGCAGGGTTTTACCTTTTTAGTCAGAAGTCTGTTAAGCAGTGAAGCAGTAAATTTCCCATAAATCATATATATTGTTGAAAAACAAAATGTAAAAAACCTAACAAAAACACAGCAAATCTTTGCGAATGTAAATAATAAATTTTTGACATAGTTATGTGATGATCTTATTGCAATTTTAAGGCTATAGAAACTTTGTCTAGCTCACTCTGTTTTTATTTCTATCTAAACTAATTTTAAACTCACCTAACAAACTTTTTTTAATTACATTAATATGGAATTGTATTCTAACTATTCCAATGAAATTTATTCCCCAAAAATCTTGATAAAAAATTAATTTTTTCGAGTGCACTCAAGTCAAAGTCTCAGCCTCCGTTTTTGTGTGTTAAAACGGGCGTTGGGAAAACAAATTGCTGAAAACACCCCGCCGAATGCAGCGCCCCTTCCCACCACCCCATCCCCCTGGCTGTCCTTGTTGTTGGCTGTGTGTTTTCGGGCGCGCAATGTGAAAAGTTAAACGAAAGTGACAGGCCGAGCGGGACGCAGCAAGGCGCAGGCTCGTTGAGGGAAAATCGAGGGGAGGGAAAAAAGGTGAGGTAGGCAGGAGAGGAAAGGTGGTGGCTGGGGGGGTTGGGTCTGCTATTAAACGTGTCACACACAGCGGAGTTGAAAAGTTAAATGGCAGCGGCAGCGGCTGCGCGCAAAGAGCGAGGAAAAACTGAACGAAACGAGGCGAAATGAGCAGCGCGGCCATGTTAGGATGTGCTGTGTGTTGTGTGTGTGCTCATATGGTTATATCTGCCACACACGCACACCCATATCTCCACACACGCCTCACCAGTTGCGCCTGTGAGACTGACTGACGGTGGCCATATTGCATATTTCGCTGGAATTTCGGGGCAGCCGCAGAAGCCCGTCAACCCCTCTCGACAAAAAGATACATTTGTATCTGATAGTCCGCTGCGGCCTGTCATAAATTATTCTCATAGATATCTATTACCCAGGGCTGCTGGTTTTCCATGGTTTTTAATACACCATCAGGGTGTATGGGGTATTTATGATTTTTTGAAGAGTTTTTAATATAAGTTATGAGTTTTTATGTTATTTTTATTTGGATTTTTGAAGTTTTAAGTTGTTTTCAAATATTTTAGATAGTTTAAAAACCGTCTAAATAATATTTAGTTTTTTTAAATAGTTTTTAATATAAGTTCTTGTTTTTATAATATTTTTATTTGAATTTATAGTTTTAGGTTGTTTTCAAATATTTTAAAGTACTATTTCGGGTGAATAGATATTCCTTAAACCTTAAGGCAATCGCTTTCTATATTTTACAAATTAAAATATTGATTTTCAAGCATTTTAAATCATATATCATAAAATAATTGTTTAACAAGAGCATTCTAAGTTTCGGCTTCTAAAACTAATCTAGTCCCTCGTATTCTGTTTCCAGTTCGGCATTGTTTTATTAATTGCTTTAGCCGTAAATGTCGGGCCCTTTGATCGCGGCCTAGTCACGGCCAAGTCTTTGTTTAAATATGTATTTATTTGTATTTTTTTTTTTTGTCAATGTCTGGCGGCAAGGGAAAAAGGGAATTCGTCAGCTAAGTTAATAGCAAGTCGCCACAAGTTAAGCGACAATTATTTGCGGCTTCAATTGTTTTGCCAGCAGCAAAAGTTAAACTTATTTTCTCGGCCATTTTTTGATTAATGGAAAAAACATTTTTGTGTGGCCATCAGTTTATATTTTTTAATGAATGGAATATATACACACACACACATTCAAAATGCCGGCCATTAATTAAATGTTTCAAGTATGGCAGTCAATTTTTTTTATATTGAAATTTCCGAATTGAAATTGCACATCATAATCAACGATAACCAGATCGAGAAATTGAAGTGTTTCGCCATCAAGTGAAGGATAATGAGAGGGCATTAATGCAGAAATTATGAGAGCAGGCTTAAATAAATTATTTCGGTTTTTATGGAGGTATTTAAAACCACAAAGTTTAAATATTTAAATACAAACAAGAGTTATGTGGGGTGTTTCGCAGTGATTTATTCTCAAGTGATAAATAATTTGCATATTATTTTTAGCACCTAGTGACAGTAATTCTGTTAAAATAATTTAATACCATTATATTTCAATTGGAATTATTACAAATTGTTCCGAAAATTCCCGATTTACCAGCTGTTAAAATAATTGCAAAAAAGAAGCACTAAAAAAATCAATTAGGAAACTCACAAGCTAAATAATGCTCCACGGTTTCTTTTTCGTTTCGGTGTGTCTTTTGTTTTGTTGTTTTGTACTTTATGAAACGCAATAAAATTTGTTTGAAACACTCATTTAAAACGGCGTAACATGCAGGCGAGACATTGAATATTCATTAGATCGATCCGACGGTGGGTCAATAAATTTCACATTTCGGGGGGACCTGGAATTAAAATCGAACTCGGATCGTCGCGGAGTGTAGCAGTTGCCGTCGCAGGCTTACCACAATAACAATAATAATATCACCAACAACAATTAGCATAACATTTTTAAATTTATGGTTCAATTTTCAGACAGAGCGAAACAGAAAGCTAAGAAAAAAAAAAACGAAGCTAAAACTAAACAAAACAAAGCGAAAGAAACTCGTCCCATCTTTTGTTGCTATTGAAATTTGTTTAATATACATAAGTTAAATGCTGCAGCCGCGAAATAAAACAGAAGCCGCCGGGACATTTGCCAGATTTATTGAACGATTTCATTTGAAGGCACAACAAAAGAAGAAACAAATCCGACGGGCGCTACGATTTCAGATCAGATCGGTTTAGCATAGAAAAGCCGATCCGGTTCTCAGGCCCCAACAACTGTATGATAAAGAAAGAGCTTTCAAATTAGCATATAGAAGCATTTTAAGATTTATGTTTATATAAGTATAAATTTATCTACTGATATCTGATAAAATATAAGCTAAAAGCGATTGTGTAGCGGATATATGAAATGGATTTGCAGCGAAATAAATACAAGGAACTCTACATATTATTCAATAAATATTAGTTTTAAATAATGAAAAATTGTTCCTCTTTTAACTTCTGACTTGCTATTTTCCAGACTGAGCTGCGTTCCTGCGCAGCGTGTGGGGAACCAATCTCGGATCGGTTTTTCCTGGAGGTCGGCGGCTGCTCCTGGCACGCCCACTGCCTCCGCTGCTGCATGTGCATGTGCCCCCTGGACCGCCAGCAGTCCTGCTTCATCCGGGAGCGGCAGGTGTACTGCAAGGCCGACTACAGCAAGTGAGTAGGGGGACATTACAAAAATTAGAAGAAGAAAAATTAGATTATAGAAATCACTGGGGTTTAAAGAACCCTCTAAAAATGAAACCCTAGTGATTCAATTAAATCTTAAATAAATTCCCCAAATTTCCAAGTAGGCATAGAGCTTAGAATTTCATAATTTCCAGTACCATTTCATTCCTTGGCACTTGTCACAAGTATGAAGTGATTTTAAGACTGATTTTAAAATTCTCGAAATTCGACAACATTTTCTTATGTTTTACATTTCGGCAGTAGGTTTAAACGTGTTTTAGTGGGCTTCGTGGGCTAAGATGGGTTCGGAGAAACGCTCAAGTTATTGCGGAAACTTCTTTTGGATGCTGGAGTTCGTGGTGGACGACCTGCTGATTACGCGCCAGAACAGGTGTGCGCCGGAGGAGTATCCCACCTGCGTTGAGATTACCTTCAGGTCGAATGTCTACGTGTGTCTCGCCGACCGGGAGTACGGCTCCTGTGTGAATTCCAAGTCGTCCAAGTGCGGCAAGTGCGTCATATTCACACTGGACTCTCCGGTTACGGACGAGGACAGGCTGTTCATCCATGTTTACAAAAAGCGCTCCGAGAATTGTAAATTCCTGCTCGGAATGACCGAGATAAGGGCCAAACCGATCTTCCAAAGGGTGAAGGCAGACTTCGATGCAAAGAATCTCGACTGGGAGGAGGGTGTGATGTACAATGTGAGAACCAGACCCAAGTTGGGGAAGTGTGTCAAGGGCAATGTTTGTAGCTGCTATGGCACGGTGCCAGATCGACTGGAGCAGTATATAGCCGCTTCGGAGTTGACCAAGCGGATGCTTCCGCTGTTCAATCAATGCAAGAATCAGACCGGCAATTTGGTTCTGCTGATGAGAGTGATTTGCAGTGGCCCAGCCGTCATATCATCCTTTGAATACCATCGCTCGAAGCCCAAGTGCTCGTGTGCTGGATGTCGTTAAGTGTCTCCAAGTTTCAAGCTTTGAGCAAGAAAATTGTAATTTCAATTTTATAAATATCAAATATAGACAATACAGTTTTTTAAAAGATCACAAAAACTTGTAAATATGAGATTTAATACTTCATACATAGTTTTTAGAATTTAGGCTCTATTTAAAAATAATATTAAAACCAACTCAACAGCTGGTGGGTTCCTTGAAAAACCCTTTACCCCCCTTCTTAAACTTTCGAAAATTCCCATCGATTTTCCACCAACTCAACTGTGTGCACAAGTGTTTTCCCGAATAGTTTCCCACAGTTTTCCGTTGGCCGGTTAATTGTTACAATTCGACTTAATCCATTAAGTCAACAGCGACAAAGATGCGGCCAAAACGTAACGAAACGAATTGAAAACTTTACGAGGCAAATGCAACTTGCAAGCCAAACTGCGGCGAGAGTATCTTTCGTATCTGATGGATACAAAATCGAGAAATGGGTATGGGCAAACGAGGTGGAGACGTAGCAGAAGAAGTCGTAGGAAAACGGTGTCGACGTCCAACGAAATGAAAATAAACAAACAAACGCGCCGTGAGATGCTGTAAAAATATTTATTTTTCAAGTTAAGAATTTTAAGTGTGCATTGCCTGCCCGATGGAGACATCATCCAGCATTCAGCCTCCCATCGCATCGCATCGGATCGCATCCCAGCCTGGAGCTGGCACATCCACATGTCCACGTCCACATCCACATCCGAGTCATGCCCTGGCCATACATTGTTGTGGCTGTTGTAAAAATAAGCTTAAAAGCTAACAATAAGCCACCGAAAGTTGCCGACTCATTTGGAAAAACGTTTGTCGGAGCATCGATGCTGGCAACAACTTCCGCTTGGAAAAAGTCCCGAAAAAACACACGGGAAAATATCAAAAACCGTATCCAAATGATTCACTTTGCTCAATTTTCAATTTGGATTTTTCTGTACAAAAAAAAAAAAACAAACTAGTTGCGGAAATATTTTTAATTGACAACTTAATTTGATCAGAGAATAATAGAAAATAGGATTACAATTTATATTTTTTATAGAAATATATTTAGCTGAGTTTATAAAGGATTAACCTTTGTAGAAACAACTTTCTAGTTTATCTCATTTTTAAATAAATAAATTTTTTATTACCAAAACTGATTTGCAATTTCCGCCTTCCGTTTTCTTTTTAATTGCAGAAATTTCGGCGCCAAGTGCTCGAAGTGCTGTCGCGGCATCTCCGCCTCCGACTGGGTGAGACGGGCCCGGGAGCTGGTCTTCCACCTCGCCTGCTTCGCCTGCGACCAGTGCGGCCGCCAGCTGTCCACCGGCGAGCAGTTCGCGCTCATGGATGACCGGGTGCTCTGCAAGGCTCATTATCTGGAAACGGTCGAGGGTGGCACCACATCAAGTGACGGTGAGTTTTTCCCTTTTCTTTTTGTTTCAACAAATCACAAAACCAAAAAAAAAAAACAAAGCTGAAGGCATAAAAACAGTGAAAACAAGTTGGAAACATGGCTGCACGCTTCGATGGCAGAAGGGTTGCCAATTTGGAACGCTTCACTGTGCCAAGACTGGGGACGGTACAGTGAAGCTGGAATCACTAAGCGCCAGCCAGTCGCCGCCGCTGACGAAATCGTGTCACACTCGTAAAAACAGAAAAAAACCCCTCCATCCAGCCTTTTCTGAGACGACGTGATCGGCTTGCGAATGTCGCAGCATAGACTAGTGTTTTCCCCTCCAAAATCTCCTCTGGAGGAGGAGGAAGAGACCACCGGGCTAGCACGGTGGCCACATAAAGCACGGCAGCAGCCACAGCAGCAACAACAGCAGCTCTATAAACCATAAACACTTTTTGACATTTTCAATTTGGCCGACTGTCCAAATGCTTTTAGAGCCAAGTCCAACTCCAAGTCACCGAGAGACGAGAGACCTTAAGGCCCTTTACGCAGTTGATTTAAGGGGGAAAATAGCAAAAAAATAATTCCTATTACACTTGTGTTTATATCTAGGTATTATTTATTATACTTGTTATAGTTATAGAGGTGGAATTTTCATTTTAACTTAATTTATTAATAAAGAATATCAAAGAGAAAAATAAATCAATAAATATATAATAAATTGCATTTATAATTATATTATTTATACTTTTAAAATGAAAAAAATATCTAGGTATTATTTGAAGTACTTCTTATAGTTCCAAAGCTGAAATTTAAATTGTAAATAAAATTTTAAAATTAGGAATATCAAAAAACTAAAAGGAAATCGATAAATAGGTACAATATTAATTGCATTATTTACTATTAAATTTTTTTCCTAAGCAAGAAATTTAACTAGAACTGTCATATATATTTTTTCCAAGTGGCCATAGTCCCTTAGTTCCTTCACGATTTATATAGCGATTAAATTTCCCATCCTCACACGTTCTTCTTTACATATTTATAATACGAACAAATTCGCATTTCGATTTCAATTCCAGATGGCTGTGATGGCGATGGTTATCACAAGAGCAAGACGAAACGGGTGCGAACCACCTTCACCGAGGAGCAGTTGCAAGTGCTGCAGGCCAACTTCCAGATTGACAGTAATCCGGATGGCCAGGATCTGGAGCGGATCGCCTCGGTGACCGGTCTCAGCAAGCGTGTGACGCAAGTGTGGTTCCAGAACTCGCGGGCGCGTCAGAAAAAACACATACATGCTGGTAAGAATAAAAGTAAGTAGTGGATTAGTGCAGCATGCCTTCCCAGAGAGATACCCCTAGAGACTCCCCTAGCAAAAGAGATCCCCCAAGCCCCCGTAGAATCCTGATATTCCCCACAAAACACACACCACCACAAACAAACAAAAAAAAAAAAAGAAAAAAAGAGAATAAGATGCTAACACAGTATTTACAATTTCTTCTGTTTTTTTTCTACTTTCAACAAACGATTTTTGATTGCAGTACGCGAACCGGAAGGAAGCTCATTTGCGCGTCATATTAACCTGCAGTTAACGTATTCATTTCAGAATAACGCACAGAACCCAATGCATATGAACGGCTCTAAAGCGGGTCTATACCCGACACACGGTAAGGAATTAATATAAAAAAAAGTTATCTTTGAAAAGTTGTTGAAATTATAGAGAGGCTAGAAGGAACTCTGACTATAAACCCTTTTGGTATTGAAAATATAAGTAAACATCTATATAAATTGCGAAGAAAGATACCCAAAAAGATTACTTGCAAATAATTTAGCTAATTACCTTCAGTAACATCGGACATTTTTAACACTAAGAATACAGCAAAAGTAAACTAAATTCTTAAGTACATGAATATTAACTTCTATAACTTAAAAGTTGCACACAACTAACTAACAATTTCTGTCTCTCCCTCAGAATCCTCCATGGATGAGTTGTCGCAGGACTCGAGTGTGCATTGCATGCCCAGCGAGGTGTGACTAGAGCAATCCTCGCCAGCTCGAGCCCATCGCTAGCTGGCCCCACCCAAGAAACGTCCTTTCCTAGTCAAAATTTTTGTGTAAATCGTCCACGAAACAGCAGAGACACTCACAAGCGATCCAGAGTGAAACATAAAAGAATTCCATACAAAGGCAGCCAGTCCCAGTTTATCAGGCTTTGAGCAATCTGTAATTCTGTAAACCAAGCGATCCATCCATCCATTCCATCATCAGCAACATTCACAGTGAAATCTCATCGATAAAGACACGCAACCAACAACCATCAAGAAACATTCCTGCATTGTAGTGTGGCTTAGGAGCTGCAGAGCTTAGTTAATTTAATTTAAATGAAATTTAAATTTAATTTAGTTTAATGTTCAGTAATCGTTAAGTGTTTACCCCGACAAAGAACCATTGTATTCGAAGATGGATAACTGCTTGCCAAGGCTCCTGTAATATATTTATGTGTACGCCTAACCAATCATTGTCTTATACTACCTACCTATACCATGCGAAACGTTGTTATTGTTTATTTTCTTGTTTTTTAAATGTATAAAATCGATATAAATAGTCGTAACCCAAACACATAGCTGGCCAGGCATTTGTAAATAGTAATTATAGCCGAAATTGATAAGCAACGCAGATACAGAACAGTAAATGAAGGAAACTACACAGCTAAAAACTAACATTTAGTTAACACAAATTATAAAAATACAATTAAAGATGAACCGAAATCAATTAAAATGAAAAAAATAAGAAATATAAAAGAAGGAAACTTTTTCAAAAACAAAAAATACTCATGTGCATTTATTTTGGGTAGTGAAATGGGTGAAAGGGTAGATGTTGCAATGAAAAAATGGATTAACATTTAAAGAGAGCCTGGAGAGAGCTGATATGCTTAAGGCGTTACGCATCTTATACTGCAAATTATTATAAATTATTTCTGACTACGAAGGCTTTTATAACTTATTTTTAAGGAAATCTATTAGCTTTCTGCTTGAGAACTAAATAAACAAATTAAAAGGAAGACTCAAACTTAATCAACATAAAATAAAATTCAACAAAATCAAAACCAGCAAAGAATATTAAAAATAATATATAACACTGAATGTACCCTAAAATAATTATTTCTAAAGAAAATCAAGTTCATTTTCCTAAAAGTAAAATGGTTTTCCCTTGATTTTGTCACTGTAAACATTCAAGCTGCAAAATCTACAAAGGAAATCGCTTCGTTAATGTCTTAATTTGTGGCTCAGCATTTGCTAATGCCAAACGATCTCTTTGGGCAACACTCGAAATCGATTTCCGGTGCGCAGCCCCCGGGTGCTCGATCATCAACCTGCGGAGCTGTTCTCAGCCCATTGAGCGATCATTTAAAGCATCTGCCGCAGACAGTGTGACGACGACTTTTGCGCCTGATCATCGACTCCGGGTCCGCATTACCGTCACCATATATCCCAGATAGCCAGATCCCCAGCCCCATCCCCATCCCATGGATGCGGACACTTGAGCTGCCAGTCATGTGGCTGGATTCTAGTGTTGCACTTCAGGTTCGGAGCTAAGTGCATCGAAAATCGAAATGAAAAACGAATCGCGGCGACGGCAGTCGAGCGATCCGAGGCATTAATTGAATTATAAGCCTAGATTATGCAAAGGTTTCCTGCCTCCTGGGCCAGCTGTTCGGCAATTTGTGTGGAAGATCATCACCATGATCATGCTTATTGGTATTGGATTGAGAGTGTGGTTGTGTACTGAAAAAAAAATGTTTAAATTTAAAGGAAATTTGATAAAGATTGTATTATGAACTAAAGGATAATACATTGATATATGTTTATCATAATGTTTTACGTAAATTGAAATACATATATGAGATCCATTTTAGGTTGATTAATTTAAGCAGAAAGTTAAAGCACAGTTTTCATTTATTTTTGAATCGCTAAAAAACTGACTCCAGGCTCTTTGGGATTTTTTACTAAAACAAAAATTTAAAAAGGTTTGTAACTTGAAAGTAAAAACATCTTTAAATATGAATAAACAATTTATTAAATTAATAAGCTAGGGACGTTTTCCTTCCTGAAACTATAAAGTTATCTCTCTTTAAACCTTTATATATATTTCTAGCAGTTTTAGTTCGAGACCTCTGCTTGATATCTATAAATTTTATAATAAAACTTTCGATATACAAAATTAAGGCTTCTGCTTTATTTTGTTTTAATATTTCTTATATATTTCCTAAAGTGTAGGTATCCAGATCCGATGGGTGGGCATGACTTGGCATTCGATGAGACTGCGAGTGACTGGGATTGTAACTGAGACTGGGACCCTGCACTTGTTTGTAATTCCTGTTGTTGGTCTATAATTGTGCGATCGCATTGCAGACCAAAAGAAGAAAAAAAATGGAAAGAAAAGGGCTTTCCATAGCACGTTACAAAAATATCAACAAATCGTCATCATTAATAATGATCACTCCGGGCCACGGTTGCGCTATCACACAAACACATGCATTCCGTGTTTATTTTTTGGGCTACCCGGTTCATTTGTCAAATTTCACCGAGATCTGGGTAGATCTCCGAGATCCGAGATCCCAGATCCGAGATTCACAATCCCCGATCCCCTGGAGATATCTCTCGATCCCGAGCTTGTTGTTATTTGAGCAAACATTCAACACTTGAAGCGAGAGATTTTCGTGGCCAGCTACAACAACTCAATTCGAGTTGGAGCCGGGGCTGGGGCTGTGGCTGGAGTTGGGGTTCGAGTTTGAGTTCGAGCTCGAGTTCCCCTTCTGCGGGAATGGAATTATGAATGATGTGATACTTTTGCCATTGAGATGTTTTCACAGTCGCGGGCCTCATGACATGCCCCAGCCATATCTTATTTGCTATATCTACATCGCCTTCGGACGCAAGATTGGGAGCTGGCAACTTGACTTCGCCCCCAAGCCCGTTCCCCGTGCCTCTCCATCCCGATTCCTGTCTCGGTCTCATGTTGATGTTGCCGTTGTGCCACTCCGTGTTGCTGCCGTGTTTGTGTTATTTCTGCTGGAAATGAGCGATCGCGTGCAATAATTTGTAGACGACTAAAGTTGAGAAGAGGAACGCGCAGATCTCGCGGATCGCACATTGCAGAGATCGCGGATCGCGAAGTTCGAGAATCGCAAGCTTAAATCGCGCCTGCTGCACAGCACATCATTTTTCAAAATCATTCAAACACTTGTTAAATATTTTCTTAACCGATTGATGATGATTGTGACTGGCCGAGGTGGATCCATATCCATATTCATATCCATTTTCATATCCATATCCATCCTGCAACAAAATTATTTGTGTTTATCAATAGACGCGCGCTGAAAAAGAGGTTCAAAGTCGTGGAACTGAGATCTTTGTAGATGCACAGGGAAAAATAAATTAAATATCAATACAATAAATAATATATTTCAAGCAGAGGCAGAATTCACATTATAACAGATCCTAAAAGCCTTCAAAAGCCTTTCAACTATTCATATTTCTTGGTCACAAGTCCCAAATTATTTATTTTTTCCTGTGCATCCATCAAAGGCATTGACTTATTACGATTTTGTTGGCCTTTTCACATCCACGCTGGGCCGCTGAAATTAATTGATATCTGTGGTATGCGCTTTGTTGGACTTTGATGAGAGGCGGCCCTCAGTCTTCAGTTTACAATCTTTCGTCTTCAGTCTCCCATCTGGGGACTTTGGTTTTTTTGAGCCGAGTCTTGTGGCCACTTTAGGCCCTGATGATCGATTACAGAACGTGCCAGAGTCCATTGAAAACGGGGTCAAGTGTGAGGATTGGACGGAGGATGCCTGCCATTCGGTGATTGGGTATGCAAATGTCCCGTCCGTCCAGATGCAATAAGCATTGTAATTCCTGGCCATTCGCCCATCATCGCCTCGCCAGCTCCATCATCGCCAGATGATCCATCGAGGAGGTCTCTTCGGACAAAGGCAGCCCGCTCCTTTCAACACGGCGACGGCGGGGACCAACCTCAGCGACAGCCTGGCCCGGGTGTTGCGTGTGACTCATGCCGCTTGGCATTTTAATTGATTTTGGGGGGCGCAGAAATCTTGTTGTGCCAAAATCCTCACAATCCCCAGCAGCCGTGTGTGTGCTGGCACACGTTCTATGGCCTCCAGTCAGAGGTGTCTGCGAGAGTCCCAGAAGAGGGGATCAGATCTCATATTTTTTTTGCTGATCTAGGTTTTTGGTCTTCTGCCTAAAGGATACCCCTTGGGGCCACACCTCTGCCACCAAATTCAGGCACGTACGAAGAACGCTGCTCACCTAGGAGCTAGGGACATTCATCATGCTGCGCCGCCCGCCAACTCTTGCCTGACTCTGTTTGAATCCGAATCGGAATCCGCATCCGAATCTGACTGCCTGCGTAGGCGTTGGCCGGTGGTCAACTCCTGCTCCGCCTTCCACTCCACCTCCCCATGTTCCTCTTGTTCCCCCTTCTCCTTCCACGGCTTCCCAGCATCCCATTGCTGTGTGTACCATCATCATTGGGCGTTGGAGCACGTAAAAATGTAACACCAACTGGCTGGACTGCGGGGCCTGAGGAATCGACAACTTACGCACCCTTGAGCTGGCTGTTTGGTTTATTTTTAGCCAACAGAAGAGGTTCATTTTTAACGGAGATTTAAATGAAAAAGAAACAGGAAATAATAAAACACATTTTGAAATTTGTTCACTAGAGATTACTGATCATCTTTGGTCTATAGAGTAATTAATAGAAACAGTAGGTATTTAAACGTATAAGCTATAATCTTCCTAAATCTACTTAAGAAATATGTTAATTATGATACCTTTAAGCTCTGATATTAAACTGTTTATGTTAAGAAATATTTATTTTCATCAATATTTCAGTACATTTATTTTAAAATTAAAATGTAACATAACCTTTTAAAGTCAAGATTCCTTTTTGTTATCTGATACTCAACACTGTTATGCAAGGAGCTTCTGTTCAATCGTTCTGGATGATTCCGAGGCTAAGTCCCGTCCAATTGCCATTGGCGCAATGGAGGCCAGTGAATGCGAATCCCTGAATAATCCCCTGCCCCCAGCACTTCCCTTTGCCCGTCCTGTCCGGTGGCCACCGAGTTTGCTTAACTCGACTCGACTGTGCGCGCACAGGACACCCAGCTGTGGTCGCCGGGCCAACAAGCCAGGCGGTGGTTGCTCCTGGAGCTGCAACACAAACAGCAGCAGCAGCAGCAGCACTGCACTGACAAAAAAATAAAACTGAAGGGAACTTCTTCAGAACAAAATCATTACATTAAATAACTATTTATAAAACGACCTTTACAGCTAATACAAAATTTTACTCTGCTCCAAGTATCTAAATAAGATTAAACTTATAGAAAAGTTGTACATTATTCTTTAAATATCAATAATGTCCTAAATTTTTTGTTACTGTGCAACATCAGCGGCAAAGACAAGTCCAGCAACTGGCGACTCCTTTGCTGCAACGTCCTCCAATGACGACAACTTTGGCAGTACACCTCAACCTCAATGTTTGTGCAAGCAACATTCGCATGCAAGTCAGCAAAGTTTGCATTGACACGCAGCAGCATCAGCATCAGCAGCAGCGAATTTGCATAAAGGCGAGGGGTGGACAAGGCCTCCATTTGTGGGCTTCCCTGCTGGTGTCATGGTGTCCAAAAAACCAGACCAATTCAAAGTGAAAAAGTGCTTTCAGTTAGTTATTCTCATATCCGTAACTCATAGATTTCAAATGAATTTTTGCATAGAATCATTATAAATATATGTATATATACTTTTAATACATTTTTGGTCATTTATAAATTATTTTACAGCATTTCAAATCAATTCAATCGGAGAAGTATTAGGCCCGTTAGAGAGTTAGTTGTTTTTCATTAAAAAATGTCCTGTGTGCAGCTGCTAAAAAGTATGCAAGAGTTTGGCTTCATTTTTAGGATTCACCTAAAAAACAAATGGTAATTTGTTTGTTATTCAATAAATTTGGCATTTATTCTCTAGATTCATATAATTTCTTAAAAATAATTATAAGTATTATCTCGATTATTTTCTATACACTTAAATAATTATAAGTAAGGATATTGAAAACTACTTAAATATTTCCCCTAAAAATTAAGTAATTATATTGTTAGCTTTTTTACATTTTGTGTTCTTCTTCTTTTCAAATCCAATTTCCTTTTGCAGCATTGAAGGAGGATGGTTAGGAGGTCGCCTTCGCTGCCCCTGATGAAGATGGACGTGCTGCTGGTGGCTTCCCATCAGCATCAGCAGCAGCAACAACAGCCCCATTAGGCCGCACATAAACTGCATGCAATGAAATTCACTCCTGTGGCGTGGCCATGTTGCTACTGCGCTGCAGCGACTGCGCTGCGCCAGTTGCAGTTGCTGCTGTGTCTGACTTATGGCAATTGCCAATGCAACATTTGTTGCTGACGGGCCGGCGGCCGTTAAAGATGGGGGCGTGACCGTTAATACTCAAAGCTACCTTTCAGCTTCTTTTCACTAAAATGGGTTTTGTGTTAATTAGTTTCAAATATAAAATATATTTCAAATATATATAATAGATAATAATAAAATTATAATAAAATAATTATAATAATTATTGTTTTTATTGTAAAAAATCTATTAAATCCAGTTTTTGATTACTTTAAAATAGGTTAAGGGACTTACAAGCTAATGATGCTATGATGCTTTATTTTGTATATTGAATTTAGTTTAATAAAGAAATATTCTATAAATATAAACCTAATGAAAACTATTATAAAATTATTACATAAACAGAAAATTAACTCTTTAAAATGAATTCCTGATTAAGCTTCGTGCTGGCACACGCTGCAATCACGCGACAATCTCGAATTGCAGTCGCAGCCGTTGCAGTTCCTGTTGTTTTTGGATGCCGGATGGCAATTTTTTATGTATTTTTTGTTGTTGTTTTTTGTTGTTGTACTTTTTTGTTGTTGCTTATTTCACTTACCCCCCGCAAACATTTGTTTCAACACGTACGCGCAAATGAGTTTACAAGGTGCGATATTCATGTTGCTGCGGCTCTCGGTGGATGTTGCTGCGGTTACTGTTTCCATTGCCAGCTTGTCAATATTTACTATGCGCCCCGGCCGGAGCAACATGTTGCCGAGCGGCCCAGCACAACTTGGCTAATCGTATTTTAGCCGTATTTTATATATATTAATAGCTGAGCGACAGCAAGGATGTCCCTATGCCCCGCGAGGTGCCTCTCATTCGCATTTCTCATTCTTATTTCTTATGTGTCGCCGCTGCTGCTGTTACTGCTGTTGCCGCTTTTAGTATAATTTTAATTAACGCATTCGATGATGCTGCTGCGGCTGCTGTTGTTGTCGCCTTCTCCTGCTGTCGTTGTCTTTGGCCAACATGCTAAAAGGTGTTAATTGGCGAAATTTCCATGTAGAGCTTAACCAAAAACAGAACAGTAAAGCGAAAAGGGAGGCTGCAAAGTTCTCCTGTCTGCCGCCTTAGGCATTGTCAACAAGATTTGCTTTATTAGCCACTTTCGGGTGGTTGCAACATTTCCAGCCACAGCAGCAGCAGCAGAAAACCACCAACAGGAACATCATTGTCAACAGCAGCATTTGCTTTGACTTTGGTTTTACACGGAAACAAACTATTTACTAAAATAAGATGAATAGATATAAAAAAATAAATATAAATAAAGATATAACTAAAAAATATATGATTTGTTGTATATTTTCATATATTTTGTTTAAGTAAATATGATTCATAGACTCTGGTATTGTTTTTTTAGATCTAAGATAAATATAAATACAAAAAAAGAAATATATAAAAATACATATTTATTAAAATATATATTTTTTTAATTGTTAAAACGAAAATATAAATAATATATTAATTCTATAATAAAAAGGTCTCTAAATTGTTGACATTATTTTGTTTTTATCAATAGAAATACAAAAAGATGTATACAAAATAATATTAAAATATATATTGTGATTATTATTGTTTTTTGCTTATTTATTGTTTTTTACTAATTTTCTTTTAAAAAATATAAAAGGAAACTCCAAAATATATTTATTTTTAGAAAAAAATGTATATTTGAAAATATATTTTAGTAGATATTTATTTATTAAGTTAGTTAATAATTCAACCTTGCTTCACGAAAACTTAATACATAATGGAACATACATAAAAACAAATCTTAAAGAGATTTAATTATTATTATTAAAGTGATTTATTATTATTATTAAAGTACCTTATTTCATAACAATATATAAATATAAATCTGAACAGAAGCAGTTCTTCAGGTGTAAGCCTTACTAGCAATTTTAATGAGCAACAGCGACTCGTGCTGCAGATGAGTAAATATTTTCATGGTTTAATTTCATAAATTATGACAATTTTCAAGTCCCGAATGCCGACGTCTTGTGCGCATATATATATGAACATATATTGAAATCCCCAAGTTATTGCAATCACCCCGCCGAGCTATTCTCCCGATCTGGATCCACATCCGAGTGAATTATGCTCGCCACAGCAAATCAACCTAAAGTGCGGCGACAGGACACCGAAAAGCTCCTAAATTTTACTTAAGAACATCTGAGGTTCGTACGTTCAACGCCATCAATGGACATGGATACTGGCTGCTCCGGTGTTGGCAACTAGGGATGGCTGAATACCAATATTTGGCTATCGGCTTAATATATAATAATAATTAAATATCACTTATAATTAACTAATAATTAATAGATTACATATTCTTTTAATGTGGCGCTTTGCTTAAATTTTTTAATTTTTACCTAGGAACCCAGAGTTGCTTTTATAATTATTTTACAACCCAATATTATATATTCATTACTAATCTAATTTTTATATATTTATTGAATAAATATATATATGTGTATTCTTTGATATTCTGTCGATATATCATCCCAAATCATAATGCTTATGATGATGAGCGCAATGATGATCATCATTAACACCTTTTCTGCCCCACAGAACACTCTCATTCCGCGGAGCACAATACGTCTCAACAAGAAGAGGGCAAACCGAGGAAAAAAACATCAGAATCGCAGCAATAAGTAAGTAAAGAAAATATAAGAAAATAATTCAAAATGAAATTTGCTTTATGATGCGCAACCGCGCGACCTTTCTATGCACAGTGGTTTGAAAAATGATTTTAAGGCGGACTGTAATGTATTTAATTTTTTTTTTTTTTTTGGGTTTGATTTAATTCATTCAATACATTTAATTTTT
Source organism: Drosophila bocqueti (assembly GCA_018151655.1). Classification (NCBI taxonomy): domain Eukaryota; kingdom Metazoa; phylum Arthropoda; class Insecta; order Diptera; family Drosophilidae; genus Drosophila; species Drosophila bocqueti. Next base: position 8,253,288 of record JAECXF010000230.1, read on the forward strand.
AAAACGGAGCTTTTCCTTATTTATTTTGTATTTGTATTAATTAAGAGTTGGTAGAAAACGCTTAACAAAAAGTAAACATGACTTAGCAATAGTAATAAAAGCCGTTGGCATTCACAGAGCCAGCAAATAGAATTTAAGAGAATTTAAAAAAATATAAACTTATGATTTATTTATACGTTTTATTAAAATTTGAGTAAAGTAAATTTGAGTAGAGTAAAAGTAAATGTAGAACTTATGTACGTACCAGATATCTCCACTTTTTATCCGAAATAGAGAAAAAGCGTTGGGCTTTAGCTCCTATATTTTTTTGAAATTAAACCAATATAGACAGTTTATTGTAAATTTAGAATTCAATTATCAATTAATAAGTAAAATTCACTAATGTAAGTTTTGTTTGTTTTTAAACTAAGTTTATTTCTACTTAATTTTTTTTTTTAATCGAAACCATTGCGGTTCCACTGTTCGCGGGACTATCTGCGTTGATATGAAATATGTGTCGGGGCGGCAGGCAGCGGAGATTTATCGAGCGCGAAATGTAATACGCGAAGTGAGGATCTGGGCCTGGGGAATGGAAGCATGAGCCGGGGGACCCGGGTCCGGGTACCCTGAGATGGAACCTGATGGCACCTGGAAACGGAGTTGGACGCGAGTCAGGGGGATCGGATCAGCGGCCACCGTTTTGAATTGGCTTAAGCGACGCCGCCGCCTTCGACGACAACAAAAAACAGTAACATCCAGAGCAGCATCAATGCACTTGAACTAAATATTTATAAAGAGAAATGCAATATTATTTAAAATTATTTGTAAGCAACTTAAATGAAATCATATAATTATCAGCTCTTACTTTAAATCTTAAAACAATTTCGAAAATCATTGGTTTTGATTTTTCTATTAGTTTATTGATATCATATTATATTTTTAGCACACATAATATTATTAATTTTAGTATCCTGAAGTTGTTGATATTTAATTGGATTTTTTTGAGCTGTGCACGGATCAAGTGGAGCAAGGTCCGGAGCGACTGGATGCTCGATTCGGTCCGCTTATAAACTGCATCCTGCTGCGATCCGTGTGCCCCCGTGTGGTAAGAGACGCGAAAAGAGACTGGAGGGGCGGGGATGCATGAGGCAGGGCAGAGCGACAACGACTGGACATTAACTAATGCATGCATTTATTTTTGTTATTTGTTGGGGCAGCTTCCACGGAGCATTGGGGGGAAGCCCAGTGCGAAGTGAGCGGGCGGTCGAGCCGAGTTACGGAGGATCTGCTCCAATAACTCATGGTGACACTATTAAAGCGACGATTTGTAGCCGAGCATAAAATAAATGCGGATTAGACTTTATAAAGGACAAAATGCTCATGTTGGCGATTTATGGGCGCATTGGCCAAAAAGGGCGTGGCCCTTAGAGAAAGGATTTGCTGGTGAAAATATGAAGAAATAAGGTTCTCCTTTTTCAAATATTCGTATTTTTTGCTTAAAGGAAGTATATACCTAATATTTTTTGAATATTTTTTTAAGACATAATCTGCATTAACATTACTTTCATTTATTTTAAAATATTAATTTATTTGATAACTATTAGTTCAAAATTATTAAAATACGTCGATTACGTTTACTAAGTTACGTTTATTAAGTTATGTATAACCAAATCAATATTTATGTAATAAATATAAGTTCTTAACATCGTATAAAAATATTTATAAATTAATAGGTTCATTCTTTTGTTTAAAAACTCGAATTAAAAGCTTCTTTATTATTTTATTATATTTATGTTTCAATAATCTCTACAAAAACATTTTTTCAATATTCTAAAATTATGAATTTGGAATTTCAAAACTTTGTAAGTACTGTTTTCTTTCTGCCAGCCAAACTCCCACTATAAAATGCTGGCCATGTTACACGAATGTTATCAAAATCAGTTGAGTAAATACGACCGAAACTCTCGTCTCGCAAAAATAACAAACGTGACAAATTTCGGTGAATTCGACTGTGAAAAAATAGGGAAAGACTTTGCAGAAACAACATCATGAAATTCAACAACGATGGCAGCGAGGAGGAAGCATAACAAAAACTTTTATGCAACCAAAACCTTCAAGGGGAAAATTGGGGGGTAAGCAACTAAACAGTCGCTTAGATTTTGGCAGTCAACATAAAACTTTGTCTATAGCTTTATTTATATATATAGAGAGGGAGGCGACTGGGACGGGCTTCGAGTCTTCACTATTTGCCAAGTAAACAAAAGTTTTTGGCGCAAAAAAACAATTCAAAGATGAAATTCAGCAGCAGCATTTTCCACTTTCGGGGCCCGCATCTGAAACGGAAATTGCAACAAAAACAGGCCAAGAAAATATATGGCAAAGAATAGAGACAAGAGCGGGGAATGCGGGAAGGCAGCTGCTGGTTAAATCCTATTTTGTCTCTCTCAGGAAAATAATGGAATACTTAACTTCCCTTTCTCTGTTTGAACGAGCAGAACGCGCGAAATTTCACAAGTTCCTGGAAAACTTCGCTCAGAAAGTTACAAACAAAATAAATAAAAAGCTACCAGGAAACCAGGGCAACAAAAATCAATTAGACCGGAAGTATCCTGAGCCATCTAAAAATATTCCCACAATTTATTACCCAAGCCAAAAAAAAAAAACATATAAACCGTTCCTTTCCCTTTAATTAAACCCAATACCAAAAATGATAAAAAGTTTTTAAACAAATATTCATGGATAATAAAGTTATTGCACAACCGCCACACCCACCTCCGAATCGAAGGATTCCCCTGGAAAAAGCACATGCCCCTGGGGCTATTAGGCGGCCCATTAATGAGGGTCAAAATGCGTGTAAATGTAATGCAAATGTATGTTAAAGTGATTAGCAGCCTTCAAAGAGCAGCAGCAGTGTTAAATCTGAGGGATCCAAATTCACCAGAGGCTTAATTTGCGTCACCACCCCACCGCGCACCGCTCACCGCCCACAAGGTCGCACCACCACCCACCACGAACTGCGTCCCTGCACAGCAGCCGGCAATAAAAACAGTAACAGAAACAAATAATATAAAATAAATAAAAAAGAAATCATCACGACACAACTATTCTTGGTGGCGATGAACCTCCCATTTGACACTTCATTGAAGTTGACAGATGTGGGTTGTGCTCAGTTCCTGCTTTACTGCACTGTTAAAAATATATATGGGGCGTTCCACGCAAAATTTGCCACCAAAATTTTTTTTTCCTTCTTATATTTTTTTCGGTTTATCAATTGAAAATATTCGATACGTATTTTTTTATTTCAATCTGATACTTGGAATTTTCGAGAAATAATTTTCGAAAGTTTCCCGTTTTTAAAAAAGATACTTTTTTCAACCGCATATTCTGAGAAAACTATTGAAGATACAACAATTTGTCCAAGACATGAAACGTGCGCCCTTTCCTTAGCTTTCCAATAATTTTTTTATGAAAAAAATTAAAATTTAACAAAAAATTTACAAAAAATCAAATTTGGACATAATTTTTTTTTAATTTTTTATTTTTAAAAGGTAGCCTTAAGGCTTGTTTAAATCCTGCGAAAATTTCAGAGTGGAGAAATGAATACTTTGAGAGTAGTGAATTTTTGAATCACCGCTCGCGTGGTTGAAACGTACCGCGAGCGCGAATTGCGCATTTTTTCCTATCATTTCCCATTAATTTTAACTGATTTCGTATCTTTTTAAGGCTCCGACCACGCGAGCGGTGATTCAAAAATGCACTACTCCCAAAGTATTCATTTCTCCACTCTGAAATTTTCGCAGGATTTAAACAAGCCTTAAGGCTACCTTTAAAAAATAAAAAATTAAAAAAAAATTATGTCCAAATTTGAATTTTTTTAAATTTTTTGTTAAATTTTAATTTTTTTTCATTAAAAAAAAATTTTTTTGTTTTTTAGTTTAACTTATTGGAAAGCTAAGAAAAGGGCGCACGTTTCATGTCTTGGACAAATTGTTGTATCTTCATTAGTTTCCTCAGTATATGCGGTTGAAAAAAGTATCTTTTTTAAAAACGGGAAACTTTAGAAAATTATTTCTCTAAAATTCCAAGAATCAGATTGAAATAAAAAAATACGTATCGAATATTTTCAAGTAATAAACTGAAAAAAAAATATAAGAACGAAAAAAAAATTTTGGTGGCAAATTTTGCGTGGAACGCCCCATATGTTTTATATTTACTACAAAATATATAATAAATACTAACAATGTGAAAGTATTATATTTATTTATAATTTATTTATGTATTATATTAGAGAATAATATTTTTGTTTGAGAAAGCATTACAAATGTATCCTTGGGTGCCTTCAAATTCGTCGCTGTCTTTTCTATAAACTTTATTTAATAATTATTAACTTACTTTTACTAGATATTTTTGTATTCTCTTATTCAAAGTTCAAGCATTTTCTGATAAAATTCATTTAGTTACGATTCTGAATAGGGTTTTATTTATTTATTTATTTTTTTTTTGAGTATATTGTGCTGGAACTAGCACCCTCGCCCAAACGTGTGCCAAAAGGCATTGTGTATTTGCACCAGGATAAAAATGGTTCGAAGGAAACATTTACAAATGAAGTTGTAATCGGAAGTTGTTCGTTTGCTCCTGCCCCCTGGCCTCCTGCACCACTCCACCCCTTTGTGCACATAAATTGAGCGACAATTGTACAAATTGTCAAGGCGGAAACGCTGCCAGGGATAGTTCGAGCTCGGATTCCATTCCGGGTGTCCACTGTGTGCGGGCATGGCCAAAAAGGAGCGGAATTCGATGGGAGGGGGAGTGGGATGAGGGTAGCATTGCCAGAGGATTAGGCAGCCAAAAGGGGTGTCCTAGCCACCGTCTAATACATATGTTCACTTTGTGTTCGCGCCTTGATCCTTTTTGATATCCATCACAGAGCGCACGGTATATTGGGATTTAAAATAGTTTTAACGGAAATTAAATATTCAAGTAAACTTAAAATTTTTGTAGAATAGTAAAGAAAATTCGTAATTTATGCAGTATTTACAATTTATTGCCCATGAATAAATATTGCTATACATAAATTATACATATTTATATTTTCTAAATGATTAAAATTCACTAATATTCAATAATTTTGTATCTTTCTTATAAGGATTTTCAATTGCAGTTATCCCTTAGCTTAATTGAGTATTTAATCGTACATATAAATATTATTACTTCACTTACTATAGATGATTAAATATATTTTAATTAATTGAATTACATCATTTATTAATAGTTCTAATTTCTATAGAAAGCAAGATCAAAGCTTAACTCATAATCTACAATTTAATACATTTATATATTATAATCTTACAAAAAAAAAAAAAACAAACTTAAGGAGTATCCCAAAGTCGACTCCTTTAATAAGAATGCAACGTGTTTTCTTTTTTGCTTTTGTTGTGGTGCCCACAAATATTTGTTTTTAATAGTCCCTGGATTGCAATGTTTGAAATGCAAATAGGATTTCCGTTTTTCCCCCTGTTTCTCTGTCTGTGTGCAAGTGCCCCTGTCTGTCTCGGCCATCCTGGCCAATTCCATTTGACAGTTGAATTGTTTTGATCCCAAACATTTAGAGAAATAATAACACTTGTTCCAGGGCAACTGTTTATGTCCGAGATTAGTCAGTTAGTTGCCCAATTTGACACATGTTGAGATTGGAACTGGGCCTGGACTTGCCCCTAAAAGGGGTTAAAATCCTATATAAAGCTAGAATTTTATATTTTTACTTTGTAAAATGAGTGAAAAATATTTTTAAAATTAAAATAATATTCCATATTAAATTTTAATCTTTTAAACGACCTTGGATCAGTTTGCCCCCAAGTTATTATTTATGTTAGATGATGTGCTTCTCTAAAATGTTAAATTTAAGTGAAACTAATATTAAAAATATCTCGTGAGCCTTAATATAGTTGTTCTGGCATCCGTTGTGGCTCCCAGCGGCAGATGGAACCAGCTTGGAGCTGGAGAGCCGAAGTCCCCTTGTGTCCGCTGTCTTATCGTCGAAATCGATCGTTTTGAAAACGCTCAAAATGTGATGTGGTGGCATTTTCAACTTGTCTGCGTCTCAATATTTTTACTTTCTTTATGATCTCGCCAGTCCGAAGAACTGGTTCACAGTTGGGATCCCACCAGGCCCGAAGATAAGCCCCTCCACCTCAGTACCTGGCCCTGCCCACCTGAGCTCCCCGATCTCCCCGAACTCTTCGATCTCGGCGTGTTGCGTCCGTAATCGTGTCGTGTCCATTTCGATTATCACCAAAGTGAGTAATTTAATACCAATTTGGCGGAGCATGCGGCATAGACTTGAGAGAAATATGCTTGCCTCTAAATGTCAAATGTGAGCACCAGATGGGAATCGAAATGGAAATGGAATTGGAAATGGACCTGCGATTGAGATTGGGAGCTGCTGCTGGGAACTGGCAAACCCTTGGAACCCTTTGCGTATGAGTAAGGCGGAAAAATCTTATCGGACTCGCGGGTATTTAGCTGGAATTTCAGGGAATTAAGACAGAGGCCCCTCGGAAGGAGATTACATTGAGCTAGTGCCTGTTGGCCGGTGACAATTTACACGAGGATCCGAAACCGGAACGATAAGATTTCTGAAGGTAGGCTGAAGGAGATATATCTACTGGAAATGGGACACAGCTTTTGACATACATAATTCCAGTGTCAGAGGGATGCCTTAACTTTTCATTGAGAAACTCTCCATAAGAAGATCATAATTCGATATGGGGAATTGGAATATATTTAAGGTAAAATTTATTTTAATTAGAATTCTTTAAGGTCATGACACTAAAATTAAATAGCTTTAATTTGTGCAATAAATGTTAGTTAATTATTTTCGTTGCATAGATAACTTTCAAATGTATTTAAAACTTTTTAAATTTGTCTTTAAAATCACTGTCACTGGACTGTTGTCACATTTTCCTGCCTTCGTTTAGCATTTTAAAACTTCAATTTTAAGCCTCTCCAGATCCCCTCGAGAAGAGTTATTTCCAGCCAGTGACATAATATCCTAATTAGATCAGTCGGTCATGCTCAACTGACAGAGTGCAAGACATGCCCAGCCGCGACGAGGGTAGACAGCCGGCGTCCTCCGATTTGTCGAGGATACGGATACCGATTCCCATATTATGACATCATTGACATTACATTGGTCAAGCTTTTTGGACTCTATTGCACTTTTAAGAGATCGTTAAATTCAAACAACAAAAATGATGTTTTGAAACAGAGGAGAGAATTAATAAAATAAAAATATATATAGAAGGGGCATCCCAGACCTTATGGTGATGAACACATTTCCCACGTTTGAGGCGGCGAAAAAAAAACAAACGATTTTTATTTTAATTTTAATTTATTCAGAAGAAATCGGGACTGCCGGCTATCGAACGGGAAACGGTGAAGACCGAAAAACCTGCCCAGCGGATAACTCTCAGGCCTCGGGTTACATTCTTTTGTTGGAAATTTATGGCTGGAGCGGAGAGGGATGCCGAGATGGAGCCACCGGACGAAAAGGTAGAAGGAAAGCCATGGAAAAAGGTGGAAACGGTGGAAAATGCCCGCGTGTTTAGCAGCGTTTAATGGCTCATTTCGAATTGATTTCTTTTCGGCCGGGGCACTTGAAGAAATACATTTTTTTAAATAATGTTTTGAGGTATTCAATATTAACTACAAAAATTGATACATCAATTAATAAACTGATAAATATATTCTTTAGTAAAAAAAATGGTTCTAAACTTTTCTTCCTCACTTCTTTTCCACTAATAACAAGTAAGAAAGCTACAGTCGTTCGTGAACGACTGTTATATACCATGTACTAAAATATATCGCCGCTCGAATTAGCTCTTTGACAACGATAAACAAAAGTCAGCTGATCGCGACTTTTGCCTATTAGAGAAATGTAAAAAAACTCGCTCTTTGCAAAACCACCACCATCTCATGCACTTGCGTGTGCAAGACAGAGAAAGAGATAACCCCTCTCTCTTTTATTGCGCACGGGAGTTAGTTTCTTGCGCTCATCAGTTTTGTTGTTGTTTTTTGGGATGCACCTGTTGCTAGCTGCCAAATAGATAACACACTGATAAGTAAATAACTTTTGTGTTTTTCACCCGATCTTTACCAGATTTTCGGTATTGATACATGATAGGCATATGCATGCCTATGCAAAAAGAAAGATCTATGGTAATATTTGTGGCTGCAAAACGTTTTTATTGATTTGCGGGGAGTGGGGGAAATTTTTAAATCTGAAACAAACTTGATCTGCGTGCAAAACATTCCGACCTACATACCGAATTTGGTGGCTCTAGCTCTTATAGTTGCTGAGATCTAGGCGTTCATACAGACGGACAGACGGACAGACGGACAGACGGACAGACGGACAGACGGACAGACAGACATGGCTAGATCGACTCGGCTGTTGATGCTGATCAAGAATATATATACTTTATGGGGTCGGAAATGCTTCCTTCTGCCTGTTACATACATTTGCACGAAATTAATATACCTTTGTACCTACGGTACATGGTATAAAAATTAAAAATACATCAAAAATCTAAAAATAACAAGATTATGTTTAAATTTAATTATATTTTTCAGCAGATTTTAAATTTTAAATTATGAAAGACTTCTTTTCAGTGCACTTAAAGCAGCACAGAAAGATACAACTTCCAGGATGGGGGAGTTCTTCTTGGATTTTCGTTCGTAGCGCCATGGAGATTTCTGTGGCGACCACTTTTCGGGGGCTGGCTTTTAGTGGAAAAGCTGTAAAACTTGTTGAAATGCTTGTAAGCATCGTAAAAATGCGCACTGTGAAGAGTCTATTACCATGATGCCATCGTGCTGATAGCCCAAACCAGAGTCCCCGGAGTCCCCGAAACCGAACCAAAAACCAAGCCGAAACCGCAACGGATCCAACCTATTTTATGGCATTGGAAAGGTGCACCCGGCTCTGGCACCAAGTCCGACTTGAAATCCGAATTGGTATACGAATTTAAGCCACCTCCGATCGCCGGTCCTCAGCTTTTTTGGTCGAGGTGATGCGCGCATTTCCGCACTCGGCTGGAAAATTGTGTGTCGAGGTGGGTCATAAAAATGGCGAATGGTAGAGGCGCCGCCACATTGTTGCCACTTCTACACGACTTCTGCTTGAATTTCGATTTAATGTGGAAAGGTGGGTGGTGCCTGCTCCGCCGTCAGCCCATAAATGCACAGATTTTTGAGTAGTTTTGGGCTTTATTAGCCAGCAAATTTATGAAAAAACGTAAGACTTAAGTGTTTTTCTTTACTTTTTATATGTAATTATCTTTTCAATGCTGTTCATTTGTTGACTTTTCAATTTATAATAGCTGTGGGTGATTATGGTTTTTCATTTCTTATTCAAATAACCTTGGCATTATTTTCTTTGTTAAATAGTTTTCGGTTCTGGGCTTTGTAAATATTTTCTATTTGATTTAATAAAGCTAAGAGCTTACTAATCGTATTTAGTATTCAATATTTAGCATGTAAAGCTTTTATTTAAGTCAAAAAGTAATAAAAGTAAAGCCAATGTAGAACACTTAAAATATATATAAGCGATTAACTTAAGAAGGATTCCATCCAGCCCATCAATAAGCCCATTTTCAGCACCCTGACCTATGCAAATTTGGCACATTAAGCCATCATTCCGTTTTAGCACACTCTGGCCAAAGAGTTAATCTCTGGAAACCGCTTCTTTGGATACTTATTTCTTTTGTGGATCAATGACGCACTGTTGGGGGGCGAGGGGGGAGCTCATCTTTAAAGCCATCGTTTTAGTAGCGCTGCGTTATCAAAATTCATAAACGATTAAACATTTAAAAGCCCATAAGAGACAGAGAGATTTTCATAAAAAATCGATATGACTTTGTTGCGCCGTGCCGCCATCGACTGAATTAATATTGAATAAATGTGTGGCTCTGAGCGTGTGTGTAGGCTCCATGCTGGATTTAGTTGGACAATGCGACACACAAAAGAATTTTTCAACGCTAAAGCCGCAGACAGTGAATTAATATCTGGGGGGATGACAACGGCGGCGTTGAGCGGGAAAAATTTAAAGCGCAAGCCCAAACAGAGACAATTAATCAAAATTCCTAGGGTTATATATATTTTCATATATACGGCGGCGCAGAGTGTGGCTCGATTTGACCGGGGTCCGGACCGTGATAACTCTATTATGCGGACATTTTAGTAGCGACTAGATACGGATTTACAAGCATTTAACATTTTTTTGTTTTCCCTGCACAGTGGACTCACTTGAGAGTTGTCTGATTTAAAATTTGTTATTGTATAGATGGAATTCTTATTTGTAAATATATTCCCAATCAATTGTATTATCCTATAAAAATTATTTATTTAATTGTTATACCCTTGGTACACTAATTTTAATCAAAAACTAATACAGAAAAGTTTTTAGAATTCAAATGGGTGAATTTTTTCTTTTATTTGTCAAAAATTACAATATTAAAAAATCGATAAATATTGATTGATTGATTATTAAGATCATCAAATGCCAGAAAAGAAAGTGATTGCAAAAAAATATAAGTGAATTCCGATTTGCAATTAACTTAACTATAATTTAAAAGTATTGTACATATTTGTAGTTTTAGAATAATAAATAAATAAATAATATAATATCAGGCAAATTCTGCGCCTTCTCCAGGATAGCTTCAATTTCTTGTTTTATTTTTTGCTTAATATAATTTTTATTTGTATTAATTAGATACCTCAACCACTGTGCTGATGCCAAGGCGATTAGATGGCCCCTTTTCTTCGGGCTGCCGTGGTCATCCATTTGGATGTGGCAACTTGTCAACAGGTCGCCCCGAAATCGGATACCCCAAAAAAACCAACACACACTATCCCGAAATGGAAAAGGGAAATCGGTGGAGTTGCCTTTTTATCTGGGGCCAGGGATCGAACATAAATTAACTTGTTACGCCGCAGCCTGGGAAAGCAGACGGTAGAGAGAAGTCCCCCGAATTTATCTACATATCTGGGATCTGCCGGATTGAATCTATTTGTCCTCGTATCTCCGTATCTCTTTGGGCATTCAAACCACAAGCGGCTGAGCCGCGCCGGCAGGACGAACGGCGCTGTAATTACCGGATTAAGGACACGTGCCTGCAGCTTCCTTTTTGACTCGCTGCCCTGGCTGCACTTGGCGTTTCGTCCTTTGTCGAACCCACTGGCAACCTAAGCCGCGTGCGAGTCTCACTTGATTTAATCATAACTATATGTCCTCCGTCTCCAAGGCGGCGATTTGTATGCCGTTGTATTAAAAATCAATCAAACGAAATTAACAAGTTAACAATGGCAAATGACACAATAATGTGGGAAGCGCCCGGGGGTTATAGAGTCGTTTTAGGGGGATGCACTGAAAATAAGGTGAGTTTCTAAAGGAAGCTAAAAATGTTAGAAAATAAATGTAAATATTTCGGTATAACTTGAACTCACTTTGTTAATTATTAACAAAGATTCTAGTATTTTATCACCCATGTTAAAGATGTTAGGATACCTTTCAGTTAAGTTTTTTTCTTACTATACTTTTCTTTGCACACAATTCTTTAAAATTATTTATAATGAAAGTACAAAACCATTTGTTTTGTTTTAAAAAGTACTTTATACTACTTTTCTCTCTGTGCTTATCTGGACTCAATCATTGAGCAATTATTACGTGTCCATCCCTGTGACAGAAAAAGTCAACAAGGAGGGATCTCTGAAGGCAGGGGAAGGAATTGTTATTGCTCGAGGGCTTTCGGCTCATTTGCTTGATTTCTCTTTAGTATTTCGCGTGGGATTCGCGATTCAGACCAAACAGGATTCATTATCCTCCCCGTCCCTGATCTAGTAAAATCAAAATAAACCAAAACAATACAATATTTCACGCATTTTCCTTTGGGGGAGAGGAACTTCAAGCTCTCCCATGATCTTAGACTCGTAATGATGCAATTTTATGACGCCTTCGAATTTTTCCACTCAAAATACAGTTAAAATGCTTGAAAATAGATAAAACGTTAAAGCCAATAAACCTTATAATTTGTCCGATAGAGATTTACCATCAAATGACTCTATTCTTTGGAATTTCATTTTTTAATTAGCCCCCGTCGAATGGAATAGTTTTTTAATTGATTTTCTATAAACAAGAATCTAGTTTGAGGGCATTACTAAAATATTTCGGTTTTTGGTTTTCAGTGGATCCATTAAAATAAGAGCTTCCCGCAATTTAATGGCTTTTTAATGTGCTGCAGGTATAGTGTTTTTTTTTTGCTTTTTTATATACGGAACCACGATCTATGATCTGCTTGGGACGTATCCACAATTTATGCGTCCAAAGAAAAAAAACATAAATAAATAATTTTTTGTTGTCCCAAGTCTGGCCATAAAACGCGAGCAAAGTGTCAAGCCAGTTCCATTTAAGGCTTTATATAGCACGTTTTCCGTTTCAAAATGTGATTAATGTTAAGGTGTTGTTTTTGGTTATAAGCGAGCTGAAGTGGAGGGGTTTTCAAGAGATATTTTGTATGTATTTTTGTATCCATGAAAAGTAAAGACAATCTAACCAATATTTAAGGTTGCAACTATGTTTCGTATAATCAATTTGAAGCAATCATCTACACCCTTTTCACCTCTTTAGTTTCACTTTATCCTGCACTTTTAAATTGATTAAATTACAGACTCTCAATTCGGTTGCTTGTGGTGTGGGACTGGTGTTGCTGTTGCAGCTGCCATTGACTTTGGTTTTCTGTCCATGGCTCTGACTATATGTGGGAGAGTGTTTCACTTTGTGTTACGCCAAAAATGCGCCACAAAGCCAAACTCAAACGAGAGTTTTGCGAAAGCAGCAACACCCAATGCAAGGTGCAATGCACTGGAACAAAAGTTAGATAATTTTAGTGTTTTTTTTTTTGCCTTGGGAAGCCTACGAAAAGTTATTTTTGTCTATTTCAGTACATTTGATGTGCTAGTAATAAAGGAAGCATGAATAAGATCTCCTTCAAATGGGAAGAATTTATTTCAACAGAAATTTGGATACTCCCGATTATAAAAAGGTTATGAGGCACTAATAAGGCAGGGAATGATAATGATAATTTATTAAATGCCAAATCAAATTCTAAAATATAAAATACCACACTTTATAGTAGCATACAACTTATTTAAATATTAGAAGTAAATAGTAGGAAAATTAGGAAACATGTCTGCATTCATTGTTAATATCTCTGGCATTTATGACTTAAAAAATGGTGATGTTATATGGCTCTAAAATATATAAAAAAATCTCAAGACAAATTCGAAAAACTTAAGCTTTTAAAGGCAGCTAAAAAGCGTTTTACAATTATTTAATAAAAAGTTTTCTTTAAGTGCAGCTGCTGGCTGCCTGCAAGTGCAACAACTGCAGCCATTGCACTTTGCATAACGGTCACTCTCTCTCTGCGGGTGTGTGTGCATGAGTGTGGGTGTGCGTTGCGGTGTTCAGCCATTTTGTGAATGCATTTATCGCCACACGCACACACACTCCCGGCAGGCACACTTGCACCGCCTGTATCTGTATCTATATCTTTGTATCTGTGTTTGTATATCATTACTTATCAGATACTTATTATCAGCACACGATATCGTATATTTTGGCACACTCGCACACACCGCACCGGGTGTGTGTGTGCGTGTGTTTGTTTGGTAAATATGCAAATGAGCCTGTTTGTTGCCACTACTGTTTGCCATTGCTTTTGTTGTTGTTGTTTGCTGCTGTTGTGCGTTGATTATTGTTGTTATTTCTGCCGCATGAGTGTGTGTGTGTGTGTGTGGTGTCGGTGTTTTTGTAGTTGTTATATCGGGCATGATGATGGTGCCGCCAAACGACAAGCAGCAAACACTCGATTATGATACGAAATCGATATAATTTAAACGATGACCAAAACCCTATACTTTAAATCAAGGGAAACCCCCGAATTTGTATAATATAACCCATATTTTATCTAGCTACAATGTGCTCTGGTGTTAAAGATATATTGAAACATTGCTAAAAATTGTGTATTCCTAAAATATATATTATTATATTATTATTAAAAAATGTATATTACTATATTTATTACTCAATAATTTAATGCATCTGGTGGAATTTACTCTTCAACAACATCAAACTTGAAACATAAATTAAGCAAAATGAGGTATAATTTTAAATTATTTGTTTGATATTTTAAATTATCTTACCAACATGAACAATTTTTACAAATAATCAGAAAATATACCAAAAAGAATATATGTACATGTTTTAGGCATAAAAAACATCTCAGAATAAAATAAAATTAATTAAATTTCTATATTAAGATATAAGTAAACAATTATCAGCAGCTTAAATAAAAATTTGTTCATCTTCTAACTACCATAAAAACATTTATTATGAGCATCCTGCATGCCCTTTATGGTTTTATGTTGGTCGTCGTGGCACCATTCAGAAAGCCGAGGGCAAACAGCGGCAATTGGCTTTCATGACAGGTCGCTTCCTCTTTTTTTTGTCTGCTGGTGTTGCATCTGGGATGCCATTCATCATGATGATTTCCCCAGACCGCCCCCAAGTTTTTTTTTTTTTTGTAGAGCCAAGAAGCCAAAAGAACAGTGAACATCGCGTGTCTAAAGCGTCGGCGCTCGTTTTAACGCCTTTTTAAGTTTAGCCGCCAAACAAGTGCAGTTCCCAGCCACGAAAAAAAAAACAAACAGCAAAAACAACAACGGCAACAAACAAACAAACAGCAACAACAATTGCAGATACACGAAAACTAATTACAGATTCTAATCGCGTCATACTCCGCCGTTCTGCACCTTTTCGTGTGCAGAAGCCATCAATATTGGGGATACAAAAAGGGGGCACCTTGAGGGGGTATATATATATATGTTTGTGAATAGGTAAAACAGTCGGAAAAAATTAATATTACCCTTAAGAAATGGTTTATATATATTATATATAAATATTTACAATATTTAACTCACTTGCTACTTTTACTATAAAATATACGGTTTTCTATGTCTTTAATTGTTCCTATTTTATTATAAATTTCTTTTTACTACTTATGTTACTTTAAATATAAACCTTAAACTTCTTAATTTTCTTGGTGTACCTGAAACCTTAGCATGCGGACACCTCAACATACATTTTTCACCTTTTCCTGTTCGCTGTTTTGTGTACTTTTGCGTCTTTTTCAGCTTTTGTTATTATTTATTTGCCTTCCGTATGCTTTCTTTTTTCGAGGTCTCATTTTGTTGTTGTTGTTGTCGCCTTTCTAGCCATTTCTTTTGTTTTGTTGAGTAGTGCAACGGAAATGGTTGTAGACGCGGAAGTGAATTGTTAGGCGCCTTTACCTGCCGCCCCATTTTATACAGTTTTAGCCAACTGAAGTGCGAATGATCAAAAGGGCTTTCAAGAAAGAGCGAACAGGAATTGGGCTTTGGCATAAAGATATTTGAGTGGAAACAGGTGGAGGATTAGGCTTCAGGAGGGAATATGATGGAGATAAAAGTCATTAGAAGGAACGAGTTTAAAAGTGTGAGGCAGTTATAATACAAATTTAATATATGAAATGTGCTTTTTTATTTTAAAGAAAGCTGGAGTATATAAAAAAGATTTCTTTGCAATAAAATTATTAAATGTTTGTGCATTACAATTTTCATGATGTGAAATATATATATAAACATATGTCTAAGAGTTACATAGGTTCAAATAATTGAAGAACAAACAAAAGAGGAAACTAAGACAACTTTACATTTAATTACCAAAATAATTGTCAGAAATATATTTTATAAAAAGAAAATAGGAAACTGTAAACACGACTCCTTAAAACTTCCAAATATATATTTTCAATTACCCCTATTTAATGAATACATTTAATTTCAAGACCCAAGTGACCCAAAAAATTTTATAAAAGCCACATAGGCCAATATAATATTCGTATTTGAGGCACCAGGAATTGTTTTGCCGGCGCTAGGCCTCGCCACTCGCACCCTCGTACAGGGAACGTGCGGCGACTACGCCTCCTGTCATTCACATTTCCACGAAGCCAACTAAGGCAGCGGCCAGGCGAGGTCCTGAAAGGCCCATAACAAGGTCCCTGGCATCGGACAAAACATAACTCAACTGCAACTCTCAATATTTCTCCGGCCAACAGCTGTTTTTCCGTCAGCAGCAGCTGAAAATCGGAATTAAGCAGAAACACCCTGTCCCCGAGAAACTCACCCACTCAAAGTGTGTGTTTCACTCGGAATTTTTGGGCAACGCCCCCTTGAGTTGAGTGCTCATCTTCGTGGCAGTGCCCACACGCTGAGCGTTGAGTGAGCTCTTTCGGTTGAGCAACTTTCACACTGCGCCGACGCAAACCCACAAAAAGTGAGAAAAAACATATAGAAAAACAAACAAAATAAATAAAAAATAACCTGAAAAATGAAAGAAAAACAATGAGGAGGGAGGAAAAACAAAAAACACAAAAAAACGGGGGAAACTTTTTATGGATCTCGAAACAAAATGGCAACCATGAACTGGGGGAAAATGCTCAGCAATGCGAGATGGGGAAAGCGGATGAAAAGCGGAAAACTGAATACGGAGGGGCGGGGACGAACTGTCAAGAGCTGCGGAGGCGCGGACGTTTGTTTGACTTTTCGCATTTTGGAAACTTTTTCAAGTGCTCAGTGCCACACACATGCCACACAGTTTTCCACCCACTGTCGCCAGCCTCTCTGCTTCCTTTTTCCATGGCATTTTCCGTTCCGAGAGGCCTTGCAAAATATTTATGCAAGTCAAGCGTCGGGCATTTATGAACTGTCAAACATTCTCAACGCAATTCCAATGAATTTGATACTTTAACATTTTCGTAAAATGACTGACAAGTGGGCATCGCCATCGCAGGGGGGAAATGGGGTTTCCGGGTATGGAAAATGGGGAAAATGTGGCAGGGGTAAACACACAGACACACAGGCACACTCACTTGGCGTCAAATTGGCGGTGTTAGTGCCATATGTGGGTGTCATCTGTGTGGCCAAGGGTGCTATCTGTGTGCGTGGGGGCTGGCTTTTCCGAAAAGGGGGATGACTTGGGGCCCAGGGGTTGCTGGAATCGAGCAAATTTCCACTTGCTGCAATATGTCATGCCGAAACGAACTCTTGAATTGACATACTAAAAGGCGGAAGGGAGAGGCCTTTAAAATGTGGGCACCTTAAATTAAGGCATGTTCGGAAAAGCTTTTTGGGACTTGAAAGAGTAAAGAGGTTTTGATTTCACTTTTAATGTTGCATGTTTTGGTAATTTTTTTATTAATTAAATACATTTTAAATGCTTTGATTTAGTTTAGTTTTTGAAAAGCTTTTGAAATTATATTAAAAGGAAATATATTTAAAACGAGTTTTTGACAAATATCATTGCATTTCTTGGGTATAAAGAAACATTTAAGAGTTTGGAGTATTATCAAAATATGCTACAGGAATAAATATTTTTGAAAAAAGCCCAAAAAAGATCTAACAAAATTAGACTACGATATTTTACATTGTACAAAAAAAATGTCACTGAATTCGGAAGCACAAAAATTGCATTGCATTTTTAGACAACTTTTGTAGACTTAAAAAACTGTTGAGATTTCTGTTGGCCCTTAGATATATTTATTTTTAGATAAGAATATATTATTAACTCAGTAACAAAATACACATATTTATAAAAGAGAATGATTTTATTATAATTGTGTTTAATTAAAAAAAACTGAATCTTTGGTTGTGCCTTAAGGACCTTAAGGATTTAAAAACCCGCAAAGATATTAATTCTTCTTGAGAAATCTCCATCCAATTATCATCCGCCGAAAATCCAACTTATAAAAAAACACCTTATAAAACCCTCACTCAACTTAGTTCTCATCATTTTTAGCCCAAGAAATCCTTCGAATTTCCCAATACAGCCGCCAATTGAAGGCGCTCGCTGGGCCATAAAAATGCAACCGAAAATGTTTGACTTCATTAGAAGTAAGCCGAGTTCGGAGGTGAGAAAATCCAAATAAATAGAGTGCAATCATAACAAAGCGCCAAGTCCAAAGATAGCGCCGGCTTTTCGGCTCTCCAAGTGCTAAGTGCCAGGTGTGAAATCAGGTGAAGATTCACTGAAAATTCCCCCGAAGTTGTAAAAGGAAAACTCGTCCATTTTAATTGTATTTGTATAATTTTCTTTTCTTTTATTTTTTTTTACAAGACTTTAGAAGCGATTCGGCGGCGTCAACTTTTAAACCAAATATGGCGGCGCCCAGCAATGAATAATAAAAAAAATAAAGAAGAGCAGCATATTTTCGAATGGGGAAGGAGACAGGAGGAAAACCCTGAAACAAAAGGCAGCCGTTGTTCATTTGCATAACTGGGAAAATGGAGACCCATTCCCCTCACCATTTCTGGGTGATTTTTTGCGGCCACCCCGTGGGTGGCAGCGAGCTAACAGGATATGCCAGTGAAGCACCAATAATCCTTTTAATAAATATGATATCGCAAAGGACCACAAAAAGCCACAGCGGTAACCGAGGTAGCTCATCCTTCCTCCACGATTTTCCCCCCTCTCAGCATCATTTGCATTTTATGCAAATTTTCGGCACCAGGCGAAATGTAGCAAACGCTCCGAAGGATACACAGGACACCAGCTCAGCTCCCGCCATCCTGTCGCTCTCTGTGTGTGTCTCTTTACAAAGCGAATATGTAAATGAAAAGTTCTGATGTTTTTTAAAAAGCTACCAAAAATAAACAACATAAAAATGCGCAAAATGGTTGGCCAAATGGAAATGGCTAAAGGAGGGGTATGGAAATGGAAATGGAAAATTCAACAAAATGCATATTTACTGCTTGGTATGGAAGAGCTCCGATGGGAGAGTAAGAGCTATTTCCGAAAACTTTTGAGGAAGTGCCAGCAAAATTTATTGGCTTACTGAATGGTTTCTATTTTTGGTAAGAATCATTCATTAATTAATTATCCTTATAACAATACCTTGTACAATATAAGAAGCCTTTTTTAAATTTTATATTTGTAGTCCTGATTATATATTGAATAAGTTTAATACACAAATATAAGTTATACTTATGCATGTTGGTCTTAAAAGTTAAATACTTGTATATTTTTTTACAACACCCCAGTTTGCACTTTTTAAAAACTTATTTCTTGAACTTAATTTAATCCTTTCAATCCTTAAGATATCCTACCCTCGTTTTAAACTTCCTAGAGCATTTCCCATTCGTTTCCCCAGAATCCTTTGATGTTTGCCTTGGTTGTTGGAAAATATGTCGAATATTTTCACAGGCGGAGGAGGCATTACAAACACAAACACAACCAAAGCACATATGCCATATGGCAAACACAGAAGGAAAACTTTTTTCGCCTGTATGTGTATTTGCATGCAAATTGTTTGCTTTAAAATATGCACAAATATCAAATTTTCCCTTTTGCAAGTAAAAAAACAAAAAGGAGTAAAATCTCTCTCAACTTAAGATAAGTTCTTTGCACGGCTTTAAAGTGGCGGATAAGGGACTCTTTAAATCCCCTAAAAATCTGTGTATAGTACCAGAGCCACCTGCAGAAATTCAAACCTATCTGTGACCGCAATCAAAGGCCATTGATCTGTGCAATTTCTGCACGGCCTAATCATTAACAACAATTGCCGCAATTTGCCACATGATGTCAAATACCGATTATCATCGCGATTATATCATCGAACAACAAACCCAGGGAATTATTCATAATTTTCGAGATAGCAGAATAAAAAAGAAAATCAACCAACCGGGCAAACCACGCGAAATGCAAATAGGCGTAAACCCAGTCGAAAATAAAACTAAAAACCCCCACGGGAGCGAAGGCCCATGGAAGTTGCCAGGGTTGCCAGGGCTTCCACTGATTCTGCTGCCCAGTCGCGCGTTTAATTCAATTTGTTAATTTACAAATCCGCAAAACTATTTGCCAGCGAGGGAGTCTGTCTGCTCTGCGGTTTTCGGGTGATTTATAGGCGATAACTGCAACTTGTTATTACTATAGGATGCACTAAAAAAAAAAAATGCAGACTATTTTTGAATTTAAACATAAACATAAAATAAGAAGCTTATCGTATTAAATGTTTATATGAAAACTGGTAAATAAAAATAGACACCGCCAAAAAAAGAATAATTTTCTATGACTTACAGTTGTCTAATTATAGTAGTAATACTTTAATTTATTTAACTAAAATAATGTATTAATTCGTTATTTAAATGCATAAGATAAGACCTAAGAGTATAGAACTATATTTATACTTTTTGATAAGACCCTTCATAGAATAAAATAGAATACTTATTAAATTCGTTAATTAAATTCATAAATTAAGATACCTCATAAAATACAGAATATATATAAAAGCCCGTAGCAAATCTAAGTAAACAGTAGTTGAAAAATATAAATTAAAACCTTTCCTAAATATTTATGTAAATTTACAGACTAATGTACAAGAATTGTTTCCACCTCCATGACCTCCTTACAATATTATTAAAAAGATACCCTCTGATTTTCTTCAAGTGTCGCCTGTCAAAAGTTCTCATATTTCAATAATTGTGATACTTTTCGTCTGATTTCACTTTATTTTATTTTTATGCCGGAGAGCTAGACTCGCGGCAACAATAAAATCAATTGAAATGTGTTGGCAAACATGTCAAAATAAATTATAGAGAGCGTGTCGGTGTGGTTTAGGAGTGGTTCTGCTTCTGGTTCTGGTTCTGGATCGGATGCTTCCTGGCATGGGTTGTTTGTCCGACGCGTCGGTGGTGTTTGTACGGAGGGTGTTTGGGTGTTGGGTGTTATGCAAGTGTGGCAGAACCGCAGAAACCGAATTTTAATTTGTACGCTTGCATACAGGACATTTTACACCGGCCACAGTGGCTGAGGAAGCGGAACCCTTCGGGATTTAAGCGGCTTACAAAAGGATCTCTCTTTTCTCTGTAGAGGACGGGGCAGGAAATCAGGGGTACCCACCCCTCGGAGTATACCTCCCACCGTCGATTCACAAAAGGCCAAAAGGGATTGCACAACTCGAATGCCTATTTACAGGGTATAATTAAGTTAAGTCTTGGCTGAACCGGGAAAAAAGAACAAAAGTCGAGAGTCGAAGGCACTCGACGAGGGAGGAGTTGAATTTTGAGGGGGAAAGTGGGTGGATTTTTTGACGCAGGCGAGGTCTGTCTCAAAGGACACGCTTCTATTGAAAGGAACGCTTTATACAGACAAGTTTGCTTTATAAAATTTCGCCAACTTAAAGCTACTTTAAACTGCAAGTCATGAGAATAAACAAAAACAAACTGTATAGAAATGCTGTTTTTAATTGAAATTAATTTTAACACTATTTATTTTAGGGCGACATTAAACAAATGCCTTTAATCTCTGCCCCCCAGGTTGATGGCTTAACAAAAATAGTATTTGTATAAAGCCTGGGAACCTTTTGATGATCTACCCATTTTCACACACATTTTCACGCTGATCCACGCCCTCTACAGATCCCCTCTATTAGAGCGGAGCCCGTTAGATTGGCGTTCTATTCACCTATTTTCCCAAAGCCTAAAGACATATGTTTGTATGTTTCAAAAGCCCCTCCCCCGAAAAACTTGCAGTTTCGACACCTTGCGGCTACAGCAGAGTTCGGGTCTGCGGTTGCTTTGCCTTTGGTTTCTTGGGTCCCCTCTTTTTTGGGATCCATAAATCAAGACGGCGCAAAGATCATTAAAAGAGAATCTCTGCTATCATAATAAAGAAATCACACGAGAAAACAACCGGAGATGGCAGCGATTCTCTTTTGATTTGATCGCTCAATCAAAATGATAAATGAAAATTAATATTTCTTAATATTGTTTACAAAAGTGAGAACTGTGTACATTTTTGGGGAATACACAATTTTCTCTGTGAGAGCTTTTTATTTACTTCGGGTTTTGGGGGCTTAGAGATTATAAAATCAATATTTAAATATTTTCGTCAATAATTTTGACCGTGAAGGAGTGTTTGGTGCTCCTGCCAATTTGTGGATCAAGCGTGAAACATGTCCATAGATCTTAATATTTCGATTAGGAGTATCAATGCCATAAAGACGTTGCTGGATGAAGTAAAAAGTCTGAAATCAATATTCTTATATTGAGGATTATCGAACTAATGAAGTTCCAACCTAGTTTAAAAAAACTGCAGTTAAAGCTATTCTGCGGTAAAGATTTAGTTAAAGTGCGAAATTTTATGACCTTGAAAGAGCTGGAAATCACCAGTAGCCGTAGCAATATCTCAACATACATATATAAGCTATAAGCTGTGCAAGTGGTCTTAAAGAACTTCGAACGCTAAGTGTTAAGAGCCAAAACTTTATGGTTCCAAAGGAATTTTAGGGAGTATCTTGTCCGGCCCTTAGAAGCTTTAACCTCAATCAATCGCTGAATCGGTCTTCGAGCAACCCGTATATTTTAAAATGGATTCTGAGCCATGCCGACACCCTGGAGGAATTGCAATTCAACCTAAAGTTTGGTTATGACCCAGATGAAGACGCTTGCCAAATATTAGCCAAATGCAAACATCTTAATATGGCAGTGGATAAATTTGAAGACGACTTTGCCTATAACGTAATTAAGATCGTTTCGGAAAATGAAGCTGAAGCTGGTATTAAATAATTTAATTCATGACCACATTCGAGGACTGCTGGTCAATGCTCCAGCTGAGCACTTTATTATTATTATTTATATTATTGTCCATAAAAAATGATTACCCATCACAGGGGAGCTTAAAAACTCATATATGTACATATATATAAACAAAGAGTTTTCAGAGCATTTTTTATTTAAACTTGTTCAAATTTTAAGTATGATGACCTGACCTTCTTTTATTTTTATATAGATTACGTATATTATATTTTAGTATATTCAAATTGCAATTTTCTAATGTTTTCACATGTTTTCTTTTATATTTACAAACTCATTTTCATTTCCCAACAGCTTTCCCACACCTAACCACTTTTTTGTTAAAGGTGCACCGTGGTCGATTTTTCTCTGGTTTCGGTGGTCATTGTTTGATAAGAATTATTGCAACATATCAATCACGAGGTTAAGTGGATCTGTAAAATGTGAGGGAACATGCATCAAGCAGCACGCAATCCAATCCCAAATCCAGCCCCCTCCAAGCCACTCCACAAAATGAAAACATTAACTGGGAACAAGAGAGAAAATGGTCAGAAAATAAATATATATATATACACACACATAGACACACGACGCACAACCTTTTGTATGTTCAACTAAAACAACAGCGGAAAGTTGCGGCCACCGACATTCATCAACATCAAAAACAAACAGCAAAAGGCGCGAGGCGCGAGGCACACAAACAAGAATCCCCCAACCATCCATTCATCCATCCATAAGGAGGGTTCCATTCCCAGTCCGCGTCCCAAGTCCGAGTAGCATATACCTTCTTCATACCCATTCGGGGCAATTTATAGTTGAGACGTCTCTCTCGAGGTGCCGGGCTGAGCCGCTTTTTGGCGGTTGTCGCGGTTTGGTTTCTCCCCAGTCCCCCGGAATTATTATCCCGCACTTTAGGCGATTAATTGACTTTATGGCCCCGGTACCGGGTACCAGGGGATGGGGGATACTTTATAGAACGACTATATTACGAAGCCCAGGGAGCCAATGGGGTTCCAATTAGAGAGCGTTTCGTTTGCCGACTTGGCCAGCTGGGAAAGTCTTTTCCAGCCGAGAGATGAATGGCCAGGGTCAACGGTTTTCCAAGATTATGGAGAAGAGTCCTCGGAAAATGATGAAGAATATTTAACTGCAAAGAGGTACTCATCAAGAAGGAAGTATGGGGGATATAAAATATATTATAGTATTAAAATTAAAGCTAAAGTTTAAAAATATATAATATTATATTCATGAATCGTTTTAGAAGATGAAGATTCTTATAACCTTTTCTAACATAGATCTTACTTATATTCATTTAAAAATCAGCTCCCCTAATATTGCCGTAAAATCGTGTACCTAACCTTATAATGCCACCATTATTTCCGTTAACATCTCAATCGCTGTTTCCCTGAAAGCTCCAATGCCACTTCAGAATAATACCATTTTCAGAGGGATTTGCTGGGGAATTCCGGTCCGTTGGTCACTCAGGCGAAAGAAAGGCTGACTTTAAGCAAATTAGCAATTCAACAAAAGTGTCGCCTTCCAGTATGAGTCCCAAGCCTTAACCCCTAGCTCACGCTTCAACGCAACGCCGCTCGCCTAATCGTGGCACGTGCTTCGACATATTTAATCACAGGGCCAGGACTGTGTTCCTCTCGCCGAGTCCAACCGAATAACCGAAAAACCAGAAAAAGGGGAAAAGGCAAGTTGCGCCATCCATGCCACACATAGGGATATAATCCAATCTTATGCTGCTAATTTTACACAGCTTCTGAGCAGGATCCCGAGAATGCCGGCAACGCTGGCAAGTAAAGTAAAATAAAGTGAAATAAAATAAAATAAAATCAAATCTCGTGTGTGTGGACGAGCGTGTGCAAATGCGGTTAGGGGTTGAGTTCCTCGGTCGAGCTGAGGTTTCCAGGGGGATGGTGCCGGAGATGAACTCAAAACTGAAAACCGCTGCCAGCTTTGCGAAAAACTTTTTGCCAAAAGAAAACCCTCAGACAAATAAATTCGATTATATTACACTTGAAGAAAAGTCTTCAGGAAAAGCTGATACCTAAGCTGTCAAATATTTTGAGTTTATTATGGGAGTAATATTTTTTTTAATACTAAGAAATGTCTGACTCTAACATAATGGATTTTAAATATATTTATAGGTTATTTAAATATTTAAAAAATTAATAACAAAATTCAAAGCTTTAAGAATACATTTTGTTAAACTTGGTTATGTTTTTGTGACATATGTATGTATAAATATGTGTTTTTATGCTCCTAGGAAAACCTGTTGATAAATAGGTAACTCTTTATGAAGAATATATATCATATCTCAAATACAATAATTTAATTACTCATTAAGTAAGACTCTTTACCCTTTTATATATAATTATATCTGGAATTAAATTAAAATGTAACATACCAAAAAACTGTATTAAATATACATTTCTAAGTGTATTTTCCTTTTTTTTTAACTTTTCTCAAAGCAAAGAACTCCCGCTGAGCTGAAGGCGGCTGCTAGTCCTGGGGGCGTGGCTATATATATTTTTGTATAGCGTTTTTTTCAAGCCCTAGTGCCGAGTTGTTTGTTTGGCCAAAGTTTCGAGCCAGCGAGATGCCTAATTCGTTTACCAAATTCACTTTACATAGTTGAGCGAGTCGCAGGCACAAAATATGAAAATTCAATAAACTACGCAGGGAGTCCTTGAGAACCGACCCCCTCCTGCGGGGGTGGTGGCAGTGGCATCCCTTGGTCCTGCCACTTGACGCTTAATTGTGCGTTGCCTCACCTGCCAGTGGAAAATGGAAAATGGCACGTGCACGGGCGTCATGAAAAGGGGGGTTGGAGGAGGTCACACGCACGAACTGCATTCGCAAGTGGGCGTGCATAATTTATGCTAATTCGCCTGAGAAAGGCAACCAAATAAATCAAAATATTTATAAATAGAACAATTCATAAACTTAAAGCTCAACTTGAGTTATGATTTAATATTTTAATAAAAATTAGCTAAGGGATTAAGTCTCCAGCTAAAAGTTATCAGACTGCAAACTTATTAATTCTGGAGGAATGAATATAATATGTTGTGACTTTAATTCTGGGAACCTTCTTGCTTAATTTGTTAATTAAGAATTATGAAAGTTTAGGTTACAAATATTATTAATATTAAACTATAATATAACTCATGATCTCTGCTAATTTAAGTCCTAATATAAAGCATTAGTTCCCCTTTTAATGGTTTGTTCAGACTTCCAAAACAAATGTCACTCCCCTAATGACACATGGAAACACTTTCCGCTTCACGGTCCGTCTATTGACAGTCCTCAAAAAAATTCAACTCTCAAATAAAAAACTCTAAAAAGAAAATGATGATTGAAGCCGAAATTAGGTGCTCCACAATTAAAAGATCATTTCTGAGTGCGGGCTGCTCGCACTTAATTAAATGTCAATTCGTTGACCTTCATTGACGCCCCTAATAACTTCATTAGGTGATGTTAATTTCCATCAAACAGGAGAATAAAAAAAGGGTTGACACCCTTACATTTTTCAGTACATTTTAATTGTCCCCAAAAAACTGAAGTGAAATGTTTGAAATTTTGTAACCAACCCGCATGGCGAACCATCAAGTTCTTGTCACATTTCTTGGCTGCCCTTTGGAAACAGACATTTCATGATGATTATTCCTCTTTTTTATGAATATTTCCTGACGCAGCAGCAGCAACAATTTCCTCTGCTTTTTGTCATTATTCACACTGCAGTGATTCCACAGCAAGATAGAAATTTTCCTGCAAAGAAAAATGACAGAGAAGAAGGCGAAATCCAAGGGGAAAAAACTTGGCTGCTTTGTAGAAAATTCATAAAACTTCCGCTTGGTATATATCGGGGGAGACCGAGGGTGACGGCGACGGTGGCGAGGGTTAGGCCTGGGTCAGCAAACAAGAAAATGGCGCATTTTAAAGTGAACGGAAGAGGGAAGGCAGAAAATGACAAGAAAAGGAGCAGAAGCTGGAGCAGGAAAAAAGACGATGAAAAACAAAGTCCAAGGAAATTTTCCGTGTCAAGAAATTTTCCTGCTACTTGAAGCTGCCTGCTTGTCGCCATTTTTCAGTCATCTCTCTCTCTCTCTCGCTTCTACACAGACCCTCTCTTTCTTGGGGGTTGCGTATCCCAAGCCACCCTTGGAGCTGGAGCTCTCGACTTCCTTTTTTCTTTGTTCGCTCGTCCTGCGGGGGTGGCTCCTTGCCAGCGAAAATAAACAAAAATCAAAGTTGCAAATAAGAAGAAACTACAAAGTAAGTTAGCATAAAAAAAGTTTAGCGGCGCCTTGTTTTTCGGAAGTTTCAACATCTTTTTCGGGGGTAAAAGAGGAAGGCGGTTGGTGGGTGGCATACTTAGCCAACCCCTCGGAGGGCTCACACAGACACACAGAGAGACGCACACAAAAGACCCCGTCGAGCACTTTTCGTGCAACAAAAGCCGGAAACTGTCGGCAAAAAGAAGAAGCTAAGGAAAAACTCAGTCAACATCCTCTCAAGTGCTTCCTTTGCCGGGGCTCCTTCAGTCCCAAAAATCCTCGTCCTGCCAGTGCTTTCCACTCGGGGATTTCGGCGCTCCAAGTCCCTGCACTTGGCAAAAAAGGAAAGGCTTTAAATACGCATAAAAAATTGCTCTAAAAATGTAAGAAGACATTTAATCAATTTTATGAATATTTGTATTCCTTGTATTATTTATTCCTTAAAATAAATTTCTTGTTTAATATTTAATATACATAATTTAAAAAGACTTTTAATTTTGTTCCCTAATTTTTTTTAAAGCATTTTTTCTTTGGTGTTTTACTCTTGTCAGCATGCAGCCAGCGATGTAGCCGTTCAGCCAAGCGCAAGGACAGCTCCCTAGGAAAAGGAGGAAAAAGCAGGACGAGGACGAGGACAAGGATGAGAAGGACAGCGCCAGCGACAGCGAGCTGCTCTCTCACCTTGTTCATGCTGATCACGTCTATTTATTGTGCACATAATATGGGAGCAGCTTGGAGCTACCAGTTCCAGGCTCCCAGCTCCAAGCTCCCCGTCCTGCTGCCGCTGCTCCTTTGAGTCCTCTGCTCTTCCTCCCTTTGCTGGCTGCTCCTCGGGGCTACGTGCGACGCATGCATCGCTGGACACGCTGCTGGGTCCTTCGCAACACCACCACCACGCTTTTCTTTTGGACATTTTTCCCTATTCCTATTCTCCACGCCACGGAAAATTCAATTATCGAATGCGAATTTTTCTCCTCTTTTTGTGCTGTTTTTTTTTTTGTTCTCTTCGTTTCCGCTTCGAGTGTTTTTTTGTTTCAGCCGAAAGCATCCCAAGACGAACTTTCAGCGTATCAGCATTTATTTGCTGTTGATTTATGCAGCCCCACCCGCTGTACTGTGTGCCACCCCCTTTGGGATGTCAAACAATCGTCATCGACATCCACATCCACATCTACATCCTCCTCCTCCATCCTCATCCCCATCCCCAGGCAGATCCAGAGCCAGAAGCAGCGCCAGAGCGTTGTTGAATATTTGCCAAGTATGCTGATTGAATTTTTTCCAGTTGACTAAATGATATCAAGGATATTTGCTGGGGAAGCGCAACTGCCGCTGCTCCTTTTGCCCTCACGCTTTAAGCCTATGAATTGTATAATTTACAGGATTTGCTGGGATTTTGGGATATCTTTGATTACATGTATAGCCACTGGGCAGCTTTGGGATATGTGGAAATATTGTCGAATTTTGGGTAAGGAATCAGCAAATAGAGGGAATCAAATAAATATTAGCCTTTGGGAATATAAAAACTACATAATCTGATGAACCCTTTCCATATACATATATCCTTTGAGAATTCATAACAATGTAGGCATAATTTATCACTCTAATTTATATTTAGCCAGAGGGTGTTATTATTTACATTTCTTATAAATATGTGCAATAACCCTTTTATTTAGTAATGTGCTCCTATATATTAGTTTGTTTAAAATGCGTTACTACATTATTAAACATTCTTTACCTTAAAGTTTAATGATTTATCTAAATCTATTGTAAACTAACTTAATCTTAAAACATAGCTAGCTAGCTAATTTAAAGGTTATAAAAATTATGATTTATACAAGATATAAATTGTATACCTCTCAAAAAAAATAAATAAATGACATATTCCCTACAATAATATTTCTTTGAAGATCTTAAATTCCTTTTCTAATTCCGTTTTGCTTATAAATTATCTCACAATAGTATGATTATTCGAATGCAGATTCCTAAATCATATTTAAGTCTTAAGTAAGGTCTTTGTGCAACTACCAATTTAATTACGAATCCCGTTAACAAACCCCGCCCACAACTGCAACCGAGCAGCTTCCTTCTTCCTTCTGCCAGCAAACCCGGCTGTTTCCTCTGCATCCTTGATGTGAGCAATCCATCCTTTCGGATGCCATCTATAAACCATTTAAGCAGCATCGCCTGCTCCTGCTGCACATTGTCAATTTCCAATATTTAGACAGGCAACTACTAATAATCGTGTTTGCCCGGCGTAAAGCGAGCATGCATTTTGCAAATAGACGAGTACACGAGTACGTACTCAATGCACCCGATACCCCAGATGGGGGGATAATTAACACTTGTGCCGTCGAGTTGCATCTAGCAGATAGCAGCTAGCAGCGATCTATTTGAATCATCCGTTGGCCAGGCAATAATTAATATGCCCAACGTGCAGTGCCAGCAGCAACTCATTCAGAAAGGGGGTGCTCTAGGAGGGGTGCTCTAAAAGGGGGTGCAAAGTGGCGGGCCAGGGGGAGGTGTCGGCGGTTGGTGTGCCATAAAAGGCGTTAAATTGACACAATTGAACACACCCTTGAGATTCGAGTGAGTGGGCGAGGGCTTTCTCACTCGTTTGTTTGCCGTTGCAGCAACTGATGTTTGATGTTGCTGCGGGGTTCGATGTTGTTGCCACAGGAGGGTGCAATGTCAGTGCTGGCAATATGTCCTTTCTACTACAGAGATTAGGTAATTCATTGAAATAAAATGAAATAACTAAATATAAATAAAATGAAATTTGTAGAACCAATAAAATCGCCAAATATTTCGATACTGTTTGTATATTTCTTCTATGATTAAATTGGTAACAAATAATTGATTAGGAAACCTAAAAGAAATATTAGA
Organism: Drosophila bocqueti; assembly: GCA_018151655.1. Classification (NCBI taxonomy): domain Eukaryota; kingdom Metazoa; phylum Arthropoda; class Insecta; order Diptera; family Drosophilidae; genus Drosophila; species Drosophila bocqueti. Next base: position 8,283,155 of record JAECXF010000230.1, read on the forward strand.
TATAAAATTAAATTAAATAACATAATTTTATAATAATTGGAAATAAATTAAAATTTGTATTTCACAAATAGTTTCACAAAGTAATTCGGCACTTTTGTATATTTTTGTATTTAAATTGGTGACAAATAATTGTTTAATAAATCTAAAATAAATAAAAAGAGATTTTAGTTTTTTTTCCGAATACCCCACAAAGTATGCAATGTTCTAATAGGAAATTCGTGTTTTTTACTCTTGCAGGGTATTACTATTTTAATTTATTAAATTGATAGTTAGATTGGTTATCTTAATATCAACTCACTCAAAAAAGCATTCCAAATATAAAGTAATGCTTTTTTGACTCTTTTATAATCGTTCTTAGGTACTTTTCTTAACTATTTCCAAAACATTTCCATTTCTTAATACTAAATCCATTATTTGCCTTATTATGGACACAAAATATAAGCATCTCTGAATTCAGAGCTTAACAGCAACAGACAGGCAGCATCTTCATCCCAGCGACACCGCAAAATTCCGCGGCAAAAGTCAGTCATGTGCAAATGTATCCCCAAAAACGTTGAGATGACAATACATTGCTACCTCCCCCTTGATAATTTGGGGAAGATTCAAGCCCCCTTTTTCGTGTTTGGCCTATGCAAATATGTGCTACAATTGATATTTGCCGTCAAAATGCGAATCCTGAAACGTGACAATGCTTGGATTGTAGATAGAATTCAGTCAGAGGTGCGAAATGCTAAGCGAAATTATGAAATTGATAGGAGGGGAAGGATGACAAGGATTCACAGGGATATAAAGCAGCAAATATGAAGTTTACAGGATACATTTAGAGATACTTTCAGAATGTTAAAAGATTTATTGAATAATTTAAAAACTACGAAAATATCACATGTAAAAGTGGTCTTGTTTAAAATATTCTTAATAAATAAAGTGTTATTTTTAATTCTTTGTAAGAGATCAAAGGATTAATTTTTAGTATACTAATCTTTAGTAATATCTCTACTCCAATTTATTATTTTTAAAACCTATAAACTCCAGCAATTAATTTCCCCCTCCTTATTAATAGAATTCCATTGCTTTAATTACTTTCAGAAGCCCATTAAATGCCATTGCAATTGCCTTCCACTTCCCTATGTTCAACTTGCACGATGCAATCTCCTTGGAAAACTCCTCTGCACCTTTCATATCATATATCCTAAGCGAAGTCATCGAAAATATGCCTGCAAACCTGGGACTGTCAAAACAGGCAAACAAATTGTGCAAATAAGTTGGGGAAATGTTATTTATGTTCGTAGGATTTTCTGTGATTAAATAACCGAACGAAAGCCCCATTGCCTTGTGGGATAGTTGCAACTGAGTTGAGCTCCAAATGTGTCAGCATCGGTTGCATATTAATGGCCCGGAGGTGTGCATGCCAATTGTCATGCGCTGAAATGCTTGTTAACAACGTCGATTGCTTTTGGTCAGTCCAACCCCCATCCCCCATCACGAAGTCCACCTCGACGTTCGAATGCAACTCCTATTTCAGCTCCCACTCCTCTGGCCTTTTTCCTCTTTTTAATCAAAAAGAAGTCGATGCTCCTGACTCCTGACTCCAGACTCCTCCCCCGTGGCAATAACGCCACACATTTGTAATGTTGCTTCTGTTTTTTGCTGAAAGAGGAGCCCAGGAAGCGGCAGGAACACCACAACAACACCAAGGGTAGTCTACACTGGGGGAAAAGTATTGATGTTTTTATAAAGAAATTAATATTGTATGTAAAAGTGGGTTTAGTATGATTTTAGGATGATGTACTTGAAATGTGCGTTTTAGTTTAGTTAGAAAGTATTCTGAGTTCCTGCAGGTATTGTATTTTAGATCAAATTCTTATTTTTTAAATATTTAAATATATTTATTAATTGTTTATCGTTATTTAAATATATGATACAATGATTATAAGCTGATACTTTCGTAAAACCCGAATATAAAGTATTTACTGCATACTTTAAACCATCTGTTTTGGTGATTTCAGTTAACCCCCTTAAACCCTTTTGAATTTTGTATATTTTAAATTTATAAGGCATAACTTCACAAACATTTAATATTACAAAATAAATATGATTAAATTAATTAAAGTTCTCTTATTTCTTTTCATTTTTAAGAAATGGGTTATACACCCTTTCTGTTCATAAATAAATACAGAAATTGGGAAAGTTTAAAGGATATAAATATAATAATAAGCTAAGTTCAAAGTTTCCAATTTGTTTAACTAACAATAATTGTTAGTGGTTTCCTTTTTTAAATTTAACATTTAAAACAACAATTCTTACTAATTTCTTATCTTAAATTTAAAGTCATATAGAAACTTCAAGTACCCCAAATTCTCTCAGTTCATCTCTTAGATGCATTTTACAAGTTACTTTAAGGCAATCAATTTGTAGTGGAATCGCGAGGATCACCGCAGGAGGATGGAGGGCGATGGGCTGGAAAAACCAATCAAAAGAGCGTTGCGAACGCAAATTGAACGGCAAATGGTTGCGAGATGATATTTCAATACACCAGCCTGCCGGCTACCCGGCTCACCTGTGCCCCAGCAGCTCACCTGTACCCCCTGGACACACTTAACCCCCGGTAGGACCCATCCTTTTGTGGCCATAAATTATTAACGGGCGACGCCTGCGCGTAGTTTTCTTACTTTTTTGCAGTTATGATTATCGCGCCAGGATGGAAACAAGAAACAGAAACCGAAATCGCGTTCCGTTCCGTTCTGTGTGCAAACAAATGTAAAAAATTTTTAATTGACTTTTGCAGTTTTCAGTTGCTTGCCTGGGCAGTTGCACTTTTTATGGCCCCTCGCGTGTATGGCAGCTTAAAAGTTAATAAAACACGCCCAATGATAACAAGCCGCTAACAACGGCGCACTTGGCCACATATTGCCCCTGAGGTCTTCATCATCTCGTCGGAATGGGCTCCAACATTGTGAGACGAGATGATCCCGGCTCTGCCAGAGCCAGGGCCAAAGCCAGATCCTCGCCAGAAGTCGCCAGCTACGAGCTTCCAGCTCCAAGCTCGTAGAAAAACAATCAATTAGGCCCACAAGTAGCTTCCAAGTCGGAGAGGGAGCGCCATAAGGTTGGCTTGCAGGCACTGGAAAAATTAAATAAAAAAAGAAACCAATAAATGGAATTTTTTTAACTTTATAAATAATTTAAAACATTTTAAACCCGCTTAAATGAAGTTCTACAAGCATATTTTGAATTCAAGCTTGAGTTATATTATTTTTCCTATAAAATATCGTTTAATTTATTTTTTTTATTTTATTTTCTGAGTGCAAAATGATCATTAATGATGATGGTGGTTCCTTGGTTCTGCCGGTTGCCCAGTGGCAAAGGCACGACTTTGATTCTCTTTCCGCGCTGACTGCCGGAGTTTTATGGCCTGCTTTGGCAGAATTTATGTTACATTTTTATAGTTCCAGTGTAAATTGACTTTTAAAATGCAAAAATTTATCATACCAACGGATGGGGGTCGGTCATCGTGAGGGAGTAGGGTAAAAGGGGAAGTCCCGCAGCCAACTTTAATTGCTTGCGAGTGAGTGGCAACTCTGGCGGAAGCTTTGAATGCAAAAAGCTTTGCTGCTTTGAGGGCGATAAACATCAGCGCGGTTTCAAGAGGGAAACAACCCCCGACAAAAAGTTTACTAAGTTTCATAAAAACATCTCAAGACGAAGAATTTTATACCCTTTAGTGAAAGAAAATTTTTAAGTATTAAAACAATATATTCAAAGGCATGTTTAGAACTTCGATTTTAAAACAAAAAATATATTTTATGGTTACTAATGTTTTTAGTCCTTTAGATTTTCAAGTGTACAACCTTCAGTGTAAATAAATTATAGGTATTAAAATATCAATGCAAAAGCATTTTTAAGCTAAATAATATATTTTATGTATTATGTGTGTTTTATTTTACTATAACTATAGTAACTCTAATTCTATAGTAATTATTTTTCTGTGTTTTTATATAATTTTATATCTAGTTTATATTATTTTTAAATTAAGTACAAACAAATCCCACCTCATAGCTAAGATACCCTTTCCCTAAACCCCACAAAACTCTCTCGGAAAAAGCTCTCCCGCTAGTCAAAACATTTGACAGACCTTGTCCTTCTGTTCTCACATTTTTTCGGTTAGTTCGCCAGTGCAGTTTGGCCCAAACCACAGGCCAAAGCTCCCGGAAAGTTGGTTTTGCGTGGGTGCCAAAACACACCTAGCCCCACCCCCTCGACGAGGTCACCGCCAGCAAACCCCACCCTTGGTTATATTTTCGATCCAATTGCATGACGAAACAGCCGCGGAAACAGTTGCGACGCATTCCTCAACTGATTAGCTGCGGCGAAAGCGGGAAAAATCCATAAATTGATTGGAGAAAAACCTGAGAAAACTCCGTGGAAAATGCTGCTGCCGTCGGTGAGTGCGGCGTCCGCCGCTGGGTGCAAATGGAAATGCTGCTGCCGTCGCACCTGGGAAATGCTGATGGCTCCAGTTTCACCCAGGAACCTAAGGACCACGGCGCTGTTGACCAGCATCTATCAGTTGGTGAGTGTAAAATGTAGGAAAAATTGTGTTTACCTTAAAGAAAACAAAAGGTTTTGAGATATTTAGGATAAATTATAGCTAAATTAGGAACCTAATAAAGGTGTAAAAATATATATTAAATATAAGAAAATCCTTCAAAGGATGTAGGAGTCTTCCTACTTCCCTCTAAAAATAACATTGAAAGTTATCCTCCTTATATAAGGATTTTCCGATGGATTTATTAGGCGGGGCGCGGCGCACAGGACCACTGGCACGCAGGGGGACTGGGAATCCCCGAGCAATCCAGGCGGACCCATTCGAGGTGCAGCCGCCTGCCCCAAGACAAAAATTACGCACTGGATATGCAAAGCCATACCCCACTGGGCGCGCAAGGAGCCATCGAAGGCGGCAATGGAACGCACGCCCCCGCCGCCCACCTGGTAAGAGAGGGCGGCGAAGGAGACGCTCCTGCGGCGCAATGCGTCTGCACAGCCCCGCGATCGGGACAGTGCCAGGACGAGCGCCCTTTTGAAGCTTCGGTGGTCACTAACGACTCAGTCAATGCCAGCGCAGCTAGAACTGGTTGGGAATTATGTGGCACGCTGCCGGTTATCGCAAGCAGAGCAAGGGGTAGCAGCTTTGGGAGATCGTTGTTGAGGTTGTTCTGCTTTGCGATTCAACAAGAATGCCTTTCATTATGATTAATTATTGTTTTTAAGGCAACTTTGTATTTTCAAATTCAAATATTTTGAACTATAAATTAAATCATAGCATTATAAAGGCATTAATACATTTCCTCCGCTTCTTCTCCCTTAGTTAATCTCCCATTGTGCCCTCTTTCTGGTGCTGCTGGGCCTGGCCCATGCCGAGCAGATGTGTCATGTCCTGGAGCTGGATATCCTGGACCAAAAGGACAATGGTTTCTACAACATGTCGCCATTCCACAACGATCTGCGTCTGCAGACAGCGGCGCAACTGGCAGCGGCCACTGAGAATGTGCTCTATGTAATGGCAGGAATAGCAGGAACCTATGCCCTCAGTGCCATATCCCTGTTCTTTGGGGTCTACAAGAATCGTCCTGGTTTGATCATACCCTGGCTGATTGTGGAGTTCCTGCTGATGATTGCTCTCGGTGCACTGGTGTTCATGCTGAGGGACACCAAGGTGGTGCAGTTTCTGGGCGGACAAGTGCCCTACTGTGAGTGGATTAAATTAATTAAATATTAGATTATTTAATCATGATCTTATTCCGTTACATTTTTCAGTCATTATATGCTACAGCATGATCTGCATGGATTACTGCAAGTGGTATGTGATGCATAGCTTCTACCAGAGCCTGCGGACCATGAACAAACTCCGGGAGATAGCTACCGTGGCTATACCCTGTCCAGCGCCAGGAGCTGTAAGTTGGAAACTGCATTTAAGTAGCTCAAATATCTCATAAATCTTTCATGTATCTTTCAGATACCCTATCATTTCCAGCGCGAGCACATGTATTTGGGCAGCAATGGCTACAAGCACATCCTAACCGAGTCCCCAGATGGACAGTGCTAAGTCCCTTGATTCCAGGAAAATATCGAGTTTTGTTTGGAACTTCCCCATCAGGTGTCTTGATTGCAATTTGCCCTACAGTTTCTGTTTTTGGCAAAACCGAGTGTGATATGGATATAGCAGAGATACTATTTTAGATAGCCAATGGATATGGATGGCGGGGCATATTAACAAATATAACAGATAAATAACATCGTCTATATTCCCTTCCAGGCAGTGCCTGGATCGAAGGGAAGCTTGTGGGATCGTTTGCCCGCAATATAAAATTCAACTATTTTTGTGTAGAACAAACTATTAAAGTCGGTAAGCCGCGTTATTCACTTCTGCACTTGAATATAATATTAGCAACGAAGAAAAATAGTTTTCAAAGATAAAACATATAGAAAAAAACGATAAGTTAAAAATATGCCACTGGCAGGACTCGAACCCGCGACTTCTGAGCGGCAGTTGGGGGGCTCTAGCAAGTGGGCTACCACAGCGGAAGTTCGGTCGGAGTTTAAGTTGGTTTTTATTGCCGAGTTTGTCAAACTACGAAATTATTTAAAATTAAAATTAATTAGCAACGAAATGATTTGTTAACTACTATATTGGCCTTAAATTCCTCTAAATTGCAATATCTTAGGCACAGAAAAAAATGAAATAAGTATGAATATCACATAAAAGTGCAAATATGAAATGTATAATAATGAAAAGATCCTTTTGTTTATTATTGGTAATGGGTAAGATTATAACTAGTTTAAAGTTAAGGTCCCTCAATACTTAAAATGAGACTATTATTTCAAAAAAAAATTACTTTGCTTTATAAATTATAATTTCTTCATATAATAATTTTGAATAAAAAGCTCTAGAAAAGTATTAAACAATTCCTACAAATCTTATATTTAAAATCTAGTAACAAGTTTGAAGTGCTTTTATTATGTTTGGCCGCAACTACAGGTATATATTTTGTATATTTTGTTTAAAACATGTTTTGCTTGCTTAATATTTGGTTTCTATATTTTATAAGTATTTCTTCTCAACCCTTCCTGCCCTTGTGCTTGTTCATTGCTGGCGCCATTGTGGTTCCAATTGTTGAACTTCGGGTAGTGGAGGAACCCATCAGAGTCATGTCATTGTCCAAGCTGTCCATCAGCAAATCCACCACCGTAATATTGGTGCTGCCCTCCGAATCGCCCTTGTCGGTGGGAATACTGATCTGGAACTGCAACAGCACCACCAGATAGGTGACCATTGTGGTGATAAGACCTTTGAATAAACTCCTGTTCACATCAAAGAAACCGCCACAGTTGATGGTCGACGGATTCATTTCTGTGGCCCTGAGGAACATGTTGATCTCCGTCTGGGCATCCGAATTCATCCAGTTCAGCTCCACCATTAAAAGTTTCTTCTGGAAATTAGTTCTTACATTAACCGAGGCGTAGTGAGCCTCATCGCAGATATAGAAAAGCAGTCCAATGTTCCACAGAGCCGTAATGGTTAATCCTATATCCTTGATGCCAAAACCCTCCGAGAGCTGCGACATCAAACCATAAATCGAAAGAGTAATGATGAAGAAGAGATACAGGCTCATGAAAACGAAGGTATAGCACATGGCATTGCCCGTGTCCCGGGTCAACTTGCTCAGCCGGAGCCACAAAACCCGATAGTCCGCCACCATGGCAGCGGGTCCGATGTGTTTCAGGGCCTTCTGGAACCGCTCCGCCAGCAGATGGGCCGTATTGCTCATGGCCTCGCAAATGAGGAACCACCAGGCTCCCAGCATGGCGGTCAGGTTGTCCAGGATGCAATAAGGAACAACCTGATTGATATTCAAATCCGACATGGTAATATGTGTGATGACCACTGAGAGGACCGAAAGGATGGGCAGCACCACAGCGATATACAAGGCCTTTTGTCGCAGATTTAGGGGCAAACTATGGCCAGAGATCTGGTAGTAGAGCACCTCAAAGTCGTCCCAATCGTTGAAGAGACGGGCTATTTTCCTGGCCTCCCACCACAGGATCGGTATGATCATAATAGGCAGGATATTGACCAGGAACAGGTAAGCAATCACCGCCTCCTCGAAGGGTCCACTTAGAGAGCGAACAATATGGATGCGATTGTTGGCCACATAACTCACATAGCACTAGCAATAAAAGGAAAGTTGTAAGGGTTATATAACTTCCTGAACTTTATAGATTTTCCTTGTCAACTCACCGCCAGGAGCACAAAGAAAACCACAGAGTAAATAAATGGCGCGGAGTTCATCTCGAACTTGGCACGGGCGGGACCACGTCGAACGATGGGCAAGACGCCAATTATCCGTAGGAACCAGTTGACCGGCGAAATGTTCCTGTAAAACACACTCTATTCCCAAGTCCTTGAAAAAACTTTCTCAGCAGAATACACTCTAAACTTACAGGTGTGAATTCCGGATTGTTGGAGGCGGTGCTATCCGAGGTCTTCTTCCTGTCCATCGGTGGCGCCTCGTAGTCCGCATCCAGGCGCTCGGCCAAACCAATCGAGTACTTGCGCACTCCATATAAATAGGCCTGGGCATTGGCGCTATTCAGGGGCTTGGCGTTGAGGAACACCGCGTCGGGCTTCTTGCGGCGATAGTAGTTGGCCATTCCGGAGGAGACTGTGCCCGGAATTTCAGTGCCCGTGGCCTTTTACCCGCCAGACAGCGCAAGCATTAGCCATGCACGCCCCTTATTGACCACGCCCCTGGATAGTTGACTTAGAGCCGGAGTTTTAGTTTCCTGTTGATGTGCGTTGTTTGTCTTTTGAATGCATTAACCTTAGCCTGGTGTCCCAGTTTCGATTCGAATTTGTGTCAATGGCGCGCAACGCAACGGTGTACAGCACTGGAGTAGGGTGAAGAGATTTCTCAACACTAGTTTGAACTGCTTAACCATGGACTTTGTCACTGCTTGCGCTATTTTTATAGAGTGACCAGCTGCCGCTTTGAAGAATATCCTTTATTTTTCCTGAGAAGGGTCTGCGTTTTGCCTCTACGGTCACTCTCTTTAATTAGACTAAAAAAGAACCAACAAAAAAGAAGCAACGAAAAACAAGAACAAAACCAGCTTTTTTTAGCAATTATTCTTGTATTGGTATCGGCGACAAATATAAGGCCACGCGATGATAAGCTTTCTGTTCATTGTAAACCGCGCGCTCAGCAGCAGCAGCAGCACCGCAGCGACCTTGACGACCAAAAAAATGTCCGCCCAAGGACCACGCCCCCTCGTCCTCTGCGGCCCCTCCGGGTCTGGGAAAAGCACGCTCCTGAAGCGCCTCTTCGCCGATTTCCCCAACACCTTCGGCTTTAGCATCTCGCACACCACGCGGAAACCGCGCGAAGGCGAGCAGCATGGCGTCCACTACTATTTCGTGGAGCGCCCGGAAATGGAGGCTGCCATCGCCGGCAACGAGTTCATCGAGACCGCCGAGTTCTCGGGGAATCTGTATGGAACAAGCAAGGCGGCCGTAAGGGAAATTCAGGCCCAGGGCAGGGTCTGCATCCTGGACATTGAACAGAAGGGCGTGGAGCAAATCCGACGAACGGATCTCAATCCCATTCTCATCTTCAACAATCCACCGAGCATCGAGGAGCTGGAGCGGCGACTGCGGTTACGTGGTTCTGAGACAGAGGAGAGTCTGCGAAAGCGTTTGAACGCCGCCCAGGTGGAGCTGGACTATGGCCTAACGGAGGGCAACTTTCACAAGATCATCAACAACGTGGACATCGATGTGGCATACCAGGAATTCCGCGACTTTGTGGTCAAGGAGCTCAAGGAGCAAGCGAATAAGGGCGTGATTGTCAGCCTGAACTAAAGGATAAAGAAAGATGGACAGACGACACTCCCAACCAGGGTGCAATGATATTAACCTCAAAAGGGGCGCTGGGTCCAGGCACTACTTGTTACCATGATTAGAAGGTGGTAAGTGAGGTGGTTCTTGGGGAGATTTTTGGGAGTTTCTGAAAGAGATTTTAAAATGGAAACTGAGCTATTTTTAGTTTTGTTTAATAGGATATTTTTACAAATATTTAACAAATAATAGCTTAATTTTCTTTAAAAAGAAGAGTTTCTTATGAAGTTAAAGAAGTGATCATTTTGAGTGATCTTTTTCAAGGTTTTTAAAGGTACTAAATGCAATAACAAAATGGTTCTTTATGTTTAATATAAAAAATCAACTAAAAGAACTATGAAAACTATAAAAACAAATATGTAGATTCAAGACTTAATAATCTAGTTTATTTTAAAAATATGTCTGAAAATAAATAAGCAAAAATGACTTTGTTTTCGGTAATATTAGTTCAATTTAATTAAAAACAAAGTCTTCAAATTATTGTGTTCATTTAGTTCTTCCAGAATCCATAAGTTAAAGTTTCTAGCAAAAATAACTCCCGAAAATCTCCCATAAATAACCTACCTTGCGCCCACCACTTCTCCTGGGTGATCCATGCTAATTGAAGGACCCTTCGCCCCTACCACCAAGTTGACTAATGGCATTTATACTTAAGTAATGGCTTTGTATTTATATTAACCTTCTCCTGATCCTGCTCCCTCTCATCCCCCCTCCCATTTGTTGTGCAGAAATTCGTTGTTGTCATTTGTAATCTTAAGCTGAAAGTTGTTGCGCTGCTGGCTTCACGGTCGAGAAACGGAATCAATAAAGCAAACAATATGCGGGTATTAAAATATATTGTATATTCACAAACGTTCTCGCTCTCAATATTGTGTACAAGCAGCAGCTGGAACTGGAGCTGGGAAGGTCAAAATGTTATCTCGTCTACACGCAATCGAGCGATTTCCCTCAGCAGGTGGCTCTTTCTGTCTGGAACTCCCATCCATCCCGCCGGTTTCGCCTGTCCTGCTATTCGAAGGTAACACGCAGACCCAGACGAAAGTCCTGCTGGGAACCTTGGATTACGAGGGATACGCATGTGGCTTATAGTCATGGTGCAGGTGTATGCGAGCCTGGTATTTGGTATTGCCGCCCATACCCGATTGCGTGCCGCCCAGGGTGCGATGCACAAAACTGGCAGATCCATCCACCTTCGTCCGGCTGTCGGCGCTCTGCCACAGGCCTGCTATCGCCTCCAGAGCCAATTCCGTCTCATCGTCCTTGTCGTCATGCTCCGCGGAGAGCGTCAGATCAATCTGGCGCCGTTGGCGGGGCACGGATGAGGCCACAAAGGCGCTGCAAACAACGAGCAGCAACAGCAGCAGGAGGTACCGAAGAGCGCGCATGGTGAAAACAAACTGAGACGGATCGAGATTAATAGTCGGAAGCTTTGTAATTTTGTTGTTGATTTTGCAGCTGGCTTATCAACGGATTTATTGCTCGCTCTCTCTCTTTTCTCTCATTTCCATTTGCCGTAGAATAATTAGTACTAAGTGGATAGTAGGACGCAGACCTCCTAAACCTTGGGCTCCAGGATCTGTGCTGGGGGCCAGTCCCATTGCTTGGCGGGTGCCGTTTGGACTAGCTTCTCCCAGGGCTTCCAGCCAAGCATTTTACGAGCCAGCACTAGCTCGTTTTCGGCCTGAACAATCAGCTCCTCAACCTGACCACAGCCTACGGATGCCTCTAGGCCAGCAATGTCCTTGTTCTGAAAGGATTATCTAGTATTCAGTGCGGAATTTTTGATGATTTAGGGAGAAGCACATTCAAACCTTAGCCACCGCATCGGCGCGTTGCTTGACCAACTGCTCCGTGTACTTCCTGTAGCTGGCTTCCTGCGGCATCTTGGACACCGCCCGCAGAATCTTTCCATACAGAGCACTCAACGTATGGTGGGGATTGGTGGACACGGCCAATCCGGTCAAGCCCGTGGACTGCAAGGAAGAAAGCGATGACATAACCATAACAATTGGCCGAATTTAACTAATCTGGCAGGCAACACAAGTTACCCTTACACTACAGATAGTCCTTTATATGTAGTTATTCAGACTTACCGCCTTGATAATCTTGGCCATCTTTAATAGCGTTTATAAATTGCAAAAACCAAAATTTTCAATAATTTTATTTTTTTTTAACAAGCAACAGCTGATGGGGCTGCCAACTAGAGGTGGAGAAACATCGATCGTCATCGATGTTTTCGAAAAATTGCGAACATCGATGTTTGGCGGGGAATCATCGATGTTTTTCCAATCTGCGAATTAGAGAGAAAATACTGTTTAAATTTTATGTATATAATTAATTCTTTAGTTCTTCATAAAAGTTTGCTTAGAAAAGTTTGCCAAAAAAGGCTTTCCTCGAACGTTGTCGATAACACATTTGTTTTAGAAACAAGAACAAACGTATACAGTATGTATTGAATATTATTTTTCGTTTCCTTTTTCATTTACTACAATAAAATAAAATAACTATGCAAGTTCTTTACAAATCGATGTTTTCAGCCAAAAACATCGTAAATATCGATGGCCTTAAACAGTGCAGAAAACAGTTGTGGATAATTCAGTGCTGTGAAATAGTTGCTTGAAACCTATAGCAGCTAAACGATAGTTTGGCGGGAACATAAAAATTCAAAACAATGTTAATAATTAAAAAAAAAAAACAAAAGTAAAACAATAATTAAAGCTTGTTTTTAATAAAATGCTCTCTTTTAAATATTTTTATTTTATGGGATTCATTTTATTTATCACATTTCAATTGTTAAATTTATAAAAATGAGGCGCTTGTGTGAATTTTAACAAAAAAACTAACCGGTGAGGTGGGGAAGTGAGTGATTCGTAAAGATGTGATTGTGCTTAATTGACTAAATACTAATTTCTAAGGGAATCTACTGTATCCATAAATGTAGAGCCTGAACTAAGTATTATTCATGACACCGGCTGCTGATGCAGGTGTTGCAACGCCAAAGGCTGATATCAAAACATTTACCACTGTCACAATAAAAATGCCAATAACTGTTTGATTGTTGATTCTGTTGGCCCGACAAATATCTTGCTCGTTCTTGATGTTGTACCGGCCATTCAAAATAAGTCCCACGCCGACGGCGATCTGCAATGGAGCGTTAAAAAAAATATAAATATCAATAATGGCAAAAATAAATGTCAAGAAATGTGAATATACTAAGTATAGTACAGCTTCGTTGGTTTTGCATTTAATTATAATATTTTGGCTTTGTATTTTGGACTGGAATTTGTTTATCTTAAAAGTTTTATTCAAGAATGATTATTTATATTAATTTCAAGAGGAAAATCAATGAGTTTTTATCTTGAGCATATACGAATACATTCATGGTATTCCCTAAAATCATTTTTGTTTAATGAACTTATTCCAAATAGAAGCTTTCTATATATTTTCCCTTACATTCATTAATTATTTCACAATATGTTTCTTCGAAAAATGATTTGTATATTTGTACAAATTTTATGATCTTTTTCGATAAACATTTTCTGATAAACACTTGAAAGCCGTTTATGAGTCCATGAGTTTATATTAAAATAGCTTAAAATCTTGCTGAAAAACCCAAACACAAAATATAAACAAATGCCCTTTCAGATGTTATTTTTTCCCTCTGATTTTACATAGATTCTAATCCTAAAATGTATAACTTTTAGTAATATTTACCTGGAACACTATGCTCATGGAGATAAATATCAGGCTGGGATAAAAGTACGGATGCTGTGTATTCGTTTCCAGAACATAACGCAGCTGATTGGCATTTGCCGAGAGCAGAGCCAGATCCATCATACCCTGGGCCAGGGTCTTCTTATGCTGATATGCATTCAGATCGGGAACTGGAGTCTCCACACCGTCAACGGTCACAAAACCCGACGTGCCATTGTATCCCGGAAAGGAGAAACTGGGTCGTCTGCCGCCTCCTCCGTTCGGAACGATGACAGTGACACCACCACCACCTCCACCGCCTCCACCGCCGCCTCCAAGGAGACCATCGTCCACACCGGGATTACCACTCCCATCTTTAACAAAGGGACGATCGTCGTCATCGTCATCCATTTCGGGAACTGTAGAATAATAAATAAAACCAATCAATATCAAGTTGTTACCTGACGTCTTAAGTTACTTACACACAACAATGCGGTTTACATTAATTGTAAAGATTAAAGATTGCGGTATTAGGCACCATTAGTCACAAGAGCATTTTACATAGAGATAGATATAGACAAGCACACAGAAAAATGGATTCTAGTTTTTGTTTTCTTTTTTTTTCAGAGATAAACAAGTAAGTTGGGATACGAACCTGCTCGGGGCACTCGACCATTATTACGTGTCGTCCGTCCATCGATTGCATCGCCATTGCTGTGATTGTTGATATTTTCCTATAGAAATGTAAATGAGAACATTTTCTGAATATTAACATGTTTTTCACCAAACTCTAGGGTCATTGTTTGAGACTGCAAATCAAGTTTGTAAGCAGTACAGCTTCCGTTTGAAAAAATATTCTAAATTACAGTCAGATTAATGCACAACTATGTATGTATGTTGAATAGTTAATGTGATTTATGCATATTTGTATAATTTATACATCTATGTACATATGTACAAGTATGCTGACATTTCCAGTGGCATTCAAAAATGCAATAGATAAGCCACAGGGTCAAACATGAAATGTAAATAACTCTTATCAGAAGAAGCTAGTTGTGATGGTTAAAAAATACTTTAATGTGGAGATAATGTACTTTAATATTTTAATAATACATATATAAATAATATATTTAGATGTCTATGGTTATAAAAATATATATTATAAAGACTTTGTAACCAAGTAATAAAGAAATTTAATCAATTATCTATACGAAAAAGTTCTAAAATCTGGTTATAAATAAAGATACTATTTGGTCAACCTCTTTTAATTCTTATAAATAAAAAGAGTATGAAGCTCAAACCATTTATTATCTCTTGTAGCTTTTATGACCTCCGGGAAATCCCCACACATCACTATCTATAACTTGTGATTGTTTCTCCATTGTTGCAAGTAAGTAAAAACCCCAAGATCCTCCAAAAAGAGATTTTTATTGGAGCTACCAGGGGGATCTATTTCAATGACTAAGTCATGCGGTTTTTTTCCGCTTCAGCTGCCACTCTTTCCCAAAAAATGTTAATCTGCGCCGGGAATCTTTTCCCCATCTGTTTACACGACAATTATCAGATGCTAGGTTTAGCTAGTACGCATTTGTACATCATTTTTTTATTAGAAAAGTTCATTAGCAAACTAAACAATAGCTGTGATTTATAGGCAAGTGTTTACCCTCTCCTCTTACGTTTACCAGCTGAAAACTCACTTGATTTCTGGCCAAAGTTTTATCGTCGTCCAGCGGCAGCTTATCCATTTGCAGTGCAATATGCTCTAGGTCACTCATTTTACAATTAATTAATAACAAACGTACAAAAACGTTGGCTTCGAGTAATTAAAAGTGAAGAATTTCTGTATGAGGCTAAATTAAATTCTTTGTTTGTTTCGTTCCGCGATCTTTTTTATCTGTATCTTTTCGGTGGAGATCACTCTAGTATTGTTTTGTATTTCTCTTATTTTGGTTTCTTGGTTAAAACTCGTGCGCGTTTTGCGACTGCTCGGCACGCTATTTCTCGGACAACTGACCGGAGACTCGGAATGAGATTGCAAATATTCTCGCGAGTCCACTTGTTTGGCCAGTATGTAGTCTCTCTGGGGCCGTCGCCAGCGTTACGTTTTCCCCAAACAATCGGGCGTTGGGGATTTCACGTTTTCAGTCTATACAGAGTTACAACAAGTCTGTGGTTCTTGTAATAAAAAACACAACATTCTCCAAAGAGTGTTGTATGCTGAAGTGATGTATGTAAATAAGCTACCGGCAGGCACTGAGAAAAAGTTAATAGGAGATTTAATAAAGTATTAAAGATTTTAAAAGATTTACAAACATTTTAATTAATATACAGATTTCTTTAGAAATAATGATAATTTAGTTGGGTTTGGATGGGTGTCAACTAGGTTATTATTATTGAAAATTAAATATAGAAAATAGGGATTTCAATTATAAACTTATTCGCTTTATTTTATTATTTTGTCTTTTTTATATATTTCTTAATTCAAGTTCAGTTTCGACTGTCGATACGAACGGTTGTGCCTTTCTTGAGTTCTCCTAAGTAAAATAACCTCGTTTAACCCGAAATGAACTTACCAGTGTCTATTAGTAGAACGCTTATCAGATCCGATAAGCAAATCAATGCTCGACACCCCCTGGAAGAGACCTCCCCCTCAGAGGGGGGTCCTTGTTGTTGCCAGAACAGACAATGGATGTACAGTGTACAAATAAATAAATAATATCTACAAATATCTACAAATTAATTGTTCATTAACTTTAAAATTTATAATTTATATGTTAAAAGATCACAATATATTCTCTATGTGTGCTATGAAAAAGTGGTTTAGTTTAGTAGTTTGTAGCTCGAACACCTTTTCCTCTCTCTCCTTTCTCTCTTCCTCTCTCTCTTTCTTTTTCTCGAATTATTTCCGTAGTCTAGCACGCTAGTTCCTCGTTCGCATTTAAATGCATTCAGCTTGCATTTAATGCTGATACGTCATTGCACTCAGCTCGATAACCTAGAGCATTAATATAGATTAATTTAGCTGCTCGCTTTTTTTCTGGCTGTGTGAAAAACGCGAGTTCTTGGAAAATGCCCAAACGAGCTAGCAGGAAAATGTCACAGGGAATATTTTCGCTCTCCCGTTAGTCATCAAAAGGCAGAAACAGGTAGGAGGAGGCGGACTGCTCACTGAGGACTTTCACAATTGAAAAGAATCAAGTTCTTTAGGCCTTCTCGAAACCGAAAGAAGAACGAAGAAACCGGTTGCCGATTGGTAGCATTAAGCATATACAAACATACCATGAGTTTACACTTTGAGCATCTTTATGACATGCGAAGCTGTTGGTAAAATACCCAGCGGCTATCCCATATTTCTTGAATTTATTTTTGGCCAACGAGACCGTTGACTTTGGATTTAAATGGGCGCAAATTGAATGCCAGACATGAATTATGAAAACGTAAATAGATAAAATGGTTGTAATGTGTGTAAAGAAAATATAAGAAATATTTGCACATATATTTTAATTTATTTTTAGAAAAAATCAATGGACCATTACTAGAAAAAATAAGGCCATGAAATGAAGAAGGTTGCCTGTTTCTTAACTATTATTCATAAAATTGATTTCATTAAATTTAAGTAAATAATGTATTTTTGTAATAATAACTTCCTTGTGTCCTCAGTTTTAAATATTTTTATGTAAATATAAATATATTTAAGTTGGTCTAGTAAACTATACAAATTCCAGCTAACTTTATATTTAATTTAATATAAGATTTAAATTTTAGCGCCTAACGGATACTATCGGGCTATAATCGTAGTCGTTCTATCGATACTGCCTTGACACTTTTCAGCACTGGATCTCAAAGTTGCGTATTCGCTAACGCCATACTGAGTTTTACATCGCGCGCAGTTTTTTGAATTTGAAATTAAAGGCATAGTTTCCTAAAAAGTTTTTTTTATTAATATTGTGTTTTAATTTCTGTAATACCTTTTTTTTTAGTATTTTCAATTATCATTTGTATGTTTTGTTTATAAAATAATATGCTTAAAATTATATCAAAGAATAGAAATTTTATAGTTAAATTAAATTCTTTAAACACTAAAAATATTGTGTTTTATCTTGAAACGTTTAACGTTTATGTATATCACATTAAAAACGTTAAAATGAAATATTTTGTTTATATAAATTCAATCAAAATATAAAATACAAATATTAAATAATTTTTCATTCATAAATTATTTCACATTGGAAATATAAGCTACAAAAATTATTAAATTTAATAAATTAAATTTAAATTAAATTTAAATTTAAATTTAATTATTAAATTTAAATTTCAACTTGAGCGCGCCAAGAAAGCCGCTAAGTTTCCAAAACTGCCCAAAGCTGCTTATCGATAACGCCGATGGCACGATCGATAATGGCGCGAAACGGTGTGTGGTAAGAAAGTGAAGTGATAATTTGTGCTCGGAAAATTCGCGTAAAACCCTTTAAAACTTCGCGTAAAAAGTGTAAATTGTGTGCGTATGATTAAAGCAACGTTTAATTCACATGCTGATTATAAATGCAAGCCGCAGACGCAGCCGCAACATCACATTTCCCGCTGTCAAATGTCTTGCATTTGAGATGCACACCGATTGCCATGTGTGGGTGTGAGAGGGGGAGCCAATTGAGATTTCAGAGGTAAATACATACAACTTTAGTTAATTAGTCGTTTCGGTTAATATCGTAATTGAATGTGCATGTACCGACGTTTACAACTATATGCGTACATGTGTTTAATACAGCAATAATCTGGCAACTGTTATGTCATTCGACTTGCATAAATTATGATTGCATGGCCATTTCGTGCGTGTGTGTGTGAGTGAGGTGTGGGAGGTGGGTTTGCTGAATGTGAGAGGGAGAGAGGGAGTATCAATTCCTTTGCCCCAAATCGATCCGAATGTGTGTGTTCACTTCAGTGTTAACAGTGTTCACTAAAATGAAACTTATTAAGTATATATTTTATACAATATTTATTATTATCAAATTATGAGATAATACTTCACTAATAATTTGTATAACTGTAATATTTAACAATATTTGATTTTATATTATTTTGGTATTTTAGTAAATCTTTCAGGGAGTTAGTATTTAAAATAAGCTATTTACAATATGTGGTTTAACAATTTATTACAAATTGCTATATATGTAGATATAGTTACTCCAAAATTTAACCAATTATATTTATATTTAATAAAAGTACCTATATCTCTTATATATAACAAGAATCTACCAACTTAAATATGCATTCCCATTTTGTCGCCTCACATTGTAAATCGTATGTACAAGGACAAACAATCATGTCCTACACTGGGTTCCATCCCCATTCCCCATTCCCCCCATACGTATGCATAATCGCCAAGCAAAACCCCAACCGAAATGGCGAGCACGTAAACGGAAACCCAACGACAATCGCACATTTCCCAATAATTATATTTCAATGCATCAGAATTTCAGCAGGACAGTCGTCTGGTTTCCGCAGGACAACACCAACAAATAACAGGCGGAATAATAACGCCACCAGAGCAGTGGGAGCAACAGTATCATCATCATCCTGCATCATCATCATTGGCAGGAGCAGGAGCGTCATTGATACAGTTATGAAGGCCGGGGAGCATAACAAAAGCCTCTGGTCAGTTGACTGCCATGCCCAGTGCCACCTCCTCGATGTTCTGCGGTGAAAGGGGGAAGAACCGTGGTTTTGGGTGGGTTGGTGGCTCTGTTGGTTGGGCGTGTATGTGTGCGCCGGTGTGTGGTGTGGTCGGTCATTATCTGTTTAACAGTTCCACATTTAACGATGAAACGTCCGCTGGCATTGCCAGCTCGTCATGATACTGCCACATTTGAGTGGGCGGCTCACAAAGGCCACGTCCCACCCACAGCCAACCCAGCCCCTTAATTCCATTTTGCCAATCTGGCTGCTAGAGATGGTACGATTTTATATACTCTTAAAGGGGTGGCAAATTGGATAGGTTAAATTATATTTAAAAGGAATTATAATTATTGTTAATAGTAAAAATAGGGTATAATATACAAAATCATGTTTTATAAGTCCCTCTGACTAATCTAATGGAGTTGCTTACCTTTGACATTTCAATATATGCTTTATTATATTTTCTAAGAAAATATCTAGATCTTGTAATATAGCCTTTGCCATACAGAAACCGATGGAATAACCAACTTATATTAACTTTTCCACTCTTAACTGAGTACCTAGTTGCCACGGCATTTCCTTAATGCCTGCAAATTAATAATATTTTCATTCTGACTCTCTTCGAAAACTAGAGCACTACGTTTTAACTGGATTAATCCATAAATGAGCCATCAATAAGTTGGGCCATCCCTGGCCTGTCCAGCTCCTTGTGCCATGTCCTGGCATATTGTGTGTATTACAAACGGACAATCAACGGACAGGCATGGGGCCAATAAGTTTATTACTTACCTCGGCGCATTGCTCAACCAACCGTGGTCTGTCCGGGAAAAGGTATAGCCGGGAGGGAGATGGATCCGGATGGCAGAGGGCAAGTCCTTGAGCAGGAAGCCAACGAGCGCACACACATGCCCGATGCTCGACATTGGAACGCATCATCTTGCCGTGGATAATTCATGAAATGCACATCATTGCCTCGATAATGATTGCCGTTACACACACACCCACACCGGGCACGCCTCAATGGCTGTGTATACAAAATGTATTTGAATATCTTGGAAAGGACAGAGAGAGAGAGGGAGGGAGTCCCCTGCATGCCTGCCTCTTTGCTATGTGAATGTGTAAGGATGAATTTGTATTTATGGATACTGGGTATCCCGTTGCTTTGTTGATTGTCGAATTAGATGCCAGATACCAGCTAAATCCTGTGTCAGTGATTCATACAATTGCATAAATAATAGGAAAGGACTGCTCAAATGGGAGCCCTATTTCTTGCTTTGCTTTACTAATTTAAAGAATCGTTAAGTTATTCGTTAAGAATTTTCTGCAATTTACTCGGAAATCATGAAACACAAATAAATAATGAATTTCGCCTTAAGCTTAAGGATTGGATTGACCAAAGGATTCTGTTTATTATATTTATTAAAATATGTAAAGTTATGTAATAATAATCCTTCGTTCACGCACAGGCTAGTATTGTTCTTAATAAGTCTGCAAAATTTCAGACTGACCGAGTTAACGGTTCTTTAGTAATCGTGGTCACCGCGGACGATATTGGGAAAATTTTGTGTTTGCATTATGGGCCTACAGTAACTACAAATATAAATATTTTGTTATGAAAAAATTCATGAAGAATCTTACAAAGTGTATAAATAAATATACATTGAGTGTTTTACGAAAAGTTGTGTTGTTATTCCACAAAAAAAAATCGTAAAAAAGCCTATTTTTCCTCGCGCGCAAGTGTATGTATATAACCCCTTAAACAGATTATGTATTACCCATATATTTTTGAACAAATTTAAGGTATAAACAATTATTTAATACAAGTCATTAAGTATCAAAAGCGTTTTATTAAAAGTAAATTAATTAGAAATGAATAATGTATTTTTAACAAACTTTAGGTAATAATATAATATATAATTATATAAAAGAATTCATTAAATCACTAATGCTAAGGCTTTCCTTAAAGGTAATTAACTTAAGAAATAAATAATTATACTAAAGAACATTCTCTGCAGCTCATAATAGTCTAAAGCTAATTTTTTATAGTTTTACTATCAACTTTCATTGTCCATTTAAAGTTTTAATTAACTGTCTTCAATTAATCAAATTAAAATCCATTTAAAATAGTTCCTGCAATTCATGATGAGTGTTTGCATATTTTACAAATAAAATCTCTCTTATCGATTTGTCTTTCACTTGCACAGTTATTGTTTCTACAAATATTTTAATTTTCGCACTTGGTCATGTAAAACAACATTGCGTATACGCCTCCTGGGCCATCGAGAAGATTGCCATCTTAACTTGATTGGAAATGAAACAAATTGATATTTGTCTAATAACAGGCATTTTAATTGAGGTTTCTGAGGGGGCTTTAACGTGAGAACATACCTGCCAAAACAATGTGTGTGGTTAGGTGGCTAAAAGGATTCCCTAGGCGAGCGGGGGGGTGTGGAGGTGAGGAGCATATCAGGAGGGCTTAAGCTATTGACGAGTGTAACTGACTGATGTCTGGTCTCAACTCCTCCTCACTCACTCACTCACTCATTCGCACTCACACTCACTCCGTCTGCGGCCAGGATCCTTGCTGTTGAAACATTTCAAGCAGGACTCATCGTGGAGTTTTCAGCAAGGCACTCGGAGAAAGTAATTAAACTTAGTAACCCATAAATGAATAATATTCAAATAAATCTTAAAAATAAATATTACCTATACATATTTATTTTTAGTTTTACTGGGAAATTAATCATGTTAAATTAAATTCCATTTAGGATATGTATTATTTGGAAATATGTCTTTAGACTTCTTTAAAATAAAATATCTATTGTAGATAATATTCATTAAGTTTAATAAATATTTTAAGGTAAATTTATGTAAATTTATTTTTCTGAATGCACACACACATAAGCGAAGAAGTACGAACACACACACGCACTTAAGCGTCATTATTAGCACAACACAGTAAGAGAGAGAGGAACAGAGAATCACAGATGGAGAGAGTGGGTTGTGTGGGTGTTTGAGTGAGAGGTGGTGTGGATGGGTCGTCCATTATGACCACTTGCTGTGCACCACCCACACTCATACCCCCGAACAAACACACACACACACACAAAATCACTTCTCGGGTTCCAGTTCCTCCTTGTTGACACACTTCTGCCAACAGTTGATCTTGTGGCCCACCGCAGGCATGCGGATTAAATCCATAAAGGATACGCACACATGTTCATTTCATATGCACGTGTTTCTCTGTGTGTGAGTGTAAGTGTGAGTGTTTGCTCTGCTGTGTGCGTGTTCGTTGTGTCTATGAAATTTTAAGCACGTCCGTTTTCGGGCCTAACGAGCCCCATTTCCAGCCTCCCAGCAAGATGGCCATTGCTTTGGCTAGTGAGGCGGAGAAAGAGATTGAGATAAGTAGAGCGAGAGGGAGAGAAGGAGAGAGAGAGAGAGAAAGAGATGTGGAGTGCCGGAAAGTAGGCAACAAATTGTATCTGTTTGTGCGTATAGTGCAAAATCTTGTGCAAACCAGAAAGGGAATTTTAAATTGGCTTACCAGAAATACTCTTAAAAGGATCTAAGTTACTTACTTTGTTTATTATTTTCATATTAGTTATTAAATGTTAGATTTTTTTTAATTGTATTGCAATTTTAAGGGTTGATTAAAAAGGATAAGTACAAGTTCGTTAATTTTGTAAATTAATTTTAGAATTTTATTTGAAATTTATTGGACTTTTTAAAACTTAATTAAAACGGATAACTATAAATTCGCCAATTTTGTAAAATATTTTTTTTGTAGTTTTATTTGAATATTTAAAAATAAATTAAAAAGGATAACTATAAATTCGTTACTTTGGTAATTTTCTTAATTTATTATCCTATCGCTGCAAGCTTACACTTATATTTGTAGCACTATTTACATATATTGGCATACAATTTGAAATGTATTATTTTAACACTTAAAGACTTATATTTATTACTTCTTACAATTCTTAACAATTTCTTTTTACTTGTATACCATTTTTAGTTTGCACGCTTATTCTTACCAGCGACTTATGAAGGAGTTTTTTATTATTAATCTGGTATAATTAGAATTAGTTTATATGTGAAGTTTATTTATATTTAATCTTGTGTGTTTGATTGATATGGTATAATTATAAATAGTTTTTATTTGATAAATAATATTTAAAAAAACTATTTTTTTTTTCTATAAACAATAAACTAATTATATTTCTATGACAGCTATAAATCTTTATATATTTATATCCATTATAAATATTTAACTCGAGTTGCATAATTTATTATTACATTTCATTAAATGCTCACCTTCATTAGAAATTAATGCTACCCCATGCCAGAGTGTATAAAGTACAACACACATGAATACAGTAGCCCACAGGTTCAAGTAGCATAGTATATGTATTATGTTTACAAATCACACCTAATAACAATTGAGCAAGGATTTAACACGTCCCTTCTGCCCTCCTCCGGCTGCTGCTTGGGGAGGAATTGTTGAGAGTTTTGTGTGGCTTTTTGGGTTAATTAAAATATGCAAGCAAATAAAATGAAATTGTTGCCATTTATACCGCTTCACCCGTCCGCCCCTCAATTAGATGAGGCGTAAACTGTGGTCGGGTTTTTGTTTACTTGTTGGCTTACACTGGAGCCTAACGGTAAGCTCTGTTGCAAGGCATGAAAATGCATTTTTAATTTCATTTAATTTGCTTCGCTTTCTGCTCGCCAGAGTGAAAATGAAATTGATTAACGCTGTAAAACTCTTGTACATTTTCATAATAACCCCGACACAACAACAAGCGGCAGCCTGTCCGGCAGAAGCCGAAATGAAAACACAAAAAATGGTTAAATAAATAAATTAAAATCAATAAAAACCACAAAAGCACACATATGTATGCAGGGACACGTGCGAGTGTGTGTGTGTGTTTGCCAGGAGCCATTTTAACATGCACATTATTACAATTAAAATTAATTTAATAATAAATTCCAAAATAATTACATTTCACTTGTTTAAATAAACGTTTTTCGACCATGGAATGGACTCTGGACATACGACCAGCAAACGAAAAAAAGGTGATTCCATTACATGCAGGGATATGTGTCGGAATATCCTTTATTTTTTGTGTATGCGAGTGTGAGAGTGGGTGTGCCTGACCAATTGGCAATCTGCTGCCCAACTTTTTACGAAAGGGAAGTCGAAAATTTAAATGAATTTTATACTCTTGGTAATACATGGGGCATTTTTACTTACGTGTGAAATTTACTTTTTAAACGTTAATTAAAGAATATATATTTAAAATAATATATTTAATGTTATTATTATTATTTATTTATTTATTTATTTTTGCATAACTTAGACTATCCTTTATCCTTTATTTATCCTTTTACGTATCATTCCAATTTGTTATTTAATGTTTATGTTTGTATTCCTTTGTGTTTTCATGAATTAAATTACATTAAAATAGTCTAGAAATTTTCGTTTTATTTCCTTGTCTGAAATTATAAAATTTTAATTTTAACTTTCAATACCTTTCAAAATGTATTATTCCCCTTAAATTATATATTAAATGTATATTAAATATTTAAATGCATACCTAATATAGTCTAATAAAACTATTAACTCCTCTAGCTTTATGCTTAATTCAGTAGAAACTAAATTAAATTTTATATAAACCTTAAAATTTAATCTCAAAAAATATATATACATATATTTATGTACGTATGTGTCTCTGGAACATGTATTTTCGCCATCCGTATAAAACGTATATATACATAGTTGAGGGAAAGAGAAATACAATTTTGTGCTTTATATTTGCATTAAAAATTCAACATTTTCCCTGAATCTTTTGCACTGGCATCGCATAAATAAAATGGCACACAGATATGTACCGTAATATATACGTTATGCAGAGACATTTATATATATATATATTTGTTTATATATACATATATCTGTCAGTCATACGTATATAAGCGAGTGGAGTGTCCTGCGAATGTTTCTGTGATGTTTGCTCCTTTTTTGTGTGTGCTTTTATTTGTTAATTTGTATGGAAAATCACTTTTTACCAAGTGGAGGAGACGACGGAATAAAAGCAGCAGCAAAAACGGGGAGTGAGGATTGAGTGTAAATAAAACCCATTTAAAAAATTACGCTGTTTTTATAAGGTAACAATGCATACAACAATTTACACACGTGTGTGCGGATGATGCAAATTTGCATAACATTTTTGCCCGGGACCACATGACGGGGGCGATGGCCACACCCCCCATTTACACTCGCACAAGCATGCACATCAAGAAATTTAGATCAAAAAAATATTTTTGATTATTGTAAATAATATTTTAAAATATATAATATTTTAGATACCAATAATCTGGAATTTAATTTTATATATTATTAAAATATATAGAATATAAGTATATTATTATTAATAAAATAAGATATTATATATTAACCAAATATATAGAATATAAAATATATTTAAGATTCTGTCGAATAAATTTCAGAGTTTGATATACGTTTTTAAATATTTCTGCTTAAATCTAGGTATATTTGACGAAAGTTTGGTCAAAATATTTGTAAATTTATTTGTATAATTCAATTTATATTGCAAATATTTTATGTATTTACATTTTTATTGTATATATTTTATGTAGGTATTTAAATTTACATTCAAAATATTTTCTCTTCTGAAAATTTTCCTTTTGTTTTTACCTACTTAAAACCCAATTATTTTGCTTTGTGCATCATGCGTTCGCTCGAGCATATAAATTCACATAATAAGTCCTTCGTCCTGGCGCCCGTGTCGGGTTCCTGCGGTTTGTGGATGATTCCGTTGTTGCTGGCCCCACTCCTCCCCTCTCCCCTCCTCTCACATAGTTGCCGCTGTTCAGGTTGCTGTTGTTAACGTTGATTCGTGACAAAAGCAACAACGACAACGACAACGATGGCAAAAGCGTATGACAGGGATATCATCCAGGGATATACAATTTGGTAGGTCATTATCCCTGCTCGTCCTCCTCCTCGGTTCCTGTTTTGACTGCGGTTTCAAATATGGCAAATAATTGTGAAATGTTTTGGGCCTCCATTCCTATATCATCATTATTGTCAGTACGCGCGCAGCCATCTGGTGTTTTTGCCATTTGTGTCGTTTGCTGGTTATTGGTTTATTGTAAATTACTGGGCGATAAATTAAAATAACATACTGACTAAATGTGTAATCAAAGTTGGTTAGCCAAAATGCTGACACACATGAGCGTGGGCGAAATTGTTTTCTTGTTGTTGTTTATTCAATTAAAGAAAATGTACATTGTTTTCAAATAAATCGAATAAAGTGTCAAATGCAGAAGGAAATTTTATTACAGGAAATCTTAGGTTTCTTTTGAGAAATTTATCTAGGTTATGGTTATGGTTATACAATTAAACTACTATTAAATATTTTTGACATTGCTATAAAAATCCTGTAAAAATAATTAATTATAGAAACAAATATAAGTAACATTATCAGGGGTGCCATGCAAAACACAGTGATTTTGATTTCCACAAAAAGGCATTTCCACTAAACCAATTTCTGGGTGCCATAAAAAATCGAATAAGTTTTGTGTTTTTAGTTTTTTCACAAACCATTCGAAATGGCTGGCGGGTTGCCATGATGAAATCACGATGTGTTTTAGCAAACATTTTTTGAAATGACTGTAAAATGGTAGGTTTTGGGTTATTTTATTCTTTAAATAATGTTATTTAACCTATTTTGTTAATTAATTTAGTTTTTACTTTTATTTAAAAAAAGTTTAAAATATTGGCGCGAAAATAAATAAAGTGCTCGAGCTCTACTAAACCCGACTTCAATTTATCTATCATGTGGTGGCATCGAAATTGACGCGTTGTGTTTCAAACCCGAAAATATTTGGGGGTGCTGGGCACCGAAATCATTTTAGGGTTTTGGGAAGTGGTTTTGGACCCTGTATAGCTTTATAAATTTACACCCAAAACTCTTTTAATTATATTTCCTTAACTTCCCAGGAATGGTAAAATATATATTTTTTTAATCCAATCAAATTAATATTCAACTTTATTCCTAATTACTTGGGGCATACTTGGTTGGTTACTTGACGCTAGCGCCCAGAGCTGTTAACCCCTTGAACTTTTCCCCTTGGAAAGTGGTTACCTCCAGTAACTAGTTACTCCCAGCCTCCTTGTCTTCGGTGGGTGTTGTGTGTGTGTGTTTGTAGTGAAATTGCGTTGAATGTTACCTGCCATTTGACAGGGAACCCACGCCGGGACTGGGTGCTACCTTTAGCCTGGGTCTCCCGACGTTCACTTCCCCCTTTTCAGCCCGAGCGTTAAGTAAATGTCGGGGCCTAGGACCAGGTTCCCTATGTATGAATGTATGTATATACAGGAGGCTATATACAAAGGAGTTGTCTACGCCGTGCATATGCAACATGGAAGTCCTCGAACTCCTACTCGGTTTCCTTACAGTCGTCCCTCTCGTTATTGCGTTTTCGTTCTATATGGCAACAGACAACAGACAGGACGCCAGAGAAAGGAAAAGGTGGATGGGTAGGAGGGGTACAGGAGATACTGTCGGTACAGTAGGTAGAGTAGGTACAGAGGGGGGGCAAAAAGGACACGGGACAGGAACTGGCGACTAAAGGTGCTCAACGATGTTCGCTTGGCGTTTATTTGTTGCCCCTTTTGGGTTTCGGTTTTGGCTCGGCTTTCGTTTTGTTTGTTGGCAGCCAGCAATCCCAGCCAGCATTCTGGCTACATCCTGGCCATCCTGCAGTCCAACAGTCAACAGCCAACAGCGAGCGCAGCAACTTTTCCATTAAATCTTCTTTGTGGCTTAGAGATGGACGAGATGAATACAAATGAAATATTACATTGAGAGATGAGAACTAAGCTTAGAAATTACAAACAAAAAATTATAAGATTTTTTATAAGCATAGAAATTATTGAAATTAGTTTTTATTGAAGTTTTTTAAACCTTTTAAACATTATTTCAACACCCTTTATACTTTATTGGTCCAATAATTAGCTGCTGTAAAATCTTGGCAACTACTTGGCCTACTTTTTGGGGCTGCCCATAGGGAACATTTAGTAAAAACTTTAAATAAATGTTTTTTGATAGTTCAATTTTCCAAAAATATGTACGTTTTGAGTCTTATAAATTGAACAATAAAATAAAGCATTCTAAACAGGCATCAATTATTAAATACTCTAACTAAACTAATTTGGATTATAATATTTACAAAACTAATACGAATTTACAATAAAATAATTAATTCTTGAGAGAATTCCCTTAAGATAATCTCCAAATAAATGTATTTTTCTTATAATATTTACAAAAACTATGTGTAGAGTATCGACTAATTAGGATTTACTATTGTATATTCTATCGAAATATAATGCTTAATAAAATATCTTTATAAGTTTATTAATTAT
Organism: Drosophila bocqueti; assembly: GCA_018151655.1. Classification (NCBI taxonomy): domain Eukaryota; kingdom Metazoa; phylum Arthropoda; class Insecta; order Diptera; family Drosophilidae; genus Drosophila; species Drosophila bocqueti. The sequence continues at coordinate 8,311,927 of JAECXF010000230.1, forward strand.
AAAAAAGTTCTTATATTAATTTCCTTAATACTTTTCGAAAATAATTCCCTGCATTTAAACCATTTTCCAATTTTTCAGTATTTTAGAACACTTTAATCCCTTTTATTTAATATTTTCACGCCCCCATCTCTATGGGTTCTCTAACAGTCCACCCATCCTTGCCCCTTTTAATGGCGTTTAAGCGGTCCTTTTCTGTTCGCCGCCATTGTGCCATTGTCTAGACTTGTCTCTATTGGGTTGATAGCCTGGCTGACTCGTTCCTAAAATTTTTTGAGCCCTGCTATAACGGCTGTCTCCTGTCGTATACTTAATATTTGTCTGTAGCAAACTTAAATTAATCATACGCATTGTTGTACAGCATAAAAATGAGCAAAAGTTTTGAACATTTTCGAATTGAGCCATCGAACGGAGAGTCCCCCAAACACCGATTATCCAGATACAGCAAGAGGCTACCATTTGAGCAAACAAAAATATGCAAGTGTGTTCTCTGTTTGTACGTGCATGTGCATGTCCTTTGGCCTGTCCTTCTCCCACTCTTTGTCTCTCTTTCTGTGCGCTGTATATTTGTTGACATGTAATTGTAACTAAATATTTTAAATTGCTTTAAAATAAAGAGAAAAGCTTACCGACCACCCTTGCCCGCTTCCCTGCTCCCCAAAAAGGTTATGCAAATGACAAAGTTTGCCAGGATGCACACTCGCACACCCGTGCACCCGTACACCCGTACACACTCGTGCATTAACAGGGAGATGCGGAGAACGGGTGGAGGCAAGAGATATGTGAGGCAGGTGAGGATGCAACGTTTGTGTAAATAACATAAAATTCGTATTTATACACAGCATGCAAGTAAACACCAAAGGAGGGGGCTGGAGGTGCAGGGGATTGTGTGGAAAAAGCAGAGGCTCGGGCGAGCTTGGGGCTGCAACAGCAGCTGAGGAGAATCATGAAATTTCTGTTTGCATTTTACATTTGACTGCGTGTCGGTGTCAGGATAACTACGTGTCTGTGTCCCTGTGTGGGTGTGTTTGGATATGCGCTCGCATATATGTATGCGTTTCGGTTTGCGCCAGTCTGTGTATATTTATTGTAGAGTGAGAGTACATCACTCTCGGTGGGTGTGTGTGGGTGTTTGTGTGTTTGTTGGGCCTGATATGTGAAAATGCTTTTATCAGTGGCAGACGTGAAACAAGTGGGAAATACTTTAGTATTAACAATGGGCGAGCTCTGGGAATATCCTGTAAAATGGTTATGTAAAAATAATTATTAGAAGAAAAATATATAATATATAGAATATATATTAAAGGATCATATTTGCCTTAAAATTTCCACAAAAAATATTTTTGTTTACATGATTTAAATATTTAATTATAGTTTTAATCTAAACTTTTCTCAGCTTAAACTCTTTAAATATCATTTAAATGATTGCCAAAAACGACCGGACATCCACAACTCCAAAAATAAGGTTATCGATAAGCAATTACGACCTTGTTTTTTCTTATCGATAAATTTTAATTGAACTCCTTAAAATATTCTAGAAATCTACTGTATGGTTTCAACATCTTTAACTCTAAAGTAAATATAATAACGTGTTATCGATAACCAATTACAGCCATTGATATATCGTTTAGAGCTTTCTTATCGATAAATATTCCCAATTAATTGGGAATTAATCTCAGTTTAAGCACTTTTTATTATCATACAAATAATTGGAAAAAGTTTTGACACAAAAAATTAATTGTTATAGATAATTACATCCATTTCTTATCGTTTTCTTATCGATAAATTTAGCAAATTTCATTTATACCCCACCAATATCCCCCTTTTCGCACCCTCTACAAACATTGAGATAGCATTTACTGCCATGAAATTTGCAGTTTATTGCCTTTATTTTTATGTAGGCGGTAGACCAGCGAATTTACAGGGTAAAGGGGGCGTGGAACCCAACCCAAACACACACACACTCACACGATGTCAGAGTAAAGGGACACAGCATTGTTGGAGATACAAATTAATTGCATTTCGGCAAACAGCTAAAAACATCGATTTGCAATTGTATTTTGCAAATTCTCGATGTTGCATTTTGTGCATAATAAATTGACATCACGCGAATGCTGGCGGAGGAGGCGTGGCCGTGTAATTAACACCACAAAGGCAACACCCAGTGAACCTGTCAGCGAGTCACTTAAGAGACTCCGCGACCTTCAATCATCAATCAGTCAAGTCATCAATCATTGAATGGCAACCAGATCGGAAAAAGAAACTTGTTTTTAAACTGCATTCTTCGGCGCAAGCGAAGACAATTTAGAGTCGTAAATAGTTACAGTCGTTTGGACAGTTATGTGAAAATATGAACGACAGTTATCGATAGCCACACAAGGAGAAAACTAGCCCTAATCGATGTCTTAGATTATTGATTTTTAATCATTGAAAAATGTTATGGAATTGTAGGGTACAAAAATCTAGTTCTTACCTTTCTAAATCTTTAAAAAGGGTAGGTATATAAAATAGGATTCCACTCGTTAATATATAATTAATTACTAATTAATATTGTTATATTTCTTATTGGATTTTTGCAGTCAATAGAGTCATCTGATTGGAGAGTTTTGCCAAGAGAGAAAAAAGAGAGAAAAGTTAATTAGTCGCTTGTGCTAATTGTAACAGTCTCCTCCAACGTTTCTCCTCCAGTATCTTCAATTAGTTTTACATGCACTTTGGCGCCTGCTACAAAACAGGTTCCTCTCTTTGTCACTATCTCCCTCTCTCTCTCTAGAGAAAGGAGCAGCGAGAAAGAGACTCACTCTGATCTCGTGAGAGAGACAGGAAGAGAGCGCTGCACTATCGGTGACATTTTAACCAAGCTCATTGGCAATATTAATTAACAGAATTAATAAAACATTTGTACGGCTATCTGCGGCCAGCAAGAAATATTAATTAACTCGAACTGCTTTCAGTAACTCGCTTCCGTTGAGACTGCAGCACGCGGCGTCGCGTCGCCTCGTTGTGTGTTATACAATAATTAAGTTTTCAGCACCTGCGTGAGGTGAGTCCAACGTGGAGCTGCTGGCTCCGGCTCTGTCGCCGGTGCTGCTGCCGCTGCTGCAGCTGCTCGTGTGCAGCTCTTAAGCCTGTCCAGACAGCCACCTCGCAGGGCAGGGGCGGAATAGGAGCGCCAACAGCCTTGGGCGCTCCTGGGAAAGGGGCTGTCTAAATGGGAGAGTCCTTGGGATTTAATTTATTTGAAATTTGCTTAGCTAATCAACAAATATTATTTTTTGAAAGAAAGTATATGTAGGGATTTCTCAAGAAACTAATCTATAGAAAATGTTAACTTTAATAGTTATACATTTTATTTAATAAATATTAAATATGTTAAAATATTCCTTTTAAGTAATATATTTAGTTTAACCTCATTGTTTTTTTAAAATAAAATATATCTTGGAGTATCTTAAGTAAGTAGAGTATAAGATAACACAAATTTTAAAATCATAAAATCTAGAAAATAAATAATAATTAAAGTACATATATGTTTGCTTTTAGGAAATATATTTTTTTAGAGTCGTATTATATTCGCATTTAGTAAATTGTTGTTTAATTTAAACGATCATGTATAATACATACTTAAAATAATTATATAAACTATTTTTATTTTTAGGTGTTTGTAAAATATATGACGACACAATAAAAGCTTAAAGGAATCCACCTAAATGCCAACGGAATCTCGGTAAGTACTTTCTATAGTAATTTTTTAATACAAACATTACTAGTGGTTCAACAATATAATTCTTATTTCTTTAAATGCCAACTCTATTAAATTTTTATTAAAAAAAATGATGAAACTGAAGTATTTGTCAAGATAATAAAAAGCATGCTCAAAAAAATAATTACATAACTAAAATAAACAATAAAATTTGAATTAAACAAAAGAAAGGTAATAAAAGTCATGTGTAAAAAAATACATAAATATTTAGGTTAGATGAACCTATAGTTTTTAATTAAGAAAAATGATCATTCTTTAAAATTAAACAAAAAAATATGTGTACAAATAAAATAAAAACAAATGTATGTTTTATAAAAGCAAAAATTGCTCAACAAATATTTAAATGTTAAACAAATTTGTCATGAACTTTTATGTTAAAATTTAAAGATAAAACCAGACTGCTATTTATTTATTACAATTACAAATAATTAATTAATTCATAAAGTAAAGCAACATTTGGGCGCCATATCTTGACCGAACTCCACACCTGCCTCAGTTATCCGAAAAATTTCTTTAAAAAAAATTGTCGCCCGATTGCCTCGACCGACTGTCGCTTTTTTTTTTGGTGGCCACTGTGGCGCATGTTTGGGCCGCTTTACATGGCCTGGCCAGTTTCAAATTTCAGTCCTGTTTGGCACCACCAGCTCCCCATCCCCCACCCTGTCTTTCTTGGTTGGCAACTGTTTCTTGATCGTTTCCTTGCTCCTGTTTCGGGTTATGCGTGAGCGGCGCTGTTGACGTGTTTGTTGCACATGCGCATTAACCCGGCCGCAAATTGTAATTACCACAACGCATTACAACATAATTTCCAATTGCCCCTCGCCCTCTCCGGCGCCCCCAAGGGGTGTGAATTTAATGATATGAGGCTGGGGGATCACACAGATGCCGAAAGAAAGTTCGCCCCAATTGCCGTGACTAAGTGGCACTGGAGTGACGAGGCAGTGAGGGGCAGTCCTTTGGTAATAACATAATAAGCCAAAATATTGTTGGCATTGGAATTCAATTAGTAAAATGCGCCAGAGAATGCATCATGTGAAAGGAAGCGGCTCAAGTCGATATAGAGAGAGGGAGAAGGAGGGAGAGAGATACTCCTCCGGTTCGCCCAGTTTGAGGTCAATTGTCGAGAATCTCAGAGGCCCAGCTCCAGCTTCAGGTTCAGGTTCGAAGTCCCAAAGCACGTGCATCCGACCAGTTTTTCTGCGGGCTGCCCTCTAGACAAATTGACCAGGCCAGACCGGGCCTCGTCTTCGGATTGGGATTGGGATTCGGTTGCGGCTTCACAGTGGCTTCCAAATGCCTGCTGCTGCTCGCTGCTGCTCCTCTTACCTGTTCCTGTTCCTGTTTATTCTCCACACATGTACATGTATGTGTGGATGCCATCAGGTGTCGTGTATTTTGTCAGATATATTTGCGTTTCGATTTTTCCGCCTCACTGCAGACAGAAGTTGTTGGACCGGCCATGTCGTGATCGGCAGGCAGAGAATGTCGATGCCGATGTCGGGATTTGCCTTTTGGTTTTGCGAGGAGGTGGCGTTGTTAGGGGGAGGATCCCCATATCTAGTATCTGAGTATCTTCAGTTTTTGCTTTGATTTCCTGTGAACGAAGATGGTCCCATAATCTGTTGAGGTTGCTTGAATTATTTATGGGCTTTGGGTTTTCACATGAGTAAATACAAATTGAAATTGGCAGTTATTAAAATTTATCAAGATTATAACATAGTTATGTATATTTATTTATATTTTAATTATATATATTTTTATGATTTGAAAATATTCTTTGAGTGGGATTGGATTTTTAAAGATTTTTTTAATGTATTTTAGTTGGGGTAGTTATAAATAATTAAGTAAGCTCAAAGCTCTATCATAAAAAATTTAATCAAACTGCTTACCTAGATGCATTTTTAATGGGTAATTATTGATTTATAAACCTTAAAAATAATGTCTTATATGTAAAGCTGTAAAGAATTATTTTAACATATAAATATTATATGAAAACATTAACGTTGATGTCTTAATAATATTTATTATTTGAGGAAATATTAGACCTTAGTCGTTAATTATTGAAAAATGTAACATACTATGTTTTGAATTTAATTAATGTATGTTGTCGACCGAATTTAACTTTTATTTCTGATATTTAAATAAGTAATAAACTGGTGGTGAAATAATAAAGAGATTTCTTAACAAATTCGTATTTATTTTTTGTTCTGTAAATTATATTTGATATTTAATGTTTCCATTGATCAAACATAATGATTTCCAAGTTTAACATTCATTTTTCACAAGGAAATCTTGGTTTTTCACCATTTTCCAACATTTGGTTTTCTGATTTTTTTGTTTTGCTTCTGAAGATTTTCTTCTGTTGCCCAAAAGAAAAGCTTGACCCAGGTCTAGACAACCAAACTGCAGCATAAAAAACAGAAATCGGAGGCAAGTGGAGTGAAGTGGAGCGGATTGGACTGCTCTCTGGGTTGCTCTGTGGGGAGGTGGAGACTCGGCTCAAACTCGTTTCAATTAAAATTCTTGGCCAAGAAGCGACAACAACAGAAGTTGGCAGCAAACAAACAAACCAAGCAACCGACCGACCAAGAAGCGGCCAAGAAAACCAACAAAAAAGGCGGCCAAAGGCAGCAAAAAGACAAATTAAAGTGGATTATGAGAGGAGCAGACAGGCGGAGGATATAACTTATGTATATATACATTTATATATATGTATATAAATGGGAATGCAACTGGCAAGAGGCTCTTCTTTCTTAACTCCCCCTGCTCTCCCCCCGCTGCTCTCCTGTGCGTGTAAGTAAATTTTTGCTGAAATTGGTGCAGAAGACAAAGGAAAAGCACATAAAATAAAATAATAACAGACGCAATCCAAAAGGAGACCGAGACGATGATGACGACGGGCCAATGACTAAATGACTGACTAAGTGCCAAAATGGAGGGAAATGAGGGGAGGAAAGGGGAGAGAAGGGTGCACAGGAAAATAAATATACATGCTTTATAAATATTTATGAAGATATAATAACTTAAATCTTAAATAGAGTAATTTTAGCCGAAAAGAAGCTATAATTGATACTGTAACTTTAATACCAATAAATAAATAAATTATGTATTTAAGATATATATTAATATAATAGGTATATATAATATATTTAAATTCACAATTGTAAAGTTTTTAAACCAATTTGATTTACTATAGTTTAAAATTTCAACTTAGTTTCTTTTTGTTATATTTTTCTCCAAAGGCTTTATTATTACAATTTCGTTAAGTCCCAACTTAAGAGCACTATAATCATAATTATTAATTAATGCATTGATAAAAAATGTCTTATTAACATGGAACTTAACTTATTAAAAGGTAATATAGTTAAATTTAAGGTTCATAACTACACTAAAATATTATTTCCCGTGCAGAACAAGGAAACTTTAGGGACTAAATGCGAAATCGAAACGCAAGATCGAGAGGTATAAGGCATATGTATACGCATATACATATATATAAATATATATATAATATACGAGTGCCGCCTTCGCCGTCTGTCCCCCCTCAAGCTTGCTACCCCCTGGAGAAACCCACAAACTCCACGTTCTTTACCTCATCTTCGATCCAGTCGCCGTCCTCGTCGTCGTCGCTCATTATAAATTTTTTTAATCGGCTGCAGCACTGGCAAAACTTCAAAGATCCGTCTGCCAAAAGCGACGCCATCCCCGCATCCTTTCGGCACAGATCCTGCTGCAAGTTTAAATATTTAAAACAAAGTCTCCTTCATCCTCAGGCCGCGGCTCCTGCATCTCCAACATTCCAGGCGATCGCTCGCCCCCACCTCCACTCCACTCCTCCACCGGCTTCATCTCCTCCATCGAAATGGCCAAGACCCAAAACGCACTCACACATGGTTAATATTTTTCTTTTTTTCTGTATTTTTTATTTCTGCATTTTTTATTTTTGTTTTTACCTGTCGTCGCTGTCCGACGTCTTTGGCTCCGTTTCGGTTTCGTTTCGAATTGGCAACTGTTGGCGTATTTCACCTGGCATTGGTCATTAAATGCCCTCAAAATGCATCCAACAGAGAAGTGGACACAACAACAGACACAATGAAAGGGTCCTTGCATATTTTTATTTATTTAATATTGTTTATGTGCAATACAAATTGTTCAGGTGCATTGGGCAGGTGACCAATGTCGAGGTATAATCAGATGAATGACTGCGATCAATGGATAAGGAGGGGAGAAAGGGAGAAATTATATATTAATACAAAGATACAAGTAGTATCTGAAAAAAATGTCTTAAATTGAAGATTTGTTCATTAACCGTTGAATATGTTTATTTATCAAGAAAACCCAGTTTAATATCAGCTTTTTAGATTTTTTTTACTTCATTATTTAAATTTATTTTATTTTCCCCTGCCCCTTTTTTAATGCCTGCATAATGAATTATAATTGGTGCTGATTAAATCATTCGGATCATCACTCAATTATATACACAATCATCAACATTAAGAAATGATCATCTGTGAATTCTTTTCATTCAGAAAACTCTTTATAATTTTTAGCTTAATCATTCTCGCTGACTTTCCTGTTTCTTTTTTTTGTATTTTTTGGTACACATTGCACTTTATATCTTGGCTTTTGTTTTGTATCTTTCAAGTATCTTTTTGTATCTTTTGTGGCAATTTTTCCATATACAAAACTGCAGCAGAAAGCGGAAAGATGAAGGGGATAGAAGGAGTATGAGGAAGAGGAATGTGCGTGTGTCGAGTGGCCGAAAAGGAGAAGGATTGCGGGGACAAGGAGAAAGGGGGCTTTAAGAGACAAGAGACAACAGGAAGCAGCTGCTAAAAAATTCTCAGAAATTTCACAGTGATGCGATAAAAAATATATATATCTTTGTATATATTTATTATTGCTTCTGCTATCCAAAACTCGACTTGCATATAATTTAATAAATTCAAAATGAGACAAACAAAACAACAACTTTATTATTTGAAGAAAATTATGAGAAACTATTTTTAAAGTTTAAGGTTTAGACTAGGCTATACCATAGAATTAAAGGTTTTTTAGAAAATACTAATTAAGAAATACTAATAAAGAAACTACCCTGCAATAAAACAGATTTCTTTCTTCAATATAAATAATTATATGTAAGCTTTTTTTATAATGAAAATATATTACATAATTTATAATATTTATTAAGAAAATGTATAGCTCTCTCTAGATACAATATACCCTCAGCTGCCTGGAATACCTCTTAAAAAATCGTATTTCTAGGGGTCAATAGTATCCCAAGGAATTCAATGGCTTCTTTGCATTCGCTGTGGCCCAGGCCCAAAAGCGCTAAGGCCAAGGCAAGTTGGTCCGAAGCAGAAGCTGAAAGTGCCACCGCCCGCCGCCTCCCTTTAGGCCCTGTCTCTTTCTCACTCTCTCTCTCTCTCTCTCTCTCTAACCCTCTCTTACAAGGAAGCGCATTTTTAAATGCCAAAACAAATGGAAAAATTAAAGCCAACGAACGAGGAAGCAAGGGCCGCCGCACGGCTAAACCTGCCCGAGAGTTGAGTTGACTGTAAAAATGCATCTAAGCCGCTTTTTTTGCGATGCTTCTTTTTTTCTTTTTCAACTTTTACCAACTGGTTTGCGACCAAGCAGCACTCTCCTAACCCCAGCTCACTGTGCGCTTTTCCTAAAACTGACACAGCAGCCGCAACACTTTTATTATATGCCTTCATCTAATAAGCCAAAGCCAAAGACCAAAGCGAGCTTCTGCCTGAATCTGAGGCCAGAGCTGGAGTCGCAGATGGAGCTGAAGCTGGAGCTGAAGCTGCAGAGTTGGGGCTATGGCTATTGAGCTATCCGTGTCCAATTGCCAACTCCAGATACACACATATACGTACATATGTAGGTATGCCCCTGCTCTATGTGCTGAGCTCCTTCTCAGGGAGTGAACTGGCCGCAGTTGCAGTTCTATCGCCCGACGATGATCACCAAACATGATTGTTCAACTTTGCTGTTTTAACGCCAAATAAAATAAATCAAATTCCTTAGCGGTCGACGACTATTCGTATGCCTTTTTCTTACTTGAGGGTGAATTGGGAATTCTGTAAGTGTCAGGCCATAAAGATACCTGGTATTTAGTATTATTTTATAATTGGTTTATGTGTGTATACATCATATATTTATTATTTTAAAATAATTGGTTTATGTGTTTATAAACTGTCTTAATTAGGAAGATGATTATAATTCAAGTATAACAGAGAGAGATAGGTAAGGATTTTATAGTTTCTTTAGAACATAAAGCTCTCGATAACCACATATGTAGATTATTGCCATATTTAAAATATGTTTCTATACATTCTTATAATTTTCAAAGTATTTTTAAATGGAAGACAATCTTTTATATTGGTATAAATTTATCTAGATTCAAAATAGTCATTAAATAAAATAAAATATCATTGCCTTATTTCAAGCTAGTTTCTATATATTTTTTAATTTTATATGGGATTTTTGTTGTTGATATAAATCTATCAAGGTTTAAAACTATTTTCTATACAATTTTTATTATTAAAATTATGTGTTTTAAGTGGGAATATATTTTTATGGGTTGATATAAATCTATCAAAATTTAGTTCTTAGGAAACAAAAAGTCACAAGATAACAAGCGCAAGAAATGGAATAAATAATAAAAATTTAATTATTTAATTTAAATAATTAAAACAGCATAAAATAAATAAAACAAAACTAACAAATGTCATATTTAAGCCAAAAACTATTACTTTTCAACCGCGTAAAATAAATAATACAAAATTAAATAATATCATATTTAAAACAAAAACAATTAATTTAGGGTATTTAAATCCTAACCCATACCTTTATTTATGTTTCAAATTCTAGTTATCTTAATTAATCAATTAATTTATACAATACCTAATATCTTCCTCTATAATGTCGAACTTCTGTATGAAAAACAATAAGAAGCATTAAATATTAAGGTGTAGAAAGCTGAAAAGGACAAAAGCAAATCCCCTTTGTGCTTACCACAATTCCAGAGCTTAACTGTTAAAATGGGGACCCTGACTAGATCGGTCTCCAAGTGCCTCTAGGTTTTCAGCTTGACCTCACTCGGTAGAACCATCTCCCTGCTCCTGCTCAATCTCCATCCCAATCCCAATCCCGCCCCCTGGCCATGGCACCTAGTGTCGATCGTTGTGGCTGTGTAGCTGTGCCTGTGGATGTCGATGTCCTAGGCCACATAATAAACTTGAGGAATGCCACAAAAGAGCGGCAGCAGAAAGAGGAGAGTCAAAACGAATCGAAGCCAAATGCAAACGGCTCCCAGCTTCAGGTTCAGCTCTGGCTCTCCACATCCACAGCCACATCCACATCCATGTCCAGCTCCAGTTGGGACCCCGAAACATGTTAAAGGCAGAGATTAAATTCAAATAAATCGACATGGTCGCCTGGAAATGAAAACATTCACAGAACACACGAGACAATAACAACGGCAACAACAAGCAGCGCCTGAGGAGGTGAGGAAGTTTGTGGAGTCACAACAACGATAAGCAGGAGTGATCAGCTCAAAAGAATAGGGATGGATACAGTCCCTCACTGGGGATACCCTGGAAAAGGGTGTGAATTTAATTTATTTAGGTGTGACTTTTTATGAAAGAGAAATCAGAAAGTTTAACCTGGAAAAAACTGAATGGAAAGTCTTTTGCTCTTTATTAGAATATTATATCTTGTGAATTTCTACAAGAGATAATTATTTAAAAATTGTAAAGAATTATTTATTTTATTTTATTTGATAAGGTATGTATATACAATATTAAGTCTTATGAGTTTATGGGTGTATTTGAGTTCGACTCTGTTTATTATATCTTATTTTATGTGCTAGGTTGATCAATATTACAAATTTGTAGATCTTATTAAAATTTTAAAGAATACTTTTAAACACTATTCAACAAATTGTGATTTAATTATGGGTACTTTAAACTATTTACTCGATCAGTTAACCCCTTGATACCCTCTAGTCTCAGCCAACGATCCCAGCGTATCTCCTTTGGCTGCTGACTGACGATTTGCGAGGCTCAAACACACAAAGTGGGAAAGAGAGAATTCAAAGGAAGCCAGAATGAGAAAAGGAGGGAAATACAAAGATACGGGATGGACTCATCAGAGGAGGGGGCGCAGCCAATTTGCGAATATTTTCATTTCAATTGCTCGACGGCTCCCAGGATTGAGCCTACCCGCCAGGCCACTGCCATGCCCGCCGCTTCCTTGTTTTCCGTCCATTTCTGTGTCCGCTGCGGCCATTGACACAACGCACACACACACACACACACACACAGAAGATCCAAGAACCAAGACCCCAGAACCGAAGAAGACCCAAGAACCAAGACCCCAGACCCGAAGAAGACCCAAGAACCAAAGACAGCAGACTGCTCAGGGCTTTGAGAGCCAAGAGCCAAGAGCCCGTTCTTCTCGGGTCACACATCCCGGGCAAGGCCAGGGCTTAGCATCGATATCAGGGTGGGGGAGGGACAGGTGATCCCCACTCAGGTAACCGCACAAAACGTCACTTGGCGGAATGATCAATGTGCCCAAAGAGTTTCTTATTTCTTCACCTGTAAACGCTCACCATCTCGCGAAGCCTTGGGTTAGCGGGCCGTCAAAATAAGATCTGGGGATCGAGACCTCAAGAAAGAGGAGACCCTAAGAAAGGAGACCCCATCATCAAGGCTATCATTAGGCCCATAGGCCTGAGGCCTAAACCTTTTTGGGTAATATTTTATAAACTTCTGATCCTCAATGAAAATATACCCTGTAAGGGTTTATTTGTAACTTAGATAAAGCATTGTTTGAAGCCTTAACTTTAAATTAATAGAATATATAGGTTTAATGATGGGACTTTAAAAAAAGGAATATAAAATATTAATAAGGGATAATCTAAGCTTAATAAATATAAATTAAATAAATATGAATATACTTGTAATAAATAAAAATATAAACAGAGTGTAAATGAGAAAAATTTAGAAAAAATAAAAAAGTCCTACAGGGTATCGTTCATCCTATAATCCCTTCCTTTCCGGCATAATTCTAGTCGCTTATTTCTTTATGCATCATCGCCTTTTGTTTGCGCAAAACTTTCTTAAAAATTCATTTCTGCACTGGCTTCTGCTCTCTCTCTGCCTTCTTTGACTGCGCTGCTGGCGCAGACTAGTTTGGTATCTTAAAGTTGAAATAAAAATTATTTACGATCGTTTTGTCAGCGACCAAGAACTGGACGGCACTCAGACCGCAGAACGACCACTGACCACCAACCACTGGCCGGTGTTTGATGTTCGGTGGTCGGTGGCTTGGCCACCTTCAGCCACTATCAAAAACAACAACAAATACAACTGTTGCTGTCCTCCTCTGTCCTTGCCCCTGCCACGCCCATTTTCCCACTTGCTGCTGTTCTCGACTTTGTTGTTGTATTTCACGCTCATCAAAAGCATTCAGCATTCGGTCAGCGACAAGTGTTGCATTCACCCAGAGATGCCAAAAGAAACCGACTAGCAGGAGATACAAAGGAGTAGACAAGGAAATAAATACACTATTTATTTATTAAATCAATAAAATGTAGATCAAATGTCGATAATATTAATGCAAAACTTTGCAATGGATATCGATATTTGTATAACCAGATAAATTGCAAAACCAAAATTGTGTATTTATTTTATTTGGTACACTTTATACGTAATTATAAATTAAGCTTCAGGATAAATATCTGTCATAGCTACTGTGGCATTCGGCTATAGACAAGAATAAAAATACCATATTTACTTATAAAATAAAAAATATTGATAGCCTTAATAGCTTTTATTAATGCAAATCTTTAAGTGAATATGTATATAAAAGGCGTAACTTTTGTTTCTAGCAAAATAACGATTTTTTAAAACATACCTATAAAAATAAAAAATAATAATAAGTCAATTTATTTATTAAATTAAAAAGTATTCCGATAGTTTATAAATTTAAATAAAAACCGTTAAATGAATTTTAATATTTACTAACATAAAAAGCAAGCCAATTTTTAACTACTTTTTAAAGCAAAGGAAAAACCATATTTATTTATTCTTATTGATATAAAGTAAATTTAATACTTGTGAGTGTGTCAATACTTACTAAGATATATTGCACGAAGAATTGGTAATAGCCGTTTCTTCTAGTTTTAAAATAATAAATTTAATTTTTAAACCATAAAAATTGTTCTTTCGTTTACTCTTTTATTCATTGATTGAATCACCTTGATACCCACAATTTAATAAACACATCTTCTAAGATATAACACAACACTGCCACTCGCCGAACGGCCTTCGCTTCTAAGTTTTTTTTTTCCAGCTCTTGATTCTTAATTCTTCAAGTTTTCAGAGTTCTCGAAGATCTTGGGTCACTCGGTGGGGTTTTCCAGAAAGCGGAGGAAAGCTAGTATCTCTCGATGGTCAGGTCCGGTCGGTGTCTTGCGTGCCGCTTCGGTTAATCGGCTATGAACAGTTATCGGACTGGTTTTATATGGCCTAGCATTTGTTATTTGTGTGGCGGCCTGGCGGAGATATGGCCAAACTTCAGCTATTTATATTGGAATTAGTGCGGTTCCGATTCGATAAGCAAATTTTGGTCTTTACTTGAATTACGTAGTTATTTATATACAGCTAGCAAATGGTTGTAAACTAAGAGCTAACTTATTAAATATGAGCCACTGAGTATTTAAAATGTGGCTTTTTATATTTCCAAGCTCAGCTTAGGGCTACATTTTATGAATATTTTGCGTGTTTCTATTAGAATTGTTTCCGTTAAATCAAAAGTAAAATCTCATTTGTTGGTCGTTCTTAAATCAATTAATTGTCGATAGCTGCCCAGGACTGCAAACTAAGCACTCAGTTTAGTGATGAATTTCCACACAGTCGCGGAAGCTCACTGACAGGAGCAAGTCTATCGTATTTATGGGTCGAGGCTACTCGGAGACCGTTAAAAGAGAGCGAAGGTGGCCTCCAACGAAGGCGTTTAAAGGGTGGCTTGGCTTGGCTGGGCTAGGTGGGCGAGGTCGTTTCGCTTTAACGGTTCCCAGTGGGTGGTGGTGGTGTCTCTCTGTGGCCCACAATTTTCTTTATGAATATCCACCGAAGCTAACCCTCCCGAGGACGTAGGGGTTGCTGGAGCCTCTGACGAAGGTTAACAATAAGCTGGCGCGCCATCCTTGCGGCAGTTGAAGGTTAATAAATATGCATGACAAACACAGAGTAGAGACGAAATTTTGTTTACATATTTTCTGGGCCTGTGCCTGCCCTGTAGCTCCTGTGCTTCCATTTATAGATTGGGAATCTATCTAAATGACGTCACTGTTTTTGGGGGGCAATGACGTAACGACTGCCTACGCCACAGCAGCAACAGCAGCTGCTGTCTGCTGTTTTTTTAACCTGGAAATTGCTTGCCGCCACTGGCATTTCGTGTCACCCACACACAATACAATTCCGGAGGTGAACCCTGGTTGCCAGGGAGTCTAAAATATTCTCTGATATTTATATAATTTAAAATGAAAGCGGGTCGTTGAACGTCCTTTGAAGTAAGGGATTTTTCTGGAAATTCTAAATTGGGAAATAGGTGGAAAAATCACAGAGGGTTAATTTCATATATTTATTATTTGAATTGTTTTTAACTTTAAAATAGTTTGGCTATCATTTGGGAAATTGAACAGCAAGTGTTATGCAGAGCATTGAAATATTTATTAATTATATAATAATAATTATTTAATTTCATTCGCAAAATTTTCACAACATCTGTTAAATAATTAAAGTATTATAAGTGAAACTTTAATTTTCTGTATACAAAATTAGAAGAAAACAGCTTATGATAATATTTAAATGGTTTAAATTAATTTAAATAATTCAAAAAATACTTCAGGATTCAAAGACTAAGTTCAAAATTCAATAAAAGACAAACTTATTAGCAATTGATCAAGGAGAGAAAAAAAGTGTTTTTAAATGCTTTAACATTATAGCCCTTAAAACCTTTAAAAATAATTCAGTAAATATATATTAGGTTAATAAAATCTTTTAAATAACTAATTTGTTTAGAACTAGAAAGAAAGTGCATATTATAATTTTTAAAATGGTTTGAATTAATAAAGTCTTACAATAATTCAGAATATACACACTTCACAAATCAAAGACATACAAAAAAATGTCATTCTAAACTAAGACAAAATAATTTAAAATTTTATTTAATTAAAAATTTATTTAGGGGGAAAAAGTGCTTTTTTATAATATTTAATAAATAGGGTAAAATGATACCTATGCTTTAAAAATAGTTTTTAAAAATTAAAACTAACTTAAAAATTATTTCAAAACTAAGAAAAAAATGAATTAAAAATTATATTAAAATATAAATCAAACCACCACTGTGCCTTAACTTTTAAATATATATTTGCATATTTGTCGCCTTTAATTGGGTGCGTTGCACGCCCCGTTGAGAAGGTTAAAGGTTGCTCAATTGACATTTTCGCAGAAGGAGTCAGGCTAAGATTGGGTGGTGGTGGTGGTAGCTCTTAATTTAAAATTTCTATTGCTGCGCGTTTGCTAATTAGCAAACCGGCGAACCGAGAACCCGGCAAAGGCGTGGTGGCGACCGAGCTTGAGCTGTATTGTTTATCAAGGGTGGCTGCGGCTCCTTTAACGAAGTTAGCCTTTTATAGCACACTTTCTGGGGTATCGGAGATCAACCCCCCCGCATATGGGAATCTTTTATGCGCCCGCCGGCGTTGTCAACACATGCGCCACCTGTCGCCAATTTTCCGCTACCCCAAAGGCGAACGAAACCCTTGCCCCTACCCCACTGCTATGCACCTCTTACCTCTTACCCCTTTTTTTTATTGCAATAAAAGTCGCACGCAGCTCACCTTTTTTAGCCTTTGGGTCTATATTGCCTTTTACATTTAAGGGCAGCCCCGGCCAATGCCAGTTTACAATGCACAAGGACATACCCTCGAAGGATCCCTACGTAGCAGGTTTTTCTGGTGGGCTACACGGATAAAAGCGATTGGTCTAAAAGTATATATAATAAAAAATATTAAATATCAAGTATAATATTGTTTTAAACAATTATTTTCTGCCTATTTCTGGGATATACGAATAAATTTTTTTATAAATATATTTAATATAAAGAAATTAAATAATTTGTATAATATTTTCTTTGTTTTGCTTACAAAAACCTGCCTGATTTCTCTCAGTGCAACACCAACTCCCTAGCCAGAGAGCTGCTTTTTCTTCTTGGCGCGACACAAATTGCCAACGTTTTTGCATCCTTTTTCCATATTTCTTGTGTGCACCCACAACACCCCGAACCCCCACAGTTTGAGTGTGTGTGTATCCGTATCCTTGTGCAGGGGTGAGTGTGTATGTGTGCGTTGGAAACATAATTACATATTGTGCGCTGTCACTTTTGGAGCTCCCGCTGCCGCGAACAATGACAAAAAACCCAGGACACTTCCTACCCCTGCTCCCTATTTTCCCGGTTCCATTTATAGCTCTGCATACACACAGATATATGTATATATACAAATGTACATATATATGGGGAAGGTCCTTCTCCATTTTCCCCTCTTTGTTTCGCTCCTGTTGCTGTTGTTGTTATTTATGTAATTATTAACATTTTCGCTGTTATGCTCGCTGCCTTTTGCCGCACTTCGTGTTGTTGGCATTGTCACTCTGTCGACATTATCGTCCTTGCCGCCTGTTCCCCCCTCCCTCCTTCCCATCCCCTCTGGCATATCGCCCCTCTGGCAATTGTTGTTGCCGCCATTTAGTTGTTATTGTAATTGTTGTCATCGTCCTTTACCAACGCCTCACTTTTCCATTGCTGTTTTCATTTAAATAATAATTTCATTGCAAAACGCCTTCACTGATGGCAGTGGCTCGAGAGGGGGAGGGGTCTGAAAAGGGGTTAAAGTTGGGTGAAAAGGAGGGGGAGAGCTTAAAACAAAAAGGAGCAGAAAAAGGGCTAATGAGTGAAATGTTTGCTCTTTGAGCAATGAGAAAATGTAATTTTTAAATTTGTTATTACGTATACGTAATCTTTTTAGCAGAAAAAAGGGTGGGTGAAGGGCAAAAGTTTATTTCTTTATTTAGTATTATATTCTTTTTTTAATTTTTAATAGGAATATTGTAGACAAATGAATATGTTAATAAAATTTAATTTTCTGCCATAACATAATTAAATTATTAAATTAAAAGAGGTATTCAGGCTTCTAATTTATTCTATAAATTCTAGCTTACTTTATTGTTTTTATGACAAAACTATGTTAATTATAGACATTATATTTATTTATTTCAAGCCATAATTTGGACATTAACAATAATCATTAGATAAGATATGTTTCTTAAATATTTTAATTAATGTGTACTTCTTTATTTAAACAAATTCTGCAGTTTTGATTTTAAACATCAGCATTATTAAGCTACTTATTTAGGAATTCCCACAATTACCTAGATTTTTCCCAGCCACTTTAAGTTAAGTTAAATAATTATTTTGTAATTTATTCTCATCCCCACTGTGCACACACACACACATGCTTTCTGCTACAGTCACACATGCACACATCTATATGTATTCAACGTTTTTGTCATGGCATGCAAAATCTGCTCAACTAATGAATTCAAGCGTATTAATTATTACGCATACGCCACATTGTGCGAAGGCCGTTGAGCACACAAGCAGCTATGCCCCATCGCCGCCCCCTCACACACGCACACCTAAACATTCACACACACACATACACAACCTCAGTTGGGAAAGGCGCAAATTGTGCCAGGCGTTTTTGGAGTTGTTCGCTTTCCTGGTTTCCTTTTTTCCCCCTGTTTGTTTTTATTTCCTTTGTTATTTTTTTTTTATTTTGGTGGTGGTGGTGGTGCTACTTCCTGCGCTGCCGTTTAGAGAGGCTGCCAAAAAACATTTATACAAATTTCGCACGGAAATACACACTCGCTGGCACACACACTCGCACACACCCTGGCATATAGAGCGCATAAAAGTTTAAGCAGAGCTGCAAAAATGCCAAAAAGTTTCGCACAGCCAAGCGAAGACAAAGAGAGAAAACGTAGAGCATAAAAAAAATAGAACCAGCTAAGAGAAAAATCTATGAAAATGAAAATTAAAGCAAAGCTCTGTGATAAGGGGAGTGGGTGGGATCTGGCTTAAGGGGGTTCTGGTATCTGCGGGTTGTATGCTTCTCTAGTAAAGAGTGTGGAAAATGTTTATCCATTAAAGGAAAACCTATTAAAACGGTCATCAAAAATATAGAAGAACTAAATATAAAACTTGTTAGTGAAAATATTTACCCTGTTTAAGCTTAAGAACATTTTTATTGTGTTTAAAAACTGAAAATAGAGTTGCTTGTATTTAAATAATAATAAAAGTGAATGTGTTCCTCGGTTAGAGGAAAGAACATTTTTATCCATTTAAGAAAAACCTATCAAAAAAATTAATCAAATTATTTAAGAAATAAATATATAACAAGTCTGTGAAAATATCTACGTTCATAAGCTTAAGAAAATATTTAAAGTGTCATCTATTTAAATAATAATTAATCATAAGGTTTCCCTAGGAAAAAGTATATCCCCTTAAAGAAAGCCTATTAAAAAAGTTATATATTTATTTCTATTTATTTATTTAATAGAAATTAAATACTTGTCAGTGAAAATATTTATAGTTTATAAGCTTAAAAGCCTTTAAAACTGTGTTAAGAAACGTAAAACAAGGAGTCTATGAATGTTTCCCTTGGTTAGTGGAGGAATAGTTTTTATTAATTTAATTAAAACCTATTCAAGAAGTTAATGAAATATTTAAGAAATTTATATAAATTTGTTAGTAAAAATATTTTCAGCTTTAAAAACGTTAAACTACGTGGCTTTAATTTAAACAAAAATTCAAATTGATAGAATGTTAAAAATAGACAAAGGTTTGTATAGTTCTTGAGCTCTTAAGACTCCCGAGACCCATTTCGGGGCATATAAATATAATACTTATTAGAAAAAATATAACAATGTGGCTTTTATTAAAATAATAATTAAAGTTTATTAAATTTTAGATCTAGAGAAAGTTTTAGTTTGTTTTTAAGCATATTCAAACCCCAAGACCCAACTCAAGGCATCCCTGCTTAAGAGTACTAAATATTCGTGGCTCCACCACAGGACTTTCTCATCTCACAAGGATGCAGAAGTTTCTATTGAAGGAGAAGGCCTCTAAATAGGATGCGAATCTCATCTACACTCGTCTCCCTGTGTGTGTGTGTGTATGGGGCAACTTTTGGTGACACGGTTGCCAGTGCAAGAGTGTGTGTTTTCTGTGCTGTTGTATTGCTGTTGTTGCCGCTGCCATTTTGCCTGCCACATGGCACAATGAAGGAGCTCCATAGTTGTTGCCTTGTGCCTTCGCACTGGCTTGACTGTGACTCTGGGTCCTCGTTTCAGTTGCTCCAGCGTTATCATTCAGTGCGCAAGCTGTTTGCTCATTGTCTATTTATGCAAACACATACAGCTGCAAATGGGGGGAGACTAAGAGTGAGAGAGAGGGAGAGGAGGTAGAAAAGACAGAGACAGCAGCAGTAATAGAGACAGGGGAAGAACCGAGAGATATGGGCACGTATAAGGCAGCACACACATTGTCTGCCTCAAAAGTTTTTCTTTTTTTTCCCCATTGCAAGTTGATGGAGAGGCGAGGAAGAGGGCAAGGGGGTGGATAGGGACAGTGCTCACACACACACACACACATGAGACAGACGTGGAACAGTTACAATTTGTATATATATACCTACATATATCCCCCTTGTGTGTGCGTTCATATCCTTTGCTCCCTTTTTTGGGCAAGTGTCGACTGTTGTCTATATAAATGTTGATCTCGCTGCCGCCGCTATCCCCCCGTCGATTCCCTATTTGCACTATGTAAAACAGACATTGGCAATGCATTTCGGTCCTCGAAGTTGTCCGTATCCCCCCTTTTGACTGCAATGCCCCTGTAAACATTTGCAGGGCAAACGCAGACAATCGAGGGAATGTTTGCCGGTTAATGTTTGCCTTGATACCAATTGCTGTTGTCTTTATTAATTTCTAGGAAATTGTGGGGAGAGCTGGAGGGAATGAAAAAATATTTCCAGTTAAATGGGGTTTGAAATTATGATAGGTTTCAAATAAAATAGTGCAAGGCAGGTGATAAACCTACCTTTTAAGTTATTTAAAATAACTTGTTAAAATGTGGCATACAAATTGTGAAAGCATAATAATTTTTTTTTTTTTTTGCCACTATCTTAATAAAAATATGTCTTCATTTTGATTTCTTCGTTATTGAATATTTTTGGTCCTTCAAGCCGGATAAGGCACTTGAAACCCAGATATGCAGAGAGAGAGTTGGATCTCTGTATTTAATATTAGATAAAGCTTAAAAATCACTAAAGCACAAAACAGTGATTCATTTGTTTAGTTCAATATTTAAAAAATATAAAATAAATTACATATGTTTTAAGTGTTTTCAATAAAGTTATTTATTTATTTAATTTATTATTTAACCGGAAAACTTGACTTCCTTTTCAGTTAAAATTTTTGTATATATTTATGTCATTTAAATATTTGTAAAAACATTAAAAACACAAAAATGTGATTAATTTTGTTAAATTTAATGTTTATAAAATATAAAATAAATTAAATATATATTTGGTGATCCCAATTAAGTTGAACCTCTCTTTTCAATTTAAATTCATATATTTATTTCATATTTTCAGTGATCATCTTGCTTTTAGGTTTCTGCCTTTTTGCTTTGCCATTTCATTGATACTCAAAAACAAACTGCAATTTCGATGGTTTTCCAAAAAGGAGGTCTCTTCACCACCTCCCCTCTCCTCTCATCGCTTGAAATTCTCACTCAGAAAACTCTCTGGGGTTAAAGTGAATGACGATGTGTGTGTGCGTGTCTGTTGGGGGAAAGGAGTGTTGTCCTGGTGGTGGATACTCGTATGATGCGTACATGAGTCTGACCTGTTCGAGAGTCCTGCATGTGAATCGTTGTAGTCGTCGTCCTCTTCGTCCTGTATGTGAATTGTCCTGTCCCTGCCTGCTCCGCTTTGCCTCTCTGTGATCCCTCACTCATCATTTTCTGCTGTCTTTTGCTGTTTCTGTTTTCTGTTCGCCTGGCAATTTGTAAGCAAAAATTTTTAACTTTTTCTTTTCTCGGCCAACAAAAAATCCTTGTTTTCATATGTATATATGGGTGTGTGTGTATATGCTGTTTATATGCTGCGTTGAGTTGTGTGTTTTTGTATCTCGAGGGTATGGCCTGGCAACATGGATATTATTTCGTACTCTGAGCCCCAGTCCCAATGAGACCTTTACGTATTGTTGATGATTATGAAATGGGTTTGATGCGGGGCACAGAGCTGATGAGTGGAAGGAATCATGTGAAAAACTATTGCTATGTGAGATTCTTGATGTTTGCCAAAAGTGCTAATCATGTGGGGCTTTGAATGGAATAGTAAAAGGGGGTTTACTCTAGTAATTTATAGTTACTTTAAGGTATCTTTAATATTATGAGGTACATTAATTCTAGGGACTCCTTAAAAAATAGCATAAATTTATGTAAATTAATTTGGAAATAGAAAGTTTCCTTGAGTTTAAAGTTTGCTGCTCATGGCTACCATTTCGCCTTGGCATTTTGCCACATGGAAATTTATATATATAGATATAGATTCTTCAACTTATGTATCTGCATTATTAAGTATCGCACACAGCTACAGCTACAGCTCCTTAGGTCTCTTACATACATGACAGGTGCCACTGTGACTTCCTTCACATCTTTCCATCGGCTTTGGCCACCGTTTCAACTCATTCCAGTTTGGTTTTCCCGTGGAAAAGTTGCACCACTTAGCGTTTAAGTGGGCGGCATTCTCATCTCTTCTTCTCTCTCTCTCTTTATCTTTCCTTCCTTCTCATGCTCCCACCATGGACCCACACCCCCACTGGCTCCTCCTCATCCCCTCTGACATTTTCGGGCAAATCTTCTTTAACAAGAGCCACCGACAACACAAAAAGCATAAAATGCTATGAAAAAGCAAACGAAGCCGCCAACACACTCACAAACGCATAGTGAAACTCAAACATAAGTCGCACACACACACACACACACACATAGAGATAGAGGGGTGGTGGTGGGTGGTTAGGCGGTTGGGTGTTTTGGCTGTAGCTAAAGCCGCAAGGAGTCGGCAGGCGGCAAGGACGTTGTGTTATAAATTTTATGAGCTTGCCACTGGCAGCGATGCTGTGTGTCTGCTTGTGCCTCTGCCCGACTGTGTGTGTGTGTGAGGCTCATAAAAATAAGTTGCACTCGTGCCACGATTTTCCAAGCCCCCTACCCCTCTGCTTTTCCTTATTTTCCCAGCCCCATTTCCCCCCTTTTTTGCCATCAAAATAAGAGAACTTTACTCGCTTTGCTTGTGTGGAGGTGCACTTTAAGGAAAATTATTTTATTATTTAAATTTATTAATCCAAAGTTATTAATACATTTGTTAATATTTTTATTAAGGAATAAAAGTATTTAAAATATTTGTATCTTAATTTAATTTAGTTTCTTAATTTTACGAATTTAAAGAAATAGTTAAACTTTCTTTCTTTTAACTTGCACAGCTTCCTGATATTATTTTTTAACCTTGAATATAATAAATAAATCTAATAAGTAAATAAATAAATAAATCAATTTAAGGTTTAGTTAAGTATTTTATATTTATAAATAATTTATTTTATTTCCTTTATAAATTTCGCACTTTTCAGCTCAGTGTTTGGTTTTGGTTTCCCTCTGTTTGCTGGCAGTCAGTCAGTCAGCCATTGTTGCTGCCACCCACCGGCCCCAGGACCCCACCTTGCCACCCATCCCCCATCTTGCTACTCCCTCCCCCTCCCCTTCCCCTTTTCCCTTGGCTCGTGTCATCGCTTGGGCTTGACTGGCAAGCGGAAACATAACCAGAAGGATAACGTTATAATGCCCCAGTGTGGCACAATATATACAAAAATGAACACAACACAAAAAAAAAGAGAAGAAAAAAGAAAATCAACATTTCTTGCCAGTTCTCTGGCCCACCTCCCCCTCACCCCTCCTTCATCAGACCCTATTCTTTATTGTTGCTTTTTCTGTGCTCGGCTTTGACTTTCCCGCTTTTCCCCACCTTTTATTTTTCCTGCGACTTCTGCTGTTGCTTCTTCGTTTTTCTTTATTTTTTTGTCAGGCAAACGAGATCCTTTATTTCTTCAGGTCCAGAAAGGCTGCAAATGGTTGAGGGAAGATGGAAAAAAAGAGGACAAGAGGACTTGTACGGAGCAGGGACAGAATAGTTGGGTATGTGAACTATTTTTCAGTAAAAGAAGAAAAATGAGAAATGGCTTGTCTTAAAGACTGAGTTGGATTGCATAGGGAATAAGATTAGATGAGAAAAAAAATATATTAAGGTATACCAAAGGGTTAATATAATTGTCAGTTATGGGATAGAGCTACAACAAAATTATTTTTACAAAAATATATGTAATATAGATTATGTGTAGCATATTTACAAATAAATCATTAAACTTTTAGGTTTATGCTTATAAACCATCATTATTCGTTAAGCATTGTATTTACATATTTAAAGTTTTTACGAAAACGGGAAAAAAATAATTGTTTTTGCCTTTTGACCATTTTAAAAAGTAATTGCAAATACTTATTTTATGCTTTTCCTTGTAAAAGTAATTTATATCATAACTTGGCTGTCTTTGCAAATATTTCATTTAAATATTTCTGTAAAAATGTCTAAATCATATTATTTGCTTTATAAAAATGATTATAAAAACTCTTAGAAAACTATTTAATTGATATTTAAATTATATATTGTTAACTCTTCACTAAGTATTATTTTGGAAGTTTTTAAAATTAGCTTCAACTACTTTTTTATATTAATTTCCTTATAAAAATAATACAAATCAGATATTTTAAGTATTTACAAATAATTCATTATAATTTACCTCTTATTCCTTTCTTCCTTAAGTTAACATTTTAAAAACACATTAGTTGAATATTTAAAATAATTAACACACATTTTTAAATGATAAGTATAAATTACCTGTTTGCCTTTTAATAAGTAGTTGCACCTACTTACCATTTATCATGATTTTTCTTATAAAAGTAATGTATTGTATAAATTTATTTACAAATAATTAATTAAGAATTTCCATTTATACCATTCTTTCTTATGTTAAAAATTCGGAAGCTTATTATTTGCATATTAAAAATAATTATAATATTTTGTATAGTTAAATATAAATTAAAGTTAGTTATCTCTTCCCAAAGTATCTTTTACCTTTTTAAAAAGTAGTTGCAACTACTTATTTTATGATTTTTCTTGCACTTGTATTTTTTGTTGCTATTCTTTATTTTTGTCCTTTTTTTGCTTATGGCTGCGTTGATTGCATTCTCTGTTGTTGTCCCTGCGCTCCTTTCGCCCACCCTTTTCCCCAATCTTTTCCCCTGCTTTATTTCCCTTTTTTTCTCAGCTCAGCTGTCTGTCTCTTCTGTCCTCCTGTTTGTATGTGGCTGTGTTTGTTGTTGACTTTTTGTTTGTCTTTTGTTTTTTTATGTATTTTTTTTTATTTGCTTGGATTTCCATTTTGTTGTTTTTCTTACTGTTATAATTTTTGTTGCTTCATTCTTTGTGGGTTAAATATTAAGGGAGTTGGGGGTGGCTTGGGGGGGTGGCACGGCCTGATCTGGCAAAGATAAACTGAAATTCTCATGCTTGTTTCTTCGCTTTCTGTTTTCCCATAAAAGTATGCTACAAAAACGAGCTCTCCTCGCAGCGACACACTCACAAACACTCGCACACAATAGCCGCCACGCCCACACCGCCTCCTTGCAGCTGGGAAAATTTTCTGGCGAAAATGATTTTCGGTTTTTCTCTCTTCATTCTCCTAGTGGTCCCCTCCCCCTTCTTCACGTTCTACAACGATTCTTCCCCTTTCCACTCGGCACTCTTCTACTTCGATGACGCTGCCATTTCGCTCACTTTTGTTTTCCACGCGGGATAAGAAGATGCGAAAGGGGGGCGGGGAGGATGAAGTGGTGGATGAGGGGGAATGGGGAGGAGCAGTAGGAGATGGAAAATTGTTGGAGGAAATGCTGGCGGCAGCTGGAGGGGTGGTGCGAGAGTGGCTGTGACAACGGGAACGCAATGTGCGCGAAAATGAAATAAACTTTATGGCTAGTTGAGGATGAGAAAGGGTGCACTGGGAAAAATTACAGTAATACCAAACAAATATTTTAATACATAAAATATGAAAAGAATATGTTTTTAAAAAATATATTAAAATATGATTTTATTCCTATAGTATAGTATTGTATTGTTTGTTTTATTTTTGAATTATATATATATATAATAAATATACATTATTAAGGTAAAAAAAAACTTTGCTTGCATTTTTAATAGTTAAAAAGAATAAATGTAAGGAGAAAGAATTCCAACATACATTTTTCTTAGCTTATAGTTCCAATTGTGACTGAAAATATTTAAATATATAATTACAAATGTAAATATTTAAATAAATAAGTAACTAGAAATTATTCATCCTTTTTTCGTGAAATTTTCTCTCAGTGCATTGAAAGAGGGGGCTCGCCTGGGCACAGTGAAGTAGGGAACCGGCAATCGTCGACATCGATGCCACGACGGAGGCCAAGTTGAACAGGCGAGAAGCGTGTGCAGCAAGTGGCAATTTCACGCGGCAAGCTTCCACACTCTCGACAGGATGTGGCACGAAAGCGGAGTGGAGCCGAGTGGAGCGGCGGGGTGAGGAGTATGAAAAGCGGGCAACTGCCAGGGAAATGGAAATGGGGAGAAAAGAGAACAGAGGGACTGAGCGAGGAGCAGCAGCGGCGGAAAACCCATTTTGTATTCAGAGCTCGTAAAGTAGAAAGCGGAGAGCCGAGGAGGGGAGCCGGTGAGCCGAGGAGAGTTTGTTCAGGCAATCCCCAAGTGAGGGGGCGGCAAAGGGCGTGCCGAGTGGGGGGCTAACTGATGTTTTATGCTGTGGGTTTTGCGAAAATCCTGCGTTGCGTGTTGCTGCTACTGTGGTTTCACCTTCACCTACCACCCACCCGCCTCACTCACCTGGCAAACGCATAAAACCAAGCCAAAAGGCAGCAGGAACAGGCAGCAGCAGCAACAACAACAACAAAAACAACAATGGCAGCGTACAAAATAAAGGAAAATTGGTAAAAGCAAACTAGAAAATGGCGAAACGTTCGAAAATTGCCAGCAGTTAAATTTTTCAGTCCCCCCCCAGCAGTCAAAAAAAAAAAAAAATGCCATAAATGAGAAATGAAACTTGTCTCTGGTGGTACGAAAAAAGGCACCAATGAAAAATCCCAACCCAAAAAATCCTGTAGGGGTCATAAAATCTCACGAAATTAAAGACAAAAGATCCAGTAAACTGGAATTTATTATACACTCGAAAGAGAGCTGTGAATAAGAGCGGGATTTATATTTCAAGTTACTGTTTTTAGTTACTGTATTTTGTGAATATTTTCTGTAAGTTACGCGGTTACTTAAAAGTTTTCCAAGTTATTAAAAGCGGAAACTACTTTAATATTAATTTTATAACTTCACCTAAGTAGAGTTTACCAATCTTTTAGGACCTTGTACAGTACTAAATTTAATGCTAATGCTTTTGCGTTAAAGAAAATATACTAAACTGGTTTTATGTCTTAATAATAACTTACGTTTTCTAGTCTCGTAAAGTTATAAATGGCTTTAAATTAAATTTAAACAAGCTTCTATACCTGAAAGTGTTTCAAATAAATGAAATTCTTAGAGAAGGTTAATAAATAATACAAAATTGAAGCTTATATAAGCAATTATTAGTGATCTAAGTAGGTGAAAGGTTTAATTAAAGGATTTGGTGTTAAATAGTTAATTTCATTACGTCGTTGACTTTATTAAAATAAATTTTTAAGGCATCATATATTTATCGCATAAAATATCCGACTTATTAGTAATTTGTTTAATTAATTTAAAATGTTTTGTGTATAAAGAGTCACATTTATTCGTATAAAACTCCTGACTACGTAGTAATTAATTTATTTTATATTTATTTATATATTATAATATTTATTTAAATTAATTTAGAATTTTGATTGTCGTGGCATAATATTTATTTGTAAAAATTCAAACAATAGTGTACGATAATTTGTTGTTAGGTAAAATAAATTAAATTTATCTTTAAAAATGTATAACTCTTATTCTGCTTTAAATCGTTAATCCTTTTCCACTTGTAAATTCTTAAAATCTCTTACCAAGACTCCTTGCATTTTTATAAAATAATGAACTCCTGTAAAGAAACTAAAGGCAATGCACTGCTCTAAACTTATTCTGAAAAGGTTGCACTTTGCATTATTTTCCTGAGCGCTGCCATGAATTTTTAAGCTCAGCATTATATAGCTAAAGCTATAGAGGAGTATGTATGTTTATATATACATATATGGTGGAAGAAAAGACACATATTTGCCCACACGACGTATACGTAATTTGCGCATATTGCGTATTCGTTGCATTTTGCTATTTAGCCGGCACAGCAGCAGCAGCGAGCAAATGCAGCAGGCAAACACACTCCTTATGGCTTATGTAACCCACAAGTGTGCAACAGGGGGCGTGGCCGGGGGACTTTCCGGCGAAAGGGGTTAGTGGGTGGCAGTGTCAACAGTGTGCAAGGCGGAAAAAGGGAGCAAAAAAAAAAAAAGAAAAGAAAAGCTAGCGAAAGAGCGAAGGGAGTAATATAAAAAAAAAGAGTGTGTGAGGAGTGTAAAGAAAGGAAAACAGTTCAACTAAGTGAGCAGGCGGAGGGGGCTGGGTGGTCAAGGGGGGGGGGACGGCTAGGGGAAAGGGTGTCAAGCCAAGCCACCGAACGGAAGTTGAGTTACAAAATTAAATTGATAATTTTTTCCCTCTCCCTTTTTGCCTTTTCAACTGCAACTATGGGTGCACAGCGAGAAAAAGGGTTAACAATATGATATTTTTGTTTATAGTTTTAAAATTTGTAAACAAATAAAATATACTCTTTATATTTAATGAGAAATAAACCTTTTATTTAACTAAAAATATTTAAATTCAATGCAAACTATAATTTATAGCATATACAAAATAAATTAATATATGTATTTAAATTCAACTAAAAATACAATTTAATTTTTTATTATTATTATTATTATTAAGAAATTAACACGTAATTAAAATTACGTGAAATTTGTATTAGCTATAGCAGCTGAAGGCCTTAAGCTAGTTATATACTTTTTTTGTGTCATGTATGTACAATTTCATTTTATTATTGTATATTTGACTGAAAGTATCTAAATTTAACTTTAAATACAATTTTCTTTTATTTTAGTTACATAAACATTCTTAATTATAATTTTAAACACCATTTTCTTTTATTTTATTTGACTAAAAATATTTAATCTTATATTTAACTACAAATATTTAAATTACATTCTCTCTAATTTAATTTACCCCAAAAATATTTAAATTCAATTAAATATACAACTTTCTTATATTTAAAAATGAGTTTTTAAGCCTCTGAGTGCTGCCATAATTTCCCTTAAATTACTAGTTCGAATTCAATATCTTTCTCTCAGTGTACTCTGGCATGAAAATGAAGAAAGCGCAGAAAAAGTTGACTCCTCCATGAAGAAGAAAACTGGAGCAGGGGCTGCTGAAGGGGGGTTTGTTGATGGGAGTTGGTATGTGCCAACAATGGGCGATGTTGTCGTCCTCGTCGCCGTTCCGAACTGTTCTCTGCTGTAATGTGCACCGGAAATGCTTCAAGTACATTCACATGCCAGAAAGCAGCAACAAGGAGGAAAAAATGAGGAAGAAATGGTAGAAATCTCCTTCAGAGTGCAAGAAAATGGGTGAAAGAAGCCAAAAAGGAAGCTGCCAATGCACTGTCCTCGCGGGTGTGTCAGAGTTTTTTTTTTTTGTCAGAGTGTGTGTGTATGTGTGTGTGTGTTTGTGTGTGCGTGAGAATCTCCTTTACTGACTAAATGTGCGAGTGTGCTGGCAAGGACAACAGACGCCAATGCACTCAGGCGAGGATGTTGCAAGACGAAGCTAAAAAAAAGTGGCAGAGAAAAGAAGTCACAGATTGGGGATACTCTTAGGTTGAAGGTTAGCTAAGCTTAAGCAAAGTCTAAGAAATATAATATATGTAACATTTTAATAAAATAAGAATTAGTATGGAATACTATAAAACATAATTATATAAAATACGTTTCCCATTAAAGAATTTTATAGACAAATTTCTATATGAAAATATTAAATAGCACAAAGAAATCTAAAAGGTTTATATGAATATTAAAGCAGACCTATCGTCTAATAAGTCTAAAAGTAATACGACTTATCTTAATTATACCTAGGCTTTTAGAGAACTTTGATCTTATTTAATATCTAAAATTTTTGTAAACAATTCCCTCTGCTAACATTATTTTATAAGAATTTTAGATTTTTTTGCCTAATTTAATTTCTACTATAAAACTTATCTAAAGACAGAGTATCCTCTGATCCGCTAAGTATAATATTTTCGCCTATCTCATCGCTTGGAATATTGCATTCCTTCATCCCCTTTTGATTGCTGAGCGATTTCTTCTTTTCGATTCCTGCGGCTGTGGCTTCCTCTATCACATATTTATTTACATCTATACAAAGTTTAACATATTATATATATCAGCTTAAAGCGACCAAAAGATATTGATGGGGAAGTGAGGCCAGTGGTCAGGGAAACTGGCTGCAAAACTTCTCAAGCTCTGAGCAAGAAATTATTTTTAGCAGTCGCCATTCTGTGTCTGATAACCATCTCTCAAGACCCTCTCCCCACTCGTCCTGCAGCGACTGCTGTTAATATGACAAAAAGCAAAGGCAAAAGTTTTTCCTTCTTCCCAAAACGAAGAAGCAGAAGGAGCCAGAAATGCAGACAAAGTTTTTCCCAGCCAGAGCGAGATTGCAATGCTTCGAAAATGGAAAAGGTATATACCGAGAGGAGAGAAGAAAGAAAAGCCAGACAAATTTAAAGGCTGCAAAAAGTTTTTGGACCCCCCTCCAAAAAAAGAGAGAACCCCTTAAAAATAGAAACAGACAAAAAGGAAAACCGAAACTAAATGAAATTTTCATGTTTCTTCAAAAAAAGTAAAACTCCTTCTTCGGTAAGGATTTTGCGAAAGAGGATCTCCAGTCATGTTCATTTGCGGTTAGTAGAATATTTTCCTGCACCCTGATTTCCTGATCAACTCCAAATCGGCTTTGATTTACCCTGAATGATATTTTTCACCACTTAAGCTGTGAATTTTCCGGGAAACGGGAAGGCCTCCTCGGCCTTTTCCGTATAACTTTTTATGGGGTTTCATGGCTGACTTGTGCTCAGCCTCTTTACCCACCGAGTGGCCATAAGTTGGCTGTTAAATGCTACTTACGACTCGCAGGAAAACTCACCCCTCTGCCGGAAAAATTTATCCAATCCAGGGAGGGCCTCTGTCCTGGCCACGTCTTTGCCTATTACTTTTTGGGGCTCCATAAAACTTTGTCCTCTTCTTCAGCCATTGACTTTCCTTTCTTTTACTTTTCTGCTCTCTTTATTTTCCCGAGCTTGTTTTCTTTTTATTTCTTGTTGTTTTCTTTTTTTTTACTTTTTTTTTTGTATGTTGCGCGAACTTTTGCCAGACATTAAAACATCCGAGTCCTGCCCAAGTATATAAAATATCGAAACAGGGCGGGGGTAACTTGGGTGTGGCACCTTTTGGCGTTTTAATTACAACGCAAAAGTTGCCGCCGCCGCCGCCGATGCCACCTCGGAAGCTGTTTTAGAGAGGGGAAATGCAAATTAATCGATATCATTAAGGTTTCTAAAGAGACCACGCCCCCATTCTGCGGCTTTCTTAGATGTGCTGCAAATTTGTGTAAATGGAAATGGTACATAAAATTTCGTTGGGAGGCAGAAATAGATCTTCGCATTGTTTAGTTATGCAAATTAATTGGTCGCCGCGTCTGACATTCGAGAAGTGAAGGGAATCCAATAAGCGGAACCCCCAACTTCCCCCCTTGAAAATGTTAATTTCTTAATGATCGACTGCCCTGATCAGCCTTCAATGCTGCCAAAAAAACAAAACAATCGGAAAAAACACAGAGAAAATAGGTCCACTGATTATAAATAAATGTTAATGTATATGTTTATTATTTTGAAAGTACTTTTTGAAAATTAAAATTACCTGATATAGTGTTCTCTTATTTATTTCAGGTGAAAAATATCTGGTAAGTCAACATTATAATTTTTATTGAGATAATTGCTCGTTGATAATTAAATAAAGTAAAAAAAAATTCCTTAATTGACATGATAAAATCATAGTTTTCAAAGAGGTTTCATTCATTTGTAGATCTTTAAATGATTTAAAAAATATATTTGATAAGTTATTATTGGGATTTATTTAATTTTTACATCTTAAAATTATATTGGGCATTTTTAATCAAATTTAAATAAATAGCGAATGAACATAAAATTTATTGTAACAACACTTTGGTAAATAAATAAATAAACAATTAATATTTTTAATCAATTTATCGACTTAAAAATATCGAATTTATAAAAATCGTAATCTTTAAATTATTTTTTTTAATATTTTTGATAAGTTTCTATGCTAAAACTATATATTTTATTAAAGTTTAATTAATTTCAACATAATTAAATGATTACTTAAAATTAGAACTCAAATACAAATAAATAAATGAAAGACCAATAAAAGTTAATGCTCATTTCATATGATAAAACTATAATTTTTTAAGACTTTTCATTCATTTATAATATTAAAAAATTATTTATATAATATAATTTCCAAGTTTATATGATAAAGCCATAATTTTCTTGGAGCTAATATATTATATATATTTAGATTTTAAATGATTTTTAAAACGAATATTTAAAGATCAACCCAAAAACCAATCTAAAATGTAAACTTAAGATAATTACTTAAGGAATTTGTCTAATATTGAAGAAGATATTAACAAACAAAATTCATGTATCTGAATCCCTAATAATAACCCCATAAAAACGCTAGAAAAATGCTCTCAACAATCTTAAACTATAATAATTGGAAATAATTGATATACAACCTAATAAAGTCATTAAATTTTATTGACAATCCCAAAATTGAGGTTATCTTTCTTTCACTGTACACGGGCAATAACGAGACAAAAGGCGAATCTTTAGCCTAATGAGATTTTTCAACTTATGACAAGTTATGCTAATTTGTTGAGCCACCTACGACCACCCCCGGACCCCCTCTCCGTGCCTTCCTTTCGTTCGATTTTGTGAGTATCTCTCTGCGGGGGAGTCGCCACAGTCGTTTCCAAATGCCGTGTATCTTCTCGCCATTGTTTAGCTCCACTTGACTTCCATTCAAGTCACTCCAGTGGCTGACCCAGTCTTCAGTCTTTAGTCTTCTTCGGTTTCCAGTCTTCAGAGACAATTAACAGATGAAGCTGAAGAAGCTCGAGAGAGACTCGAGTGCTCGAAATTCGAATGCCGCCGCGTGTGTCGGGGAATCTGGGGCCGCATTATGGGATATTTGGTTATTTGGTAATGTGGCGGCATGGTAATGAATACTTTAAGTGAAAGCTGTAAATGGGATCAATTCCGTGAATTATGTTTGTGACTGCGAAAGGCTTAAGCATTGTGGGTGGGTGCTTGGGTAATGGGTTCACAGCTTAACTGACATATATATTTGACCTTTGAAGGTGTTAAAACGAACGGGAAAAAAATGTTATTTATTATTGTTAAAGGTAATGGACAAACTAATTTAGTTTTAGGCAGTATATTTAAAAGATATTATTTTTCTTACATTTTTTAAAAAGAGGAAAATATAATTTATTTAATTTATCAAAGTGAAGTTCTTATCAATTGGTCTTTAAATAAATGTTTGAAAAATAATTTAAATACATAAAATGGTTAATTTTATTTTAAACTATTTAAATTATATATTTTAGTTAATGTTCTAGAAAACTCTACTGCTTCAGTATATTATATATGTAAAATATAATTTTTAAAAGTAAAATTCCTATGAAGTAGTTTAAAAAAGATGCCGGTAAAATTTTTAATTTTATAGAATGGGTAATTTTTTTCAAAAATATTTAAATTCTATACTTAAACTTATTTTCTATAGTTTATTTAATTAAAGAGAAATCTGAAAGATTTCCCCAGACCCAAAACCCGGCATATTTCGATCATAAAACAAATTCCGATTACGTAACAACTGCTATTCGCACTCGAAACTCTCGGCAATATGCGGTTTGAAAGATTTATACAGATATCGCTAATTTTTTTATCGCCGTTTTATTTGATTTTTGGCAATCCTACAGCGAGCGGGCGACCGCAAAAAAATGCGGAGGAAGAAATAAAATCAAATAAAAATAAATGATTATAAAAAAT
This sequence comes from Drosophila bocqueti, assembly GCA_018151655.1. Classification (NCBI taxonomy): domain Eukaryota; kingdom Metazoa; phylum Arthropoda; class Insecta; order Diptera; family Drosophilidae; genus Drosophila; species Drosophila bocqueti. The sequence continues at coordinate 8,346,229 of JAECXF010000230.1, forward strand.
AAAGCATAAAAAAATAGAAAACGTAAAAAAAAATTAAAAAGTCTTTGACAAGTTGAAGCGAAACGTGTTGCCCATGATGGATGGTTAAGAGAGGGGGCAAGGAGGGACCCCGGATCATGCGTGGGATAACACCGAAAAAATTCAGTTATTTCTGCCAACAAAAAAAAAATATATCAAAATAAAAGCCATGCCATGGAAACCGGATTGAAACTTTATTTTTTGTGTGATTTTTTTTGTTTACTGTTTTTTTATTGGGTTTTGTTTCGCTTGATTTGGATTAGTTTTCGCTTGGATGCTCAACGCATTTACACCCGCCGCAGAGCCATGTGTCACTGAGTAGCTACCCCCACCACCATGTATGTTCTTCAAACCCCCTTCCGCTTTTCATACGCACCCCACCCTCCATTATGTAGCCCTCAATTTGTGCCTTTTTCACTTCCGCTCAAGTATGCCTGCCGGCATGACGTATACGCCATGTTGCCGCAGAAAATAGAGCAAAATTACGCATTTAGTTAATCGAATCGAAGCGGAGGCCTTTTCATAAGAATGAGTGTAGACACTGGAAGCAAAAATATTGAGTAAAGTTTAGAAAAATAGAAAATAAATTAATTTCTATTACAAAAAAATTTTGTTTTTAACTATTTCGAATTATACATATTTGTAATTTAATTTCATGTTTTTTATTACTTTAATAAGTTCAAGTCATTTTTTCTTAGGTGTATTCATATGTATTTCCCATTTCTATAATGGGTCATAAAGCATATACTCACATTCGCATTCACACTCGCTCATTCATTTATTCCCTTTGGCTCCGTTCAATGAAGTGGGCAAATTACACACATACACCGAGTTTTATCGGTTATAGTACCCACATATATGTACATATCTACATCCTCACACCCACTTTCTCACCGTCACGTTCACACTCACTCACACACTCATTGATTCATTCATTCGTTGACTTTGGCTGCTCCTTTCGCCCAACCACAAAATGCATTTCTAATTAAGTTAATTGCGGCAAATGCTAAACTTAAGTCACTAACCTAAATTAATAAAAGGCGGGGTAGGTCAGAGTGCGGGGTGTGAGCATATTGCGTGCTTAGAACTCAGCTGGAGGCATAACTACAAGTCGCTCAAAGCTGCGATTGCTCTACATTTGCTTAATGGGGTTATTCGATGTGTTTTTTATGAATTAAATGTTTGTTAAATGAAAATATTAGTAATATTATTTTGTATAAATTTCTTAAACTTAAAAAATTTATCATTGTTTTATTTAAATATATATATTAATTACTGTGTTCTTTTTGAAACTTTGTCTAACTTTTTTATTCTGAAAAGTAATATAATCAACGGTTTCTTTTTTCAAATTTAATTTTGAAATACAACTCTTTGTTCAGACATATTTTGTATAATTTTTTTTAAAATTTTTAAAACTTCCATAAAAGTTTTTTATTTTATGTAAATGTTTCTTTAATTACAATATACTCACATATACTTTTTTCGTATGCAGAGCATTCATAGGTTTTTTGTTCTTCTTACTAGTTTTGTTTTAGCTGTTGTTATTTCATTTAATAAATGTTTTTGTCCTTGTAGTTGTTGCTGTATTTGTATAGGTTGTTTATGGAAACATTTGCCAACGGCTGTCGCTTCATTTCACATCAACACACACAAGGACACTCAGAAAAAGAGGATTAAACATACAGAAAATTCGATTAAGTATAGCCAAAGATTCAGCAAATTTTTAAAAACTTATAATAAAATAAATGCTAATTTTCGAATAGCTTAAAATAAAAGATCAATACAAAATATATTTTTAATTCTATGTCAATATTTTAAGTCTTTTTAATAGTTTCCTTGAACCCTTTTTAGTGATTTTCTAGACTGCTTTTATTTCATAGTGTATAAATGTGTGAAAAAGCGGAAGTGAGCAGCGCGTGTGAGCGGATGAGCAGGAGAGAGAGGAAGAAGAAAAATGAAAGGAAAAGGAAGGAAGGGGGAAGTAGGAGGAGGCAGAGGAAGCGGACAAACCGCCATTGCCTCCTGTGGTGTCAACTCCCTCTTCAATTCAATTCAATTCCAGCGAGTTGAGTTCGGTTCAGTTCGGTTTGGTTTGGTTTATTGTTCCACTTTTCATGTCAAAGTTATTGTAATTGTGTTAAGGCATTTCCCGTGTATATCCTTCACACATACATGCACACGGCGAACCCAGGAAAATAAGAACAACAACAACGGAAAAAAGGAAAAGGAAAAGAGCTTGGCTATAAATAAAAATATGCGCGGGAATGGGTGCGATATAATGAGGAAAAGGGGATGAGATGGGGAGAGCAGGCGGCGACACTTGTTTGACTTTTCTCCTCACGCTCTTTTCCGCGCTTTTCCTCCCTCTCTCTCTATCACTTCGTTTATCCTGCATCCTTGTGTGTTTTTTAACGCACATCATTATCATTCCGTTTGTGTTTTGAACGGGCGCTCAGAAGAGTAGAGCAACTCAACACAAAAGTCCGAGCATCTCACACGGTTCGTTCTTTCTCTTTCTGTCTCTCTTTCTCTGTTTAACCCACACATCCTGCCCTCTCTTTCGCCTTGGTCATTGGCTCTCTTTCACACCCTCTTTGATTCTATCGCACTCTTTCTAACTCGAGCAGAAGTGAAGAAGAAACTAAGGTTTATGTTTCAATGACCGAAGCTGGGAATACTCTTCGTGAAAGAATGCATTTTTTTAAAATAATATTATATTAAATCGGTAGCTTGATTCAATAAATAAATTAGATACAGAAATCGATAATAATAAATGGATAAAAGAGTAAATATAAGTATATCCACATTTTATAGGAATTTTTCTAACATATTGTTTATTATAATAAATTACATATTACATAATACATATTTTATATATTTATTAAAATTTGTATATTCAAATTTGTATTATACTTCACCTGTCAAAAAGTTAATATTCCTCTTTGATAGAGTATAAAAAGCGTATGCTTTTTTCCTTAGTTGTTCCTTTTTGCGCGACTTTCCTCTCTCTCTTGCTCTCTCCCTGCCTCTTTCCCCATTTTTGTTCTCTTTGTTGTTTGTGTATGTATGTGAATATGTGTGTGTGCGCAAATAACAAAAGGATACAACAAAAAAACGAAATCCAACAGAAAGTTTTGACACTTTTATACTTGGCTCTTGGCAAGCGAGCCGACCCAAAACCCACCCAGAAAATCCAACTCACAACCCATTTTCCACACTTTTTCTACACCTACCTCCCACTCCCCCCTCCTTAGCACCCACATACCAACCACCCACCGCCCACTCTTTGGGTGTTTAATGGAGCCTGGCGCGGTTTTGTGCTTTGAAAAGTCGAACACACACAGACACCCACATACAAGAGAGTTTCCCTCACTTTCCTGGGGCGTTTGTATGTATGTATATGTGTGTGTCTGGGAAATGGGTCTATTTGGGCTAATGTTATCGTTACTTATGATATCCATAACAGATTATGGCACCAGGTCCTAAGTTACGCTTAGATAACTCTCAAAATCTGTATAACTAAGTAAAGTTAGGAGGGATTTTTAGATTGGTTCGAAATATGAGAGGGAATTGTTATTGTTTTTAGAAGGATTTAAAATGTGAGGCTTGAAGGGATTAATTTCAAATCCACTTGAAAATGTGTTATTTTTAAAATGTATTTAAAAGGTGTTAAAAAGTATGCTACAAATTTGAACCCTTCTAAATTGGATAGTAACTTTAGTGCATTGCACTCTTTTTTAATTAATTTGAAAACCTTAAACATCATTTTAAATACAGAATTATTAATGTTTGTTTATATTTTAGAACTATTAATAAATCCTTTAAACCTAATAAATATCTTATAAAATATTCATTGAAAATTTTACTATTTTCTACATAATCTATGCATAATTATAATATTTCCGTAATTGATGGCTCTTGATGACTGCAATCATTATATCCCCACTTCAACAATAATTAATTCATCAAACAAAACATGTAATTGAAAGAATCAACCAATGATTATATGGATTAACAACATAAGAGGAGTTCTCGAATTCATTAGAAGGGCTATTTAAGCCTTTTATTCATAGATCATACCCTTCGTTCTGTAACCTTTACAGACCTTTGAACTTCAGCGTCAGTGTCCTTCTTGTGGTTCACTTCTCCTCATGTTTATCACGAATTATAAATCAAAATTGTCATTCAGTGAAAATTGGTTGCCCGCAAAAGTCCTGCGAAGCCAGCCTCCCGGTTTCCCTTTCCCGGTTTTGGTCCCTTTTTCCACCCATTTATGCAAAGTAAGCCACCCTACGAACACCACACCACCCACTACCCACCCACCATCACCCCCCCTGATACTCACACTCGCACACACACGTGTCTGAAGAACAAACAGCAATTCCGAAATGAATTTCATTTTACAAATATATTAACAACTTTGCGCAACAACAAAACAAAAACACAGAGCCAGAGCAAGAGCAAGAGAAAAAGAAAAACTGAGAAAACATAAGAAAAAGAAGCAGAGCAGCAGCAACAAAAACAATATCAGAAAAGCACAGCCAACATATGGAAATGGAAAATGGAAAATACGACAACAGGCGACGACGCAGTCTCAAACTCAAACACATTACATATAACAGTCAAATCTCCATGAATCGAACTTGGGAATAATTAATAATCTGAATTTTTAAATAAAAAATAAAATAATATTAAGTTAAATTTGACATTTAAAGATGTAAAAAATAATTATTTTTTAAAATTAATTGTTAAAATTATTAAATATTGATAAATAATCTATGTATATTATCCTTTTTTTACGTATTCTAATCTAAATATTATGAAATTTCGACAATTATTGCGATAGTTTTTGATATTAAAAACTATACGCATTACACGTTATTTATTGCACTAATATATTTACTATTTTACAATTTAATATTTAGGGGTTTATAAAAATTCACAATAAAATCCATTATATATTGAAATGTTATCACTGAAAATTAACCTATTTATTGATATATGTATGAACATATGTACATACATTTTTCGAATAAAGTAAATTAAAAATGTACTTTAATAAACTAAAAATTAAAATTAGAAGCCTTTTTTAATGTATTTTAAAGAGTTTAATAAATTGTTAACAAACAATTTCCTGGCAATAAATTAAATTACCATAAATATATCATCTTTATGGACCCTCCACTGTATATCGAAGTGTGTGAGCCGATCTGCTTGCGTATATGTGTGTGCGTTTGCACTTGTGGGGCAGGCAGCGAGCATTTATGCCCCCGAAGGCAGCGCTGTCGGCAGCAAAAAAAAAAATGGGGAGAAAAAACAAACCGAAAAGCGCACAAAAAGCGTAAAGCGGCAACGGCAACGGCAACGCAAACAGCGGCAGCGGCAGCGACAGAAGCAGCAAGCAAGCGAGCGCCAGCAACAACAATCAATTGCCAATCTGTCCCACTGAAAAAACAATTGCACAGACAACACATAAACACACACACTCGCGTACATGAGCCGTTACTTCGGCGCTCGCTCTCATATGGTGGCTCTCAAAAACAGTATGGCCGAGCTGCCTAACAATATGGCCGAGCTGCAAAAGTATGGCCGTGCTGCAGTGGCTCTCTCTCGCGCTCTCATCCTCGTGTTGAGAGAGACATACTGCTGTCTCTGTCGCTCTCGCTCAGCATAACAAAAAGCCAATTTTGTTACTTAAATGTTTACGCTTGTGTTTATCTTTTGTATTCGGTTTCTTATTAGGTTCTCATCTCGTTCTCATCGTTTAACAATTTGAGATATGATGGTGTGACTGTGTGTGTGTGCCTGTGTTTGTGTGTATTTTGATTTGTGTTGGGAGCTGGGAATGGCAGAAAGAGAGGGGGATAGAGAGAGAGACAGAGAGAGATGGTGGGGTCACTCGGTTGGTGTTGTTGTTGTTGTTGTTTTTTCGGGGGGCTTTTGCTAATGAGTGTGATTTAGACTTGTCGAGCTGGTTTATTATTTTGCGGTGTTTGCGCTCTCGTTGTTGTTGTTGCTCTTTGCCTTTGTTGTTGCCTTTATTGTGTTTCTTGTTATTTTTTTTATATTTTCTCGCTTTTTGTTGTTGCTATTGCCTCTTTTTGTGCGCGTTGGTGTGCGCTTTTGTATTATATTGTTTTTGCTGCCTGTATTGCCCCCCTTTTTTGGGCCTAACTTTGCGGTTTTCCGTTATTTAGATTAAATAGTTTTGACAGCTCGAACAACAAAGCAAAATATGTGACAGGAAAATTATAAAATTATTATAATTAATTATCGTTTTAAATATGAACTAATAAAACAAATGTTATCATGTGATTGTTTTTATTGAATGATTAATTAAAGAAATATTTGTATATTATGCTATTTTTGTTAGAAAATCGTTTAAACATGAATTAATTAATTTGGTTATTTAAATGTGTAAATTAGCTCATTTTTAGTATAATTTTGAAAAGCCATTACAAGAAACATGATCGAAGACCTTAAAATCCGTGGAACGACTTTCTTTATATTGATTACTGACAAACGATCGCCCATTTATCAACCATAAACATCGAATTTCTGAACACTTTTTTATCGGCCATCAATTTGCGAAACACGAGCTTTATGTTAAAATGCCGAAAGTGTCGCATTAGCATTTAAAAATAAATAATAATATCGTATCAATTAATTTGGACCTGTCTCCACCTCTCTCCCCATCAACAATTATCGTATAAAATTAAAACGCAGAAAAGCAACAAAATAAACAAAAGCAAAAGGCAAACAAACACACGGCAGAAACAGAAAAATATTAAAGTCAATTTGCGAAATGAGAACGCTTTTCGAATGCTTCGCCTTTAGATTTGATATGTTAATGTGTGAGCACACACACACACCCTCTCTTTCGCCCATGCTGTTGCCGTCTCTGTCTGCTTGCGAGTTTATCTGTGTAAGCTCTGTGTGAAAACATGGCCCCAGTGCTTTGCGGTCGAAATGGTGACTCTCGACAGCGGGAGGGGGTCAAGAGGAAGGGGGCTTCACATAGCATATCAGGCCTGAAATACAAACCTCACTCGAGCACTGAGAAAAATCTGTATAGAATTTGACAGATTTCATAAATATTTTATTTTTAATTCTGACTCCAGTGCCAAAATGTAGGCTATGTTTTTTTCAAGGTGCACTTGGTCTTTGCAAGGCGACAGAAAGAGAGAGATAGAAATTAATTTGTTTTTGCGATCTTTACATTCTTTAAATTAAATGGAATATACACTATAATAAGTGTAAATAGCATACAAACAATTCCAATTGTTATCAGTGCACTTTCGTAGCTAAACACTCGCATAAAAGAAAAGTACAGTGGGGAACACATTTGAATTCGTCACTTTCCGACGTCGCCACAGGGATTACGTTTATATAGCCTGAAGCATCACATGGGTCGTAACATACAAAAAAAAATTTACATACTTGTATATTGAAAAAAAATCAAATGAAAACGAAGAAAACTAAATAACAACAAAACATACTAAAAACAAAACAGAAAACTGCAAAACAAAAAATAAAACCGTCAAACAGCAACAACGATGACGATTGCGATGCCGATGCCTGTGCCGCTGCTGCAGTCGACGTCTCCGTCACTGTGGCTGCTGACCAAAGCAAAGCAAAGTCAAAAGCAATAACAAAGGCAACGTAAAAATCAACAACAAAAGCAAAGTGGGGTGAAGTGGGGGCACCAAGGTAGCATGCAAAAAGTAATTGGGAGCACAAAGAGCAACACGAGAGCTTTGGCAGCGACGTCGGCCGAGGCAGCGCGGGCGCAAGGTGGCGCAACGCAACAAGTTCGATGCAACCTGCTAGGTCGAAAGAGATAGCACTGTCTGTCTATCTCTGTCCCACTCTCAAGCTCTTCGCTTGCTTCGATTTTGGTTTGTTTGCGTTTTTGTTGGGATTGTCAGTTTAGTGGGAGCGAGAGCAATTGGGGGTCACACCGTGAGAGGGAGCGTGATCGGAGAAGAGGATGGTAGACCAGAGGGAGAAAGGGGGGAGCGCACCAACATACTGTCAGTCATTATTTAGCGTGCAATGTGGCAGCAAAAGTGCACTGTAAAAAATAAGTTTAAAGTTAAATAATCTAGATACAAGATTGAAATGAAGTACAGAAACAGTTTTTACTGAGAGTATTGTACGATTGTTGATTTAAATCAATATGATTGCAATACAATTTCAATTAATTTATCGGTTAATAAAAAAATACATTATTTAATTATTATTATGTCTTTAAAATTATATATATTTTTTACGGTGGACTATTATTGTCATAATAATTGTCAAAAAAGAACAAAAGTTCTTTTTTAAAATTTCTAAAATAACTATTTTCTTTCTTTTAAAAATATTTTTTTCTAGTGTAACAAATATGGCAAAGAAGGTTGAAGGAGCGGTGGGGGTGGAATGAAAAGCTTCGTGTGCCCTCCTCTGTGTGTGCGTGTGTCGTTTGTGTGTGAAACATATTGAGCAAACAAGTTCGCAGCTTCTGAGCGAACAGCGCTGCTGCCGAGTGGGTGGCTGTTGGTGCGAGGGGGAGGGAGCTACGCTACCAACTGCGAGAGAGCATGAGGGGTATGGAGAACGAGGTAGAGAGAGAGAGAGAGACGCTGCTGCCCGTCATCGGAAGTCAATGTAACAACAAACATGCAAACACAATATATCCCCATTTCCCCCATCCGACCGTATCCACTTGTTTTTATGTTTGTATGAGTGCGCTGGAGTCTCCCCTTTGTGCTTGTGTGCGTGTGTCCGCTCTCGTGTGGAGTTATTTAAGCTCTCTTATTATTTCATTTGTCGCTTTTAGCTTTTGTCTTTCGTGTTGCTGCCCGTTGTTGTTGCTTTTTCGCCTCACTGGGTGGCAGCAACAAAAACAAATACATCAAAAATGTGGTAATGTGCGAAAGGACTTTCGTCATGCTCGCCAAACGCAGCGTACGCTGAGCTGGGCGCTAGATGGTTACAACGAAAAAAATACAAATAGATACCCTTTTTGGGAAGAAGGGTATTTAATTTGTTTAAAAATGTGAATTTAATGTTTGTGTTTATTATGAAAGGGGGAAAACTATTTTGTATTATGTATTTATTCAGAATAAAGAAGTAATGAAATTATAAAATAATTTATTAAAAATGTTTACCTATTTAGATGGTTCATCCAGAGGTATTTACAATATTTACAATCTATATTAAGCTAAACAACTATTTTTAAAATATTTATTAAGTTATATAATATTTTTTGATTATGAACACATTGCTCGCCAGTATTATTATAATATGTAAACAATATTATTTCATTTATAGGCTCTAAAAAGTCCAAAGTACAAATTATTTACTTTAATTTCATGAACTTAACTAAACAACATTAATTTCAATAGAAACACTTATAATTTGAAAATAAATATTCTGTAGTTAAAAGTTATAGAGTATTATTTTAGTCGCTTTCCACATCCTTTTTCGCTCCTGATGCTTGTGAATTTGATTTTGCTTAAAAGTGTTTTCCTTTTAATATACTTTTTTTATTTTTTACGTCAGCAAGGAGGTTGGAATATTGCAGATGTGGGGGGATAGGTGGCAGGGTTCAAAATGGGCAAATGGCAGCTCGGTGGCTGCTGCGTTTGTTTTGTTTTTTTTTCATTCAATTTTTTTGCCCTGTTTGCTTGAAGCTTTACTTCACTTCGCTTTGCTTTTCTTGCTTTTGCTTCTCTTTCTGCCGCATTGTTGTCAACTGCTGTTGCTGTTGTTGTTGTTGTAATTTTCTTTTGTTGTTGCAAGCTGGTGGTTGGCCTGTGGACAATTCGGCTTTTGTACACGGGGCGTATGAGCGATGCGCCTGAGGGGCAAAAAGGGGAAAAGAAAGAGCAGAAGCGGGAGGGGAATTTGACTTGGGGGAATTGCGCAAATATTTGGATTGAAATGTGATTTATTGTGACAAGTGTTTGGCTTAAATAACATGATCAGCCATTTTTTGAATGCTTAATTGTGGCGCAATGAAAAGGGAGAAGGAATGGGGAATGGAAACCAATTTAAATTAAGATTATCCGATACGGCTCATAAAATCTGGAAGCCAGATCTGGGAAGGAGGTCTTCCCGCATTATACAAATTATTCCCCAAGCTTTACTTAATTGATTTTATACAGAGGGTGATGGTTTTAATGATGGAACATGTGTTCGAATGGAAGGAAGTGTTATGTGGGATGTACTTTGTGCTTAAAATATTTATATAATATTTTTTAAAGTAAAAAAGATATTTTCCTATGAAATGTAATAACTGTAAATTGTGATATTTATTTTTCCGTTATACTTACAACATTATATTTACTTATAATAGTCAAAGTTCCTTATATTCTAATAACTTTCTTATAATATTACTATTTTGTAATACCCTTTAAGTTATATATTTCTACAAAATGTATTCATTTTTTAAAGTTTACATTTGATCAAAATTCCCCTAAGTAACACCCATTAACAATGCTAAGTCTTGATTGAAAATAAAATATTCTGCACATTTTCATCCACTCTCAACCTTGCCAAGCCCCTGGCATTCCTCTTATTCTTAACCCACAAAATCAGGTGTGATGCGGTATGTTATACACCCCCCAAGGGAAAATCTGATACTTCCACCCTTAAAACAGAACCTGCTCATCCAAATTTTTACAATCCCTCAGAAGAAGCTTTTGGTAATTTTAGTAGCCCGCTTCCTTCTCCGCAAACCTCCGGCATTATTTCCCCCATTAGGCTAACCCACAGAAATCTGTCAGATACCGCAAAGGCAACCAAAAGGATACGAAATGCGAGCGGAGGAGAAGGGAAAAAGAAGGAGGGAAAACACAAAACGGGAAACGGAAAGCAAAGGAAAAACAGTTAGGAAAAAGCTTTTCACGTATTGTTAACGCGTTTTATCACCAACGCGTGGCTGATTGGATTCCCCCTTGAATTGGGTGGCTATCATGGGTGAAACAGAGAGTGTAAGGGTGACAAAGGGGGGTATTTTACACTGAAAATAATATTTGATATTTTCAAGGCTTTTAATATTTGAAAAAATTATAAATACTTCTAAGAATAACATCTAAATTTGGTAGTTAAAGTAACAAGATATTTCCCTAAATATAACCGGAAAGTCTCTCTAGTACTACTCTTTTATTATTATTTAATTTGAGAAAGCATTTATTTATTAGTATTTACTTCTCTTAATGATGATTTTCTTCCATCTTTATTTCTCCCAGTGGAGCCAGCTGGTTGAATTTGAATTGAAATATTTTCCTGGCATCTACTGAAATGGCATCATTTCGCGTAGTTTTGTTTTGTTTGACATTTTTGCAAATGCTGTTTTGTGTCACTTCTTTTTTTTTGTGGGAAATGGGAAATTGTAAAGATAAGGTGGGGGTTTCAAATAAGGGGGTAAGAGTGCTAAAAGAGATGCTTTTAGAGAGGGGAAGGTAACAATCTCTTTCTCTCTCTCCCGATGACTATGCAAAAGTACAGCTCTTGAGTTGCTCCAAAAGCGCATTGCAGCAGTGCACTTCTCTCAATCTTTCCCCACACACACACAAATATACATATCTCTCCGATTTGCTCTCAGGCTGATTAACAGGTTTTTAAACAGGTCTCTCGGGTGCCCCGCATCGCCCGCCTTTTAATATATATCTTCTGGCTCTCTGTTTTGGTTGCCGGGCAAGATCCGCACGCCGATATTGTTCACACATTTTGAGCAGATCCAAAGTGAGGAGATTTGAACCAAAGCGAGTTGCTTTTTATTATTGGCTTTGCTTTGGTTTTGTGAGTTTTTTTTTTGTTTTGTTTACTTTGATTTTTATCTGAGACGAAGCGTATAGTTCCATTGTCTTAATTTGTTTGTTTTATTTAAAGGGGTTTGTTGGCGGTGCTAAAAGGGGGAAAAGATAGCATGTTTTGGCTGTCTTTTCAGAAGCGAATTAAACATTTTTACGAGTCCTTGATTGTTATGAGAGGTTTACAAGGTGATTTTGTTATATATTTATATATATATATTTTTTTTTATTTACTTCTGTCATGACAGTGGGATAACTTATTATTTATTAGTCACAAGTTTGTAATTGATCTTTATGAATTATTTTTAAGAAATAAAAAATCTAGATTCCAGACTTAATTTTTATCGACACTAGAGTTTATATTTAATTTTTATATATATTTTGGATTTGATAATAACAGACATTCAATATTCCAGAATGAAATTTGTAAAATCATAAATCTCTTTCATTATTTAAATAAACAAAGTATATACAAATTTTATTTAAACTTTAGTTACTTTAGTAAACTTTAGTAAATAGTAAAAGAAATATAAGATTCAAGCATTGATTTTATAAAATATGGAATCTCTTATATTATTTATAAATAAAAAAATTATAATAAAAAATTATAAACTCTACTGACTAATAAATAATAGGTTATTTAACTTGATTTGTATTAAAAAAAAAACGATTTATTTTATTATTATTTAATAAATATTAGAGATTTTAGATGCAATTAAAATTATAGAATCTGGAATCGCATTTATTATTTAAATAATTTAAAAAATGTATCCTTTACTTTAAAGGGTTAAATTTCTTGACATTTTAAGGAATTATTGACAAAATATATGCAATTAGAGATTAGACTTCATTAAATTTTGTAAAGGAAAATCAAAACTTTGATTTGCATTTTTTTAATATAATAAATATTTTAAGGTATTATATTATTAAAATATTAGGTATTAAAATAATACATATTTTAAGATCCGACTGGCTTCCCGAGGCTTTATTTTAAATTACTTTTACATTAAATATAACTCTGATTAAACATTAATTTTCAATTTAAATTTTTTTATAATGCGATTTAACTTTTATTTTTTGTTGCCATGGTTTTAGTTTCCTTTAATTCTTCTATAATTTCTTTCCATTTATTTTTTTCTCCAATTTTTTGTCATAAAATTTAGATTTGATTTCCCTATATCACTGGAGACTGGTTCTTGTGAACCCAAAGTCACCGGACAAATTGACAATGATCTCGTCGATCTGTCTTCGTCTCGTTTTGGCTGTCTTTCCTCGCCCTCTCCCCTTTGGTTTCCTCATTTATCCGCCATGCGTTTCCTCTCATTTTGCCATAATTGGCAGCCACGCGTCTTGGCATTTTCGCTTGGCCGTGTAAATTTGCGGAATGTCTTTCGGGGGACATCGAAAAGGATGACGAAAGAGGGACTTCTCAAGGGGCCGCAATCACTGGCCATATAGTTGCCAGGCTTAATCAATGTTGACATTAATTTGCGTCCCTTTTTTTTGTTCGAGTTTGACTATATCCGTTGTTCAGTCGCAGTTTCCATATAATGGAAGATTATCCACTTAAAATTTGTCAACGCTCTCGGGCAGCGCGACAGCGGAGTGACAATTGTCTTCAATTCCTTGTAAATCATTCGGGACGACGCGTGTTTTGACAGCCCAGCGAATGCTTAATAATATTTAACAATAATTGTCTGAAATTGACTCATAAATTATATTCAACGAGACAAGAGAGACGCGTTCGCTGCCGGCTTCTTTGCTCGCCTTTACGAGCTCCTCAATTTATTCTCTGCTCATTTCGTATCTGGCCAACTGCATCTGCAAATTAAACAGATTAAGATGGAAGCACTGTCGGTTCTTTCATTATTATTATTTCAATCTTCCTGCCCCCCCGCGACACTGCCTCATCCCCGCTGTCAAGTGTTGACAGAGTGCTGACATTTTGTATTCCGATTCCGATCCGGATTTCAATGGCCATCGCTGATTGATGAAAGCTGTGCCGAAGATTGATCATTCCCGGTTAACGATTGCGGTCTAGACCTTTGGCAAATCGATCCATCAGGGTGCCAGATTCGATAAATGTGATTGCCTGTGATCTATTTTATCTTTCTATACTTTAGAATATTATAAAATGTAAAATGTTTTAACCTGGAAATATTTAAGCTTAAGGGTTTGTACATTTGTCTCAATTTGGTTATATTTCAGTTAAAAGTTTATATTTCTTGTTTGTCGACCTTTTTTAGTTAATAGCAATATGTTTCACCTACATTTTTAACCATTTTTTATAAGATATCAATATTAATATTCCTAACATTCATATGTCAAAACTAACATTGCTTTGGTACCTCTTTAAACCTTATTTTAAAGCAAACAAATGTGTTAGACAAAATTTCAAAGTGTGAAGCCTTGATCCTCAAACCTCTGCCTATTATTGTGTACTTCACAACAATTCATTTAGCGCGTGTTGGAAATAAATTTCCGGCAAACAAACAATAGCGAAAAAGTTGGCAAAATAATCAATTACACTGGGCAACAAAAGAAAGAAACATCCCACGACGACACACGTCAGGGCAAAAGCCAAAACAAATATTTATCACAAAATGAGGGAGAACCCAGGGCAACAGGAAGCCAGAGCGACCGCAACAAAGTTAATTTTGAATACTTAAGCGTAAATTTTGGTGATTATCAGCCTAAGAAATGTATGTAAATGAGGGACAGTGGGGCGGATATAGAAAAATAGATGTACTGAAGTTTAAAAAAGAGAATTCTCAAGTGAGAATAGCGACAAAAACAGTGTCAAGATGTCGATTAGTGAAATGTAAACACCTCGCGGACAGGGAATTTGCATAAGTAGACCTGGGCGTATACGTAATATTCAAATGCATATAGCTTTATTCATACAGAAATGTCTATGTATATATTCATGTGCTACTGCTGCTGGGCTCATCGATTTATGTGTTTATTTATTCAAAATGCATTTTTAATGTTTGCTTCCTCGCAATATTTGAGTGAGTCGTAGAGGAAAAAGACTAGAGAGTGACCTGTAATTGTAAAAAAAGTATATTTAAATGTAAAATCAAAGATTAATTAACTATGTAGAAGCAAAAATAATATGAAATTAATAAATTTAAATATTTTTAGATCAAGTGAAATAATTTAAAAACTACTTTATTAATTGTATATTCTGAAAAATATTTAAGTACATGGAAACATCAATGCAAATAAAAGGAAAGATAGGTTAGAATTAAGCCAAGAGGTCTGGTAAATATTTAATACTTAAATATATAATTAAATTAGTTTAATTTCACATAAAATAAAGCCTAATTTACCCCTTTCCCCTATTAATAGGCATCAAACTCCATCCGTAAACCGCCTCTCTATGGAAATGAGCTGTGGTCAAAAGGTCAGACAGTTTATCGGGCATTAGTTTCGGCTACTTGGGCTACTGCCATGCCCGAACTGCATAAAATATTCAAAATTTTAATTAAGCAGCGTGAAATTTATGAACAGATGGCCTGCGCACATAACTTACTGCCCAGATAAACATATACATATACATATATATGCTCCGAGAGAGAGATATGTTGGATATATGTTAATGCGGTCAGTACTAAATCATAATTTGTCAACAATTTCGTTTATGCAAAATAATTTGCCTTTGTTTGAGATATTTGTATTGTTGTGGGTATGTTTTTGTGACTGAATATTGTTTGGCTTTGGAATTCGGTCCCCTTCTGGTTGCATTATTATTATTTTTCCATTTGGCTGACTGCGCGGGTTTTGTTTTGGTTGTCTCGTTTTCTGGTTTTTTCCCTGTTGTTCGTTAGCTTTTGCACTTGTCAAATTTATAAATTGTATCTGTCAGATATGCGCTCATTAGCATTGGGAACTCATTTATCCAAAGAAGCCAAGAAGCTGCTGCGGCTGATGTTCTGTCTTTGGGTTGGGATTATTCTGCATTTGATGGCAACTTTCCTTTCGCCTTTGGGGCACAATATCTGTTGTTCTGACACATTTTTCAATCTTGTCAACACACAGTCACATACGTATACAAAAAATCGAGTTAATAATAAATGGCAACAACAATTCGTTGAAAATTTTTTGGAACACGTCAAAATATTTCAATTCATAGAGAACTTTTCTGGTTTGTTTGTTTGTTTGACAATAAAAAACTAAAAACGTATTCGTTTTGTTTGCCTCTTGTTCGGTTTTTCCTTCAATTTTCCTCTATGTGTGTGAGTTGGACATTATTAATAAAGTGGCAGTTTAACAATTTCACAGTTCCTAAACAAATCATAGAGAGATATAAACACAGGCACGGATATAGATGAAGAGAGAGACTTTTTTTATGCTGTCTAAAAATATTTGAAATTTCGTTTGATTTCTGTGACAAATGCGTTCTATTTAGAGTTATGCCATGGATCATTTGCTGTGCCAGTGCGTGGGTGGACTTTATAGAACAGCCTGAAGACCCGTTTATGTGATGGATAATTTTGGTCAAGACATAAAATTGTTGTGGCTGTTATTCTTGGCTGTGATTGATTCGAAGGGGGTTTCTCTAAAAATATGGGCTCTTTGAGGTGGAAAATTAAAAGAAAAAGTCCTTAGGGGCTACTTTCAATATATGAGATTATTTAATGATATTTATTAGTGTTATTATATGGTTTTATATAGGTAATAAAGCAACTTTGATGTAAGTAAGTGTGGTAATTAAAATTTGAAGAGGCCTTATAAAACTGTAATTGCTTCATTTTTATCTTAGATGTAGCTATAAAAACATGAAGCGCAGTTTTAATGATATACGACGCATTATAAATTATTTATTTACATTAAAATCTATGTTAAAAAATAAGAAAAACAGTTTAAAATTATTTCTAAGTGAAATTATTAGTTTCCGATTTGTATGAATTCGTTTTACGGTTCTGTAGTGTTTAAAAAGCCAGAAAAAAATTCAAAAAATATTGTAAAAATATTTATTTATTGATATACATATTTTAAAGTAATTTTTATTGTTTAATAAGATTCCTTTATTCCGCAACCCTTAAGCTACCTTTCATACCTAAAAAGTCTGGCAAGCTTTAAGTAATTTATTCATTCATTGCCACACGAGTTTCCTCCTCAAATCGCTTCCCCACCCCGCGACTTGTGTTCGATAATCTTCAATTGTTTATTTGTGGACCTTGTTCCACATTATTGCACTCATCCGAGCACATTTTCCACTCACTCTCTGTGTGCTGGGAGAGAACTCAACTAAATCTGCGGCAAATACGAATTCAAATCGAACCCAAAAAATCTTTACGAAAAATTGCCCTCCAGGGTGAATATTTAAACGAGCTACAAAATATTTATTTATGCCCATTCGGTGTGTGTGTGTGAGTCCGGGTGAGTGTCGGTTCTGTTGGCATTCAGAGTCTAATTCATAATAGATTCATGTGCTCAGATGCTCGGCTGGCCTACGAGGCGTATAAGTAATAAGTTTTTATTTGGCACTTGGCTGCCAAACGATTTGTAGTTGGCTTGTTGTTGCTGCTGGCGTCATTTAATGGCTAACCAATACGATGTATCTGCGGAAGACAGACGTGCTGTATCTGTATCTGTATCTGTATCTATAGCCATCGCGCATCGGTGTCTTGTATCTTGTATCTGCGCTGAGGTACATTTCTCTGTGTATCTGGCAATCGTTGTGCTAAAATTAATTTGTAGAAAAATGCGTGAGTTCTTCCCTCAGCCACCAACCACCACCGCTGCCACCACTTTTCACTTTCCATCCTTTGGGGCTGGCAAGGCAGAAGGCAAGGCAGGCAGGCAGCAAATTACGAGAAAATTAAATGTTGATTTAATTTTGAAAAGCAATTTTTCATTTTTAGCCGCACACCGACAACGACGGCACCCAAGCAATTGACGTACGCATTTGATTGTATCTGTTGCCCCTGTATCTGTATCTGGGCATTTGCATTTGTTTACTCCCCCTCGCCACCTGGTCACCTTTTCGTGAGGCCCCTTCCTCGACCCCTCCACCATTTGAGTTACAATTTTTCCGTTG
This sequence comes from Drosophila bocqueti, assembly GCA_018151655.1. Taxonomy (NCBI): domain Eukaryota; kingdom Metazoa; phylum Arthropoda; class Insecta; order Diptera; family Drosophilidae; genus Drosophila; species Drosophila bocqueti. The sequence continues at coordinate 8,364,094 of JAECXF010000230.1, forward strand.
TTCGTTTTCGCACTTTGCACGTCGCGTTATTTGTCGCTTTGTTTTTTGTTTTTGGGGTTCGTTGCCTGAACATTGGCTTCGAAAACGAAACATACACAAAAACCAATGGACTATTGATATTTCTATGGAAAATTTTTGGAATTTTATAATACATTTTAAGTCGAATTTAAGCCTTGAAATAGTTTGTATCTATGAATTAAATGTTGAATATATAGCAAAGGGATTAATAGATTGACCTAAGAAAAAGTATGCATTATTTTAAATATTTATATCTTGAACACAAAAAATGCTTTATTGCTTTTTTTTACTTATGGCTTATTTTATTAAGACTTGAGTGGGAATTGATTGGAGAGTAAGCTCATGTTATCCGTTTTTCATGTTAATTATATTAAACCCATTTAATAAAACCATTTAAACAGCTATAAGTGGTCTTAAAATTAACAAAAGAATATTTTAAAGTATTTTCTCATTGAAGATTAGCTTTCAAATCAAATGAAATCTCTTAAAAAATCCTAATGTTTTTATCTCCCAACATTTTACGATCTACGCGAGGCCCCTGTTAAGCTTGCGACTAATTCAATTTGGGTTTCGTTTAGTGACCACCCACTTCTTGAATTAACAACATTTTCGAACAACAACAGGTTCTCTCCTGCCCAAAACCACGCCCACCTGTATCTTGTTGTTTGTCAGCGGCACAATTCAAAGTCAAAGGCCATAAAAGGTAAAATCAACTTTGGCTTGATCCATTGAACCCGTTGGTTCTTCAATCTTCAAAAGCAATAATCGAGTGGACCACAGAGAGGGGAGCTGTGTGTGATAGCTGCTGCTGCTGCTAATACCAATTAGTGTTTGACGGTGGAGGAAACTAGCAACGAGCTTCAAACTAAAACAAGAAAAAAAGAAAAATAGAAGCGGCAACCGAACAAAGATTTATGATCTCACAGTTGGATGGAGGAATAGGGGGAGTTTGACAGCTCAAAGAAGGTATTTCTACTTGGCTTCCTTAAGTTTATCTGTGGGAAATATGTTGCTTTTGTAATGGGGAATATGTAACAAACTTTAGGAATTAAATATAATATAATAAAATCATGATAAGATATTCTTTGAAATATTTAAAAATTTCTAATTGAGTAAGGTAACTTGGAAAATCTGTTCGTTTTTTATTAACATAACTTTATTTGTTTTTGTAATTCAGAATATTATGTGTACTTTAAGTATTAAATTTAAAATAAAACTATCATTGTTAGATATATTTTAAATATATTTTTTAAATAATAATTTGTTTGGTATTTATTAATGTAACTTTATCTTTGAGAAATTTGTAGCGTTTATAATGGAAAATGTTATACGTTTTTAGGTACTTTAAGAATTAAATTTAACAAAAGAAAATCATGGTTATATATTTTTAAAAATATTTTAAATGCCATTTTTGAAGATGCTAAATTAATGAATTTTTTTGCTATTTATCTCTGAGAATTACGTTGCTTAAGTAATAGATAATGTTTCAGAAACACATTTTAAATAAATAATTAACGCTGAGATTTATTTTAAAAAAAGTTGATTAATTTAAAAAACATTAATTTAAAATACAAAAAAAATAGTAAATGTGTTGACAAAATTTTATAAGCTGCTTTGGAAGAATATTTTTCAATTAGTTAAAATAAAAGAAAACATGGTTAAATATTTTTTTAATATTTAAAAATTAGTCTTTGAGGAAGGTAGATTAATTAAATAGGCATACAATTTATTAATTAGACTTCACCTCTGAAAATATATTGTTTTCTTAATGAAGAATGTTTAAATTCAATTTAAAATACAAATTATTGTAAAGACAGTTCTTGAGGGATGAAACTTGTTAAATTTTTAATTTGATTTATTACCCTTCCAAAAATATTCCCTTAACTTTAATGTTAAGTTATTATTAATCAATTTTAATCCATTTAAACCCCCCTCAAAGCATTTCTTATTGCTCTCTGTTTCCCCGCAATATATTGAATAACTTCAAATGATTTCATTTATGTCAGCATAAAAATAAGTTTGCTTTCAAGACTTTGGGAAACTTTTTGCTTCGATTCAGTTTTTTTTACCATATTTGTGTGTACTTTTTCCAACTCTCCCTCCCTCCCTCTCGCTCGCTCGCTCGCTTGTGTATAGATTTTTATCAAATTTGTTGTTCTGACAAATTAAACTCTTCTTGTTGAACCAAAAAAATTCTTCGTTTTAATTTTTTTTCCAGTTCGTTTTTGTGGCCGTTCCCAGTGGAAGGTGTTCGAGGTTGATTCTTTTTTTTTTTGTTTTTGTGTTGCTTCGGCTTCTGGGTCATCGCTCTTAAAATATTTAAATATTTTTTTTCTTACATTTTTGTTGTTTTTGTTTTTGCGGGCGACGTTGTTGTTTGTGTTTCACCTGAAAGTTGTCTTTGAGGTTGGTTCTCGTTGCTGTTTTTATTTTATTTTATTTTGTTGTGGCTCATACCTCATCACATAGAAGACAGAAAGTACAACAGAAAATATACACACACATGCCTTACGAGTCTCGGTGGTCGTTGATCCGGCGATGAGACAGCGAATCAGTGTTTTTAACTGATTTTGACAGCGCCAAAGGGCGCAAAAAGAAAAATAATACAAAAAAAACGGGGTCTTGGGGGAGGAAGTGTCGTGGTCTTCTATTTATAAGCCCCGCTAAAGTGCGAAAGATAAACCGGGGATTGTAGTTGAGCCAGAGCCAGGGACAAATAAGTGGAAAAACACCTTCACAGCCTGGAGAGGGGGGAAGAATAAATCTCAGCAACTCCCTCTCTAGCCAAAATATTTACTGAATGGATTAAGTTCTTAAGGTGTTGACCAAATTGATTCAGTAAATATTACTTGAGTTGCTTTAATCTAGGGAAATGTTTTCCCTACTTTATAGCTTATTTACTAATGTATTTTAATGTCAAAAATAAATCTTATGAGAGTGCGTTGATTTATATATTTTTCTTGTTTTGTTTTTCCCGTGAAAAAATATCCAGACTTTCCTCTAGAGACTTTTACAGCTTGATAGCCCTTACAAAAATAGTGGCACTTGCACTTTCAATTGATGCGGAAGCATTTTCCGATTCCTGGAAAAGCGATAAAGCTGCAGAATTGTTGCAATTTCTTTTCTCTCAGACGGTTGTTTCTATGGCCTAGGTGCTGCGCTATAGGCTATAGCCATATAGACATGGGGCCCCATCTGCCGACGCTTGCCACATACATCATGCCACGGCTGAGCGAGACAAGTGCGTGCCCAGTTCATTACGATGAATGCACCGAAAGAATGTAATTGTATTTTATAATTTCTTATTTGTTTAATTAATATTAAGTCTTTAAAACGACCTCTATTGTTTATAGACTTCTATATAAAAGTTATTACAGTCAAAGCTGCTCTTAAACCTCTCTATTTTGAATTTTATGATATTAAGTTGCTTTAACTTAGGCAGCGATCATTAGCATTAATAAATTGTTAATTTATTAATTAATATATTTACTAATTATTCTTCCCAGTGCATTTCTGCACAAGATGAGGGCGCAAGAGTGCCGCGCGAGGCCATAGATGATGGCGAGGAAGATGCCTCGGCTGCCGCCGCAGTCTGTTGGTGATGCCTTGGCAACTACTTTGCACTTTGCCAGATACTTAACTCGCAGCTATTTACAAGTCATGCTTGCTGCGAATTCGCTTGACTGTGCACCAGGATCCCTTCTATATCCCTGCCTGTGCCATCTTCTCGCCGTGAGAGATGAAATCTGTGCATCTTGCACCTATTTATATTCGCATTTATAAATAAAGCGCGATGCGAACGAGTTGTTGCCGTTGTAATAAATATTCCTGCACACATTGCGACAAACGAAACGAACCGAAGGGGGTGACGGACGGGTGCATATATTTATATTTAGCCAATTTTCAACGCTTGTTGACAAAACTGTCAACAAAATGCAATGCAAAGCGTAATAAAATTGTACAAGATGTTCGGATGGGCATGGAAAATAGAAGCGGCAACCGAACAAAGATTTATGATCTCACAGTTGGATGGAGGAATAGGGGGAGTTTGACAGCTCAAAGAAGGTATTTCTACTTGGCTTCCTTAAGTTTATCTGTGGGAAATATGTTGCTTTTGTAATGGGGAATATGTAACAAACTTTAGGAATTAAATATAATATAATAAAATCATGATAAGATATTCTTTGAAATATTTAAAAATTTCTAATTGAGTAAGGTAACTTGGAAAATCTGTTCGTTTTTTATTAACATAACTTTATTTGTTTTTGTAATTCAGAATATTATGTGTACTTTAAGTATTAAATTTAAAATAAAACTATCATTGTGCATATATTTATATTTAGCCAATTTTCAACGCTTGTTGACAAAACTGTCAACAAAATGCAATGCAAAGCGTAATAAAATTGTACAAGATGTTCGGATGGGCATGGAAGGGACCCCAAACTGAAGGGAAACTAAAGGAACTTCACAGATATATAGACAGATAGATAGATAGATAGACAGACAAACTATGTTGCAGTGTGTGATAGAAGCGAAGCGAGCAATTGTCACATTACGTATACGCAGCGGGAGCAGACAGTGCGGCAGATACCCCGATACAGATACATAGATACTCAGACAGCACGAGCCAAGAACATATGTTCGAGGAGACGTTAGCAAGGCGCACAGCGAATGAAAATGTCAGCTCAACAGGGAGACACCACCAATTCGTTGGGGAAAATGTTTCCCGTTGCGGGAGAATATATTTCCCGGGGTGGCTAAATAATTAATTGGAGATTTAAGGGAATGAATTGTAATGAATAAATAAGTAAGAGAGGTGGAGAGTGTACTTATATGAAAGATACATATGAAATAAAGTTATTTTTGTTTAAAAAAAATTCCACAAAATACACACAATTCTTAAATAATTTCCCCATCTTTCATCCACAAATTTCTCCTTCATATATCTCCGATAATCCCCCATTAGCTCTGACCGATCACCTGATGAAATTCCCTACAAACAAAATTCGTATCACCTGCCTTTTTCTCGTTTTTAACCCAGTTTTTTCCATTGCCCCCAAAAAAAGAAACTAAATAAATAAAACCCAACGAGATCGCCCCAGCGGATACATTATAAACAATTATTTATTATTCAAAGCTCTGCCAACCACTTGACACATTAGACCAATGTGATGATCAGTCACCTTGGCCGGCGGCCGCCGCCTCACCAGCTCCCACCTCCCACCTCCCCTTAACCACCCCCAAGAGATCAGCACGAGGCGCTGAGAGTTGTGTTCGACCGAAAAAGTTCAACTTGGCTAATAAATTTTCGGTGTATATGCTGCTGTTGCCGCTTTTTTTTTGTGTTGCCATTTGCCATAAATAAAATCTACAAATATTTGACTGAGGCGGCGACGACGCGATCGCTCGGGAGCGAGCTCATAAATCTGTAAATAAATTAAATAAATTCTTGAAAAATATCAAAACGTATCAATAAAAATGCTCAACAAGTTTTCGACTAACGCCGCCAGTTGAAAACTGAAATTTACATATAAACTGTGAAAAAAAGTAGTATTGATTAAATAAAGCTTAATTTTAAAGATTTAATATTTTTAAAATTTATTTTATTAAAAGATTAAAGAAGAATTCAATTATTTTAAGAACATCCTTAAATATATACAAAAAGGAATTTTTATTATCAAACCAATCTTGATTCTAAGGGTCCTTAACAGAATTGAATATGTTAACTAAAGGCTAAAATATTTTAAAAATAATTTACAAAAATGTTTAAGTGAGACATAAGAAAGGATAACCTTACGTTTTTTAGATAAATTAACGAAGGTTAAACAGACTTATTTAAAAAAGTTTTGCAAAAATAAAAAGTCTATAAGTTGGAATTATTTAAATAACTTTTTATTAAATTTATTCTAAGAACCCACTTATAAGAAATATTATGATTCAAAACGATCATGATCCTAAAGATCCTTATCATAATAAACCCCTTTATTTTTCTCTGTGCACCGGCGCAGTCGACGCCAGCAGCGGCGTTGCGTCGCTAATTTGGCGTGTTAATTGCGAGCGACGAGCCGAGGCCGGTGATATCGAACTGCCGAACTAACGAACTAACGAACTGCCGAACTGAGTCGTACCGAGTCGATCCGAACTGAACCGAAGAGAGCCGAAGCGTGGCCGAGTGCCCCACGATCGTCTCGCCGCCCTGTGGGGTCCCATAAATTTAATGTCTTTTGTAGCAGAACGAAACGTTTAAGCCGCAAAATGACAAACAGCGAATTAACAAATTAATAAATAATTTTTTGTTCGGGGCGGGGCCGGGCGATACGATATAACAGTATCTGTATCTATGGATCTATAACTAATGTGGCGCATAAATTTTCGACACTTGCCACACGACCACGCCCCCCCAGAGCTGCCCACCTGCCGCTGCCGCTATCTTTGCTCCTGCTGCTGTTGCTGTTGCTGCATATTAATTACACAGTGAATAAAAGTGTTGGCGGTTGGCTGGTTTTTAATTGGCGGGAGGCGTAGGAGGGGGCGTGACCAAACAATGATCGCAACAACTTGTTGACAGATACCTCTTACACTTTTATATACGTATATAGTTTTTTCTTTGCCACATCAAATCGATTTGCAGCGGCTGATGGCTTAAATTAGCCAAGGCAAGTCAGCCGCATTTAACGAGAAGAAGCCATCAAAATGCTGCGGGGATCTCTTTCGTTATTTTTTGTTTTCTTATTTTTTGGGTCTCTCTGTGGGGAATACCAAAATTCCACAGCGTAAAGGATTGATCGATACGAAGTGGCCTTTTTTTTGTATCCGTCTGGGTTCAAAGGAGCGGTAGATAATGGTTATATCTTAACGATTTCACGGGCTACTTGGGTAAGCCACATAAATGTCAGTTTTTGATTTATTATTTTCAAAAGTGTTAAATTGAAATACAAACCTTTAAGTGACTCCAATATTTTGAAATTTAATAATTGTTTTGTTATTTAAATTCCTGACAGTCTTGTTTAACTATAAACTGAGTATATAAATAAAATTAATTAAAAGTATAAACACATACCTTAAGCTAAAATTAAAAAAATTTAAATTTTTCTCTAAACAAAAACACTTTCTTTTATAAATTGGTATTTGCTTAAAATTTCCTGAACATTTTGTTAATTTTATGAAATTTAAATATTTTATACACATTTTGTACTTTATATCCAATTTTATATATAATCTCATAACACTTTTAATAAATATTATCCAGGCATTCCCTCTGTTTATTTCTCTCTTGACCATTTTCTATTTCAAATCGGAATTCCCATCTCGGCATTTCCTTATTTGTTTACCCACGTATAAAATGCGTTTTACGTACGAATTATTTATAATTTCCTCAACAAATTATGAAAGCAACACAAAAACAAACACACAACAAGAAGAACATTTAAAATCATTTGAGAAAAAATAACTAAAATAATAACAAAATAAAACTCTCTGGCAAATAGTTTATGTTTCCATATTTGCATTGTTCTTGCTGATACACATACATAAAAATACAGTGTATAAAATTCTATATGTTTTAAATTTGTTGTCGATATAGCATATGTACTATACGTATGTTGCATGCAACACTTTTACGAAAAAGTAGTTCATTGAATGTTTTCAACTTGATTTTTATTTGGTGGCCGCTTAAATGATTTATACACAAACAGAGAGCCAAACAGCAGTGGAATGAATATATATTCAAATATATATCTATGTTTCGGGTGTGTATCAATTGGCGCAAGATACAGATATAACCGATGTACAATATATTGATTGCACACACTATATATATATTTTCATATATACATACAATACTAAACTATACACACACTATTTATATAGATATGTATTTGTCGGACTGTGTGCGCTCATATATCTGGCATATCTGTGCACTCTTGTATCGGGCCACATTTTGCGGCTAATAATAACTTTAAAAACGAACTATTTTGTTGCCTTTAGAGATTGCCCGTGGTTGTTGTGGCTTTTAATATGATTATTGCATTTCGAGTGTGTTTTTGTTGGTACTATTTGCTGCTTAGTACTCTGTTCTGTGCCGTGTGCTTTGATATTTTATTGAAACGCGGCTGCGAAAACCAGAAAAAAAGCAAACATACGAACATATAACGCCAATTTTGCATTAATTTTTATGCACAGCTATTTTGCAAATATTTCCCATCGTGTCTGCACATACATATTGAGTATATGTATATTTAGTTCAAATTCCCATATAGATTCGCAATTTTCATATTCATATTTTCCGATTTCCCAATGATTGTTTTTGGCAAATATTGAAGGCAATTGAAAATTGACCGAAGGCAGGTACAGCCAAAACAATTGAAAATCGGGGAGGAAGTGATGTGTTTTAAATGGAGGGAGGGAGGGAGGTACCAGGGAATGTACGGGTGGAAAATGGAAAATTATAGGCTGAATGAATTTTTGGGCCATCGTGGCGTATGAGGAATATTATTGGAAATTGAATAGAGATTGTTTTGATGATAGCCTCCGTGTGTGAGGATTATTTTTGTGATTTTCAAAAGGGAAAAATAATTTTTGATAGCATCAAATTATCGAGCTAATATCGGTTTATAGTTTCAGTTATTGGAAATATTGCATTTGCTTTATTTAAGGGGAGTTATTTTGGAAATGTTTTCTATTTGGTGTCTGAGAATGTAGCAAAGAGGAATATAATATAGTTGTTTGCAAACTTTTTAGCTTCAGAAAATTTGTAATCCATACACTTTCCTTATTTTAACTTTTGAAGATGGAAATATATTTATTTTTGGATGCCTTAAAAATGGCTAAACTTAAGAAATAAATACAAAAATCTTTTCCCATTAATTTAATAATAATTGGTAAATACATTTTTCTTTAACTCTCCCTATTTAGGTGAATATTAATTTGGCATTTCTAATTTTTCTTTGCCTCCATTTTGTGTGTTTTCCTCTTTTTTTTGGGCTTCTAAACAAATTTAATTTTGAACTTTTCCTGCTGCACCGTCCACCAACCCTCTCTTCACAGCCCCTTCATCACTTTCCGTCTCGACCAAATAAATTTGCGACTCAATTGTGTGCGGTGTTTTCCTGCCGCTGTTGCATGCACTCGGGATTGGGCTGTCTGCCCCAACCATCAGCGTTCAGCATGTGGGCCGCCTTCGTTTTATGTGCATTTAATTTACAGCCCGAGCTCCCCCGCCGACCACCCTTGGACGGCACCCCTTCTTCAGGTCGCCAGCTCGCCGGCACTCGCCACTCGACCCCCTTGGATTCGGCATCCCCTGCAACTTGTGTATATTTTTCTTAAAAATAAGTTTTTAATTGCAATCCGTCGAGCGAAAGCAGCCGCAGATTATTCGCCAAATAATTTGGCTACCCGAGTGCAACAACACACAAAAGCCAAAGAGAAGACAGGGTGCATTTTTCTACACATAGAGAAACTTTTGCTCATATTGTTTGTAAATTTTTTAGATAATTAATTAGTTACAATAAATAAATTACCAGGACAAGAATGCATATAATAAAATTTCTAAGAGCTCTGTCCTTTTTTTTAAAAATAAGTTTGCTTATTAATTTAGTTTAATTTTCTACGTTTATTATAATTACAAATATTATTTAAATTATTTATTTATTATATTTATGCCTTAAAGTAAATGAATAAAAATCAAATACCATAGGTTTATTAATGCAAAAATATTTATATACAAATCCTCTTCCAGTAGATTTTAAAATATTTTATTAACAACTAAGTTTATTATTACAAAATGATTTATTCTATTTCATGATTTCTATAAAAAACGTATATTTAGAATTGAATAAATTTATTTTCAACTGGTTTTTCTAATTTAATAAATTATTTAACGAGACGTTTGCTTCAAAAAAAAAAAAAATAAAAAATTAAATATCTGAGTATAATATGGGAAAATGATTTTAATATTAAATACCGCCTTAGTAAATGTTTAAATATATTTTTATACGATATAAGACCTATAATACTTAATAATTTCTATTCCAAACTTATTAATAGTATTAAAAAATATAACATTAAATTTTAAAATATCAATTAATAAATAAATCAATTTGACATGAAATTATTTTCAACTGTATCCGCATTTTTCTAATTCGCCTATTTCCCTCTCTTTGGCTGTCGTCTGCTTGTTGGCTAAATAAATTATTGAAATGAGCAAAAACGATGAAATTGAACAGGTTGGGTATAGAATGCGGCGATTGAACAAAAGTTGGTGAGCAGGTTTACTCCACATACATTTCTGTTTATTTGTTCAATTGCCAAATGCAGAAGATACACCCGGCGATAGTTGGAGAATGCGCCTCCGTCGGCATGAGATCTCATAATTTGTGCTTTTGCGATTTTCAATTAGGCAGAAGCCAAAGACTGGGCTGTACGGGGGCCTGGTGGGGTGACATATGCCCCACAAATATGCCACATGCCACATGGCAGCCGCCAATGCACTTTATTGAAATTTATTAATAGCTTGAAATCGCGCGCGCCACCCACACAACTTCCTTGGAAGGGACTCCCCACTCTCGATAACTGGATGAATATTCTGCAGCTTCTTCCAGATTTAAGATTTCTCTGCTGAGAAAGAGAGAGAGAGAGAGAGAGATAGATAAAGAAAGAGGGAGAAAAAGACACTGAGAAGTGTAGACATAATTTACAATTATTTCAAGGACACTTTACATAAGAAACAAGTTTCAGTTGGACACTGATTTGCTAACTAGAGGTGGTAAATAATTGTCATATATTATATTAAAATAAGTAAATAAATAAAAATATATATTAATAAACAAATAAATATATAGTACATTATTTATATAATATTACTATGCTTTAGTATTTTAAAAACATTTTATTGATAAATAATTTCCATGACATCATCTCCTGAAAATAAATTTAGAAAATATTCCCTATTATTGCTAATATAAATATTTATTATATTAATATAATATTATATAAAGTTTTATAATTCTGTAAAAATAATAAATCAAATCGACCCTAGTTGCAGTTTGAACTGTTTTTTAAGTATAATAAAAATTCCTATTATAATTTTAAATAAAACCTTACAATTAACTTGTTCTGTGTGACTAGGGTATTCAATTATACGTTTTTTTGTACTTGTAACGTTAGGAAGAAGTTCTTAAATACAAATATTATTATATATATTTTAAATATATTTTATATTAATTTAATATTATTATATATATTTTAAAAATATTTTATATTAATTTAATATTATTAATCATATTAAGAAGAACTTGCTTAGTTTACATAAATCAGTTTACATATATCTTTTAAACGTTTTTTAATATTTTATGACTGAAAAAAAATATTTTAATTAATTTTTTAGGTACCTATACAAAGAAATGAGATTTAATAATGGATAATATTAATCTCAGATTATTCGTTCTCATTTGTATTAATTAATTCAATCCTTGTTTATAAAAGTTTCCATTGATTTCAATAGATAAATACTGTTAAGTTATAATCAAAATAATAGCTTCCGAATTTATACAATATTTATTTTATATATTATTTCGCCATCATAAATCGCTCTACAATCCTCCTTGATTCCATCTCTAGTCTGATCTTGGCCGTCTTATATCTCAGCTTCTGCTTCGTCTGCCATTGACTTTGCTATGCGTAAATGAGTTAAAGGTATGAATGTCAGAGCAATCTCGATCTCAATCCTACTCGAGAATCGCTTCAGTCACAGGTCCGCAGTTTTCTGCAGTTGCAATGTTGCACTTGGGGTACTTTGTTGTTGTTGATGTTGTTGTTGTTGTCTTACTGTGTGCATTAAGTGAAAAATTGCAATTTTAACGCCCGCGTTAATTTACAGACAGTTGCCTCCCCCTTTGGGCGAGGAAGCTCCTCACCTCACCAAACCCGCCTCTGTCCTGAATGGATGGCTTTAGCTTTTGGGCTTTGCCTCAGACTTGAAGTTTACACAGAAAAAAAATTTAATAAAAATATTGAATAAAAATATTTTAACATATAGTAAATTAAATAAGAGGTTCCTAAATGCAAATCCCCCTTAAATGTATTAATTTATACTCTAATTTTTCCTCAGTGCCCTCGTTTAGTGTGGTCCCTGTCTTTGTATCTCCCCGGAAGGTGGAGTGGGATGCATGGAACGTGTTGTCGGGTGCCCAGACATCGGTGTACCCGGTGTTGTATATAGCAGTGCCTCCAACCAACGATCCAGACCCAAGTCTGAGGCTGACCGTCCTGAAGGTAAACCAGTGCAATGTCATTGTTGTTGTTTTGTCTGTTGGCGGGTTTACTTGTTGTTGGTTGTCGGTTGTCGGTTGCCGGGTGCGTTGTCATTGCCAAGGCTCCACCTCTGTCTCCGTACCGTCTCCAGACCCGCTTGTCGGTTTACCAGGATAACCCTGACATTGGCGCTTGGTTCTATCGCACAGCAACATTCCATCGCCGGCACATAATTTGTAAATATTGCCATGCATACACAAAAGCCTTCGTGTTGCGATTTATGACTTGGAATTGATCACGATGATCTGGAAGAGGGCTTGAAGGGGGTATATATATAGTTTTTCTTCTTTTATTCTTTCAAAGAGAAGCCCTAACTTGGTTAAGAGCAAGGGGGTAGTAATGGGTATCGACCCGTATTGAATTCCAATGTCAAATCCATGTCAACGGCGAACAGCAACCGAAGACGGTCATAATGATGTTCGTGATGATCGTGTGATATTGTTTATTGACGAAGGGTGTTGTCAGGATCGGTTTCTGTTGGGTTTTGGCAGGTGGAAAAGGTTTTGGAGGGGGAGCAGAGGGAATTTCCACTAAATTAGCAAGAATTTTGTGTCCACTCAAGCGGTTAGAGTTTGACATTAAGAAGGTTTTTAGCCGTCAATTGAAGTCAGACGAGGAGACAGAAATAAATTATCCTTCGTAAAAAAAAGAAAGAAGCTCTAAAGACAGATTGAGGATCGTTAGAAAGACCCGCGGTCTATCTTAAATTTTTATAATAATACTTCTTAGTTTTAGCACTATTAATTATTAGGTTTTTATAAACTTAAGCTTTTTTTAGAAACGTAAGAGATATTGCTTATACGCGTTTCTGGAAGTCTTAAGCAATAATTTATTATTTTAATATATAACTACCTTTTATCTAGTTTTATTACAATATCATCATAAATTTCCTCTATTTCTTAAAGATTATTAATTTGTTTTCATGTCATATCATACCTTTTTCCTAACATTATTTCAATATCATCTGATTGTTATTTATTATTTGTATGTCATCACCTACTTTATCTGTTGCTTATTTTGAATACCCCTCAAAAATAATCACTTAAGAAGTGATTGTTCCTCAAGCCCTCTGATCACTTACTGATCCCTACACTACACATGACCGCTTCGTTGGGTAATTTGCCACTGATATTTACCCTCAATTTAATTTCATATGCTTCCGTAGACTTTCGTCATAATTTCGAGTAAAGCGATTATTCTTCTTGAGTGATCGCTGAGGATTGTGGATCAGCTGCTTGTCTCCTTTTCTACATCATCTGCATAATATTTTGATCTATGGGTAAACTTCATGACACATTCACTCCTCAGAGTGCATGATGGATTGTCATCATCTAGACTGATCCCCTCTCTGGGGAAGATCACTCTTGTGTCTCTACCTGTCTGCACCTGCTTAGTTCGTGATCTTGAAGATGGTCTCGGCACAGGCGAGATCTGTAAGACAATTTACCAAGTTATGATCAGTTAACAGGCCATAAGAGATACCCCGACACGTTATATACACCACCAGCCAACCCAAGTGGTCCGGGTCGAGTCTATAAAACTATATGACCGGCAATTTGCTCCGAGACCCGACTGACTCCACATCAATCTCCCCTTCGAGTGCTCGGGTTACCCCACACTTTATTTCCTAAATGACAATTTGCGGTCGGTTGGCAATTAAATGTTTATGTTACTTTTCACACTGTGATTTCGTTATGGTTATTGGTTGTCTCTGGCTTTATTTTCTCAACCGATCGGGTGATCATGATGATCGGCTGGCTATAAAAAGATGTGTATGCCGTTATATGAGCCCGAAATTTAACTGATTTATGGACATTGATCGGTTTGTTGGCCTTTTCCAGTAACAGAAACAGAAACAGATTTTTTAAGAGTGTCCAACAAAGAACCAGAAAAAGAACGTAAATTAAACGCAGGGCAGAGAGGGAGAAAGACAAAAGATGTATAAGTATATATTGAGTACTTATATACTTAATATATATATAATGTCTGCCGGTCTTTATATGTGCTTCATCCAGCAAGCAAATTATTTGATATGTGCAAAGGGAAGAGCTGAACAGTTGCAGACCGAGCCCGGCCTCAAGTGGGATACACGGAGTCGCTGTCTGGGCCCCAGTCTGAGTCGCAGGCTAATTTAAGCGAGGACAACACCTCAACTCATATTTAAAGGCAGCTAAATCAGAACGCATATGTGTGCGCTTATGTGGAAGCCCGAGTCTCGGACTGGAACTCTGCAGCTCTGGGATTCGGAGCAGGAGATGGAGATGGAGTAGGAGTCGGAGGCGGAGGCGGAGGTGGCGGCGGTTGGGGTCTGCAAGTCCCCAAGTCACCCAATGCGTTGTGGATGACGCCGTCGCTGTCTGCTCGGTTTGTCTTTGTGTCTGGCCCGCAAAAAGCGAGGAAAAAAGCAAATGAGAGGAGCTAAATTGCAAGGGATCGATTAGGGGATATCCTGTAATCCTACAAAATAACCTAAAAAATAAAGGGAAAATTCGAAACAAAGTTAAATTTAAGTGTTTTGGTAAAATAATATAGTTATGTGATTTTTAACTATTTCAAAATAACCTCTATAATCCTGCATTAACTTACTTTTCTTGTATAATATTCTTAGCTCTCTAGAACCCATTTAGTACCTTAATTTTAACAATCCTATATACCCCATAAGTCTCAAAAAACCACTCAGTAAAAAATTAAACACATAAGTAAACGAAAAAAAAAGTAAAAATAAAATGTATAAAAAAAGAGTACAAAAAATACCACAAAATAAAATAAAATTACAAAAAAATAACAGGCAGCAACAGCGAAATCGATGCAGCCGGCAAAGTTAAAAACAAAAACAACCGAATAAAAATGAAATAAAGCAAGACAAAACACAAGACAGTGAACAAAAAAAAAGTGGAGGGAAAACGAAACCGAAAGAGGCATCCAAAGGCGATGAAGAGGGACCAGCGGGGCGTATGAGTGATATCAGAGAGCGTTGAACAATGAACCAAGTCGAGGGCCAAAGGCAGCGAAATTAAGAAACCAACAAATTCATCCAGAAAAGTAGTCAATAAAGTGTCGACAATGCGCACAACAACAGCAAATATCAACAGAAACAACAGGGGAAAAGGCAGCGTATAAAAAAGCGAATAAAAAATAAAGAAATAAAGGTTGAAAAAAACAGAAGACAACAACCACAGCGGCGACCACAACGAAACCGTCAAAAAGCAGCAGGCAGAAACAGCAGGCCAACTGGCCACCAAGTCAACACACATTTACACGCAAATAAAAAATTATAAAATACAAAGGCTTTGTGGCTATTTTCTGAGGGGATTTTGCGCCTATTAAGCGTTGTTTTTTAAATGTTAAAATTATTGTTATATAGTTATTAATTTAAAATATCAAAAAGGTTTTTAAAAACAAATAAAATCGAAGTTAGTTTTTTTAAGATTAAGATTGTAGAAAACTACAGAAAAGTGTGGTTTTTAGTTCATAGCTTTTAGGTTTATAAGCCAGTATCCATAGAAAATGTAATGAAAATCACAGAGTTTAAACAAATTAAAATAATTCTTTAATTATTTTCGGTGTACTCAAAAAGTTACATATGAAATAATACTGAAAATGCTGTCAAGCCTGAGGCTTCACTGAGATTTACATAAAAAAACCTTAAACTACAGTATTTTCGAATTAATCTGATCATAATAATAGTTTCACTTTTTTCTGCACCTAATCTGCTAATATTAAACTAATATTTAACTGAATTCTTTTCTCTGTACTCACACACACACACTAAAAATAATAAAGTAAAGTTTTGTGGAGGATGATGGAGGCAAGGCAAGAAAATCAATTGAGCGATCAAGTGTCTTGAGGCGAAACAGAAGGTGGAATAAATAAAACAATAACGATGATAATGAAGTTAAAGTGAATTTTTGATGAATACGCCGACGAGGCGTGTCCCCAGTAACAGAAGAGCCCAAAACAAGCTGGGCCCAGGGTGAACCTGAAAGCAAAACTCTGAAGTACGCCGGACATCCGGCCGACGTAAGAAATGAATTTCAATTGAGAACACTAAAGCTGGCAGAAACACCAGAAAAATAACAGAAATACAGAAATACATTACAGAATACATTTATCATTGTGATCTAGGGTGAAGTTATAAATATATTAAGGATTGTTTTTAATTTGTATGAAATAAAGAGTCAAGTAAATATTTTATTAGCTTTACAAATACAATACAATTTATAATTATAAAAGAGCTGATAAATCTTGTACCCAAAAAATTATAAATCATTGATTTAAAAATGATTGAGCTTCAGCTTATTAACCCTAAAGATATACCACATCGACCTTTTTCTCTGTTAAACTTAAATTTATCTCGAACCAAATAGGATTGCTTTTAAGCATTTATTAGCAATTCAATCAGCTAAACTACCCGGCAGGTGGAATATAAAATCCGAAACGAGATCAACACAAGTCAACAATGTCGCCGATGTAAATTTCACAAAAGCTCAAACGGAACACACGCAAATTAGCAAAGTGTCAAAAAGTTTCATGGGTTGGACAGGAAAGGGAAATGTGAGGGGGGAAAAGGAGAAGCACAAAGTTTTCTTTGATGTTGTTTCAGTTGCTTCCCAAAGGAGGTACATGAATTTTTCCTAGAACTAGCCCTTATAGGAAACACCCTTTAAAAATAGGGTTTTTTTAAGGACCTTTATTTTAAGGAGTTTTTGTAAATTTTATAAAAGTTAAAACCTCTAAATTATATTTTTAAAATTTATACACTATTAAATACACTATTAAAACCATTTATTTTAATATATTTTACATTGAATAACAATATATTTAAGAAAATAAAGTTTATGCTCGCTTATTTGTTCTTTATTTTCTAAAAGTATTTTAAGCTTTATAAATCTATCTTGTTTTTTTGAAAAATAAAACCCCTCTCAAAGGGTATTTCCCCAACCTGTAATACCTTCTAAAGAACTCACCTGTTTTGTGAAAAACTTAAAGTTCACTTGACATGCGCGCTCTGCCCAAGAAAATGGGCAGGAGACTGGGTTGAAGACAAGTTTACTTGGCGACAACTTTCATGGCGCGAGGTCACAGAATTTCCACAAGGTTTTTCCCTCGTCCCTAGTTCCTCTCCCCCTCTCTCCTACTGCCATTTTCCACTTTTCGCTTAGAAGCAGAACAAGTGCAAGGGGCAAAAACTGAAGGCACGATAAATATACTATAGAGCGAATAAAATAAAATGATATGGGGACGTGGAGCCCATCCTCTCTATATATGTATGCTCACTTGTGTGTGCGATGTTTGCATTGGTGAGCTTTGGAAGTTTGATATTTCCTTTTATTGAAAATGCACTTTGGTGCCATGTAAACTTTGCAATCAAAGTCGAAGCGATCCGGGAAGGAGGAAGGGTATATGGTGGAGGGATGTGGCTGAGGGCCATAATGTGGGGTGACTGCCACGTCTAACGATATAATGGCAACGACGACGGCAGGCAGACATTAAAAGAGAGACCTATTCCTGCACTCTGAGATATATTATGGGTATTTAGGGATTTTATTTAATTTTAGGGAGTGTGATTTGAGGAAATTAAATTATTTTATGAATAATAATCAATGAATATCTAAAGTTAAATGGATTTTACCCTAGGAAGGGTCTAGAATAATAATATAATATATATAATTCATGACTTGAATATATATGTTGTATAGCATACATTGTCAATGACTGTTTTAAATCGATTTTTAACTCTCAATCTAGTTATCAGTTTATTTTTGCTATGGTTAAACATCTTATAATGGTATTAATTTGAGCAATCGTGTCCCAGAATTCAGACTTGAGAATATTTAGGACCCTCATTGCAAGTATATTTTCTACACTTAATTTTCTATTTAATTAATGTTGGTTATAATTTTCCCCCAGTGCACTTGCCATACCATACTGCCTTTGGGCTGCTCCTTGTGCTCTATTCGGTTTGACTTTCGGATTGCACACATCGCAGGAGGCATAAATAGAGCCCCCCAATAACAACGACGACACAGAAGCAACATCTCCACATAGCCAGGGCTTCCTATTTTTAGTTTTGCATTCCGCTTTACCTGTCTCCCTATCCCCGATACCTATCCCCATCCCAAGACCTATACCTATCCCCAGCCCTGTACCCTTCCCCGATTCCCATTCGATTCTCTGGCGGAATTTCCAGCAGTTTTGTAACTCGTTTTCGTTTTATGATTTCTACCTTGGCTGCTGCGGGCAGCAGCCACCGCATCTGATGTCGATGCTGATGTAAACTGTACCGGGAGAGGCTGCCCCACCAGCACCACCACCTGACCAAGCCACCGCCGCCTGTCGAAAAATGCCGCCCGGTTCCCTCCCAGGTTCTGGGTTTCGGGGCTCCAGGGCTCAGGGGCTCCTCTTTTTTCCACCGCTTTCCCTTGCATCCTTTTTTCATTCCTCGCTTTTTTCCGGGGCCTTTCCGCATTTGGTTGTTGGTCTGCCACATGCAGATTTTTCAGCCTCGATTTCAGCTTGGTTTGGTTTGGTCAGCGATGCTGTGACTTCATCGGAATGAAGCTATATACGAGCACTTAGTGAGTAACGAGTCACTGTCCAGGAGAAGAGTCACTTATGGGGGAGTAATGGTAAAATTAACTGGGTATTAAAGGGATTTTTATTTAAAATGTAATGCCATAAATATATTTAAAAGATATTAGGTATGTTCAAGAATATATTTCAGTTTTAAAAACTTAACCACAAATAATTCTTATTTCTTTTTGTTAATGTAACTCTGATAGGTACAGTTTTAATCACATTTTCCCCCTTCCTTTGGCTATAAATTTACCATTAAATCACTTTATTTCCTCATAGACTTGTTTGTATAATACTTTGTATGTGCAAACTCGTTATTTATTAATCCTCAAGGTCGCTGCTAGCCAGTTGTGGCCGCATCTCGGTCTCGGGGCTCAATTTCCAACCCCTTCTAATCATTCGGCTTTTGCTCGTTGCACTTGTCAACATGGCCTCTCGATCAATGATTTTGGGATTTGTTTTCTGTGGCCTGAGCTCTCGATTAGGGTTGGGTTTTCTGTGGGAGTGAGGACTGTTTGTCAGACGCCCCCTCAAACTCAATGAGCTGCCATTTTCCTTTTGTTTAGCGGGTGTTAGGCAGAATTTTCCAGGGGCTGGGCCAGGGCCTGGTGAGAAGATTGTGTTGTGGCCTTTTTGGTTGCGAAGGGTTCGCTGGCCTTTCCCCCTCTCCTCCTCCACCCTGGCCCGGAAAATATGACTCTGGGCCGGGGCTTTGCACATGCAATGATTGCAAACAAAGCAGGCACACAACACACGGAACCAGACAGCCACCCCAAACCCCGACTCTAGCTCCTAGCTGCTAGCTCCAACTTCCACCATATCCTTGTGTGTATGTGCGTAGTCCTGGGTAGTCCTGGCATATTGTTATTGTTGCTGCTGCTGCTGCTGCTGTTTGCATTTCACCTGCAACGTCGCGTCGCATAAAATGCAATGAACCCTCTCAATCCGCACAAACAACCGACAACATTCGAGACTGGCTGCGGATAGAAAACTTTATGCGAGTCGAGAGTGTTCATGTGCAGGCAGAGGATGGTCGGGGGAACGGGCAGGAGCAGGTCCTGATTGAAGTTGTGCATTTTTCCCCTCCATTTCCAGTCTATTTGCTTTTACTTTTTGCCATCGCCACATCCTTCGGCTGCAATGCAATTCTATTAAACAAAAGCGCTCGCAAAACGAGCTTTTCAAGGAAGGGCACACAAAGTAAACTGAAAGTCGTTAGAAATTAAGGGTACATTAAGTTGTACATTTTTTGTGTAATTTTTTTTAGGGTTTAAGTAATTAATTAAAAATATTAAGAAACTTCCTGATACAAGCAGAAAATGCAAAAATAATGAAATATAAAAATCAAATACCCTGAGTAGTTTGTGAAAACGTAATTTATTAAAATATTATGTAATGCATATGTATATATTATTTAACATAATTAAACTATTGTTATGGTGCTGCCTAATTTTAATAAAAGGCTTCACCACATTTTTAGTTAACTTGTTAAGGTGGTATGTTGGGCTTAAAGTATAACAAAAGATTATTTTCAAATGAATATCGTTGTAAAGTCATAAAAAATTAAATATTTTTTTAATACTTGGAATTTTAAAATAATAAAATGTATACATAATATATATTTTAAAGAATATAGAATATATATAATATATTGATATCATACAAAATTATTTATATATAAATAATATGTACTATAGTAGGTATATTAGTTAGTATTATGAATAATAAATACAAATTGTACAATTCCTTGCCTAAAGTTCACTTATTACTATATATTATATAATACCCCATATACATATTTAATAAATAATTTTTCAGTTTAATTATAAACCGAAAATTAACTCCGAAAATTTATTAAGTGGATCATATTCTAATTAAATGTATACAAATATTATTGTAGAAGGATTTTGTAATTAATTAAAACATTTAGGAAATAATAAATAAATTTCACTGTAAATACTAAAATATATCGACAGAAACACCCATTTTCTGTATAAATATTTCAGCATTTACATTGTAATTTAATTATAATTTCCTAATATTTTGTAAAAGCTCTAATATATATTAAATCCTTAAAGTTGATGTACTTAACACCTTGGAGATTAATCCATTGCCTAACAAAACTCGCACTTAACAAGTCTCTGGTTTGAAAACCCCTCTGGAAACCAATCTGCTTGCATTATCTTTTCCTCATTTTTCACTATTTTTCTCTATTTTCTTAAAAATAGTTAAAAGCTTTGAAAGGTTTTATGGCTCAGCTGCGTTTCGCGGTGGTTTCGGTGGTCAACTCTGAGGCGCACCTTCACATAAACATCATGCAACTCTTTTTATTTGCTTTGTTTTTATTTGTTTTTGTTGCTGTTGGTTTCTTTTTTTTTTGAGCGAAACAATAATAATAATGAAATAATATGAAAATGTCTGGGCTCTGGGCTTGTGCGCATTGGAAAGTTGCTTCCCCGGCTGCTGTCACCTGGTTGTGCCCCCCTTTTTCCCCTTTCTACTATTTTTTCTCACTTTGAAAATGAAAAAAAAAATATTACTATTTTCTCTGCGGCTGCGCGGGCGGCTTTTAGCTTTTGGCGGTTTGCTCTTTGAGTGATGCTTCGGTTTCATAACTAACCGTTTCTGTGTTGCCTGTGTTTTTCGGTCTCAGTTTTCAGTTACTCATTTCCCATTCCGCGTTTGTTGGCGTTGGGCTTCTTCTTATTCAGTAAGTGTAGGTAATGTTTACCATTTCCGCTTGTCGCTTCGCCAACGGCGTGGGTACAATGAAATTTTCGTTTCGTGAACTACAAAAAAAAAAAAAAAAAAGATCCGAAAAAGATCCAAAAAACACACTAAATATTTGGAGTTGAGAGAGGGGTTTTGGGGTATGAAAGGGTACGCGTTATGTATATGAGATGCATGTCAACTTTTTTTTTGGTAACACGGCCGCCGAAATCCCACTTACCTAACGGTAAAGTAAAGCCAAAAACAGATATAAAAAATATAACTAAAATTAAAAACTCACCAAAAATTTGTGCCAAGGAAAAAGAAAGTAAAAAGGGGTTTGATAGAAGATAGGAGAAAGGTAAAAAATAATATTCATTCAAAATAAGATAGTCTTTGATTTGGTAAAATATTTAGAAGTAAAATATTTAGAATTAAGGTTAATTTTTAAATATAAATAATACAAATTTAATATTTAGAGATTTACGATTTAAGATAGGAAAGATAGAATACAAAAATCAGGTTTATTTTATGTTATACAAAGGAAACACCTTTAAAATATGCGTCAAGGAAATGGAATGCAAGTTACGCTAAGACTTGCCTCTAAGGGTTATAAAATTTCCATAAAAACTTATCCTTGACACTGCAAATTTGAGATTTATTGATTTTTTATGACTTGCAGATTGCCTGGGGATATTCCAGTAAATGCTTTAGTTTCAGTTGAACGATTTTCCAGCTGCCAGCAGGCATCAGAACAATAAGCACAGCCATAGAACAACAATTTGCAAATGCCTGGCTAATTATTTCAAATTTTCATTTTGATTCAGATACGGGTCTCAAGAGGCAGTAGCTAATGTGGCTGCTGTTGCTGTTGTTGCACTGTGGATTTTGTGGCAGCAACGCCAGCAGCAGCAACCTGCTGCAATATGGCAGAAAATGCAAGAAGAATG
Source organism: Drosophila bocqueti (assembly GCA_018151655.1). Classification (NCBI taxonomy): domain Eukaryota; kingdom Metazoa; phylum Arthropoda; class Insecta; order Diptera; family Drosophilidae; genus Drosophila; species Drosophila bocqueti. Next base: position 8,386,659 of record JAECXF010000230.1, read on the forward strand.
GGTTTGGAAACTTAAATACCCTGTTAATTTTGCCGAAGTTATGTAATAAATAGTAATTTATTATAATTAAAGTGCCTTTAAAATGTTGTTTTAATATAATTTAATTAAATAAATAATTTTTGAAATATTTTATGTATGTATGTGTATGTTGGGATGAAAATTGAAAAAATATGATTTTTGAGTAAATAAACTTGTAATGGAATAGTATATTAAAAATTTAGTATCCAATTTTCGGAATTTAAAATAATAAAAGGTATAAATAATATTTATAATATTAGTTATAAATAAACAATAAATTAGAATTTATAAATTCTTTTTAAAAAGTGCATTTATTGCTCGATTTTCAATTTATATTCAACGGATATTTTTTGTTTAACTTTAAAGCAAAAATAACAAAAATATTTAATATATCACGCTAAATTATTTTTATATTTACTTCTAAACAATCCGTAAAATGTATTTAATAACCCATTTAAACCATTGAACTATCAAAACAACATCGGGTTCAGTTGGCCCCATTATGATGAAACATATTTCATATGCCAGCAAAAACAAAAAACAATACAAAATTTAGCTACTTTTTTTCTTTATTTGGTATGCTTCTTGGTATCGGTATTGTTGCTACTATTGTTGTTGTCATAACTGTGATCTGTTGTTGTACTCAAAGCTGCTGTCCGGTGAAAGTAATCAACAGCAGCAACATCAACCTCAACGACAGCAGCAGCAGCCGCAACAACATTAAGGCGAGGTAAACAAACTAAAAAGAAGGGGAAGTAGAATGTTATACACTTGCCAAAAAAATATTTAAAATTAATTCAAGGAAATTAAGAATAAGGAGCTCATATTTTATAAATTTAAAACCAAGATAATGACTATCAGGAAAGGCTTTGAAATATAAATCAAGAAAGCGACCTTTGGGAAAATTAAGAAATTTATGTAGATGATCAAGTAAGTTTTGCCAAGGACTTAAATGTTTTAATAATATTTAAAATATTTTATAAGTATTATAAGTATAATATAGCTCAAACTAATCTATATTAAATAACAATTACAACACTAAAACACATTAAATCCAAAACAAATCCCAAAGATACTTGACCAAAAAGAGCACCCAGAGAACCAGATACGATTATGATGATTTCTAATTGAAATCCGAGAGAAAATAAATACACTCAGGGCACTCAGGGGGGAAAGGGTGAAATGAAATTTCATTAAAAACGTTTGCACAAATAAAATAAATGCTACAAAGCAAAAAAAAAAAAAAGAAGAGTAGAGTAGAAGAGAGGAAAATAAACAGAAAAGAGCAACTGAGAAGCACGGGCAGAAAAAGAAACTGAAACGAGGTCAAGCGAGGTCAACTCATTTCATGTACCCAACCCGAACTACTTCATACTCTACTAAATATTCGTATGACGACGATGTCGGCGAGGCGGAGATTCATTTATGCCACGAGCAGTGCCCTTGTGTGCGTGAGTATCTGTGTGACGGGGCATTCGAACTGCAGTCAACTTTGGAACGCCAAGTTTGCCAGGCGTACACTCTGGGGTTAAGAGGGGGGTTTTCGGGGGACTTGAGGGGTCTGCAGGGCGTTAAGGGGGGCTTTGGCTGTCTGCAGGGGGTTAAGGGGGCTTCGGGGGGCTCTTCAGGGTGTTCAGGGGGCGGTTGGTGGGTGTGGCCGGGGCATAAACTCAATCAAACAAAAGGCAAAAAGCCGAGGAAAAATGTGGAGCGACGATGGGAGCACTTCAATTGAGTTTTACATAGATTTGTTGCCGTTGGTTGCAGCAGATACTCTATCGAAAGGGTATTAAGAATATGATTAAATTAATAACAGTGATTAATTACTAATTAATATATTTTATACCTAAATCTAAGTTATCAAAATTATTGTTATTTCAGGGGGTTCCCTGAAATCATTCAAATATGTTGCACTAGTTTTTGCAGTTTATTTAATTGTTTAATTCATATATATAATTATAAAAAAGTTGATGAAAACTTGTTGAAATCATTTTAAATTAGTATTTTTAATTTCATAGTTTCTCCAAAATAGTTTTTATATATAATATAATCCACAACAAATCCCTAAATAAATGAATAAATAGGAAAGTGTATTGACAAGTACGGATTTCTCTGTTGCTGCTTTTGCTTGGCAGTTGCTTTTTGGCGTTGCTTCACTTTTGTTGTTGATTTGATTTCCAACTATTTCTCTATTTTTTTCTATATTTTTTTTCTCTATTTTTTCCTTATTTTTTTCCTCTTTTTTGAGGGCACTCGCAATGGCGACAAAATGGACAACAACGGGCAGCAGCAGCGACAAACAAACAGCGACAGAAACTCGTTCGCTCGTGTTGCTGTTGCTGATGTTGATGTTGCCTCGGTGTCAGGGCAGCAGCAACATCGCAGGCAGCAGGCCGCAGCAGCAGCAGCAGCAACAGCAACAGCAGTCATGACTTGGCAAATGCGCTCGCCAACATTATCGTCTTGACCATCTCGTGAACTTCATTTGCAAGCGTTGCTCAGGGGGCGGGAGCTACAGCCGGGAAAACGGGCTGGAAAAGCGGGGCAAGTGGGCGGGAAAACTGAAGAGGGGGGTAAAAAGAGGTGAGTTCGCTGGGCAAACATATTTCAGTTTGACTTCTCTTCTTGTTGTTGTTGGCCGCAGCACAGCAAGTGTTGCCAACTTTATGGCATTTACAAACACAATTACATTAGCTACTTTGCGGGCTTCTCTTTAAGGTGCAGAGAAAAAAAGAAGATAGATATATGTAATTTACATTCATTTAAATTAATTCAGTTTAATACAAAGTTGACAAAATGTTTTATAAATAAATACGGATGCAGTAACCCACAGGAAGCTGATTCTGGGTTTGAGTATAAGGTTAAGTCTATTTTTTATTCATTAATCTTGTTTCCTAAATTACAAAAACCTAAATAATACAAAAATCATTTTATTTCAGATTTACGATATATTTAACAAATATGGTTAATATTTTTTTATAAAACTTATTTTTTATACTTTAATATTATTTTCTTATGCATATACATACAAAAATGGTTAACAATCAATGTCTTTTTGATGATCTCTTCATAAATGATGTAAATCTGTTGACTCAAATTTGAACAATTCTAAACTAATCTTTACTAATTTATTGACACATTTTCTCCCAGTGTATTGAAGCTGCCTCTTCATCTTCTGCTCCGTTCGGCTTTAGCTTTGCCGTTAGCTTTTTGCAATTGCCAAGAGAGCGAAAAAGCAGCAGATGGAAGTTGTTTGGCGATGATGAGTTAACTGTTGACCGAGTGCGCAACTAATTTGCATTCGTTTGCCCGCAGATCTTGCCAAATGCAAAAGCTGTATCTGTATCTATATCTGAATATCTGCAAAAGCCGGGAGTGCCATGAAACGGAGTTTAAGCTGAGTAAATATATCAATCGACGGATCAGGAGAATACCATTAGAGTAGGATATGAAGTGCAAATTGATTTAAAGGAGAAGAAACTGTTAAATTAGTTGTGCATTTCAATGGTAATTTATGGCTTTTAAAGGCAGACCAGAAAATTAAAAAAAACATAATTAAATCTATTTACAGTTAGGCCAAACACTTGTCTTAAACTTAAGATACTTTCAAGAAAATTTTATAACTATTCTTTGATCTTTATAAATGCTTTGACTTATTTTCTAAGCCATTCTTAAGTAACCTTTGCTGAACAAAAGAATTTATTGTCTAGATTGCAACCAATATTAATGTCCATCAAATAAAGTAGAGTTATCCTTTGAGGTAACTCTCCCCCCCTTTGACGACAGCTGATTCCTTGAAGGACCTCAGTGCCCCACCGACTTGGCATCTGAACAATTATTGACACGTGCTCGAGCCTCCACAGAAGATGAGAGAATAGGGGAGCGAAGAGCGGAGAGAAGAAAGGACATCCCCCCTTTTCCTACCCCAGATGCATTTCCGGGATCTTCAGCTGTTGATTCGTCCGCCTGCTGTTTTGTTTTGTCGATATTATCTGCAATTAAATACTCAATGCACAATGCACATACTATGTGTGTATAGTAGTCAGGAGACAAGGGACAGGACGAAACAAGTAAAAATTTCAATAACTAAAAACGCACATGTCCTTAGCAGCGGTGGCAGGAACCAAAAGAAGGACGATGATGAGCCGGGCAGATGTTAAATTAAATTTTTGTGGAGCGCGTCCTGCTGCGTCACACACAACAGAAACACACACACACTCCATTCTCGAGGACTCGAGATCACCCGAGGCCCGGGGATCCTGCATATGCCCCGAAATTATCCCCTAAATGCCGCCTGTCAATCGCCAGGGGAGCTGAAGAGCGAGGGGAAAGAGAGCAAGGATGGAGAAGAGAGCAGTAAGGAGGAGCAAAAGAAGCTTCCTGCGCAGTTTGCGGCTCATCAACGTCTTTAATTCAAGGGGCTCGGGGATCTGTTTGTTGTCCTTCAACCCTCATGAAGAGGATCCTTGAGGTTGCTTCTTCTCTTTCTCATTGTCCCACTGCACTTATCTCTCTCCCACTCGCTGCGCTAATTGGTTGCCTCTGACACGCGTTATAGGTTTTTGAGTAGGCAACTAACACACGAAAGGTGTATCTGAAAAAAGGCACTGGAAAAAATAATATAGAAGAAAAATGTATAGAAAATATAAGGGAAAAGTGCTTGAGAAACTAAGATTTTTTAATAATACTTTTTCATAAAAACACAACTAAGAAATATTAGAAGTAATTTAATTGCAGTAAATAAGCATTCCTTAAAAATATTTTAATTCCTTTAAAAATATTATACAAACTTCTCTCTCTCTTCTCTCTTTTATAGTAAATTTTTCTCTCGGTGTAATCAAAGTAACTCCGCTTCTATTTAATCTCTCACTCGCTCTCCCTTACCTACCTACGCATTGGAATACCTATATTCACTCAGTCCCATTTTCTTTGCCCCTTAACACATTTTCCCATTCTTGGTGTGTTCTTGTTGATTTTCCTCAGAGAACCCAATGAAAAGGTGCCACAATAGAGGCACAGCAAGAAGAAAGCATTAGAATGGCATTTCTTTTATGAATGGATCGCATTTTCTTTCTTTCTTTCTCTTCTTTGATTCCTCCTCTGTTCGTTCTGTGTTCTTCTTTTCCCGGGAAATTGTTGGAAAACTTTGCCCGATCGCCGATTGTCGTGTGTAAACAGCGTGCAAAGCGGTCATAAAAATGTGGCCAACGGCACTCGAGGTCACATGATTAGTGTCACATTAGTTGCAGGAGTCGGGGAGAGGTTCTGAAGGGGGGTGAGTGAACGATCAGAGGGAGAGGTGAATAAGAGGCCCGTCGGCTTTATATCAAAAGCAGAACCGAGGGGAGGCTGAAATGATGGAAGGAACTTACCCTTTAAAGTTAATTTTAAAAATAATTGGACTACAGAAACATGGCTTTAATAGAATGGCAGACTAATTAGCTTTGAATGTCTGATTTAGTGGGAAAAACAAATTAGGGTATGGAACAAATCGAGTGTTTTATTATACGAACCGATATTTATGTCACATAATCATTTAACTAATTGCGTGACATTGTCTTGAATTTATATTGCTCTATTCAAATAATAAGCAACTGTTTTTGTCAGTAGGACTCTCTACTCCAATTTTTGACGAAAAATGTGAGATAATATTCATAAACACTCTTGTATAATTACAGTCTACATTTTGGCTTGTCAGAGTCACACTTTCCCCGATACATAACCTGGATACCTGTGAAATCATATAAATATATAGTTCAGTACTACACCACTTATCTTATAATTACCTGGTAGTCCTTTTAGCTTTCGCTTACAAGAATGAATATCTAAAGCCAGAAGATTGAAAGCATTGTAATAACACTCCGGTGCTAGTCCACAATGAGGATCAGGTTTATAGGGTATATCTCGATCGCATACACCCCATGCGTTTATTCCCTTCCAGAAAGCTATAAACCATAACACTTGCATATTGTTTTTAACAAAATAAATTGTAACTTACCCAAAATAAAAAAGAGAATACAAATCTTCATGACGCCAAAGTATTGGGATACCTTGTGAGATTAAAAGACCAGGACTGAGAAAGAGGCTTTTATAGATCAGGAGACAAAATTCTGATTTAGTGTGAAAAACAGAAAATATTCTGGAACAAATCCAGTTTGTCGTTGTACAAATCGATATATACATATAATATATATATGATATAACTCGTTGCTTTAACATACAATTACTCAAGTACCAATATTTAAATAACTCTCTATTTTCCTAAAACTTCAATAATTTATTCAACTGCACCCTGGAGATAAAATTATTTTTTATTAATTATTTGTATTATTTTCTATTTATTTTAAAATATTTGGCATTGTGGCTTGTCAGGACACTTTCCTTTCCGTGTGGAACAAGAATCTGTGAAATAATAAAAAAAACTGTCTCGTAGCATTACCTACTATTGTTGACATTGTCTTGCATATACATGGAATTTATAAACACAAGTTAATGCTCAGAAACTCACCTAAAATTAGGAAAATAAAATAAAAATTCATCATGATGTTCAAGTCTTTTGGTTACTTGTGAGACTGAAAGCCTTGAACTCAGGGAACAGTTTAATCACCGTTTCGTGTCCAATTTAGTATGAAAATGTGATAGTATTATGGAACAAATCCAGTTTCTTGTTGTAGAAATCGATATACATTTTGCATTGTTATTAAAACGGTAGAACAATATTTGTTAATACATCTGATATGGAGTAATATAACGAAAAAATTGATTTATTTCGGAATATTTTCTGCATTAAACTGTAATTAGTTTGCTGATCTATAAAAACCCCGTTTTCAGTCCAGGCCTTTAATCTCTCAAGTAACCTGAAGACTTGAACACCATGAAGACTTTTATTCTTTTCCTAATTGTGGGTGAGTTTTATTTTGTTAAAAGCATACTTAAGTAAATGTTATCATTTATAGGTCTCTGCAAGGAATTGATTGCTAATAAGTGCCGTTTTATGGCACGTTTTAATAGTGCTGGTTATTGCGGAATTGCATCGGATTGCTATCAGTTTGCTTTGACTTTTGAAAGTTTACAATATTATATTTGCAGACGTAGAGAAGTGGGCCGGTCAGGTATTTATACGATATGAGATTTGAATTCTACAAGAGAGTTTATTATCATTATTTCACAGATATTACGGGTTATATACCGGGATATTGTCCTTATAACAAGCCTAAATGCCCAATAGATTATTAATTAAAAAAATTAATTAATAATATAATATAAAATAACAACAGAAAAATTATTGTTTACTTAAGAAAAACTATTAAAAGGAGGCCATCTATGGTAGTTTTCGTATGTCCCACTTTCTGAACCTTGACACTTTAGCAATCTAAAATTCCTAGTCATTGGATACTACATAAAAATATTCAGGATCAGATGACTATATCGTATAGCTTCCATAGGAACTACTGAGATGGATGTCAGGAGTAGCCTTGAAATATTAATTAATTGCGAGCAGGAAGGTGTCCTCTATATGGTCCAGGTATGACAAGTTTACTACTTTACTTGAGAGATTAAAGGCCTGGACTGAAAACGGGGCTTTTATAGATCAGCAAACTAATTACCGTTTAATGCAGAAAATATTCCGAAATAAATCAATTTTTTCGTTATATTACTCCATATCTGATGTATTAACAAATATTGTTCTACCGTTTTAATAACAATTCAAAATTAACCTTATTGTATGTATATATTTGATATCTGTTTAGCAAACCTTTTGAATTAATAATCAGCTAGATATTTGAATTTCTAACCATATTTCGAATAACCGAACTCCTGAAGTAAGCGGCTGAAATAAGCGGCTTTAACATGGCTTAAATAAATCCCGAATAATTCACTTAAACTTCAGAGAATCAACTTAAATTCAAATAATTTTGTATATATTACCTATTATGAAGTATTAAACTTTTAGTTCAAATATTTTGCCACTAGGTTCTTTCTCCGTCATCACTTACTATACATGATCACTGAACCAATGAGCTTACCTCTCTTATTGCTCAATTTTTCCCTGATCGTTGAAAATGTATGTCAATTTCTGTTAAAATACCCCATCAAAGCAGTATAATATTATGCCTGGTTAAGTCCTAAGTCCATAATGCGGTTATTCAAGCCGGTGTATGTTGTTTTTTATCCCTGTTGTTTTTATTTCGTCCTGGTCCTAGAAAGGAAGCCGCCGCGACAGATGTTAAACCGCATCAGGCTCCTGGGCACAAGTAGGACCTCATTGCCAGCCTGTCGAGTGCACCTCGCCGCTCTTCAGTTTTGTTTTTTAACCCTTTTCGGAAGCGGAACTTCCCTTTCCACACCAATATATAATAAAGGAAAAGGGGTGACAAATGCCTCATATTCGAACTCGATTCGAAAACGATCGCCAAGCTTTCCCAGCGGGCTAATCAATCGAAAGAATGTCTTCTCAATCAAACCACAAATAAATTGAGAACAAACGCAAAGGAAAAAAGAAAGGCCACCGAAAAACGAGTTAGAAATCTTTTTGTTTTCCATTTGGTCTTTTTCTTTTTGTTTTTCAGTTGCAGCGTCGACGACGACGACGACGACGCATCATTAAAATATTTTCCACTCTTCGGCTGGTTGTGTTTTGGTGTTAAATCAAAAACCACTTGAACGAAATAAAATCTTTCTCACAGTCCGCGGTCGCACAATGGGAAATTGGGGGAAGGGGTCCGTCTTCTGGTCTTCTCTTCCGAGGGGCAAATAAATTATGAGAACGTTCGGGATCAAGACGCGAAGAATGTTTTCTTTTTTATTATTATTTTTTCCTCTGGGTTTCTCTGGTGGGTTCTCTCTGTTTTTGGTCTTTTGTTGTTCGGCGTTTGTCGTTGTTGTTAAATTGATGACAACAACATCAAAAATGCTGAAGCGTGCGCTTCAAGATGTATCTGAAGGCACCGAAAGAAATATATTTATAAGGAATATCCTTGAAAATATAGAAATTCAATTGCAAGAAAATTTTTAACTTTATAATAAACGTTTATCTGTCAAGTTGTTTAATTGGTTTTTAGAGAACTTAGGATAAGAAAAGCCTTAACATTTTTGTAGTATTTTTCAAGACTTCTTTTATCCATTTCTTTCGGTGCAAATTTTCTGAGACACAAAGCAAAGCCTCGAGATACATTTCGGTGTTGCGCTGACCGTTTTGCGTATCCGTGACGATTTCTCGTTTACCTGTGCGACACAGACCCAAAAATCGGACAATAAATCAATAATCAAGCCACAGAGAGAGCCAGAGCAGACGAATGGATGGATGTATGGCTGGACAGACGGATGGATGGATGGATTGGCTCGGATCGGAGGCGAGGACCGGGGCCTTATCATCATTATTCAAAGCGAGCCACCAACGCCGCCGCTGCCGCCGACATCTCCGTCACATGGAAATGGGAATAGAAATAGAAAATAATAATAATAACGAGAACAACAAACAGAGACCGAGGGAAAACAAAACAAAACATAACAGAACAGAACAGAGCCAAAGCGAACAAAAACAAGTTCCAAGAGTTTCTAAAAGCCATAAAACGACGACGAGTTTTGATTTGATTTTCGAGATCCAATCGACTGGCATAGAACACATGTACTACGAGTATGTAAAAAATACATTTCAATTCACACTCGCCCAGCGGACCTGGTTCCATTAAAAAAGCCCCCAGACGGACCATCGACCGACCCATCCAAAATGCGTGGATGCTGTGGGAGAGAGTTGGGCCATGAGTTGGTTCTGGACAGAGACCTCGACGGAGGCAACAACTCGTCATCGTTAATATCAGGTTCGGGGTCTTGGGTTCCAAGGCACGGAGAGAAAAACGACTATACATATTATAGAATTAATATTGAAGTGAGAATTAATGTAGCTTTCACATTTTTCAAACCGAAAATGTATTAAATAATAAAAATTGCATGGTCACACGGCCATTTTGTAAAATACAGCTTATCCAGAAGACTTGTTTAATTCTTAAAATAATAAATACACAGTTTCTTAAATATAAATTTTTATTAGTTAAGATTTTCTTTACGTTTTTGCATAAATTTATAAATTTTGATCTTACTAATATTTAAAATATATTACAAATTGAATTCAAGTGAGCATTGATTTATGGAGAAATACCAAATATATTTCAAATTAATTAGTTATTTTTTTTTTATAAATTGTAAAAATGTTTACACAAAATTTATAAATTCTGGTCACACTGAAATGTAAAATTTATGTAACATTTCTGTGAAGAAGTAATATGTAATTATTTTAAAAAATTATGAATATGTTCGCTATTTATTGAACAACAATTCAAATGCCAAAATATATTTAAATACCCTTTAAAGTAGTACTAATTATTTCTCTCAGTGCCAAAATAAAGCGAAGTGAGACTGAGGGCAGTGGCAGCCCACGCCCGCGTTATGATTTTGTGGCCATTTTATAACTAACAACATTCCAGCGGCGCCGACAGCTCAGAGAAGAGTCCCCTGTTTTCGAGTCCCCATCTCCTGCTCCCAGCCCCCAACTCCATTCCATACCATCCATCCCAGATTTCAGACCATGTCCACGGGGCCACACACATCGATGGGTTAGCCGATGATGACGATGATGACCGCTCTTTGCCGCAGGAAGGAGTTGGGGGAAGCGAAATGCATTGGAAACGCCGTCTGGTGACAGAAGCGGCAACGGGAGCAGAATCATCTCAGGCATCAGGCTATATAGAAGGAGTATATATAAGAAGGGGAAGGGGAAAGAGGAAGGGCAATGGAAACCTGTTGGGGTTGAGACCAAAGGACGGAAACCCTTTCCTCCCTTTTATTCCTTTGTAGAGGGGATTTATTAAAGGATATCTATATACTAATAGGTATATCAAACTTGGGTAATTGTAATTGATAATATCAATTTGATATATATACATACATATGTATATTGTATTGTTTAGATATTTATGTAAGGGTTTATTGGTAATATCACAAAGAAGTAATATTTTTATTTTTAATTAAATCGAAGTTAAGCCAATTTAAATCACAATAAACTTTATGCCAAGGGTATTTTTGTCTTCGATCATCTGGGAGGATCGCTTCTTTAACGCGATAACTATAAAACGAAAAATAAATATTTCGAAAAGTCATAAAACGCCTTATAACTAAGCATATTATTGCACAGAATTTATTTATATTTCGTGGCGGAATGACTGAGATAAAAGCGAGTTGATAAGCGTTTGGGGGCATGGGCAAAACCACAAGATAAAACCCTTCGGGATCGGATCGTTTCGTTTTATACATAATTTAAAAGCTTATCAAAATTTGATTTTTTTTCATCGCTGTTCTAAGAGCAGAGATAAAGTTTTGTGTTTGTGGCGAGACGTATTTGCAAATTGGTAGATACTTTATGTATCTAAGGGGGAAACTTTTCCTTGAACTATCGCTAAAAGATGTATAACTTTCTGTAGATAGTCTTTGCTCTACATTCCACACGTGTGTCAGGCGCTTATCACAAAACCATTAGATACGAATTGTTGAAGATACAGTTTTGTATATTATAAAATATTTCAATTTAAATTAGCAAAAATATTTATAAGCCCTTATTGACTATTTAAATTTATATATGTAAGCGTAATTACTTAGTTAAATATTTTGAAAGCCTTTACAGCAATTAATCTTTATAATATATTATTTATTTTTTTTTATAATATTGTCTTTCAGACAACATTTAAAAAATGAAATATATATTATAATATATAGACATTTCTGGACTTAATCCTATTTAAAATAAATTACTTTCAGTCCATTTTAAGGTCGACTTTTTCTGTTGTTCTACTGCCTATTTCCACAAAACGGCTCACTTGTTTTGTATAATTATCGTGGTTAATGTCTCCGCTCCGGCTGGCTGATAAAACCATTTTTATCAGTTTGGTTTTTTTTTGTGTTTCGTATTTTTTTTTAAGTTGAACAAAAAATATTGTCAACGCATTCTTTAACTTTAGCTTGGCAGCAATTCCATGCCGCCCGACCTTGAGCCGAGTAACGGCCACAAAATGTGATCAGTCCAAAAGATACACAGTATCAGCGAATCAACTTTCAACGCAGCTCAGGTTGAAAATGAAAGTCGGAATATTTTGTTGCAAACAAAAATGTAGTTATTATGGTCTAAAAAAACAAAAAACTGCAGGCCGTCTCAAACGGAGTTATTATGAGGCCGAGAGCTCAAGCTTTGTTTGCCAATTTAGTATGAAAATGGAGTAGTATTATGGAACAAATCCAGTTTCTTGTTGTATAAATCGATATATATATTATTGTAGTAAATTCGCCATACCTGGACCATATAGAGGACACCTTCCTGCTCGCAATTATTTAATATTTCAAGGCTACTCCTGACATCCATCTCAGTAGTTCCTATGGAAGCTATACGATATAGTCATCTGATCCTGAATATTTGTATGTAGTATTTTCCAATGACCAGGAATTTTAGGTTGCTAAAGTTTCAAGGTGATATCTTAAAAGTTCAGCAAGTGGGACATACGAAAACTACCAGAGATGGCCTCCTTTTAATAGTTTTTCTTAAGTAAACAATAATTTTTCTGTTGTTATTTTATATTACATTATTAATTAATTTTTTAAATTAATAATCTAATGGGCATTGAGGCTTGTTATAAGGACAAAATCCCGGTATATAACTCGTAATAGCTGTGAAATAATGATAATAAACTCTCTTGTATAATTCAAATCTCATATCGTTTAAATACCTGACCGGCCCACTTCATTACGTCTGCAAATATAATATTTTAAAACTTCAAACGACACAGCATACTGATAACAATCCGATGCAATTCCGCAATAACCCTCACCAAGACGTGCCATAGAACGGCACTTATTCTGAGCACTCAATTCCTTGCAGAGACCTTTAAATGATAACATTTACTTAGGTATTCTTTTAACCAAATAAAACTCACCCACAATTAGGAAAAGAACAAAAGTCTTCATGGTGTTCAAGTCTTCAGGTTACTTCAGAGATTAAAGGCCTGGACAGGAAACGGGGCTTTTATAGATCAGCAAACTAATAACCGTTTAATGCAGAAAATATTCTGAAATAAATCAATTTTCTCGTTATATTAATCCATATCTGATTTATTAACAAACAAGAAAGTAAGCTAACTTCCGCATGCCGAATTTTAAATACCCTTGCAGTAAGTAAGTAAAAATCGTCATAACTTCATTAATTTTTGTTATTTTTTCATGAAATTGGTCTTGTTTTATTCGTAATTCGTAACAACAAAAGGTGCTCATCATTGAGAAATATTGGTGATTTGTTTAAAAAAAATGGCAACAAAGTCGAAAAATCGCGGAATAAAAGTGCGAGTTGCATATTTCGAAGCAAAAATGTTGTCTTTCTCATTCGAAACAAGCAATAAGTTATTTTTTCCCTGTAAGCTACTCTATTAAGCTAAGTATAAAGAACTCCAAGAGTTCCTCAAATTGGTCAACAACTTTTCGCGCAGGAATTTTCCAAAGTGAAAAAGTGCCGAAAAACGGTTTTTTGACCATAAATCAATTTTTTTGAGGGTGTTAGAAGAATTTCAAACATGGTTTTGTGTTATATTCGACCTGCTTAACGATCTCTACTAGGTCACTTCAAAAGTTCTTTTACTTTTTCAAAATTTGTTACACTCTGTAATCTACTGGGCATTGAGGCTTGTTATAAGGGCAAAATCCCGGTATATAACTCGTAATAGCTGTGAAATAATGATAATAAACTCTCTTGTATAATTCAAATCTCATATCGTATAAATACCTGACCGGCCCACTTCATTACGTCTACAAATATAATATTTTAAAACTTCAAACGACACAGCATACTGATAACAATCCGATGCAATTCCGCAATAACCATCCCCAAGACGTATCATAGAACGGCACTGATTGGGAGCAATCAATTCCTTGCAGAGACCTATAAATGATAACATTTACTTATGTATGCTTTTAACCAAATAAAACCCACCCAAAATTAGGAAAAGAATAAAAGTCTTCATGGTGTTTAAGTCATCAGGTTACTAGAGAGATTAAAGGCCTGGACTGAATACGGGACTTTTATAGATCAGCAAACTAATTACCGGTTAATGCAGAAAATATTCTGAAATAAATCAATTTTCTCGTTATATTAATCCATATCTGATTTATTAACAAACAAGAAAGTAAGCTAACTTCCGCATGCCGAAGTTTAAATACCCTTGCAGTAAGTAAGTAAGACATTTACGTTTTCTCGGGTACTGACATAAAATATTGTCAACGCATTCTTTAACTTTAACTTGGCAGCAATTCCGATTCCCGACCTTGAGCCGAGTAACGGCCACAAAATGCGATCAGTCCAAAAGATACACAGTATCTGCGAATCAACTTTCAACGCAGCTCAGGCTGAAAATGAAAGTCGGAATATTTTGTTGCAAACAAAAATTTAGTTATAATGGTCTAAAAAAGCAAAAAACTGCAGGCCGTCTCAAACGGAGTTATTATGAGGCCGAGAGCTCAAGCTTTGTTTGCCTTTCTGGCTCATGGCGAGAAACCCACATGACCAGATCGGCCCCAGATCTGCAACATTAGCCCCCAACCAACATGGCCAAATTGCAGACTGCCAGGAGTTGCCCAATCTCGGCTAAGATGCTGCATAATTAGCTATAATTTGTTGGTCGCTGCACCGGTGAGTCGGAGCAGTCAAAGTGAAAGTCCAGGCTGAACCCAAGATGGGATCATCTAGCTATATCCAGCTCCATCTCTCCACCATCTCGCCATGGCCTCATCAGCCATGGCTGGATGTCAAAGGAGCAACTAGAAATTGGCGGACATGCAGATGAGAAATGCTCAAGAGGGGTCATAAAAGCATTTTGGTTTAAATGTTTCCTGCATTTTTTGGAGGTGAAGTTGAGTTAACAAAACATTTATTTTTAATAATTTAATTAAAGAGTTATACAGAAAATATATTTACTTTCCCTATTTAACTTTAGCTTCTATAAGAGTTTCTCTACTTTTTAGACTCAAAAATATGGCTTTATTGTATTGAGATTTCCCCAAGCCCTCAACCAATTTCTCAACTCCCAATTTAAAAATCTCGTTCCATAAAAAATAGTGATTTTATATGACCCGTAGCAAGCAAAGTGAGTGATAAACGATGTCAATCTCAGATTTTATTGGAACTGGCCGGCGGTGAGCAAGTCATTGGCACTGGTCTTGGCCTCATCATCACGATCATTGTGATGTCGTGACGATCATTAGACTGGCCCAGAAGAATGCATTTGCATGTGGCCAGCATCAGCAGATCCATTTCCATTTCCATTTCCCCAACCTCAATCCAACTCAGAGTCTCTGTCATAGTCACAGGCATTTCCATTTCCATTTTCAGCTCGTGATCGCGGTGCGTCTGTTGCTTTTGTGTGTCAGTTGCATTTACAGCTACGACAACAAAAAAAGAAGAGAATAAGATGCATTTCAAAGTTGTTGATTTTTTTCAGCTCTGGCCTCGACTTTTATTTTATGATCCAGCTAACGGTTACGGGGCATTTTCCGATGATGAAAACTCTTTCTTAGACTTACAATGTCGTCGGGGTTTGATTTTTTGTGTTGTGTTTTATGAAGGTTTACAGAGAAAGAAATAAGCAGAACTTAATTTTTATAGACTAGAGTTTTCATTTATTTATATTTTTTTATTATATATCTATTATATTTTAGTCCTATCTCTGGAGGTTTTGATAAATTAATAGCAGTATGTATAGTAGAGGGACTTAGTTTCTAAGCCAAAAAAGCTTCTGTAAGCACTCTAAAAATATTTATTTTATATTTGATATATTTGTATTAATTTTTTATTACAAATTTGAACTAAAGCTCCTGCTTTTTCCCCCCTGTATCATGGAGAAGTGACTCTGTTTTAAGTACAACGATAAATCGAGCGGCTTAAGGAGCTGCTGGGTCTAGCTATGGTAAGGGGGTCTTTTTTAGGGAGGAACTGGCAGAGTAACCACCCACGTAACAGACCGAAGACAACTTCATAATTCACTCAGAGAAGTTTCTTCCAAAGACGACGGCGGCGTCTCAATTCGAATCTCAGCCTACGGATGAATCGCAAGGTACAAAGTACATAAGTAGGTGGCGGCGGGCTATCCACGAGATACTTTCGCCGCTCAGTGTGTGCGTGCGTGCGTATAGGAATTGTGCTCAATTTCCACAAACAAACGCACACACACCGTGCCACTCCGGGGCCTTATCAACACAGAAGCATCATCTTGCACAGCATGCTTTTATCTCTCTCTCAGTTTGAGTCGTTTGAGAACAGGCGTTCAGCAACATCCAGCAGCTCACTCCACTCACCGGAATCGGGGTAGTCGGGGAGGGTGCGAAATGACCGGAGGGTTTGGGGTACTACTTGCTGCCATATAAAACGCAGCTCTCGGGTTCTCTCGGTTCTGGGTTCTCACTTCCAGTGGGTTCTCTGGGTTCTCTGTTCTGGATTCTCGGAGGCTCCTCTCTTTGGTTGCCAAATATACAGAAGAGCAAACGTGCGAAAACTGGTAATGGAGGAGCTCCGAGTTGCAGAACACAAAGGCATAGGGAAACCCCAACACTCACACACACACACCCATATGGCCATCAAAAGCCAAAGGAAGCTCCGGAGAATGGGGGTCCGGAGCGGGACCAAGGAGCTGGGTTCGGAGCCAGGAGCCTGGAGTTTGGAGATAGGAGGTTGGCGGGAACTTCCACCAGAGACAACAGCAAGGAAATGAGGCGAAGTGCAGTCACAGAAACAGCAGCCAAAGCAGAAGCTAACTTTGTAGACAGGGAAGTCTGCCAAATGAAAGCCCTAGAGAGGAATATTAGAGGGAAAATTTTGGATTATAGAAGAAACTTATCGGGGAGACTCTAGAGCAAAGTTTGTATTTTTGCTTAATTTGTTTACTCTAAATTAGAGGAAAACTCTTAATTAACGTAGGGATTTCCCTTGAATTTGTAAGGTTACTTAGAAAAAAGTAATCACTTTTTATTTGTTTACTCAAATAAAAAACTTTGAAATTTAAATTAGAAAGAAAACTCTGGGAACACAGGAAAACTCAAGTTAAGAATATAAGAATAAGAATCTTAGAGAGAAATATTTTTATACATCTAAGAAATTATTTAGGCCTTTAAATATTCTTCTTTACTTTTCCTACACCATTTACTTACTTATTATTATTAAAATCACCTCTGATGAGTATCTACTGTATATAAAGCCACTGTCACAACCGTGGGTCTCTGTCTCTGTCCTCATATCTGTTTCTGTGTTGCTGTTTCGGTGCTCAGTTTTTAGTCTCGGCCACTTGGCAGCTGTGTGCCCGGACTGAATTGAGCTGAGTTGAGTGTGAGCTGCTTAAAAAGCAGTGTCTGCCCACCCTCCAGGCACCCCCTCCTTTCTCTTTTCTCTATTTTTTACCCCACAGTATTCCCGAGAAGCTTCTAATGCATCGTGGTTGCTGTTGTTGTTTGGAGCGTAATAAGCGCAGTTTTGGTTTGAAATGCGGAAAGAAGTTCTAGTAGGGGTTAAAGTCGAATATTTAAAACCCTTTAAGGTATTTTTTATTAATATTTAAATTAAAAAAAATGCTGATAATTTACTTAAAATCAAAAATGTTGTGCTTGGAAAAGCACTTGGTATTCAAAAATATGTTAAATCAGCTTTAAGTTAAAAATAATTATATTTAGAGATCGAAAATTATTTAGAAGAGTGAAATTGTGCTCTAAAATGATCTTGATATTTAAAATCTTTTACATAATACCCTTTAAAATCTTAAGTACATAACTAACTTCTCCCAAAAAAAGGAAAACCTTCTGTAAGAGTATCAAAATCACGACAAACATACGGCTAGAGATAAAGGAGAATATCGGGGGGTAAACTCGGGGGAACTTGAAGATTGCACTCTGGGAATATATAAATATATATATGTATGTATAGGTACTATATAGACACAGGCAATGTCTGTATATCTGAGGGAATCATTCAAATTTGTCGAGTTTTCGTTGGGAGTAAAGTTCTCGCTGCAACTCAGTGACAATGAAGCCATTCTGGAACCCTCCAAGAATGAAGTTTTAAGAGGAGGTTTTCGGTACGAGGCTTTCGATGGGGATTCCAGAGATTTTATATTATATTTTGTGTTGTTTTTGTAAGCTGCTACTTTATCGCGAAACCCCAAAGTATGCACTTAACACAGTTACATCAACTCTCGGCCCAGCTTTGCGTCTCTCTTTCCAGGGCTGAGAATATCGCTCATTTTCAATAAAAATAGCTTAAAATTGTAACAGGCGAACAGCGGCGATGAAAGTGTATGCGAAATCCACAGAGAATCGGAGAGGAGCAGAGGGGACAGAGGAGACAAGTGCCAAATGGATGATTCTCTGGAAATTACTCGACGGCGCTCTTCCCGTTTTTAGTTTTCTGTGTTCAGTTTTGAGGAGGGAAATGCAACGACGACTTGAAAGTTTTTTGTGTGTGCCAAACTCTATTTTCCAAAGAGAGCTTAAAGCACTCGAAGAAAAGTGTTTTTATTCCGATAAAACAATTTATTTTAAAGGGTATTAAATATATAATATTTTTCTGATAAAGAATTTTAAGAAATTAGAAAAGAATATGAAAGAAATTGTTTTATTTTTACGAAGAAATATATTAAAAAGGTTATCAAATGTTTTTGCTATTAATTTCTGATGAAAAACTAAAGAAAGAACTAAAACGTATGAGGCAAGTTTGGATGGGTTTTAGTTTTTTTTTATTTGAATGTATTTTATTTTATTTATTAAATACACATTAAAGAGGTTATTAAATTTATATTCTATTTATTTCCTATAAAGAAGAAGAAGAAAATGGTTTAATAAGTTAGAGTAAAGTTTTGATGGTTTATTTATTTTCTGGAGTACTTTTGTAGGTCCTTCATTTTATTTATTAAATAGTAGAAATTGTATTTATTTGTAAGTTATTCATTTTCCGAAGTCCTTGTTGTTTCCATGTCACTTAGGAAAAATGTTGATTATTTTTCCGTCTAATGATTTTGATTCTTCTTCATAAAAATTATATTTTTGCACCAGTGCATTCCCTGTTTTCTTTCACAAGAGAATGCAGAGAGCTCTGCGACTGGCACTTGCTGCTGTTTTCCTGCTTTCGCGAGCGCCGCAAATGCAGATGCAGCAACATCAGCAGCAGCAGCAGCGACAGTAATAGCAGCAACATCGCAGCAGCAACATCTTCGCTTTGCACGATTTTACTTCCGGCTTGTGAGGGGTTCCATGGGGGAGGAAACGAATTCCGATCCCAGTCGAGTGGTTTGTTTGGCTGCTGCATTTTTTGGAGCGCTGTCTTTGCCTTTGTTGCTGTTGTCGCTGCACGTTTGCGGTCGTTGTACTCAGTCTCGGTCCCAGTCTTTGCATTTTGTTCTGCCGCAACAGCGGATGCTGCTGCTGCTGTTTTTCCCCGCTCTTTCCCCTGCTTATCTGTAGGTGGAGTTGTTGCTGCAACATAAGCAGCAGCAGTAAGCGGCATCAGTAAGCTGTAAGCAGCTGTCAGTATAAATGCGGACTTGAGATGTGGACGTGGATGTGGATGCCACACTCTGCTGAGTCGCCTCAATGGCATTTCGCAACCGAAAGTGTTGCTCATCGGATTCTAGATGGGAGATTAACTGCGGTTTTGTAAGCAAAAATGCTCTGGGGGATCTGTAAATCATTTATTCCTTTGGGCTTTTAATTTGTTTGGGTTTATCAATTTTCAAGGCATATATAAAAGTTAAGGATATTTTTTTAAAGATTCAAGGTAAATGAAATATTAAAATAAAATTTATTTTAGAATAATGTTTTTATTTATTACAAAATTTACATATTGATTTTATTATTTTCATATTATTTCTTATTTAAAACTATTTCTGTATAGACAAATTATATAACTTAAATATATGTTTATAGCTATATTTATAGCTTAAAATATTTTATTTACTCTCCATTTTTTCATGACTTCTTAAAATTTATTTCCTTACAAAAAATGTCACCAAATACATTCCCAACTCTTAATTACAGTCCTCCAGCCACCATCGCGTATACGCAATGTTTGCAACAGCTTTTAAGTTAACTATTCAAGTGCCTGATTAATTGGCAACAAGTGCTTAACTCCTTCTCCTGAGTGACTGGCTGAGAAAAGGTCTCGATTCTCACCTCGCCGCTAATGCTGATCGTGTCGTTGAACATGGCGTATGCGCAATGTTTATATTTTTTTGTCGTTCTTCTGTGCCTCAGCTTCCAGTTCTTTGCCGGGCCTAAAGCGGTGCGGCCAAAACAACATAATTAAGTATTTATTTATTTACAATTTTGGGCAACAACTACGATTTGAATGCAGCAACAACTTTGGTGGTGTATTGGCGTTTTGCAGCTTCAATTTCAATTTCAACTTCGACTTCGATGTGGCGTTGCGGCTCGCTGTATTGCCACAATTGCTCATTTTGCTGGCTGCTTTGTGGAAACCTTGTGCTAAATTTTCCAAAACGTTGAGCCTCGTTTTCGTCGCCAGTAAACGAAAATGCAAGGTGCACTGAGAAGAAGTTGGGAATGGGTTTAGAAAATATTAAGTTTCCTTAAGAACAGCAGAATTTTATTCACAAAACAAAAGTACAATAACATTTTTACTTTCCTTAACAATTGTATTTATTTTCCAAAATATTTAAAATGGTTTAGATATTTGTTAAGGCTTTTAGATTGTTTTTTATTAAATAGAAATATATGCATTTTAAATAAAGTACAATAAAAATACTTTATAAAATTAAAAAAAAATAGTTTTTGATGTCTAAATTTTTCGGAAATCAAAATCGCAATAGTAAAACTTTACAATTATCAAAACTCCATAATTTTATAGCAATATTCCCCATTTTGCAAGTGTAGAAAATACAAAATACAAAACCGAAAACCGATAAAAAGTAAAAAAATCGCTGAAAACAAAAACAAACTATGTTGCAACAATTGAAGCTGGCGATAAATGTCAGTCAAAAGCCGCAACGCAGCCACGCCCCCTCCCTCGAACCCCCAATTGGGCGGCCGCCTTTATTGGCTGACGCATAGCTGGAAAAGCTGGCGCAGTCACAGAGCTAGATTTTCCACTGCGATCGCATTATTTATGCTTATGAGCCAGTGTATCTATCAGATACAGATGACGCTGACTCGCTTTATTAATTTCCAACGGCTCGTGAGATTGACACCAATCGCTGAGGCATCGATGACGCCGAGATGACGACACCTCGAAGCCCCGAGAATAGTTTTTAAGTCTCGGCACCCGGCAGGGTGCTTAAAGAACTATGCAAATGAAATCACGTAAAGCTGGACATATTTTTAACTTACCATTTTAAGCAGGGAATTTTGTAGATTTTTTTCAGAGTGACATAGCTTATAGTGACGTACTTTAATGAATAAGGAATTTGCAAGGTTTAAGAGTCATAATAATAAATTAATTATGACGTATCTGAAGGATATTGAAGGGGTATTATTTCTACAACTTTTACGAATCATCGAAACAAGACTTCGCCTTGTAATTTGTTAGTTACATATCTCAGCCGCTGGCCATGCACTTGGCATATGAAAAGCTCCAATTAATGCATTGGAAATCCAAGGAAAATCCACTGGAGCAATGCTTGCTTGTCAGGTTTAAAAACGAATCAAGTTATACTCTCACCGAAAACAAACCCACCAAGATTCAATATCAAGTTAACAATTCCAAGGCAACCTTTCGGAAAGTGTAAATGGTGGAATCGTTGCGGTAGGAAATTACTTTAATTTGTTGATCCCCATTGTTGCTGCGGCTCTTGCTGAAACTTGGCTAACTGAATGGGTGAATGAGTGGATGAGTGAGTGAGTGAGTGACTGGACTGACTGACTGCTTGACTGGCGGCCACATGTTTTCACATGATTTCCACAAGACGGACAGGTGAAAAGCAAGGTAAAAGAAAACTACAACTAAAACTAAAGCTAAAACCAAGACCAAAGCCCAAGTACAAGCACCAAGACCAAGAGCAAGACCAAGACCAAGCCCAGAGAGATTCACTGGAGCAAGAAAAAGAAACCGGGCTGGAAAAAATAAACGGAACCCAAAGGAACTAAATAGGAATGGACGAGCACTGGAGAGACGTGTTGACTGGTCTGTGGGTTAAGGTACAGAGAAAAAGTTTAACATAAAAACAAAATTAAATATTAAATAGTTTATGAGATATGAAAAATTTTTAAGGTATTTTCTATAGAATCAAACAAGTATTTAAAGTCACTCCAGAACCCAGAACTCCAAGCTTATAATCAAGGGAATACCCAAAATTCATTCAGTAATCATTTTAAATATTTATTTGAAAGGTACAATTGAAATCTCTAATTATTATATTAATCACCCTCTTTTCTTCGGTGTAAAAATACCATAAGAGTCAACAGATTTGACGCTTTGTCTGGGCAATTTTGAATGCCACCAAGACTACACAGAAATAAAGAGGACAGGAAGACTGCTTCGGGCAAGGTTTCCTCTTCGGTTTCCTCCCTTTGGGAACCCAGACAATTGATCTATCACATTGAAATTGTTGAGTGTAGCTTGTCTCGTTTTTGTTTCTTTTTTTGCAATTGAAAAAGGGGTTCTTCTTTGCCTTTGCTTCCTTCCTTTTTTCTTCTCGGTTTAATTGTTTCTCAAAAATGCAAATTTGAATAATTATGAGAAGAAGGAGGTTTTCCGCGATGACTGACAACTGATTTGTGTTGACTTAGAGTAGCAGCGACCTTCTATAAATGATGGTAGATGAATAAAAGAGTAAACAGGAAACAAAAGAGAGATAAGTAGGAATAAAGCCATATAATTTAGGGATTTTATTGGTTTGAAAGGGTCTTGGGGTTTGGTTAGAAAACAAAGGATTGGGAGTGCAGATGAATAAATAACTTAAATTAGGGATTATATTCTGTTATTTATTTATTTAGATTTAATAATTCAATTTCTTTTAATATTTTCCTGCAAACTCCACAGTTAATGCAAATTAACAAGTCTTTTTGCAGTTCTCTATCCCCGTATACACCTGAGAACCTCTGGCTTTGCCTCTCTCGGAGTGCCTCAAGGTCATCACAGTCCATAAATATGCATGCCTGATATGGCAGCATATTAAATTATTACAATACTTATCGCGGACTCAACAAAACCCGCCCTAGCACCTCCACACACACTCTCGGGGAGGGAGTATGAGTACTCGTGTGTACATATACCATATAGTGAAGTCTGAATCTGAACGCGGAGAGACGAGTGCCTGGGCCACATTCGTTAATAGTTCATTGCTCCGCTTAGGGCGATGTATATTCGTAGGGAATATCGGGGGGTTGCAAGACGGCGACGACCACGAGTGGCGACTTTGGGGCGATTCCAAGACCTACAGATACAACTCAAAATGTATTGCATAGACAGTAGGGGTCATACGAATGGTTTTAATAACTATATTATTTATTATTTATTTATTGGTTTTCTATATTAGCAATTATATTATATTTTGATCAATATTCAATATTTTTAAGGAGGTTATTTCTTGTTATTAATCAAAACTATTTCCGTTTTTACAGTAACTCATCCACTCTACAACTGGTAAGTGATTTAAATATTTTTTATAAATTTTAAAATAAGCTTTAAAGCCTGTTATTTTTATGTTTGGACTATAATTGTGTTTATCTTTGACGCCCAGACTTCAGTTCTTATTTTTTACTTATTTTAAAATAAGTAAATACTATTTTTTGTACATCACTTGTCTTCAAGTCTGACTCCTAGACTGCAGTTCATAAATCTTGGCCCTGGCTACTTGCTGATGTTTTTCTCTTCACCTTCTTCCCTTTCCCTATTTTTTCAACATTTCTTATGCTTTGTTTCTGCACATTGTTTCAGACTATTTTATGATGACTATTTTAATATTAAACTAATGAATGCGTCGCCGGCACGCCGACTGCCAACTGCCTTCTTAGACCAATGCTCTCTGTGGGCAAAGAAAAAAAATATTTATGAAAATTTTCCCTGCCGCCGGTCGACCCTTTTTGGAATTACAGACCATTGCTAATTTATGCGCCTTTTGTATGATTTTTCATTTGAGTTTTTACTTTTCTTTTTCCATCCTTGGCTTCAAGTTGGCTTTGTATAGCCTCACACTTGCCCATATTCACTTATATGCACTCATAGGTTGTACTGTATGTGGCAGCAAGGAAGTTTTTGGTATAATCGTCAGGGTATGTGGGTAAAAGGGGTTAGTCAGTCCAACTAATTGCATGATGGGCCATGTAATGTGCTGTAGGGGGGCGTGGCATATCGCATAATGTGTGTATACAGTTGATAGACATGAATGGGAAAGTTTGTTTTCGGCAAATGAGTCTGAAACACGGATCGGAAAAGGGAACAAAGGAATATGTAATGGATAGAATAAGGCTTTATGGGGAGTGAGACAGGTTGTTTAAATTAAGATTCAACTTTTTGGCTTTAAGCTGGGTTTATTTAACTTTTTAAAGGATTATGTTGCTCTTTACAGAACCTAATTTTACTGTCTTTATATTCTCGCTGTAAGTTCCCGCTTATTTTAAAAGACTTGCCTTTCTTTCCTTCATATATCTTTTCAATCTCCTCCAATCTTCTCCTCCTGCTGATCATCATTGAGGGCTGTTAAATTTAGTGCCTCCACTTCAATTTTAATTACGATCCACAGCCAGAAGAAAAGACTCCGGAAAAAGGGACGGAGAGAGTGAAAGAGAGTCTGAGGAAAATCGGGGGAGGAAAAGTGAGAGCTGAGAGTGAGACTCCCTCTTGATCTCTGGCAGTTTCTGTTGCACATATGTTATTGGGGGGACTCTGCCTCCCATTTTGCCCCTCCCTCCCATACCCCCAAAACACTTCCCTGCCTTTTGGTTCCTTTGTTTGGTAGACAATTTAACATATTTGGGAATTCATTGCACTTTCTTTTATTAATACGCACACTCGGAACAAGACGGAGGCAAAGTTAAAGTCGAGAACTCGCCCTCTGAGTTCGTCTGGAACATGTGTAAGTGCCAGGGCCCCAATGCTATTTCTTTACACAGAGAAATAGTTTTGGGGACTGAAATATATTTTAAGCCATAAAGAGATATTCATAGATTTTAGTATTAATTATTAAACAAATTTAAAAGAAAGTTCTATGTTGTACAACAATTAATAAACTTTAAGTAATACGAATTGAAGATGAAAATCTCATCTTACAGGAATATAATAAAGCTAGAATGATTTTCCCACTTGAGGGTCTTTAAAAATAACTTCTTTGTATATTTTGAAATATGTAATTAAGAAATTTCTCTCTCTGCATCTATCCCTATTTTCCAGCTAGCATCTCTTGTCTCTGCCTAAATTTAGTCGCATTCCTGACTATTTCCGATGCTGCCTTTGCCTTTGCAGCCCCGGCATCTGTTTTTGCTGGGGCATCCCATGTCTTGATTGTTCCAATTTTGGTTATGGCCAATGATGGCAAAGCCATTGATAAAAATAGAGGAGAGAGATCATCCTCCCCTCCTCCCAGAATTTCTCTACTTCTCATGGTGTATGTGTCTCTGTCAGGGAGATATCAATGGGGAGATCCATCAGACTGCCATTTTGGTGTGGAGTTTGTTGCGTTGCGTTTCGTTTGGATTCATTTCAATTCGAAGGGGGAATGAATCGAGGCGAAAATTGAAACTTATCTGCTAATCGCACATCTGTTTGTCACATGAAGACTGAACTGGGGGATGCTGTGGGGTGACATGTCGTCATTCAAGTCGCACGTGTACATTGTCTCAGAGCTGAGTTTGGTCTTGGCCACGTTTAATGGATATTCGGGGTCTCATAAAATACTTCCCATACTGGTACACCGCCTCCCGTTTGGTTAAAACTCATCGCAATTGTTTCTCATAAATTGTTTTGGCAAATGAGCAGCGCACGCCAAATCAAAAACGATGACAAAACATTACAAAAAATACGACAATGGGTTGCAAGAAGAGTTTTCTGGGTTTAAGAAAATATTTCTACAATTATTATAAAGTTCTAAATTATGAAATAGAATGCATTGGAAAATTAAAAGAAAAAAAGATTGGGAAAAGTTCTTAAATTAAACTTTAAGCTCTTTAAATTATTTGTATTTTCTACTTTTATTTACAATTTGATTTGCATTTATTTTTCTTTAATACATATATAGAAGTTTATAATGTTCAAATGCAAGAGAACAAAAAGGCGGGAAATATAAAAATCTATGCATAAATATATTAATAAAAATAAAAAAAATACACCAATAAATATTATAGTAAATAAAGTGATGACAACTTTTCCGAACAAACCTCGCATATATTGCTTCAAGTATTATAGGCAAAACCTCCCTCGTTCTCCCCTGACCTGCGACTTGCAAGTTCTCAGGCAGCTGCACAAATTGCGCAAATTGGTTTGAAACAAATGTAAATATTTATTAAAATTGCACAAGATCAACCTCGAGAGTCTCCAGAGTTTTTGTTTTTGTTTTTTTTTTTTATTTATAAATCAGTCAGATAGATGTGCACTGGATGATGCTGATTATCAAGCCGAGATCGACGGCTGACGATCATAATCATGAGCAATTCAGTTCAGTGCATGTGCGGGTGCTGTGATCACTGAGCGGCGAACAATCAGGTCTTTGTTTGAACTTTTCTCTCTCTGATTCTCTGGAATTCGAATACGATAATCCAATGTAAATAAATATTAATGCCTCTATGAGTAATCAAAAGTCATCAAGAGAATTGTCACAAATCAAAAGTGATCATATTGAATCGGTTTACATTTATGAGATTTGTTTGTGATTTATGTGAAAAGGTCTGGGCAATAAATGTTCTGATTATGGTTTGTGCTTTATTTTAAAGGGTTGAATAATAAAACTAACTGGAATTTAAATCAATTGGGGTATAATTTCAAATACATTTTCAAGTGACTTTTAATATTTAATATTTTTGTAGCTTTATAATATAACATATTTATTAAGTATAATGGTTATCCCCGAACTAGTAACTAATTCCATTGTTTTAAACTATTTTTTACTATAAATACCCCACATACCCGCTTCAAAAAAGCCTTCCCCATGTACCTTCTAAATTCCTATAATTATCTAAGTGACGGGGAGGAGTTTGAAGAGTTTAAGAAAGGCTAGAACAATATCAACGAGTGATACAATTTCTCACTCTCGGCGTTTAGTTGTCGTGTCGTCATTATCAGTCCCAAAAGGTGAACAAAAGCCGATGACGCTCCAGCGATTTTCACATTAGATTAAATATACTTTTTTTCTCATTTCAACTTTTCATTTTTGGGGTCAAGCTCTACAGCCCAGATAGCTCTTGGGTAACAAAATTTTCCTTGTTGCTGCTAATACAATAATTGTTGTTGCGGAAGCGGATGCAAAAAAAAAAACCCTATATATATAAGGTATAAGGTGGAGAGGGGAGGATAGACAAGTTGAAAGGCAAACATGAAGTGCCAGTGACGACGATCACTTATATAGATATAGAAACGTCTGGCCAACAACAATGATAATAACTGAGGCAGCTAATTTCTCAGAGGGAGAGTGTAGCTGGCTACCAGGGTGCCAAGGGGGTTTCCCCTCCGAAGACCTTGCCTTTGGCCAAGAAGTCTGTCTCTCAGGCCCGGCGAATGAAATGAATTTCCATTGTCTTAAATATATATAAATTTTTTCTGGCTTCCTTAGCTCTTGTTACTGTTGCTGTTGCGCCGCTCTCATTGTTTTCATTTTTTGTTTCTTGTTGATATTGCCGTGGCTGCCGTTGATGGTTGCCTCACCCAAAGGCCAAGATCGTCGTCATATTAGCGTCCAAAAGTCAACTCTGCTTCGTCGCTTCTTCACTAGCAAGTCAACGTGGGGTACAGTGGTTCAAAAGCCAATAAAAACTAAGTGCAAAATATATGAAATGAATACTACATAAAAGCCAATAATAAATTTACAATTTCTTGTTATCGAAAGGAGTCTATTAATTTTAAAGAAGACTTAAAAGTATCCTTCTTTAAAATATGTTATTCTTTTCAATATAATTATTCAAAATAAGTATTTGATTTCTTCGATATATTGTAGTATGTATTTATAAAAATTAAATAGCTTCTTCAATATATTTAAGAATTTAATATTGTAATAACAATTTCCGAAAGAAAATTTATTTCCTAACTCCCTTATCTCTTTTTAAAAATCAGTTAAACAATATTTATTAAATTTTTAAATACGCTTTCCTTTATACACATTTTATATAAAAACTAGAGGGCCCACTATTGCATCCTCGCTTTGATCGGATGCAGATCCACACTTAAAATTTCGTATTAAATTTCGCTTTGAAGTTAGCGCACTGAATGAGAAATAAAGATTCTTTGAAGTCGAATGACAAATATAAAATGAGGCAAGGCCTACTCTGAGCCTTAGACCAATATCAATATTATTCCATTAATATTATTTTTTTAATTAATTATGTTTTTTATTTTTTTAAATAGGTTGCAGGTGGAATTAGAAAATTAAAATACCCATACGAATCTGGAAATTTTTTTTCTGATTTTTTAAAAAAAACTTCAAGTCTCTAAGACATGTGGTTTGGCCATGGCTGTGATCTATCAGTCAGTCAGTCAGTCAGGACAAAGCATTTTATATATATAGATTTCATTTTATGAAATATTTTATTAAGTATCCCCTCATTCTAAAAATGTATTTTTCCTTCCACTGTGCCCCGTTTCCAGGGCGGCTTTTCAAAAGCTAAAAAAAAAATAAATACGAGGAACAAGAAAAGCGAAAAAAAAACGAAAACCGAAATAAGCGACTGAGAAATATGTATGCGTATAATGTAAATTCCGCAAAGTGCGATGGACAAGCGATGCTTGAAATTAAAATAGGGTCATTAAGCGGCCCATGGTGTGAGCTTGAGCGCGAGGAGAGGGGGCGACTCCAAGGTGCAGGGGCGGCGAAAGGGCGAAGTTGCCAGACTCAAAAGGGGACTACATACAGCAGCAGCTTTTGGGCTGGTCTGGTTCGCCTCGTAATTGCTCTCTTGGCCATACAAATTTCTCAACAATTATTTTACGAAATGCTTTTCAATCTTCCCTCCGCGCTGCTCTGTGGTCGCACTCGTCGCCGAGATCGTCTTGCATTAGGTTTTCCATAAACAAAAGTGTGAAACGAGGCAAACGCTTTGAACCGACTCTGGCTCTGGGCAACTCGGATCGGATCGGATCGGTTTGGATCCGTCTGAACTCAAGACTGCCATATAATTATAATTGTTTGCTGTTGTAATACCTGAAGTGATTGTTGCTGCTGCTGCTGTTGCTGCAGTCGTCGCCGTTGCATTGGCCTGACATTGGCATTTGTTTAGTAATTATAGAAATATCTCTATGTGCGCACATAGTTTATATAGTCAATAAGGTCTCCTAAGAGTCGAGAGTGATTGGGTGACGTCTCAATGCTGTTTCATTGGGCAGAAATTGTTCGAATCGTTGGAAATATGAAAAAAGATACTTAAAACTGTAAGGCAAACAAAGGCAGGGTTTATAGAAGGTGAATAGGTGTTTAACACTTATATATGACCAATTAATGGATGAAGAACATTATAACAATTTATTTACAATAGTTTGAAATATTTTACTTATTTATGTAAAAATATTTAAATTGATGTTATATTCCGTTAATTGAAGACTAATTATTTTATTACTAACCAAATAAAGTAAAATATCCCGAATCTCTGCATACTTTTCAACCGGATCTCTCCATCTTTTGAGTACTCCTACAAATTAAATTAAAATATTTGTACACTTTTTTGTACAATCTCTGATAAAGTTGATATTTCTACCTTAAGTGGAGGATTACTGGTAAAAAAGGTGCGAAGCGGCTAAATGAGTAACGTGCTGCCAACAAATTTACAGTTGTTCATAAGGCGCTTGTTGTTGGTCTTATTGTTGGTGTTGTTGGTATTGTTCCTGCTGCTGGCTGGTCGCATAAAAACCAGTAAGTGATTTCACAGAGTCGCCTGCCATCGAGCGGGGCGAGCAAAACTAACAAACATTGTTGGCAAAAAAAAAAAATAAATGGAAAGAAACAAAATTTGTAACATATTCGACCAAAAAGGCAACCAAAAATATTTAAGTTTTTTTTAGCTAGTTGTTGTTGTTGTTTGCTACTTGGGTTTTTTTGTTTTTACACAAAAGCCAGCAGTAGTGGCAGCGGAGTGGTTCATTGAACTCCCCGGCGTCTTGGACTCTGACTGACTTATTGAATGAGTGAGACTGCAAGCAAAAAGCAGCAGCCCCAAAAGCAGCAATACACATGGAAAAAATTAGACTAAATAGCAAAGAAATAATGATAAATGAAGCATTAAAATTAATATTAGTTTCTAGAGACTTATATGTTCGAATTTAACATAGTCTGAAGTTTTTAAAATATTTTTCAACAGACAATGCCATAAATATTTGTATCAGCTTTTTCTTTATATTCTATACAAAATGCAAGCAACAGCAATCATTCTTTTATTTATTAAAACTATTATTAAAATAAATTAACAATATATCTTCTAAAAGCACCAACATTATTCCCCATATTTATACCGACATTGTTGTAATTACTGTAATTCCCAGTGTAACAACAACATCGAAGTCTGCACAGATTATGTCACACATTTTCGGATTGGGGGAGTGCTCCGTCGCTCTGTTGAGGGGATGGTGGCTTTTGGGGGAGCTGGGGGGATGTTGCACTCGTGGTAGCCATGTTACAACATCAATTGCGCGCGCCAGACGACAACAACAATAACAACAACAACAACAACAAATGCGACCCAAAAGAAATCGTATCTCACGGATTGTTGTTGTATCTGCTGCCGCTGTATCTGTATCGCCACTATATATGGGGGAAACTGCTGCATAGAATGAATCACATATGAGTCAAGAAAAAAAATGTCTAAGGGGACACCACGAAGTATTTTCCACATTTACTCCTCCCCCCCAGAAATGAGTGGAGGGTGAAAGAACTATATCTGAAAGTGACAGTATCAATCTGAGGTCATTATCCCAGGGTTTCATAGAAGTACATATATTATTTTCTTTTTTCAAGCTTTTTGTCAGGGAAATATATTTTCCATTTCAAAGAATCTGTTGGTGATCTGTTAAAGTCGGAAAATTATTGGGGTATCATTTAATAAAGTCAAATATTGGGTAGATATTCAAAAGTTCTTAAGATGTACTAAGTTATCTGACAAGTGATAAGGAAAAAACCATTAAAACAAAATTTGTATTCATAAAATAAATATGTTTTATTTCTAAGAAATATATTTTAATTATTTATCACTAAGAAAGATATCTAAAAATCCTTTACCTATTTAGTAAATTATTACGTTTTTACCTTTTCTTCTTGGTATCTCTCTCCTTTTCCCCTCATAAATTGCATAATCAGCTTCCTGTTGTATCTGCATCTGTCTTTTATATTTGTTTCTGTATCTGAGTAGCTCCTCCTCCTCCTCCACTATTGTTCAGATTTGGGTGTCCGCCACCGCCGACGTAGCCGTAGCCGTGGCGAGTGGAGCAAATAAGTGAAAGTCAAATGGTATTGACGCATTGAGCGCTTGAACAAATTAACTGCGCAATGAGCAGCGGCAACAACCACACACGAGTTGTATCTGCAACTATTTGTATCTTTTGTCGAACGTGGTGGGGAAGCAAGCTATTTGTTTTTGTGCTTTTGTTGTATTTTTGCCAAATTAATTTCAGCCTCTCTCTAGGAAGATTATTAAATCCGAAATTGAAAATCGAGAGACCGAGAAAGGGAAACAAGTTTCGATTTATGCAACGCTCTTTTTTTTAGCTATTTATACTTTCATAAAAGTGTTGAATCATGCCGTGAATCTTATCAGCGGGGGAAAGAGTATTTTACAGTTTTTTTTCTTTCTTGATAAGAAGGAGAATTTTAGCTGAGTCAGTCAGTGGAGCTCTGATGAAATACAGAATCGCAACGCGATATCCTTGAATGATAACCGTATCGACGCGATGGCCAATAAAATGCTAATTCACGGATAACGAGAAGCGTGAGCGTGAGCAAATTAACGTAATTAATGCGACAAGATCGGATACGATTTTCGCCCCAAATCGTTTTGTAATTCAAATGTGGCAGGTTCATGTCGATGCCGTGCGATTTGTGGCACTTGTGAGTTAAGCCAAAAGCGAAAACGTTTTGCCGCCAGGTGTTGAAAGCTTGTTGAGTTGAGTGGGAGCCGTGTTTTCTTGGTTTTTATTAACCATTATTGTGTTTTAAAATAGATTAGAAATGTATATATCATTTTAAGAACCCTGAAAATAAATTTAAACTCTTACCAAAGGAACAACCTGATTTTAAATTAGATTTTATAGTTTCACATTAACTTTCATTGCTTTTTTGTAATTTTAAAGGTTTCTTTTTATAAATTTGTCCTCTTAATTGAGTATATTTTTAAATAATAGCTTAAAATTATAAATGTCATAGGATTTTTATTTATTTTAATATTTTGTCATTTGATTTGTAACTCTCGAGTTCAAGCAAATATACTGGCATGAAAGTGTCTTAAAGAGCGCCCCGGCAGGTGTGTTCTGTGATGTTTTGGGGGCGTGGCAACCAGAACTTTCACAAATTAATAACACTTTGGCTCTGGTTGTGGCTCTGGCTCTGGCTTTGGATGTGGATGTGGAGCATCGTCCGGGTTCAACACACTAAGCCGCGACCAAAGACCAAAGACCGGCGACCAGAGCCGAGATTCGAGCTTCGGAGCTTGGAGAGCGGCATTTTAATTGAATTCGCGAGGTGAACAGACAGAGAAAGAGCGGGAAAAAATAAGAGGTTGGGGGGAGGAGGAGGAGGGTAGGGAGCAGATGGCGGACCACAATTTCCAAGAACCCGCCGAACAGAAGATATATTTACTTACTCATGTCGAGGCGAGTGTATCTCTGTATCTTTGTATCTGCCAAGTACGGGGCATAAGCGGACCGTAAACGAGACGACAGGCGCGCAAGCAAATAAAATGAAGGAAGGAAGCAAAATGAGCAAATCGGCTAAATAATAATGAGCAAAGAAGCCAGAGGAGCCTGCAATGGTGATGTGCAGCCCAAGGATGGGAAAAAAGGGGTTAGGGAATATTTGTACAGTTTGGTTTCCAGTTAGAGAAAGGCACAAACAAGATTGATGATTATCTTTAATGAGTTATTTGGAAGGGAATTTAATAAGAAGCAGGAAATGTAAACATTTAAAAAAATCAGGAAACTTTTAATTTATATTACTATTTAATAATAATAATAATTAATTATAAATTACATATTGATTCAATTTAAAATTCAATTTTCTTTTACAAACCGTTTCATTATGTTTTATCCCACGATAAAGATTTGCTTGATTTAAGAGGTTATTCAACTTTTGATAATAATAAATAAATATGAATAACATTTTGTTGTATATATTTAGACAATTATTACGGTTATCACTGATAACTTATCAGTAACAAGAGATTGCTTCTTAAATACAAATTTATAAAATAAACTTTTTAAGTTCAAACCGTTTCTAATTGGTTTGTAATTTTAAATCATTCACTTGTTGAAAAGTTTTAGGTATATTTTTTAATTTAATCAATCTTTATTTCATTCCCTTTTTTCCCCTACTATTTACAAAGTTCATCAGCTTGGAAAAAAGTTCAGTAATTCTTGGCAAGTGGATTGGCGGATTCGAAATCGGGTCTCGAAACTCGTTACTTGGTCAATGGCTTCTCCGCCTAGAAGAGGCTTGGATTTAATCTCTCCTCGAGGGGCAGCAGCTTCAGCTTCATCAGAAGCAGACTGACTGTCTCTGTGTCCATAGTTCACTGTACCCCTTTACCCCTTCAGCCCCCGACACTGCCTTTGTCTGGGCTTCCCTTCTTGGGGGCTTTGGTAATTTGTAAATTGGTTCATAATTCGTTTGTTTGTTTGGCGGCCCCACCCGCGTTCTTCTTTTTTATTTTCTTTCCTACTTTTTCTTACAGAAAATACTAAATAAAGAGGACTTTTAAATGTAATAAGTGGAATAATATTTTGAATTCTTTTTATTCATAGAAGGAACGTCTTTAAAATGTAATATATAATATTTTAAAGCAACGTAAAGCCGTTTAAGTATTCAGACATTTTAGTAGTGACTTAATTTGTGCTAAACATAAGGTTAAAAATATAAATAAATAATGTGGAAATATATTAAAAAATTGGTTTAACTACAATTTATAGTAAACCCTGAAATTGATTACTTCAGTTACTCAGTTTTTACTGTAAAAATATTTAATATTTAAAGCCAACATAATTTCCATAAAGTATTTAAACATTTTTAACAACTTAGGTATTTTCTTAATTTGTGCTTAACATACGGCAAAAATATCTTTAAATATCCTACAATATATATATTATTATTTGGATTGCATGTATTCATTACAGTAAACCCTTGAATGGCTCTTTTAAATCAGTATTTACTGTTTGAATTTCGTAATATTTGAAAGCATCAAAAAGTATAAATATTATAAAAATGCAAAAATATATTTTTATAAGGTTAAATTGTTTTAAAATAACTTACAAAATACATTTAAAAATTTGTCCTAAAGTCAGTCTTTACAGTAAACACTTAAATGGCTCCCTGTAACCAATGTTTACTGTATTCCCCCGCTTTTTTTAGCTTCCTCTCGCCTTTGGAGACATTGCGTTCGTTGGCATCTTTTGTGTGTTTTTTATTTTGTTTTTATTCTTTTTTTTTGGCGGTGGATAAAGGGGGGAGTTTGGACTGGTACCCATCTAAAAGCCAACAAAAATGAAATGGGCACAATCAACTAACTGTAAATACTTTTTGTTTTCATCTTTTTCCTTCACTTTACTTCTTCTTTTGTTTCTCTAAGACGCGTTATAATTTTCTATTTCTCGATTTCTCACGAGACTTTGTCTCATTGTCTCCACGCCTCGGAAATGTACAAGAAATGTTTGATTTGCATATTTTCGACACTCGCTAATTAATAAACGACCAGCGGACAAAATAAACGAACGCTGAAAACAAACAAAGTTTTTACGTTTATTTTTTTTGCACTGAAGCGGAATGTTAAAGGTCAAAAAGCTTCCGACAAGGCAATTAGATCATCCGAAACCAATTTTGTGGTGACTTTGAAAAATCTATTGCGTAATGGCTTAAGTCTGGGATTTCTTTTTTGCGATGGATTATGCTGGGAATGGAACATGTTTTTGAATTGCATAAATATGTAAACATTTAAACGCAAAAGAATTTAATATAAGCTTTATTAGTTCTTTAATTTATTGTTATGTTTTATAATTTTTAAGAAGCTTAAAAAAACAAATACTAATATTTTTTAAACCAAAAGTTTCCTGTGAAATTTCTATATATGTATATTTATATAAGATTATATTGTATACAATTTAAGCCTCCTATAAAAATTATTATTTTATTTTTTGAAAATGTTAGATTTTAATAATAAATTTGTAAGTTTTTGTTAAGTTAAAATACATATATTTATATTCTTAAAATCATAATGTTTACTTTGAAATCAGTTTAAAAATTTATAAAATTTATGTAAGCTTAAAAGAAAGTAGGAAATGTCTTTCAAAACTTTACAAACATTGTGAAAACTCTTTTATAACTTTTAAATTTAATCTAAACATTTATAAAACAATTTATTAGAATATACCATATATAATCTATTTCATTTTATCTATTTTCTTTAACTTTAGGCCAACTTCCATTGGTCTCTATGTCCTTAATAACAGCACTTGTCTGCTATGCTCTTGAGATTTATGCTTTAAAAGTGGAATTAACCCATAAAAAAGAGATCTATAAATTGCAGTAACCAAATTCAGCCTTTCCCTTGTGGCTTAACTTTCGGAACTCTTTTTTTGAATGTGCATTGCGGAAGGAGGTCGCCGAGAAGGTTAATGCCAATTTACGTCAACAAATGCCCAGACATGCCATCTAAATCGAACCAGCCGCCGATCCAAGACTCTGTCTCTCTTCTTGGAGTAGCCAGAGATCAGTGAGAATAACTCAAATAAATAGGAGGGATCGTGCGGGGAAAACGAGTGCATAGAGAAAAGCGGGAAACCCTCTTGTTTCCCCTTGTTTCCTCTGGTACAACCCCTTTTCTCCCCTTCATTTCTCTGCCGTTGTGACTCTGTTTTTCGCCGTCTGTCAGCGAACCTCCTTCGATCGGCAAACAAGCCGAACAAAACGCTTCCTCAACTGCCTAGCGGATTTACAATGGATGCGCAGCCAGGAGGTGGGATAGGGGGCAGTGGAATGCACTGAAAAATATTACCAAAATTAGTACAAATTAAATATGGTATTTATAAATTAAATGACCAAATAATGGGTCTTTTTCAATTAAATAAATAAAAAGAATTGCTTTTTGCTCTAATGATCTTCTAAAATATTTCTTGATATTTAAAAAATATTTCTACACTTTCAGACTTTGTAAAACCCAGATACCAACTCCTTAATGCCTTAACCAACCCAAAAATATCTTTAAAATTAATTTCTCTCCGTGTAAACCAACCAGTTGGGGCGAGGAGAAGGTCGGGCCTGGATTAGACTCAGAGAGTGCGTCGCGGAATGGAGTGGAGTTTGGCTCGGTTCGGTTCAGTTCGGTTCGGTTTGGTATAGGATGGAATGCTTCGCTGGTCTCGGGGGCCAGAAATTGGCAAACAATAAAAGCCGTCAAAAAGTGCAGCCAACAGCAAATAGGAAAAGCAATAGCCAGGGAAAAACAGAGAAGCGGGGCGGCGAGAGAAAAACAGTTTGAAAAGTTGATTGTTTAGTTGGAGTTGGAGCATAAAAAATGTTAGCTACACACAACAACGAAAAAAATAATACAACACAATAAGAAAAAAAAGAAGCACAAAACCAAAACAACAGCAAACGAAAGAAGAAGAAAAAGCACAAAAAAGTGGAGCGTCGATTGGAGTTGCAGAGAAAATGGTTTTCCATCACAGTGAGAACAAGGATGGAATGGGTATGGGTATGGGTGTTGGGACGATATGGCGGACAGAGGGAGTGCTTGACTGTGGGTTTGGGTTTATATATTGTCGAGAACGGGGCTTAGCTTTCTCAGGAGATGCCTGAACCTTGGCCCAGACACATGTATGGACCATTATCATATTAGCGTGGTAACAAAGAGGGGAAAAGGGTGACCCCTAATCGATATATTGAGTCAGAGATGAGAGTTACTTATATCTTATATACTAGGAAAATCTTTTTAGACATTTTAAGTTTTAGGTACAAATTATCCAAGGTGATCAGCAAATAATAGCTAACACACTTCATTTTCTACTCTTCTAATTTAATAATTTTTTTAACTTGAAATCTCTACCATTTACATGGCTATCCATTCACGCTGTCATCTCTAGATACTTGGGACTTGGTGAAAGATACATTTCAGCTCTTGTCAGAAAGCAGGCACTGGCCGAGTCTTGGGCATGGAAAAACAGACAAATGTGACGGAAGAAAGCGCCTGGAGTGGGGCTTCCAGAGGGGCCAAAGAGAGTCTTTCGAGACCGAGGCAACTGCCGTTGACTGACTGACATTTTTTTGCGCTTTTTTTATGGTTTATTTCGTTTTTTTTCTTATATTTTATTTTTGATGACGACGCTGGCCGAAGTGTGGCCTGACAAATGCATAAAACTCGAAGCTCACCGAGAGATATATGTATATATATATATGTTTGCTCGGACCCAGGCTGTCGGGGGAAAACGGGAACTGATCATGAAGATCTCCTCCGAGAGACTGGGAACTGAGATGCGATGCAGTCTCTCGGGCTCAAGTTGAAGTTGAAGCTGGGAGCATTTTGCCAGTGATTTGCTGCTGACAACAACAACAGCAACAACAACGTGGACGTTGTAGCAATTGAATTTTTGCACGTCGCCCATGAAGTTGTTTGTTTGCCTGGCATCGCTTGGCTCCTCAAAAAACCTCTACCCAGCATGGGACACTGAAAGCAAATTTAAAATGCTTAGTGAAAATTTGGTTAAAAAGCTTAGGAAAACGACAGAATATAAATACTTTAAGCTCTTGAAAATCTATTAAGAAATTAAAATAATCTAAATATCCACAACACTGCTCATATTTATTAAGTACATGTTCTGTATACTTTATATATACGACAGATATCACTAGGGTCTTTTTAAAACCGTCCAAAGTTTAGAGCCCAAACAAGCTATAAATATTCCAACAATTTTGTTAGGTTTCAAATTCAGTGTAAAGATGATGGATCTTATGATTTAATATTTTTGTTCATTATTTTGGACTTATTCGTAGGGATTTTAAAACCCCTACAGGTTTCTTAACTTCCCTGTATATTTGGAAATTACAAAATATTTGTACTTGTATTTAAAAATATGTGATTTCTTTTTTAGAGTCCATCGACCTCTAAAAAAAACTAATCCAGGCTTTAAGACTAAGTATATAAAAGAAATACAAACAAATAATAATAATATAATATAATATAATTCTTATTCTTGTTTAATATAATTTCTTTGTAAAACGATTCAATGCATAACAAATTTTCATAAAATATTTTGTAATTTAACTATCCATTTTCCCGGTGCATCTTTATTGTTGCCGCTGCACTTGGATGAAAAATTGTAGAAGCTGTTAACGAAAAACGGCAACAACAACAACAACAAGATTTTGTTGTTTGCACGCCTGATTGTGTTTGTTGTTGCTGGATTTGCGCATATTTATGTTGGCTTTGAGTTACCGTTAGACGGTTATATGGCGGATTACATTTGGCGCTGCTGATGGCAAATTATCTGTGCCACAGTGGAATAAGAGTTAAAAGTCGACGGCGGTAGGATTTGGTGGGGATTCGGTGGTGGGGTTCGGTGGGGCAGAAGTCCAGAATGTGGCCATGATGACGATGATTGAGTTTGCCGTTTGCAGCGCAAAATGGATAATGGAGTTTTACTCTGTGCCATCTGTCCATCTCTGGCTAATGCATCCTCTTATTTATGTATCTTTCTAATTGACTATCAATCTATAACATTCCATTCTGAAGCTAGCGATAAATCTACTTTATAATCCTGACCATGTTTTGAGTTAGCTTGAGGAAACTCTTTCAGATTGATTTAACTATCTTGGGAGCTTAGAGAGGTGAATGTTTTTATGAATTTTTCATTGTGGAATGTTTAAAACAAAATCATTTTCGATTTCTTAAGGCGTTTTTAAAATATGTCAATGTTATTCCCAGTTATTTAGAATTTAAAGTTTAGACCATAATTTTATGCCTATGCTTTATACTTTATCTATACACTATAAAAATACACTAAAAAATGGTAATTGGAAAATTTGGTTTACCATTTGCCTTCTGCTTTGTTAAATTTAATTTTTTCATAAGTATCAGTATTAGAAAATCAAGTTACTATATATCATCATAATTATATAACATCTACATTTGTATTGGTTGCACCAATGAGTGTTGCTCAATAAGTTCCTAGCTACATTTGTGCAGTTTTGAATGTTTGGAAACATGTTCTTAGCTACATATTTCATCTGCTTTCTGCAATGTTTCATTTAATTTAATTTAATTTTATTCAATTTTTTGTTTGCCAGCAGCAATGAGTGTTGCCACATTGAGTCTCTTCACCCTGCCTTTATCAGTGTTTAATGTATTTATTATCATATATTTAAGCATAATTAGACCAAGTAAATTAGTTATAAGCCTGGATACCTGGGGGTATCTCACCGTCCATCACACTCGACCTCAGCTTTCCTACATGTCCTATTAGTAAATTATGTTTAATTCAGCATCATTTCTTTTCTGCCACACCATTTATAATCCATTCACTTCTCCGTGTTTAATTGCGGTCAATTGCCAGCAAACAAATTGGGATTCCCATTCCCATTTCCATTTCCATTTGTGCCCTA
Organism: Drosophila bocqueti; assembly: GCA_018151655.1. Taxonomy (NCBI): domain Eukaryota; kingdom Metazoa; phylum Arthropoda; class Insecta; order Diptera; family Drosophilidae; genus Drosophila; species Drosophila bocqueti. The sequence continues at coordinate 8,426,678 of JAECXF010000230.1, forward strand.
AAAACAACTGGTAAGACCTCCTGGGGGATAAGCAAACCAAGGCTAATGATACAACCATCTACGAATTTTTTTTCCTATGTGGTGTGAAAATCTGCCATCGATTTGGCCGCTTCGCTCCATTCAACTTTCAACTTAACATTTTTTTTTTGCGCGACTTTCGCAGCAAGTGACACACAAAACATACTGAGAGAAATAACAAAAAGGAAAGGCCTGCGCTGGCTTTATAATATCATGTATATATAAAGACCAGACCCCTCCTCGCGCACCCATCTCCAACTGACTTTTTGACGCTCATTTCGCACAGAGACTTTCAAATGGCTAAGACTCAAAGTCTGGCAAAACGTTGACTTGGCCTGGCCATTGGCGATCTTTGCAGTGAGCTTTGAAATTCGAGTATCGGGTATTTGTTTCTGGCTCTAAGACTCGCAAGACTATTGCCCATTATTATCTCTTGGCTTGGCTCTTTCTGTTAGCCGCCGATGTTGTTGCAGGTAATTGTTGCCGCTTTTTGGTTTGTGTTTTATTGTCGTTTTTAGCTGTTGTTTTGTTTTTTTTTTTATTCGGTTTTGTTTCGGTTTTTGTTTTTATTTTTGTTTTGGTTTTTGTTTTTGCTTTGCCCGACGTCGGCATCTGAAAAGAAGGTCGCACAAGGTGGTCCACCATCCACATCGAGGTGAGCCGTTATCGTTACTCTAGCTTTTTGAGTTTTCAGACCAGTCTAGGTGGGTTTTTTAACTTGTTTTGATTCGAATTGTGTGTATTTTTGGATTATTTTTGAAGATTTAAAGACGGGTTTAAAAAGTTTTTAAGATTACTTTAAAGTCTTATAGGTTCTAAGCCAATAATTGCTTTATAAAAGTTAAAGGAGGCCTAGTTAATTTTGTAAAATGAAAAATAGATACTATTGGAGTTTAAAATGTAATAATTACTGAATAAAATGTTTAAATAAATCAATTTTTAGGTCATTATATGCAACCCCTTTATAGTTCTGTTGATTATTTGTAATTCTTATTGATTCTCAGCAAGCAATTTCTTCATAAAAATTAAAATAGCGATTTTTATAAGGTTCAAATAATTTTGTAAAATCGAAGATACTGTAGTAAGTTATTATTGGAGTTTAAGATTTAATAGTTAGAAAGTAACTGTATAAATACTTGATTGTTTAAGTCAATAAATATGGTTAACCTAACATGGGCTTATGTCATTCCTTAAAAAATTCTCAATTACTATAATTTTTATTTCCCAGAGCATTCCTAGTTCGTTTCTCGCCAAACTAGGCTTTCATCTTGTATTATTTTCGTTTCATTTGTCTTTAAAATTAATGTGCCAGATTTGAAAACCTGTAACGTCAGCTGGCTCAGTGTCCGAGACTCAGTCGCAGTTTCTGTCTCCGTTTTTCTCATTTTTTTTCTGGCTTAGAGCGGAGAAGTTGACGAGTTAACTGAAAGAAACTAAACTGAAAGAATTGCCCCGGCTACCCAATCTCCCCGACTTTTTCTCTGGCAGCTGCAATTGATTTTCACTTGGATTTCGGATTTCTTTTTTCACAAACTTTTTGGAGATCTCTCTCGGAGAGTGCCAGAGACTTGCCCCGTTTTCCTTGCCTGTCGCTCACTTTTGTGTTTGGCATTGACGATTTTCTTTGTTTTTTGAGCTGGGAAAGGGAGTGAGGGAGTGGGTTAATCGGGCGAGCGGGGGTTAAGTCAGGGGTCTCCTCGTCACACTATGATATTTGTCTCTGCTTCGGCTGCCGTGTTTTCGGTTTTTGCAAATTTTTTCATTTGGCAAATTGCTTTTGGAGTTGAAGCGTAGGTGCCTTGCGAATTTGGCCAATTCGGTGATTTTTTTCCTCTTCCCTCTTCATTTTCGGTTGTCTGCATAATTGAATTTGTTTGTTTTCGAGGTCATCGCAAAAGCCTGAAACTGAACTTTACCGCTTTGCGAAATCGATCGTTGGTTTTTTTTTTTGCCGATCTTAGATCGCTGCTGTTGTCAATCAAAAAGTCAAATTCCAAACTGTCAAAGGTGCGCAATTTGTCTCTCAACTGCAATTGAGATGAAAAGCGAATGTGACATGGTCAGTGCTGGCAGCGCTGCTGGAAAATGCAATAAGGCGGCAGAGAATGCAAGGGGATTGGATCGAATGGGAATTGCGCATACGCCGCGTGTGTCTCCACACAACTGATAGATCGGATAGAGCCGGTAATAAGCCGGTGGTTGGTTGCATGGCCACAACAATCGACAATCGACAATCGCCCATTGACAGTGCAGGAATGCCGCCCCGAATATGACAATCGCGAATAAGCCCAACTATATGTCTAACTTGAGTTATTAACCCATTGGAAAAAATGTATAAGAGAGGGTACAAGGTTGAACGATTCTGCTCAAAGCAGATAAGTTCTTTGACATGTGAAAGAAATATTGTTTAACATTTGTATTTTATAAAATACAAATAAATACTAAGAGTATATTTTTATAGGTATTTAAACCATTGTTTTAGAGGTATATGAAATAATTGTAAGAAATCTTGAGGGTTCTTTATTATAACTTAATAATTATATAAAAAACTTGCGTTTCCGAAACACCATTAAAATTATTTAAACAATTTTAAACCTCACCAATTATGACACAACAAATTTGTATTTATAAGATCTCTAAACCTTCTCTTCTTAATGAATTTATGTTTATAAAATCTTTAAATTTCTTTTCCTTATTACATTTTCTACATCGAATAGTCGTAGTTCCCCCTATTAAAAAGATTTACTATATTTAATCAAATCCTTTTTTAATTTTCCCCAAATTAATTAAATGTTCAACTCATTCCCTAAAAAATAACATGATCCTTAACCAAAATACTATTAATTCACTCAGTTCCCACAGCCACAAACGCACATATCTTGAGCTCTCCCAGGGGGTTAATGGTTGTTGCTCCTGACAGTTTACAAGTTATTCAAACGCAAATGTTTAACAATAAGCAAATAATTCTCGGTGCACATGTCACACAAATCAAAGAGCCGGCCCAAAAGGTGGCCAACTCCCAAAGGGCCAACTCCATTTCGGCCAACATCCATTCAATTGCTATGCAAATCAAAGCAAGCTGCGTAATGAGCCGCAACCGTAACCGAATCGGAATCGGAATTCAAAACCCGAAAGCGAAGGGGGAATCGCTGGGAGTTGGTAAGCAAGAGCATAATACATACATCCATGTGTGCCCCGCACAGTTTGCCACTTGACTTACATGTGTTCGGCGCTGATTGCTTTAATGGGTCACCACTGTACTAGTTGGGACAGATGTATGTGCTAACGGTAAACTGGTTTCAATGGATCGCACAGCAAACACCCTGTGCAGACGCAGACATAACACAGAGTGCACTCTAAGAAAATTGAGGCTTATCTTAGGGTTTCACTTCATTATTAGGAGAGTTTTGTACTTTAAGAGTGATGTTAAAAATTGGTGTGCATTGAAGATCTTTTACAATTTTAAAAATTATCTCTAACCCTTAGTTTTGATATTTTTTCCAAGTGTAATACATAACACACAATCCAACAAACGCCAATTGCCCAATGTCTCTCACAAGCTGACCCAAACGTCGCCCGTCGATGGGCTTTCATGACATATTAGCAAAGGTTTTGGCTGCTGCCTGCCATTTATGTTATAACTGCAATGGCCGTTGATTTCATTTAGGGCCAGGCCAAGCTAATCGCCGGGCCTTTGCTGCAAGTATTTCCAGTTGTTGCCACTCAGCAGCGGTCGTTGCAGTTGCAACATCCATTGCCTTGTGTCACGATCCTGAAGGCGAGGAAATCAAACGAAATAAAAGTCGACGCGGGCGCATATGTGAGGAAAACCCCAAAGAAAAATTAAGAAAAATGTAAAGAGTAGAGGAAATACTCTTCAACTAAATACTATAATTAAATTAAAACATCTGTAAAATATTTATGTATATTGATTATAAGATCTTACACATTTTCTTCCTTAAAGATTTATCAACCCATTTTCTATATAGTTATTTTCATTGAATTTTTTGCATAATATATACATAGGTATTCATTTTGCTAAGACTAAGACTAAACCTAAGTTTACTGTAAATACTTTTCGAACTATTTGGTTAAAACAATTACAAAATTCAAACCTCTGTAAATTACATGCTGTAAAAAAATTTCAAACCCACTGAATATTTCTTTATTCGAAGTTAATTTAAAAATAGTATTATTAAATAATATAAACAGGTTTCAATTTTCTGCAAAATTGATCAAATATTTCCCAAAAATATTACGCTACCTTTTTTTGTTTCTGAATATTAAGTTACTTCCAGCCCGAAGAGGTGGTATTAACTTACAATTTTCTCAGCAAAAATCCTCCTTTAACCTTTTATGGAAAATTATGCCATATATAAATGCCCCCATTTAAGGGTATCGGAAAAGCCCAGTCAAATCTGTGAAGGTGCCATGCGGAGTTATGGTTATGTGAACAAGCAACAACAACTGCAACTTGCAACTTGGCAACAGCAACAAATATCGCATTGAAAATCGCTGCAAATGAGGCAGCGTGAAAAATGCGCGACTGTCGAAATTGTTTCTGGAAATAAGAAGAAAAAAAGGCAGAAATATCAACCAAGTAGCAGCGGCAGCTGCCCAAAAGGGGGTTAGTGGGGGCGAGAGGGTAAACACTTGCAATCGGTTGAGCATTCACATGGGAAAACGACGGGCTGCAGTCAACAGTCAGCAGGTTGCCGAGCCCAGCAGCAGCGGCATTAATATCTGCTGCAACTGCAACTGCAACGGCAGCGACAGCGGCAACATTTTGACAGCTCTGGCTGGAATTGCAACTTTATTTCACTTTTCGTCCAGCAACTATTTTCAACAATATTTTTCCACCAAATGTCACTGGGGCCAAATGTGACATAAGAGAGAAAGGACGCAGGGACAGTCCAGGGGTCATGAGGAGGAGCTCGATTTCAGGGCTTAACAAGAATTTATTTTCGAGGGTTCATGAAACAAATTTAATTTTGTTGTAGAAAACAATAGTAATAATTAAATTTGTATTTTTTTTAATATTTTAGGGACGTTCTTTAGAAGGGATAGAAATTATGTATGCTTACTTTAACCTGAAGGCCTTAGTCGGTCTTAAAAATAATAAGAATATTTGTTGCTTACTTAAATTTATATTTATAAAATATTTCAGAGGTTTTGTTGAAGAGGTATGCAAATTATTAATGCTTATATTAATTTGGATAAAATAATATTTATTTTCAAATGATGTAAAACCTCCTCGACTTCGAGTCTGAAAATAACATTCAATTACTCATTGGATATATATAGGTCGTTGCTAACAAAAACTCTCTTTGTAAATAAATTGGTACAATTTATGTAATAAAAATAAAAATATAAATGCATCAAATATTAATATACAAGAATCAAATTATAAATTGGTTTAGTTTTAATTTCAGAAACATAAAAATAATTACTATATTTAAACTTCTCCTTAATTAGAATATGCTTAATTTTTTCAATTATTATTTAACTAGTATATTATTCAATATTCTTTCCAAATTCTTCTTAAATTAAAGTTAAATAAAACCTCTTTTATAAATAATTAAATTGTTTATCTAATTTTTATTATACAGCTTACACAATATATTACAGAAACTTCACTCTAATTAATAAAAAACTCTACAAATTTAGACTTCCTCCTTGTTGCACCTGTCCTGTCTATCTAATAGAGTTATAACTGAATGAAAATGAATGACCATTAATTTATCTACCGTTCGGGCCAGTCTTTTCCACCTCAAGCCGCGAAGAGAGTATGATATTATTCAAAAATCATTTGCCAAAGGCAATATGTTGCATGCGTGGTCTATTTAGACTCGAAGCAGGTTAGCAGTTTGCGGGTTGCGGGACATATTTGTCATGCGTGGCCAAAAAATATTCCCACGTTCAATTTTTTGTTTGCGGGAATTTTGTCTTTTCTTTTTCCTTTTATTTTTTTTTTCTGCAGCTTTTTGCTTAATTGAATTCATTTTGGCCAAGTGAAAATGTAAAGAGATAAAGTCGAATAAAGCAAAATGTGAACTAGAGCCAAGTCGAGCTGGTGAAACCATTTATCATTATTGGCAGAGATCGTTGGCCATATTTAGTCGTATTTATTGGCAAAACAAATTGATTAATTGATCTGGCATTTGCATGCTGCTCTCGTCTTAATGAGAACTTGACGTCTCATTGAGAACTGTTGCCCCCAGTTTCATTCCAGATGATCGATGAATGAATGCAAAAGGTGCTGGAACGAATGAATGAATGAATGTGCAGGGGGTGCCAAAAAAAATATACCAGAGACTGTGCACTGTAAGAAATAGCTAAATATTAAAAGGTTAGGGTAAAAAGTTGGATTTTTTTGAAGAGAATAAAATTAATGTATATCTTGTATGATCAGTTCTGGAGATGTAGCTCAAGAAACTTTATAAACCCTATGAGTTGTTGGGCTTAATTTCTTTAAAATGTGTACTATTTACTTGAAAAATGTAACTCACATTTTCTGCCTGTGTTTTCTGGAGTGACCCCATCTGTATCGACTGCGTAACGTCTCGACTTGGTAGCCCAGAAATCGATGTCAGGGACAGTTGAAAGCCCACGAAACTCGCCTGCCTGCGTGCCTTGACTGTCTGTCCTCTCACCTGCACTCGCTCACCTGCGATCTGAACTCTGCGCACTCATTAATCATGGCTTTGGGTCTTGAGAGCTCAGGGAGAGAGTGCCAAAGGCAGATGTTTTGGTTTACGATCAGGGGAAAAACTCGGTACAAGTGCGCTCGAAGCGCCATAAAAATAAGAAAAATATATGCTGGCTGCTTGCTTATTTGTTTGTTGGCCATGTTTTTGATTACATAATCCAAACAAATCACGAGAAAGTATAACAAATTTTGATTGAAGTCGCTGATGAGATACTCTAATAGATGGAGAGAGGAGAGTTTGTATTTGAATTCAAATTTATTTTAAATATATAATATAATTTGAACCCCAGAGAAATTTTTAAGTTATTTAGAAACTCTTGAGCTTAAACGTTTTTTTACCGAAATAAATAGTATTTAAAAAAAAAATACTTGAAATGTATAATTCTCTCCTTAAAATATGGCATTAAAATTCATATAAACTATACTTAAATATAATATTAATTAATATTTGTATTAAATACGTCTCCCTCCATGCAAAACGCACCTCTAACTCCATTTACCCGCCCACAAAATCCATTTTCCAACCGATTCGATCAGCAAATGTTACCTTCAAATGCGGTTAGGGGAGAGTCTTTCGACATGAACCCACCGGAGGCTTTCGCCGGAGCCACTCGAGCCTTGTGTGTTAATGTCTCTAACTGGCCCGGGGGTGTCCGTGGTGCAGTGCAGCCGTTGCGTTGGCTTCCGGACAAGGCCGCTTCGAGATTTGTGGGGGATTTGCTCTATAAAAGTGAAGCCACAACCTGGCAAAATCATCAGTTCGACGCTTTGGCTCATCTCCATCAGGTCAACATGAAAGTCTTCGTCTGTTTGCTGGCTCTGGGAGCTGTGGCCCATGCAGGATTCATTGGAGGAGCAGGTGGCGGCGGCGGTGGAGGCTATGGCGGTGGCGGTGGCTATGGAGGTGGCTCTCCCCATGGCGGCGGCGATGGAGGCTATGGCGGTGGCTCTGATCACGATCATCATCATGGAGGTGGTGGTGGTGGCTCTCCGCCCGTCAAAGTCATCAAAGTGATCCACGAATCCGCTCCAGCTGGTGGCGCAGGAGGCTGGCAATCAGGTGGAGGCGGTGGCGCTGGAGGCTGGCAATCAGGAGGAGGCGGTGGTGCAGGAGGCTGGCAATCAGGAGGAGGCGGTGGCTATGGGGGTGGCGGCTCCCATGGCAGTGGTGGCGGCCAGGAGATCAAGATCATCAAGATCATCTCGCAGCAGGCATCGGCTGGCGGTCATGGCGGCGGCTATGGTGGCTCATCTGGCGGTGGTGGATACGGCGGCGGTTGGTCTTCGGGTGGCTCGTCCGGTGGCGGCTGGTCGGCGGGAGGTGGAGCTGCTGAGGCCCCCACGGCTGTGAAGATCATCAAAATCATATCCGAGTCGGACTCTGGAGCTGGTGACTCTGGCGGTTGGTCCTCTGGCGGTGCTCCCGGTGGTGGTTGGTCTTCTGGAGGAGCCTCCAGCGGTGGCTGGTCCTCGGGTGGAGCCTCCGGTGGTGGCTGGTCACCTCAGGGCGGTGGTGCCGGCAGCTGGTAATTGTGATATTCAACCCATAACCACCTCTCCATTATTGTCATTGTCCTCATCTCCATTTCCATTCCCTGTTAAAGCTCCATTCCACGATATATATTTGTTGAATAAAAACTTTTCTGTTTGATCGTTTCCCAAAAAAGGAGTGTTTAATTTGCCAAAACTCTAGCAGCAAAAAAAAGGAGCAGCAACCCAAGAAATCCTTTTACAACTTTTCAATTTAAAACAGAAAACTCTGGAAGGAAAATACATGGAAAAACACCCAACCATTCTCTCTCCCGGCTCTCCTTTTCCCTCTAAGAAGCACACTTAAGCGTTAAGTAATAAAATGCAAGCAAAGCTGGGCAAAAAAAGGAGCAGCCAAGAAGGGACTGGGTAGAAAAAAATTACGGAAAACTGTCGGAAAATATGTAAAATATCACTTTTGACTAGCCGGGAAAGTCTAGCCACCCCCAAGGAGCCAGTTTTTCGCGCAGCGGGTGGCAAAAGTGGGCGTGGACGGAGGGTTGGGTTGGGTTTTCATTGGGTTGCATGTATAAAAATATATATTTTCCATATAAATCTAACAAAGGACGTGTTCGGGTTACTTGATTAGGGCCAGGCCCAGGAGTGGGCAAAAAACATTTTCTTCGCTTTTCTTTTCTTCTCTGTTTTTTTTTATTATTTTCTGGGTGGCAGAATGGAGTGCCTACGAAAAGGATAAAGGACAGGCTGGGTACTTTTTTCGGTTTCCCTGAACATTCACACAAAGAACGAACTCTATACACACCAATAAAGAAAAGTGAGCAATTTGTTGCCGAAGATATGATAGGTTTGATTTTCCGTATTGATTTATTTCCACACAAAAGGGAAGTGTATATATATTAAAGATATACATTTATTTTGTTTTCTTTTGGGCATTTTCCATTGAGGGAATTGCGCAATTTTTCGGCCGAGAAGAATTATAAAAACAATCATTAAACATATTTATTCTCTCCCACTCAATAGCCATCAACTTGTTGCCGGGCATTGTAAACAAAACAAACATTTGGAGGAACATTCCAAGGGGGCGCACACACAGACATTACTTAATATTCATTCTTGGCTCCGAAATACGAATCGGCATCTCTAAACAAATGCTGAAACGAAATAATTTTTATGAGTTAAATGGAAGAATGTTTTCCATTGAATTGCAAACAGTTTTGGGGATCTATAGAATCAAGATTTATTTTTGTAAAGTCGTTGAGGGTATTTCTAATTTGATTATGAGCTTGTGGAATATATACCTACTAATATTATTTAAATATGTATTAAGGTATATTTTAAAGATTAAAATAAAGCGGTAATATTGATTATTTTACAAAGAAAATGGGTTATAACCTTATATAAGAAGTGAAGTGAAGGCAAATACCAAAATATATTAAGAATTAAGTTTAAAATTTGCTGACAATTTGTACATTTTATTAATAATTAATACAAAATAATTTCTATCAAAGTAGAAATAATTCTTATATATTTTTCGTATACAATCTTACATCTTATATATTTTTAATATATACTTTCTCACTGCATACAAAATAAACTTAATAACAAAGAGTATCCCAGTTTTCTCTCCCTTCTCATGCCTTGATTATATTTGTCTTGGTGCTTCTTTCATAAAAAAATTTGTTATTATTTTAATTTTACTTATTGACTGATTGCTGGCATTGTTGTTCGTCGGAGCTTCCAGCACGTGCAGCGCCGCCAAAAAAGTGGAAAATTGCGTGTTTACCAAAGAACAACAAGGCGCGGGTGAAAAATCGGCGTAGTGTCGTGGGTGGAAACTCTGTGTGGCTGTCTTTCTGTCTGTCCTGTCCCCTTTGTCAGCTGATGAAGAGTCAACTGCCTTTCGCCTCTCGTCTGTGTTGACTGAATCGCTTTTCAAGTGTGTTTACTGTGGGCGCGTGTGCATCGCCGAATCCCGCCGAATCAGAGCATCAGGAACATCAGAAACATCAACAAACAAATGCAGAAAACACAATCAATGAGGCAAAAGCAAACAGTTTAAGCGCCCCTCGGAAGTCGTTATTAAGAACTTCACCCGCACCATTGGACTGGATTCTGGATGAGCACCTCAAACCTCAACCAAAAGTAATTTCGATTTGTCTGGCTGATATACTCTCCTATATACATTTGATATAAAAGGGATGAAGCGCCAGCGTTTCTCATCGATTGAGTTCATAAAAAAATGCTTGACGGAGGTTGACAGATCAGAAAATAAAGCTTTATTTATTCGTATAATGAATTCTGAAATGCTATGATTAAGTTTTGTGATAAAATTGCGGGAGTTATGAAAAATAATTCGGGTTTCTGGTAGTTATTATTCAAGGAAAAAAAGATTTAAGGCTTAAGAATTTCTGAAAAGTCTGTATTTATTATTATTATTAGTTTTATTATATATTTCATCCAGAAATAAATTTAAAATTCTGTTTAAACTCAATTTCATGCCTACAAGGATTATTAAATAAGAAAAGGTGGATGGAAAATCCCAGAAGCTTATTTGAAAATCCGTGAAAATTGCTTGGAAATTCCCTTCCCCCTCTACAGTGTTATAATAACATCTAGCAAATTGACCATCCATCACATCCCCTTTTCAATTGCCGTGATTTGTTATTGTCTACTTGGTTAGTTGAGTTTGGAAATTGGTTTGATTTACTCAACTGACGGGGTGTCACCCGGTCCTCCTGGCTCACCAAGGAGTCTGTCTGGGCTAGGACTACGAATGGCCCACTATTTTCTCTTGCCCCCTTTGGCTGGCTGATTTTCGTCTGGTCGACGACACCGTCGTCACCATTACCATCAACCGGATCGTCGCCGAACTCTCGGGTCTTCCAGACGTGCGCGCCGCCGTTGTCGCCATTAACTGTCCCGGCGACGCCTCCACTGCCACAGTCAGTACCAGTGCCACCAGTGCCAGTGGCAGTGCCACCCATCAGCAACCATCGCCATCACAAGTTGTCGTCTCATCGATTTCCCCGCCTGCCCCTCTCAGCAACCCATTTCTCTGTCGCCTTTGTTGGCTGCCAAAACACAGAAACAGAAAAAGGCAACGAAATCGTTATATGGCCAAGGCAGGGGAAAACTTTTAGCTAAAAAAAAAATAAAGTAGAAAAGAAAAATAAAGAACACGAAAAGTGCATGGCAATACAAAGGCAAACAAACAAATATTATTACTAATTTATACTCGAATATTTTCCCTAGCACCCTTTTTTCTTTCCTCACAAAAGCAATTTCTTTTTCCAAGCTGTCTTTTAGCTAGTTAGTATTTTTTTCAAGAACTTTTTCTGGGTTTGGGTGTTTTTAAGCTATTTATTTTGGATTTACCAAGAGAGTTGAGAAACTGGAAGGGATTAAAGATTCAGTTAGCGTGCATCTTTTTATAGATTTAAAATTGTATAATAGATACAAGTTGGAAGCATTTAATATAAATATTTTGCAAGCCCTCTTAAGTAATTATTTGCTAACACAAAGTCTCATGTATTCTTCGCAGAAATATTATTATTATTTATTTAGAATTGAATAAAAGTTACAAGAAAGCAGCATTGAATTCAAAATATTTTCTAAATCCTTTTTAGTAATTATTTGCTAGCACAACCTGTCATGTAAAAATATCACTAAAACTGGAATGTAAAGCCTTTTAGTTTCTCTATTCAATATCCCTGATAAGTACCCCTTCTTTATTAAATATAAAATTATTTTTAAAATATATCTAAAGAGTATCCTTTAGCCATTTTCACCTGCCTGTGTTCGGTTGTCGTTAAATGTTTTCAGGTGCGCACTAAGTGATTTCTGCTGCGTGCCCGCCTGCTCCCCCATCCAACGAAGTACTCATCAGTGTCTGGGCCAGTCATAAGTAATTTATCAAGATACAAAATTGCAGTTGCCCGGCGACAAGCGTCGCCTTCTGTCAATGCCAATCAGTGGCGGGGCGGTGTGAAGTATGAGTGAATGTGAATGCGAACGTGAACGAGTGCCGGCATGAATGATATCCAAGGCATTTGTCAGGTGGACGCGCACTCAAGTCATGCCAAATGTCAGTCAACAATTTGGGTTTTTGGGTGGTGCTGCAGGAATGACCAAAGGCAGCAGGATGGCCCATAATTGGCCAACTGCGATTGCTATCCTATTTCATTCGATAAGTCGGCCAGATTGGTTGGGGGAATATCGGGTTCGGTGTCAATTTAATCGAAGTCAAGGGGAAATGATTGAGGGGAGGAAGGTCTGACTTATGGACATCCTGTGATTTATTGCTTATACCTGCAATGTGATATCATTGAACAAGTTGAGGGTGGCACTGCCTTTTTTTAGTTTTTTTTTTTTGGTTCAGATTATCCCGTAGGTAATTGAGTTTGAAGTTGGGTTTAAATTAGGGCTTTGAGGGGTGGGAAATTAGGTATTAAATAATAAATATATAATAATAATATGTAATAAATAATAATAATAATACATAATAAAAAAGTAGAGTTTTTAAGAACTCCAAAATGGTTCCAAAAGTAAGGAAAAAAGTAATCGTAACTAAAAAATCTACATTTAGCACATTAAATTCTTTCAGAAGCCTTTTTATGGGGCTTTAGGTTTAAATGATACAAATTTTATGTTCACATAAATAAATATTTTAAACATTAACATTTCTAGTTAAAATCAAATTTCTTCTTAGAAATTATCTTATATTATTTTATTAATTTTCTTTTTATAACCATTTCCCATCTTAGTAATCCTTTCCATTCCAAATTGTTCCTTTTCAAGTTATTATCCTCTCGAGACTGGCAGCAAGTCACAGTTTCCAACAAGTAATTTGGGCCACACGGAAAATTCTCCACATTCATCTTATGGTAATTCACAGAGTCCAAGTAGAGACATCCCTTTGCTCTGTGTCCCTCTTCCCACTCAATTACAATGCAAACTATCAGCAATAAAGGCAAATTTCCATCACCCAAAGGGAAGAAGGATTTTCCACAGGCGCATATGTGTGTGTGTGTGTCTGTGTGAGCCCGAGAATTGTAATAATTTTTGTGTGCTTTATTTTGTATGTGGGTCATGTCCTTATGAAATATTCAAATGTCCTGAATTACGTATTTATGCCATTTCCACTCTTTTATTGTTCGGCCTTCCATTTCCCAAGCAAATCCTTTCACAACAACAACTCACACACAACAGGAGCAAGAAAAACACGAAAATCCAATTGTAAATGCGTAAATGTGAGTGTGTGTGTGAGTTGGGAAGGGTGTTTGTGTTTCAATTCCGTTATTGAAAATTGACCAAATATGTGTGTGAAAGCAGAAGAAGGACATGCAAAGTGATTCCCCTGTTTATTTTATTTTATTTTTTTTTGGGTGGGAAAATGGGAGCGAATTGGAGGAAAATCGAGGGAAAAGGGAAATGGAAATGGACTCGGATGAAGGCAACAAAGCGACAATGACAGCAACAAAAGCAGAGGCAATAAAACACACACGAGGGCATAAAAACAAATAAATTGGTAACATTTTCACAACACACACTCGCGCACGCACACCCACAGCGCCCCACGAATACACACGGACATTGGTAAATCCGCAACGGAAGTTGTGCTTTTAAATCGATTTTGATTGATTTTTCTCACTGCCGGGACATGCCTTTAGGGCACACACACATACGCAACCTTTCCGGGGCTTTTCCGGACCTTTCCTCTCCCCCTCGCCCTCTGTGTGTGCCAATGGTTGTGTAAAAATAAAATCAAATTGTAAATAATCGAGTCGCAATCGTCGCCTGTTTGTATCAAAATATAAACGTATATATGATGATGCATACACAGATAGAAAAATTAATCCCGAATGGGCACGATTTCGGCCCAAGACCGGATGTTCTTAATCTAAGTATGAACGTACTTAATATTTTTGTCATTTAATCCCGAAACGGGATTAATTCAAGCATTTTTAGGCTTATTTTGCCATTTTAATCCCAAAACGGGATCGATTTAACCATTTAACCCCGAATTGTACTTAAAAATTTTAAGATTAAGATGGATAGGGTTGATTTCAAGAATGTTTTCTATCTGTGTACATATATATTTTTGCTTTTACCCTTTTGCGATGCTCCACTCAGAAGAATAATAAAAATAATATAAGAGAAGGGTGATATATGATTGACACGTGGTGGATACCCATTAAGAATATCTATAATATTTTATACAACAAATATTCTATGTTTTCTAAAGCATTTAGAACATTTTTTAATTTAATAAAAAGTTTAACAATAAATTTGGTTTGGTCCAATTATATTTGAACAATTTCAAAAATTTCAATTATATTAATATATCTAAAAATTTCAACAATTCCTACAATTTTAGCAATTACTACAAAATATACGATTTGAACAATTTAAAAAAATTTCAAATATTTCAACAATTTGTACAACTTATACAATTTCTAAAAGTTTCACAATTTCTAAAGTTTATACAATTTCTATAATTTATATAAATTTAAGAATTGCAATAATTCCAACAATTTGGTATGTAAATATTTAAGTTAATTTATTCATTTTTTATTTTATAATTCATTTTTGTTTATAGTTTAATATCAAATTTAGTCATTTTTCAAAATAATAAAATAGAAAAAATTACAATTTAAAATATAAAAATTTTACAATATTATAGCAAAGCGTGTAAGTCGGTAATAATAATATCTTCACACATTTATTTTTATTTTTAATTCAAAAATAAACTCACAAATTAAAGAAATCTTAAGATTACTACCCATCAGCTTCAGTATTTGATCATAAATTCCAAAAGAACCTGTCATACCTCTACCATAGAGTCAAGTAAAAAATTCCTGCCACTTTATATCTGCACTAAAACTATTTGATTTAACCCTTTAACCCCTCTGATTCACCACACTCTCACCCGGAATGTAGTTCTGAAAACCTTTAGTTCTGTTTAACTTTATTTATTTATGTTTATATTTATTGAATGTATATCGCTTTATTTCAATACCATAAAAAACTTTACGCCAGCCGTGGTCGAAACCCAAACTAAAAGCCCGCACTTACATTTTTAATACAAAATCAATAAATATAAAAAAATATATAAGTGAGTGGAAAAAATCATAAATGAATTTGTATGCGTGTGTGTGTGAGTTCACACACAAGAGCATAACTATATATTTCTGTGTATGGGTGAGAAAAGAATTTTTTACGATGCTGCGGACCCATAAAAAGCGCATAAAGTGGCCTTAACATGGCATAAAAAACGCACTCGCAAGTGCCAAACACAGCCCAGGGGGTGTAGAAAAAAATAAACAGGGGTTATAGTAGAAGGAGGGGTTCACTAGATCCATCTATGGCCCCTGCTATAGCTGGAGAGCATATGTCCGGGGAATACCCACGAGGTAGGGGGAGGACACAGGAGCATATGTCCCGCAGAATAAGCGAAGGAATTTAACAAGAAATTGCTAAAGATAATGGGTGCGAAAAAAAATAACTTTCGGGGAATTTTAATAGGTGTGGAAAATCCTCCTGGGATCAATAAATCGTTTGCGTAATTAAGGCCTCATCTTAGGGCTTCTAGCTCACCTGATCGGAATTTTTAAGTACTTTTTTTAAACTCGAAAATAAAATTCTTAGAAACAAAAGTTTATTTGAAAAATGGTTTTGCTTTAATTTAAGCAATAAATCTTTATCATAATTAAAGTCAACTTCCAACTTTTCCAAGCTTTACCCTACATGAGTTCTAAATTAACTTAAAAAACTCCTTCCTCTAATACGGCTACTAGTAATTAAACCAAAAATAATTAATTCCCGTACTCAGTTAAGAGCACTTTAAGAAAACCTCCCCGTCAAAGGAATAAGCCCACAATTAATTCTCAAATTTGTCCACTCAACATAAATGTTCCGAGGGCAACAAGGTGGTCATCCTCATTATTTTACCATCATGCCACTGAATAAAGTTTTAAACATTTTTCATTATTAATTAAGTCATTTCCTTTTGAACTGCTTGATAAAGTTTTCACTTCCTTTCATTGTTTGCCAGGTTATAAGGATAAGAAGAAGTCCCGGAACATTCTGTATTCTGGTGAAACTTTTTGGGTTCCAAATTACCATTTCCACCGACATTAATAGTTCGAATATTTAACCCCTTTGTGTGAGGTCTCAAGACAACCCCGCCAGCTACCTCTTTTCGAACCCACACCCTCACGGTGCGAGCATAAGTCAGGATTCAAAGCACTCAATAAACACACGTACACTCGAATTTACATATCTACATCAGACATCATCAGGTCGTAATTAAAATATCACGCCCAGGCAAACAAAGCAAAGTCGTCCTAGAGAGGTGGAAAGGCGATGGCGGCGGCGGCGACGGCGTCGGAGACTTATTCAAGGATTTCCCAGCCGCCAGTCAAACAAATAATCTTTAAAACCGATTTTTGTTTTTAATAAAAAGGTCTTACAAATATTTTAAGCCGCTCATCATTGCCCTCAAACATTGGCAAGGAAATCCCAAACCATTTTCCTACCCATTTTTCGTACCCATCCCCACTTGCCACTCAACTCCCTCCGCCGTCTTGTGCATTAAATCAAAGAAGCGTAGCCAGCACGTGTCTGAAATATGCATTAACACACCACCATCACCATCGCCATCGCCATCGCAATCGGAAAGGGAAAGGGAATCGTCGTCGGCAGAGAGTAGAATTATCCCATGCCAGGAACAGATCAGACCGAGAGGTTTTCCTACTGTTGAGGGTTCGAGGCGCAGCCACCGGGAATGATTTCATTTTTAATATTAATTGCAGCAATCGAGTGACCATGACAACACAACTCTGTTCTGGCTGTTCCAGCAACCCTCAAGGATCAGGGACCAGGAAACTGCGCACCCAGAAATAAAACAGAAAACAGCCGGGTCTAGAGTGGAAGCGGAACTTCAGCTAGGAGTTGGAGAAGCGTCTTGCTTCAACCACCCGTGACAAGTCGCTGGCGGATGTGGCAATTGAATTTGGTACTCGCACTGCCGACTCTGGCAACTGTCCGTTAAATAAAACCCCAGACAATATTTGTTTGTCGATTAAGGGCGGTCCATGCCGCCGCCGCCGCCACTCAGACTCCAGTTCTTCCCGGTCAACCAGACTGGACCTGACAGTTAAATGAACCACTGAGCGGGTTCGATTTGTGATTGCCGGCAGATTAATGGAGTTTGTAATGGAATCTGAAAGGACTCTGCTGGGGATACGCGACACATAAAAACCCCTTGCTCAATTTAGTATTATTATGTTTTTATTTTGAATTTTTTTTCCTTTGATCTAGAGGGGCTTTGTGCACAAGCCACAAGGGTTCTTATTGGAAAGGTTACCTCAGTAGCTACCTAGGGTAATTAAATTGATAGAAAATACAGAGATTTGGAATTTAAATGTTGTGAGAAACCTACTTTTAATAAAGTAAAGCCTGCTATTTAATTTATGCTCTAATTCTTTCCTAATTAGTATAATTCAATTAAATATTTCCCCACTTAACGAATTTATATAAATATATATATTTGAGTCTCCTGTTTGCCTGTTATTTTGCATTGGTAAAAGCCAAGTTTTTGTCTTCTTGTCTTGGCTTTACATACATTTTTCGCCTTTCGGCGGAGAGGTCCACCCCAAAAGGGACTTTATCCGCTAAACGATTTCCTTGGCATCCTCTTTTGTGCCGAGGTGCTCGGCACGGCCACTTGCTCTCAAGCACATCCCGCGAACACACCGCCGCACCCACTGCCTCAACCCAACTCCAACCCCTTATTGCAGACTCACTCGCCCCCAACCCTTGGGTTCAGACACAAATAAACGATAAAAGCACAGTCGTTTGCCAACAACAGTAACAATCAGTAGCGAGAGAATGCCACCCACTCGGGCCTCAGACGAAAGCAACCCGTTTGTTCCACTTCAAAAAATTATAAAACCAAAAACTACACGTTAGTCATAAAAGTAAACTCATCTTCAGAGAGTTTAAATCTTTTTCTTTGAAAAATAAATTACTTCACATGAAATTTATCTTAATTTAACTCAAAACTCCTTTACTTTTTCCCAGTGCATCTTTCAACTAAAGCAAACTCTGAACCCAAACCCCAACCCGAACCCAAACCCAATTCACAATCCACAATCGTCCGACGCTTCGTCGCACTCGCTGTTGCTTCGTCGCACTCGCTCAACATCTGTTCGTTGTTCAGTTGGTTGTTCGGTTCGTTGTTTGGTCCGTTGTTCGGTTCGTTCGCTCGTTGGTTGCGTTCGACAAACGCGGGAGTTGACTGGGCGCCCAGCTTTTCCAGCAGGCGAACCGAGTGGGAAAATCCTCCTAATGGAAAATGCGCTTAACACAGTATGGAGAGAGGGCGAGAGAGAGAAATGAAGGGAGAGAGAGGAAAGGTCCTTCGCAGGCGAGAGCGAGTGAGAGACAGCGTGTGGGCCAGGACGAGTGCAAGAGCGAGAGGCGAAACGAGAGCTAAAGTTGAAAGTTAAATTGAATTGAGGTGGGCCAAGTGTGGCCTGGAGGGTTGAAGGCCCCTGGGGTCCCCTCGGGTGGTTTGTAACCGGAGAAAGGTGGCCCCAGAGGTGAGAGGGATGGATGTTGATGGTGATGCCACGGGGTGGAGTGAATGAATTTGTTGGGCCATCAAAATGACTTTCAGCATGTGGAAGCCGCTGCTTAGCATGTTTCCTGACAGCCACGTGCGGATAGAGCGAAAGAGAGCGCCTACCCCTTGGATAGAGAGGGGTATATAGTGAGTGAGATGGCTGGATATTTGTCCTTCGCCCGTCTCGCTTGCTTTGTGTGTGTGAGTGGCACTGTGAAAATGAGGCGCAAATTTTGTGGCCGAGCAAACAGAACACGAATAAAAGGCCGAAAAAGGTTCAACAAATGGTTGGAAACCAAAAACCGAAACCCCCGAAAAATACACAGCCCAGTTGTATATACTTTTTGGTAATGATATGAGGGCAAATAGTGGTTTAGGTGAAGTGGTTCACATTATAGGGAGAGTTGAGAGCAGGATCCTAAGGATGTTATGAGGGTGTAGGTCGATTTTTTAAGTAATTAATAAGGGAAATATAATATAATGTGGAATAGAAAAGGATGAACTTATTAAGAAAGAATTTTAGGAATATAACTGATTAATTAATAGAATATACAAATTATGTCTCTTAAATTCCCCTTTATCTCCCAAGGTCCTTATTTCCTTATTTATTTATGTGCTTATTAGGGGTTTTAACATTACTTAACCAACTCCTCCACTTAATGCGAACGTATATCTATCTGTTAGGGCTCTGTTAACTTATTTTTCCCCTGGGCTTCTGTAATTTCTTGGTGGTTTGTGGAGTTAAACGGGTATCGGGTATCTCCTAGTCCAGCTCTTTCGACTGGGCGCCCAGAAGTGGACAGCAGGCAAAACCCCCATAAAACTCAGGATAAATAAACTCATACACATACACACACACTTCTACATTTTCCATTTCCCATTTTCACCCCCCTTTGTGTGCGCTGTGTCTCCCTCTCTCACACTCTGGGATGCTTGAAAATTATGTCAACGAGTTCTGTTGATTTTCCCCATTTCGTTTGGCTTTTATTTCTGCCTTCCTTCGTCTCTGGCCCCATTTTCTCCCTCCGCCTAGCTTCGCTTTTCCTCCTCGTCCTCCTGCTACTCTGCTTTTTGTTTGGCATTTCCCATTTTCACTCGGCTGTAGCCTGGCGCTGGTTAATTACATTTTACAAAATTTGCTGTCAAGTAGTTAAGTTGGGTTAAGTCGAGCAAGCGCCGGCAGCGCAGCATTTTCCAGCTTTCCCTGTCTGTGTGTGTGCTTTTCCGTTTTTGTTGGTAATTTAATATTCGATTTTTGTAATTTTTATGCGCTGACCTTTTTGCATTTGCGGAATTTTCCTTTTTAATTATTTATTTGCGGTTGTGTGGGGGCTTCATTTCGTTTATTCTTTTTACTTTTTTGAGGGAGGTGTGTGTCTTCTCCTCCCTCTTTGTACGCCATCCGCAGATTAAAAGGAAAATCGTTTTGTATTTAATTATGCAGTCAGGTGATGGTAATTGGGGATTGTAATTCGGAATGTTCTCTGTCTGAAAGTGGACAGCACAATGTTTGCATAATGTTTACACGTTCTACGAATGGTTGACCATTTCATAGAGTAGCCCTGGGATGTGTACATATGTACATATATCCTTTTTATATGTACACCCTCTGGCACATAAGTAAATTCCACATTTTGGTTAACTTTCCGTGTGTTTTTGGTGAGTGGAGAATTCAGCAAAAATATATTTTTAAAAGCTCAAGTCAGGGAGCACACAGTTGGAGGAAAATTGCATGCCACCTAGGGACAGGGACAAAGTGAGATGCAAAAAGGATACGGCAGGAGCAGCAAATAGTGAGGGGAGAGGAGGTACTGAAGAAGGACACGAAATAGGTATGAAAAGAACTAGACAGAAAAAGGATATTCAGATGCTCTTACTACAGTGATTTTATTTATACATTAATTATGATTTCACATTGTTACGCAAGGAAGAAGTTTTAGTAAGTGAAAATAGAAATAAAATGCAATAAATTTAAGCAAAATGGTAATAATATTATAAATTTAAAGACCTATACATATTTTAAAATTTAAATATATTTAAAAAATATTTTTATAGGCTTTCATGAAGAATAAATATTATTTATAATAAAATACATATTTTCTAGGTTTTATTAGAGCTTAGCTTACATTTTCTTTCATATAAATGTTCATGGGTATTAAAAAATTTTAATATTAAAAGCACAAGCAAAAGATTATCCTTTATCCATGCTGATTTCCCAAGATCCTTCCAAGCGTTAGGGTACTAAAAGCTTCTTTTGCCAACGTAAAAGACAACCGAGCACAACAAAATGGAAGGAAAATTGTGGCGCAAAATGTTACGCTTGCATCGAAATGGAGGAGAAAATGTGAAAGAGTGTGTGGGTGTGGGGGGATCGGAAAAACTGAGGATTGGGTTTTTCCCAGGCAAGGAGTGACAAGAGAGACGAGAGAGAGCGAACATGTTGGCTCCTACAATGTCAGCAGCCTGCAACAGCCGGCTAAGGACGAAGGACGTTGCAAAAGGGGGCGCAGAGTGGGTTGATACGGTGGCAAAGGCATTAAGCTGCGCCCACTCATACACCCACACACACAAACAGCAATGGGACATTATAGTCAGAAGGCGAAGGATGCGTTTTCCATGAAAAACTCATACTCACAGAGCGACATACTTCCACACAGATGCGAGTAAAGCGAGAAAGTAGAAGAAAAATAAGGAAAACTTGGCGCGACTTTCGACTACGTGAAGCTGTGAGCTACTGAAGCGAAAGAAAACTCACACACAGATACACTCACACACTCAGCAAGCGCCTAAGAGACATATATCCCCGCACACGAGCTTATACCCAAGCAGAGAGGGAAACAATTTGCAAAAAATAAGGAAACAAATTTAGGAATAATAAAATTAAAGATTTTTGTTTTGAAATTATTATTTTAATTATGACCCTTTAAAAACATTTTTTTATAAAAGCAATAAACATTTTTAATAAACAATAAGCTATTTCAAAATCTTATTTCACCACAAGCCTTTCAACATTGGTTCATATTTTAATGTAACATAAATTTTAATTCAAAATTTCTCTAAAATAAAGTTAAGTCTTCCCAGAAAAGTAATTTTCCCACTGCACCCACACAAGAGCAGAGGAAAAATGGCAACATAACTGTAGTGAAAATGTCAAGAGAGAAAAGATATTAAAACGTATTTGACTTCTGTGAGTTTTGGATGAAACGGTGGCTTGTGGGAGCTGAGGGGAAGGACAGAGGATATGGCAGGATGTGCGCCAGTGTGGCACAATGAAAAATATATAAAGAAGCCGCCACTCACACAAATACATCCGCAAACACACACACACACACGCATGCAGAGCGAGCTTATGATAAAAATAATAAAAATGGCTCAAGAAAAGAAAATGGCAAAAACGAACTGAAATAAAAAAAGCAGCAAGAAAAAAGCAGACAAAAAATAAGAAAAAATAAAAAAAAACGACAGAGAGAAAGAGAAAATACAAGTATAAAAATGAATTTTAGATGACAGGCAAAGCAGCTTGCTAGGGGTGGGGAGGAGAACGGGAAGCAGAGGGGGAAGGTTTGTCTTTGCAGTTAAGCAGACAAGTAAATGTTGTCCTTGTTGTTGCTCGCCCACACTCCTCCCCCCCAAGGAGGCGTGGCATTTGCAAGGAAGCAGCAGCAGCAGCAAAAAATAAAGGAAAAAAGGAAACCAAACCGAGGAGGAAAAATTGTGGAAAAGTTTTATGGGCAACAGCAGCAAAAATTGCAATATACCCAAGGCGTGGGTTGAGCTGGGGGCCCTAATGGGAGGGAATAGCCAAAAGTGGCCATGGGAGAGGTTGCAGGAAAAAATTCAGGGGGTGGCTGCCGTTGATGGCCGTGGAAAAGAGGATGCGGCAGTGACAAGGCTAAAACATCGGGAAGGGAAAGCGAGATGAAGAGCTGAAAAATGGAAAATGGATGGGAAACCAATTTAAAGCGGAAGCTGCTTTGTAGCAAAAAAAGCAAGGAAAATACTACAAGGATATAGTTAAATCTGAGAAAATTATAAAAACAAACTGAATAATTCTCATTAAACTAATCTAAATTCACGTTACATATATTGTTTGTAATAATAAAAATACCATAAATGATAAATAAATATTATTGTAATAATAACAATACAAAATTATGCTCAATATTAGTTTCCTATTCCCAAACCTCAACTCAAAGTGTGGGCTAATTCCCCATAATATATCATTGGGAAATTCCCCAAAGGCAAGGAAACTGTCAGCATATGTTCCAAAAAGGATTTGCAGGATACCAACAAAATGCCCAGGAGACGAGGCCCCACCGAGTCAGAGACAAGGCATAAAAAATAAATGAATAACATAAAATAAATCATACGCCCCATTACCTACCCAACCCCCAAACCGGGCAGGTTTTTACGCCATCCTCTACCCCCCGGCCCCTTTTCATGGCGCTAATAAATGCTTATCGAAGACGCATAAAGCGAGTAAATTCGCAGCCATTAAACGAGCATAAAACTCGATGCCAGGGCCCCGAAACGAAATTGCGGGGCCCGACAAATCAAAGTACACCAGCTTCGGGAGTCCTTTTCCTTATTTTTCCCCTATTTCCCTGCCATGAAATAAAAACCAGGCAACAATGAAACCCAAAGCGGCTCCCAAGCGATTTCGATGCGGGCATTCGTCGGTCGGACCAAAGAATCAAGCCACCGCCACCCACAAACACGAATATCCCAGAGACCCCAAGGCCCCACTCCAAACCCCAAGTGAACCTTCCTCCGGCAGGACCTCCTCCTCGACACTCGCTATATAACCATCTTACCCAACGTTGACAGCATACAAAGTAACTTAAATCGAAACAATAAAGCGGCAACTTTGTTCCGAGCAAAAAAATGCAAAAGAAAGCCAAAAGAATCCTGGAAAAAGGACGTAGAAGAAAGCTGAAAAAGAAACGAGCAGAACTCTCGGAATAATAAGTGTAGAAGAAGGAAATGCTCTTCTTTGATTGGGGAAATTAAAGCAGAAATAAAGGTACAACAAATATAATAAGTATTTGAAATGTGTATTACATAAATAAATATAAAATCCTTCTTTCAATATTCAAAACTCTTTAATATTTTCATTAACCTTTCAAATATATTTAAATATTTTAATTATATATTAAAAACAGATTCCAAATTACATTTAAGAGCATTCAAAGCAACATTTCCCATACACTATTCGATCGAAATTCCCATACCCCTCGCGTGGGTATTATTACAAAAAATGTAAGAAAAGTCGTGAAGGAAAGTTCCCAAAGAAATTGAGCACAGGAGCGTGGGGGCAAACGGAGTGGAGAAGCGCAAAAAAAATAAAGAAATGTAGAAAAGCGCAAATAAATGAATGAATAAAAGCGCCAAGGATAGCAGGGATA
Organism: Drosophila bocqueti; assembly: GCA_018151655.1. NCBI lineage: Eukaryota > Metazoa > Arthropoda > Insecta > Diptera > Drosophilidae > Drosophila > Drosophila bocqueti. The sequence goes on from JAECXF010000230.1 coordinate 8,450,928, forward strand.
CCGAGACACGAAGAACGCCGAACGGAGGGTGAGCCAAAAGGAACAGAGTTCCACAAAGAAATTACAAAATGTATGCAACAAAAAAAATGTAACACAAAAAAAGCGATAGAAAAGCAGAAGTGTGGGGAAAGGGAAAACAGGGGGGTGGTCTGAAGGTGCAGCAACGCTGGAAAAATATTAATAAATCCCCGCTACTGTGGTACAAGGATACCCACGGTTTCCCCTACCCAATTTCCCAGACTACACGTCTCGCTTTTTTTCCGCGAAACACACGTCGTATGAGCAATATGTGAGTAGAGAGAGAAAAAGGGAGTAAAGTGCAATCTGCCAGGAATAAAAACGTGCAAACATACTAACCAAGGGAAGGAAAAATACGAAAATTGCTAAATCAGGTTACTCTAACTAACTGTGAATTTAGATGAGTTGGTGGAAGTTTATATTTAAATAAAAGAATATAGTTAGAGGCTTTAAAAATGTTTTTAGAACGCAACAAGACCTTAAAAAGGGATGAAATTATAATCAACAATACCTCCAAATGCAATATAAAACTATTCAAGAAGCTTAAGTTTGCCTTGAAAATTACTTTCATAGAAAAATAATTTTATAATCTTGAACATAAAGTATTTTATAATATCCGTAAAAACATTTATACCGGAATCCGCTTTAAACAAATAATTTCTTTCCATTACTAACCCTTTTAGATACTTGGTTAACACTCTAAACTATTTCTTAGGCTTGAGTAAAGTTAAATTGTGGTTAAACTCTTCACTCTTTTATGGTTTACAATCAATTTATTGAGATGTTTATCCCCCCAATTGCTCTCAACTAATCATCCGCTTGTCCGCACTTTCGCACGCCGCCCACATACCGCAAATGACGCCCGCCACCGCCCTCTCTCCCACTGGGCGAGACGCCTACAGCTTAACCCACGACGACCAAAAGGGTCGCAACCGGCAACCGCAGCTTCCCGGTAGGTCGGAGTTGCCACTCGAGCGACCACTAATCATAACGATAACACCTAATCAACCGCAACTCAGCGGAGTCCTGAATCCAGTATCCTGAATCCTGAATCCGGGGAATCCTGAATCCGGTATCCTGAAATCCAATTGAAATCCGTAACCGAATCTAGGAGTAGCGCACGCCTCCCACTCAGCGATTCGAAAACCAAAAAAGGTTTCGGGCTAAATTAAATGAAACGTTGATACGGCGCAAAAGGGCGCACTAAACGATTAAATCGAATGAGCGAGCAAATGAGTGTAAGAGAGAGCGCCACCCACTGAGCTCGGAGGGGGTGGTTGACTTTTCCGCCCACCCGAAAAGCGCACAGCTCTACAGCTGACAACTGACCCGTGGACCTGACGGAGGGCGGACGTGCCCGACTGACTTTCGGCACAAGTGCGCAGCGATGGCGAAAAGTGAATTTTCCGCTCGGCGCTTGCTTTTCTGCCATTGAGGCGGTGGGTTCCGGGAGGAGGTGGGACAGGCGGTAGAAAATTGCCAGCTGAATAATTTCCAGAGCCGAATGCAAGCGGCGGCGCAAGTCAGGCGGTGCAAGGGGATCTAAGGTTTTCACGAGTCTGACAATGCCCTCTAAGCTTGCTTTTTAAATAATTGGAAATTGGAGTTTTAAACTCAGAAACTAAGCCTGAATTAAATAAATTAAATACCATAGGATAATAATTAGTTGGTTTCCTTAATTTAATCTTTAATTTGCTTAAAGAACTTTCATTTTGTAAACTAAAAATTTTTAAATAGGAATTTGTATTCAAAGAAAATCTTAACAAGGTACTATATAACTTATTAGTTTTGAACTTAATAGTTTCTTTATTAAATTAAATATTTTATATGTAAGTCGAGCATACCCTTTGGTAGCAATATATTCCCTGTACTCCATAAAACCATCGAACTGGGCGCCCTCACCCGTTGGGTGGTGTTCACCCGTTCGGGTTCGTCGCAGTTCGGTACTCCTCGGCCTTTATCTCGCCGGGTGCCTCGGTTCGATTGTTCGACTTGGTTCGCACGGACACAATGCCACTTGCTACATAAGCATATATATATACATATATATACATATATCTCTATATAGGTATGTTTAGGTGTATTTCACGTGCCATTGCGCATGTGGGAATGCCATGGGAGTGCAGCCGGACTCGAACTTGGATTGCCTTCCCATTGCCTTCTGTGGCTTCTGGGCGCCTGTTCCATCGGCAGCGTGTTGCGTTCGTGTGTGACGTTCTGTGCGGCTTCGGACCGGGCTGAGCCGGGATTTGAAGGGGAAATCGGACCGAGAGCGAGACCGAGACCGAAACCCAGACCGATACCGATACAGGAGCGAGAGTCCTGTCTGCTCGGTGTGCTGGTAATTGCAGGACCCCAGCCTTGTTGTGCACACATTTGCTTAACTGGACTTGATTAGGTTTTCGAGGTTAGATACATTACGAATTATTCAGCGCACAGCGGGTGGGTGGGTGTGCTGCTGCCACCCAGAAATCCCCACTTCTCGACTCTGCTCGAGTCCTCCGGCAAGTGGGTACGGGATCTCCGGGCGATCCAACCCCACTTGTTTGGGTTGCGAGCGAATGTTCGTTCGTGGTTCGCCCTGTGTGTGCGTTCATTGAATTATTTCAACCATGCCGAGCATTTATTTGCACTGCAACAAAAATGTGGGTCAATGGGGAGGCTTTTTGGGGAATAAACAAATTATAAATTATGTTATATATTTTATTGATATTTAATGAGTATTATATCCATGCAGGTTATTATGATTTGCATAAAAAAGGAGTTATTTGTGACCCTATAAACACTCTATATATATTTGAGCAGCATCAACAACTAAATCGATGTGGTTATGTCCGTTGACCAAAAGGGTTTCTTTTTTAATTTTATTTGTTTGTTTAAAATTAAAAGTTTAAAACAAGTGAAATTATTGCTTTTTTAATATTTTCAAAATTTGAACAAGTTAAATAACATATATTTTAAACTCAATATTTTGATTTATTAATCTTATAGAAGTAGCTTGTAATGCCTTAGTTATACTTATTTTCCACTTTGATTTGTCACATTTCATTTTATTTGTTTTTATTAATTACACACAATTAAACGATATAAACGTTATTTATGAAGTTTATAAGCTATTTTTTGTATCAGAAAAATTGTTATACCAAAAGTAAATATTTTGTATTCACTTAATTTTATTTCAAACCCAAAATGTTACATTTCATTCAACATTTTCCTATCCCCCTAGACATATAAAAACTATTATTATTCCATTTTTTCTGGTGTAACAATTATTGTATGTGTTTTTGGTTGAACTTGCTCAGCTGCCACTGCTTTTTTGATTGTGTTGTAATTGCGTTAGGATGCGAACTTTGTTATCCTTGCCACGTAGCACATAATTGTAACCATTAATATTTTATTGGGTGGTGGTTGCTGTCCCTGTCATGGGTACAGGCTGCCTTTCCTCTCTTTTTTTGGGGGGAAGTTTAATTAATCGACGACTGATGCTCTTATTGTTCCAGTGCCCAGACAAAATATTTGACTTGTAGATGCGCCTCTAATTGAGTGGGTCCCCGCCCCGCATTGTCCGTTCTTCGTTCTCCATTTTCCGGCAAGAAGTTAATGCTGGAAGCCCAAAGTGAAAGTTGTTTTTGACCAACTGCCGCTGTATTGTTTCGTATTGTTTTGTTGTTCCGCCCCGTGTTCTTTTCGTGGCGCTGCCCATCTGGCAGGATCTGCACGAAAATGATGTAAACCTAATTAAATTTCCAATAGAACAAACGACAACGCCGCCGCCCCTCGAACAGATTCGATGGAGTTCCTGGGTGTTCCTCGTTGCTCCTGGGTGTGGGGCAGCAACTTTCAGGATGGCAGCCAGATAATTGCCAGATTGCGTCATGCGAGTGACTTTTCCGACCGCCCCTTCTTCTTTCCTCTCCTTTGCTTTCCCTTCCCTATTAGCCCATATCCTCTGCTTAGTTGGAAAAGCTATCAACTTTAATGGCAGGGGATGGGGGCCTGCGAAGTGGTTCTACAAGAGACTTTCTGACCTGCCGGGCAAATTGACCAAGACAGATCAAAGAACTCCCCTAGAGGAACTTTCTTTTGTTGCCAACTTTTGTGATTTATTGGTTTAAAATTAGCTAAAATTGATATGGTATGGTTTCCTATAATTATTTCGCTAATAGATTTGAATACTTAAGACAAGACTAGCATAGTTAAGACTGGTGTTCAAGCATAATTATATTAATTTCTGCATAAAAACAAAGTAGATTCCGTAGAAAAGCTTATAGCTGAATTTATATTCATACCATATAAATTAAAAATAGTTTTAATTATTTCAAAATCTTAGAAATTCGATCTTGTAATTTATTTTCTAAGTTTCAACTTACTTCTTTTCTTCATAAAATCTTTAGTTTTCCAATGACACCCTTGAATTCTATTAGCTTCAAGGATCCCAGCACCAAATCAGCATAGATATATCGCTTAGTAATTCCATTATCGAAGGAAATACACAAGTGGCCCTTGCTGAAACACAGACAAATCTTCCCCCAATAAAATTGGATATACATTTGCCGAGGGCCTGGCTTCCTTCCTGGCATCCCCGCAAAATAAAGCAAAATCCAAAGGCATCTCCAACAAGGCGAAAATTATCGAAATGACAAAACGAAAGTGAGTGAACCGCCACGCCCCCGCCTCCTTTGGAAAAGTTGGTCTGTGTGTGTGGGTGGTTGGGTGGGTGGTTCATGACATTGTCAACGTCTTGGCTGCTGTCTTTGTATATTGATGATTTTCCACACCCACACCCAGAGACACATACATACACAAATTGAATTATCCCAAGGACCAAATGTTTCTCTACTTGGGTGTAAGTGTGGGTGTGTAGGTGTGTAGGTGTGAGTGTGTAGGTGTGGGTGTGTTTGCCTTCTGTTTTGTGTATCTGCGAGACGTCAAAGTATCTTAATTAAATTTCATCCCTTAGCCGAAAAACAAAAACGAAAACGAAAAGCAAAAAAAGAAACGAAAACATAATAAAAATGTGCAGCAATTTCTCTCTCGTTTTTCTCTACTGACTAATAGACAATTTACGCCCTGCTAACAAACAAACAAACATTCATGGACACCAACACACACAGAAAGTCATAAGAAATACGTCGGAAAAGTCACCAAGCCACAGAATATATTTTTGTGAATTAGTGAAATTGTGAGACAGACTGACACAAAGTAATAACTTTTACGTTTCTGTGTTTTCACTTTTCGTTCTGTCAGCCAGGGAATTTCCATTTTCCATGAAATTTGTGTTGAAATGGTATAAATGTAAAAATATGTCTTGGTTTATTTATGAGAAATGCAAGAGAACTAAGGATATGGGTAAGACTATACTTAATACAGAAATGAGAATGTTTAGAATATGTTTACTATTGGGAAATCTAAGTAATATAAGTTAATGATAATTTTTAGAATATGGTAGGTAGAATTTAGAATATATTTACTATTAAAAGATCTTCATATTATATTTATTATTTCCAAAGTTAATCTCAAGTCTTGTATCAAGTTCTTAGTTATAAGTTGATCCTTTACCTCCTTGATATCCCGCCTGCGCCGCAATTAATCTAACTTTGATTAATTTCGCTCTCAGTTATGGTTCATGAATTTTCAATTGGCTTCCAGCTCCAGTTACCTCATAAATTAGCTAATCTATTAAGTAAAACCCATTGAGAAGGGTTTCCCAGTGTTGTTTTGCGAAGCCACGGCTGTGTAGTGTGTGGAGTGCGAGGCCAATGACTGGCAGTCAACTGTTATGCCATTAAATAAAGTTGGCAACACTTAATGCACAGCGACAACAAAGCCAACAAACACAACTGTTGAGTGAGCGAGGATTGGGCGGGGGTGTTGGTGTTGTGGATTTTCCTTTTCCAAGGGGTGTGGAATTGCTAATAAAATGCCTTGAGGGAGGTGGGTGGTGTTTCTACCAAAATCTATAAAATGCAGGCTACAAAATGGGTGGGAGGAGGAGGAAAAACTGTTGTCCCAAAAGTGTTTTGTATTGTTGTTGCTTTTGTTATTGTCGCAGTTTTTGTTGTTGTTGTTGCAACCATTTGTTTTTCGAACTGTTATCCCTGCCGTTGGCTCCCCTCGCTCGCCCCTATAAACATGTCACATTTAGGGGCGACTACGTGCCAAGAGTTGGTTGCATGTGCTCGGAGCAACAAGCCAATGCGATCCCCTCGCTTTTCCCCCTATTTTCCATCCTCTCTCAACGAACTAACCCAACAGAAACGCTAACTTTTCATGGCGCCCAACGTGGGGTCGTTCCCTCCCATTGGCCTTCCCTCTTTGCGTCCCTTTTTGCAGTCAGGCACCGCAATTTGCGCGTGATATCCCTTACACCCACACACGTATATATGTATATATATACATTCTGCCCGCTTCTACTCCCCCTGGCCACCCGTCGTGGCAACATTTTCGTTATCCTTTAGGAAGCTACCACTCACAGCTACCGTTCCGAATTGAATTAAACTCAAACTTTTACCAATTTACAAAAGCAACACAGCAGCAAAACACCAAGAAAAGGAGGAGAAGTTCAAGTGATGGAAAGGAGGAGGGTTAAGAGAGGAGAAGAGGGGCAGGATAAGGACCAGGAGCTGCACTGGGGGCTGGGGAAAAGGACGAACGGGGCAACAACTAACAAAAGTCGAAGCTAAGAAAGTTTTGCGCCAAAGTAGAATCAAGTTTTTTGCCAGCTTATTTTCCGCCAACGTCTTTTCCATTGGCGAATTTAGGGATAGCACAGAGTCGTGTCACGAAGAGGAGAAAAGGGTTTAGGATAAATAGAAATATCGATTGATCCCTGATTTTTAATCCTTAATTCTTTATAAGCTAATCAAGATTAATACCAAATTCCTTGCTGTAGATTTGCTTACCCTTGATATAAATTTTAAAATACTTGATCTGAGATTTTATAAATTCCCTAATATCCTTAAAAATCCTTTCAATTTCATACACAAAAGTGTCAAAATAATGCTCTGAAATAGTTATCCTGGCATCTTAATTGATGCTCCAATGACCATCGCTAGTACACTTAGCTTTCATGCCCCACCTTGCCCCCAAAACTTTTTCCGCCCATCAAATGCAACCTTTTTCGAGTTTACTTTGACTGCTCCTTCTCCACCTTCTCCACCTTGGACCCTTGTCCTTCGTCCTGATTCTCTAGCTGTTGCTATTGCTGTTGTGGAAACACAATCTGCCCCGTAAAAGAGCTTAAACCCTGTCAAGCCACCCATTAAGAGGTGGGGCGGGGTCCGAGGTGGGTGCTGTGAAACATTTTGCGTGATGGCATACCAGAACATGCATACCAATACAGGGATAAATACACTGCGACAAATATTATAAATAAGAATTAAAATTGTGAAATTGCAACTGAAGAGACAGAAAGGTTGTCAAACGAGAAACATGTCCTTTGAAGGAAATGTATTAGTTAAAACTTTTGTTTGAAGTATAATTTTATTTAAATACTTACTTATTAAGGAAATATCCCCCAGTTTTTCTCCGTGGGCTCTATCTCGGGTTTTAGGGGGTGAAGCAGCCTGGCAAAGGACAACTATGGGCGAGCTTTTTGGTCGCACAGGGACATGGCTTGGCCTAAGTTGTTTGTTGCTGCTGTTGTTGCTGCCGCTGGGATTGTTGCTTTTTTTCCCTCCTTTGGTTACTTTTGTCGGTTTTCTTTATTTCTCTCGGTCTCTCGCTCTCCCTCTTCCTCTGCCTCTCGCTCTAGCTCTCATTTGGCATCTCTCCACTCCCCCTGCCTGTTGTTGCTGGAAATTATAGCATGTCCTTTTGCGGACTAAGGACATCGGACCGTTCGGAGCGTGGACTATGGCATTGCTATGGTTTTTCCCAAGGAGCGGGCATCAGGTGGTGGAAAATGCCCGGCAGTCGAGAGGTGGGGTAGCAGGCAGGCAGATGGCTGTATTTATTTGGCTTGGACTTTCGGTAGAACGAAGGATGAGCCGGCAGAACTGTGACGGCGACTGTCGACTTTGGTGCGATGTTTTGTCATCTGCCAACTGGAATATAATCGAGTGGTAGTGGTGGCGGTGGCCACTGAAACGAGGACGAGGCTGGCCAATATGGCCAACGGATGAGGGGGCTATGCCTCATAAGATGGTGATGATAATACGCTGTTTTGGGAAATACATGATAGATTATGATTGCCTCAAGGGGGGGGTTGAAGATGGAAAAGCAATTTGAATGCGAAATGGTATAGTAAGTTGTAGGGGAATCAAACCCTCTAGAGAGAGAGAGACTTGGGAAATAGATTTTTTCTAAGAAGATCAGGGGGAATTAGCATAGTTATATAGCAGAGAAACCCCCAGATTGGATTGAATATTAATTCAAATATAATATTATTTTCGGTTTAATATTAATATTATTAACCTCCAGATATACAAACATTTTTCTAAGCAGATCAGGGGAAACTACTAGTATTAAAAATAAAGAAATAAAATTTAGTTTATATTGAATATAATTTTATATATTATGTTGTTAATATATTTACATAAGGGAAGTGTAAATACTTAAAGAAATCTTAAACATAAAATATTTATTTTATAATATTATATATGGTTTAACATTTTTATAATTTTATATTTAAGCTAAAAGAAGACAAGATGTATATACAAGATATAAGTAACAACAGGTGCTGTAAAAATACGATCTAAATAACCTCTTAATTGGCAAACCACTGAATAGTTTTTAATTCAAATTCTATCATTAAAATGTCGCAATAAAAAAATATCCCCATAAATCAAGTGGCGTCAAAATGTTGATCTAAATAAGTACCTAGATGAAGTACATACTTACAAAACTATAAATAAATTCCCAGCTTAATTAACTGGTATACAAATATAAATGTATTTAAATTAATACCAGCATGATTATTATTATTAATAAAAAAAAAGTTTAAATAGGCAAAGCTATGTATACACTAATGTTTATTATAATTAATACACACAAATGAAAATGGGAAGGGAAATGAAAAGGAAAATGTACATCCCCCTTTGCCAGGCCCGCCATTAACTCCATCCAATTATTCATCAGTGGCCCTTCAGCCGGGGCTTTCATCCCCTAAATAGTTTCAACCTCTTGTTAACCATCCACAAATCATTTTTCGCCCCTCAGCTGGCGACACTCGAGCGACAAACCGACCCGAAGCTCCCCCCTGCCAGATGGAAAACCTAACCAGCCCGAACCACCCACCCAACGGACTGCCACCTCCTCACCGCCCTGAATCCTTCGCCTGCTCCTTTTCGGTCCTTTTGGTCATCAGTCTCTGCAGGTCACAGACGGACGGACTGGGGGACTGGGCGACAAAAGGACGAGCGGACAGCAGGGACAAAGAAAAAGTAGCTAAAACGAAAAGTTAATAGAGAAAGGCAGTAGTAGTAGTCGCAGAATGTGGGGCCAAGGCTTCCTTCCAGCTTGGGTAGAGCTGGTGAGCGAGGTGACCGACGAGGACGAAGGACAGACAAGTCAGTCAAGGCAAAAATTCACCAAAAAGGTCGCCAGAACCGAAAGCAAGGGAGATGGCGACGGACAATGTCCAATGGTCAGCTCAAAAGTTTTCGGTAGCATTTTCCGTGGGCGGTGGGTCTGTGTGAGTGTGTGGTGTTGAGTGTGTGAGGGAAATGTACAAACAAATCGAGCAGACATTGAGTGTGCTCAAGGGGAGAGAGGGGGCGGAGGGATTACACACACACAAACACACACTCACAGATTGGTAAGAGAAACCCCAACAACAACAACAACAGCAGGGACAGAGAGACGCAGATAGCAACAGACAAACAAATAGGCAAACAGACGTTGACCCAAAAGTTGAAGTGCAGATCTAAAAGGACTTTTCAGTGCCCCCTCCCTCCCATCCCTATGGCATATCCTTTCCCCAACTCTCCCAGGATGGCCGAAAAAGTTTGATTTAAGCTGTGCAAGTTTTTGGGTTGGAAAATTCTGTGGATGGAGTCGAGTATATCACGCATACGCACTGTGGGCCATGATAGGCCAACACAACATTGTAGCTCTGCGTATTTTGGGTAGCTTTGCAGTGAAAAAAAGGTATTAAGTATTAAGTACTAAGAATTTATGAATTGAGGAAAATTCATTTATTATTTATATTTATAAATTGAGGAAAATGCATTTATTAAGTTTTGTAATCAAAAATCTATTTTTTGAATGATTTTTCTGTTAAACAAATAAATATATATAGAAAGTTGTATATATAGAATGTTGTTTTATTGTTATTAAATTTATTTTGAACAAGAAATTCCCTACATTATTTTAATATTATTCTTTCTTATTCAAAAATTAATTTATTTTACCCTTCTAATGATTATACCAAAATAAATTCTACTTATATAAAATTCTATATTAATTATTTATTATTTAATTTATTTTTTAAACAAGAAAATCATAAAAACATTGGCTTTTAATTAAAAAGCGTACTAAGTGCTAGTGTTTTGTATGATTTTTATGTTACAAAAATAAAAATTATTCAAATTTCTATGTTTTTAATTTTTATTGAATTTATTTTAAACAAGAAATTCCTTAACATAATTTACTAATATTCATTCCTATTCTAAAATTATGAATTTATTTATTTTACTCTTCCGATGATTATAAAATATTTTATTTTCTAGTATTCAATTATTTATTCTTTATTTACTATACCTTATTTTCCTCTGTGTCCTCTTGTTGAATTTAAACATTTTGCCCACTTTGGGTCTGCTGCCAAAAGTTAAAACTTTTGCCAGCTCGCAGAAAAAAAGGTTAAAAAAAGGAATATATATAAATATATATACATATATATAAATACAAAATGAAATAAAAAAGAGTTTATGGCTAAAAGTGGGGATCGCACTCAGTGGGGAATGAGCCAGAGTAGGGGCTGCTGTTTCCTCTGTTAAGGAAGGGACGGGCTTTCAGTGGGTGGCAGCTCACTCTTTGAGGCTGGGCTGCTTTCTGCCTTTTTGTGTGGAGTCATTGCCGCTGGCAGCATAATATTTTCTGCTAACGCAGTCACTTTTCATAAACTTTCACCAGCAACAACAATGGAGAACTCAAAGAGCAACAAAAACAACAGCACGGACAACCGGGACAACGAACAACTTGTAGAAATGTTTGCAAAAGGCAAAAAGGATTATAGAAAATTGCCAGCAATATGAGCAGGGTTTTTGGAGTATGGGAGGCTGGTGGGTGGAGGCGGTGGAAAACGGCTGAAGACATTTATGGCTAGGAAGGGAGTGAGAGGTGATGGCAAGGGAAAGGCGGCGGAGGCAGACTGACAGACTGACGCGACTTGTTGGAGACAGCAAGGTGGCCAGGGTAGGAGGATTGGAAGGTTCTGGGGGTGGTGGCGTCGGCTCTGCGCATATTGTCAACTCTGCCAGGCGACGTCCTCGTCGTCGTCGTCGTCATTGTTATTACAGCCCTCTGGCACACCCAAACCAGGCGGGAATAAAACACCCAAGCCCGAATGGAACCCAGAACCATCCCCAGTCCATCACCCACACCGAGCCACGCACATGCCTAAAAGCCGTCAACACAATGTTTGGCTTAGAGCCCGAGCCATCGCGACAGCCAGTCAACACAGACATGGCACAGTGGTCGAAAATTAAGGGATTAATCCCTAAGAGCTTGGCTCAGCAGTTACCACAAATTAAGCTATTTTTATGGGGGCGCCAAATCAGTGCTTCAAAAGGCATTTCATTTGGAGCTAAGCCCGCAGGTGGGCTTTATAAATAAAATATTGATTTAAGTGTTTTTATCATTAAGAATAATAGTTTATAGTCTGAAACAATTACTTTTTGTCACAAATATGTGGTTTACCTTTTACCCTTCTTTTTCTTTAATTTTCCCCACCCTTACCCTGGAAAATCTCCCTCAGCATCAGCTCAATTTTTCAAGCCACTGTGCATTTTGTCAGCGAAGGTCGTTTGCCATTGATGTGGGCGGTTCGGGGGAGGCATAATCTCGCAGAGAGCAAAGCAGCTTTAAGGACCCCAGTCCGGGTGCCCTGGAAATTTGCAGGTTTTGATTGTGTAGTCATGTCAAAATAATAGTCAAGCAAACTTACATGCCGCAGTACAGCCGCCCAGCGAACCACCTAAATACCCCCTGGACACCCCTCAGCGCGTAGCCCCCGGGGAAGAGTTTCGAATTACCCAGAAGATGACGAAGCTGCCGCTAAGTGGCAGGAATTTGGTTTTACTGGCGAATATACATATATACTATAAAAGGCAAAGTTCCTGCGGTTTTCGCTTGAATATTTTTCATTTTCCATTTTCCATTTATCCAGTTTCGTCCTGCGTCCCTTCACCTGCAAGCTCGCGGGTCCTGTGATTCAGATTCCGCCTCATTTGCATAGGACAATGAATCAGGCGGAGAAAAAATGAATTTACGCATATTTGGGATATTATTCCGTAAGAAGGTTGCCACTGTCTGTCATCCCCGGAGTGGCAGTGGCGGTGGCGGTGGCAGTGGCAGTGGCAGGGGCAGTGCCCCCAAACCCTCAGCGTCTCGAATTTGCGACCCTTGACAGGCTGCCAGGATATTTTTCGCCCCAGCTACGCTTCCGTTTTGCTGGAAATATCGGATATAAATGTGAGCTGCATATGCACAGGTTTTATTCAAGAATATACCCCGGCTAAATGGAGAAAAACGTCATTGTCATCGGACGTTCGTCATTGCAACCCCCGTTCGAAAATGCTTCATACCCTTCGCCTCATCCTTTTTTTTTTTTCCTTGCCTTGCCCTGCCACCCAAACCCCCTACTCACTCACACACACACTCGGCCCAATCGCTTGTATTATTTTCTTTTGTCATTGTCCCTTTTTTTTGCCCATTTGATTTCTTCCTTTTGTATTTGTATAATTTTTTCTGTCGCCTCGCAGCCACCCCCTGGTGCAGCCTCCCATCCTCCCCCTTCGCGCTGTGTCTGTGTGGCACGTCTTTTTTTCATTTATTCCTTGCTTCATTCCTTCGCTGCTCCTTGCGAGCTTTCTTTTTCCCGCCTCCCATTCGGGGCTGTAACTTTTAGCCATCATCATCATCCTGCTCCTGCTCCTGCTTCTCTCCCCTGCTCTTTTTTGTTCGCAGCTTCCTTTGCCATTTTTATTGTTCTTGGCACACACAACTTCATTTTAGCCCACTTTTTGGGTGGTTTATTTTTATGGCTCCATCCCCTCGGCTCACCCTGCTCCCTTCTGGCTGCCTTCCTCGGGGATGCGTGAGTGTGTGTGTGTCTGCGTTGGATTCTTGTGCTATTTGCAGGCTCACACCCACATGCTGTGCACTGGGAATAAGAGTTGTGGCTTAAGCTCTGATTAACTAAAAGAGTTTACAAATTATTAAAAGTTTTTAATAGTTATATATATATTTAACAGTTGTTATTAATAGTTAATTGTTTAAAATATTTATATATAAATAAATAAAATATTTTTTGTTTATCTTTCCATCTAAAAAGAACCTCAAATCAATTATAAACATTTTTTTTATTTGTTCTTCTTAATTTGATTCAAAAATTAACTATACAAATTTATATATATTTGAAATTAAAAATACTTAACCACAGGGTCCTTGAAAAGCCATAAAATACAATTGTATTGTTTAATTAAATATTATTTTATATTTATTTTGCTTTAATCCATATGCTAAATTATTGAATTTTTTTCTGAAAAGTCCATAACTGAAGGATTTTATGATTAATCTTAGAAAATACTAAGGTTCTTAGTATTCTTATATTTTAACTACAAATCAGTGACTTAAAATATAACTTTATATTTTTTAATAAAATAAAATTTTCAAAATGTTTTCCCTTTATTTATTTGTATTAATTTTTTCTAAAAATATTAAATAATATATCCTTAGTAAACCAAAATACTTTATAGTAAATTTTAAATTAAAAAATCCCATTTATTTCAGTGCAGCAACGCCCCCACCCATTTCCCTGGACACCATCTTCATTTTTTTGTGTCCGTTGTCTTCCTCTTGGCTTTGACTTTGATGAGATTTTTTGAGGTTAATCCCTTGTAGTGCCAGGGACCAAACGCGTCAAGTCCAAGTCCTTGCAATGGCTTTTGTCCTGCGTTCTCCGTTCTTCATCCTCCCGCCTCCTGTGGTGTGTTCGTTGTACGCTTTTTATGTGTGTGTGCGTGATTGTTCCTTGGTGTGGAGTGGAAAATTAGTACATGTTGAAAACGCTGCGATTGTTCCTGCGCTGGCCCTGTCAAGGAGCCGCTTTGCCATGCTCCACTGGACAAAAGGCCAGCAGAGAAGCAGAAAAGGACATGGCTGAGGATGGTGCAGGAATCTGGGTGTGGGTTTTTTTTAGGAGGATGGGGGTGGGTATAAAAAGGAAGGCACACTCCTCAGATAAAGCTCTCCGCTTGGTTGCACCTTTTTTAACGCTCCGCTATTGCTTCCCATTGTTGTTCCTGTTGTTCCTCGTTGATGCCGGATTGTACGAAAATTAATTTTGTTACTTACCAACTGCTCCTGACACCGCTCCGAGTTGGATACGGAATGGAATCAGGCACACGATGGGCCCAGGATGGGAAGTTTTCTGGATTCCGGCGTGGGGGAGCATTCGCCCGTCCGGGCAGCCGGAAATGACACCTTGAGCAATGCGTTGACGATGATTGCCAGGGATTCAGACTGACGGAATGGGAAAGGATGTTTTTCCTCCTGGATTTTTGTATGTGCTGAAAAACAGAACGAAAATTGCCAGGGAATGTGTTGGGAGGGGAAATGGCGCTGTGAGGACGGCAGAATAATGAGGCGATAAAAACGAGATTAAGATGTAGGGATGTTACCAGGTTCATGCCTTTGTTTGCCTTAAAAAAACAGCATTTCGATTAGCAAGTATTTTAAACCTTTTCAATTAAATAAAAAGCACAGACAATTATCGCTTTTAAAAGGGAAATTATCTTATGGTATCATGAAAATACTAACGATTTATTAATTCTTTCATATTCTTTTAATATTTCCAAGAAATGTAAGGCCTAAACACAATAAAATAAATCGTTTAATTTTTGTTTAAATGGTTTTATTAAATCTCAAAAAAGAACGTGTAATAACTACATAAAAATATATCTTTACTTAAATTAAACAACACAAAATTCCCAAAGTTCTAACAGCATTTCCCACTTGACTCGCTTCCCCCTCGCACACTTAATCATAAATTTATAATTCCAGCGATTTTCAGCTCTATTTCTGTGTGAAAAAGCAAAGAACGAGCAGAGCTCTTCAACAAAGTTCACATCATTTTAAAAATGCATCGCGGCCCACATTCAATTGCGAATCTCTCTCGGGGGGGAGAAGGGAAAACATGAGCGTAGGAATCACAGAAATGGGGGGAGAATGATAAGGACGAGGCGGCGAGGGAACTTCAGGGAATTTTATGACAAACATCCACTCGAGAAATAAAGTCAGATTATAAAATAAAATGTACCAAAAGCGGACCCCCGGATAGAGAGACAGAGAGTTGTAAAACAGAAGATTGCAGCGGGGGGAGGGCAGAATGGGGAAGTTGGAGAAAAAATGAGGGATTTAACTTTATCCTTTGGTTTCAGCTTTACTAATGAAAAAGCGCAGGATACCAAAAAACTAATGGTGATACACTTAAGGAAAATAATAAGATATTTGTTACTATAACAAAATTACAATTCATTTTGAAAGCAAATATATTTTTTTATAATAATAAACATTTAGAAAATCTTCTTCAACGAATTATACAAAAATTCATACAAAATATTTTCCTAAACTGACAAAAGAAATATGATAATTCCATTAGTAGCCAACATAAGTCCATTTTAATGGCAAAGAAACACTTTTAGAGCACATTAAATCCAATTAAAATAGTAGCAATTAAATAACTATATATTTTTAATCGAATTTTGTGTCCTGTGCACTTATTTTCCCCGCGTTGTTGTTCACTCCGGTGCCACACTGCGTATACTTAATATACGAGTTCAGGCAGAGCACATAAACACACACATACAGAGAGAGAGGGAGAGAAAAAGAGACATAAATATGATATTTATGGCGATAAGCAACCAAACCCAAACGCACACACAACCAGCAGAAGGATGTGCACAGGATACACACACAGGACACACACATTAAATGCCAGATATCCTTTTAACACTTAAAGCGGTGAAAATATTAAAAACAAAAAAACCGCAAAGTCAACAACAACAAAGGCAACAAGAGAAATTTTTATTGATAAATGCGCAGACATACGAACACAAGTGAGGAAAATGGCTGGGAAAAAGTGGGGGGAAAAGTGGGAAAGTGGGAGGGATAATCGAGCATACACACACACGCGGCACACACTCACTCACACTCTGCTTATCTAGTTGTAAAAGTGACGGTGTGTCTGTCAGTGTGTGCTGGTGGGTTGTGTCTATGTCGAACCGCAAAACGCAGCGCAGCACAACGAAAGTGTATAAAAAATTATGAAACAACTCGCACCCGTTAGTCGTGGTCGCGAGGGCACCACCCACTATCCACACAAGCTACACAACAACCCACAAACCAAAAAGACACCCTTCTTGACCCATCGTCAAAACAGGCAGCTTAACTGTGGGATTAAACTATGCCAGAATAAAGCTAAATTAAATTTAATTCAAAACACAAAATATTAAATATACCCCTGAAAAGTAGGCAATGGTTTTTGTCAACTGAACTTTTTAATGGTAGGGACATTACTAAATAAATCGTGTCTTATCTTACATATATATTTTTTGAATAAATTCCAGAAACGTATTTTTCTATGCTATAAAATTATTATTTTTAAAATAATATTTAATTATATATTTAGTGAGGTATTCAATATTTAAGAAATTCATATTTTAACGAATTTTTGACAAATTCAAATTATAAATCTTAACTACTTAGCCTTAACTTCACCACTGTCCCTAACCGGAGGTTCGTCCTTGCTGTTAGCGCCTCAAACTCGCACACTTTCACCCACACGGGCACACACCGTGACACCCCCACCCACACACACAGACATCACACATGCTGCCTTCTGACATGGTTCCGGCTTGTTTGTTTGGTTTATTTTATGACCATAACCAACAGCCCGACCGACACTCGGCTCGGCACCCTCTGCACTCCCCCTGCGCCCATCTCCTGGCACACTCTATATCCTCCAAACACCTCCTGTTCACCCCACGCTTCCCCCCTGGCAGTTGCTTCAACTATTATACAGAGCCATGCCTATGCACAATGGAGGAGCCGTCGAGCTGCAGGCCA
This sequence comes from Drosophila bocqueti, assembly GCA_018151655.1. NCBI lineage: Eukaryota > Metazoa > Arthropoda > Insecta > Diptera > Drosophilidae > Drosophila > Drosophila bocqueti. The sequence continues at coordinate 8,468,235 of JAECXF010000230.1, forward strand.
TGTCGAAATAATACTATATGGTAGTTAAAGTGGGAAAACACTGAGAGAAATGGGTATCTTTTGAGTAGTTTAAAAGAATGGTTTCAAAAGAAAATTAAGGTGTAATAATTATAGAAGAATTAATGGCTAAGTAAGCTCTTATAATTTCTTAAACTAAACAAATTTAAGAGTTTGTATTTAGAGATGGTAAAATAGTTTTTTTTTTAAGTGCATATGGGTCCTGTGCTATCTGCTTGCATAAGTGTTTGTATGGTATGCATCTGTGTGCGTAAGTTAGTAGCTTTTGCCGGCTGTTTGACTCGGTTTAAGTTCGCCATGTCCCCTCAACTTTGTATGAGTCTCTCTCCCTGTCTCACTTTAACCCGTTCGCTGTCTCTGTCTCAGCCACGCATATAAATTGCGTTGCTCTCTTTCCTTCTCCTACCAAGTATCATTGTCTGAGTGTGTGTGTGTGAGCCAGAGTTGCGCTTAGTCCGTTTTTGGAAGCATAAATGCCATTTGTATGCATTGAATGTTGCATGCCACCCAGGATATGCATCCCCCTCGACCGACCGACCGAAGAAAATAAAAACTTTCGCGTTGTTGCCACACTTCAAGTGCATCGCACAGCTGCCTGGCAACCCTATTTTTGGGACTGCTCTGCATTTTGCATTCATATTTTTTTGGCTCTCATTTTTATTTTTTTTTATGTTTGCCCCAAAGCCGCAGCAGCTAAAATATGTTCGCCACACACTATTTTCCCAACCATTTTCCCCCATTTCCATTTGCCATTTTCTGATTCGTTTAAAATTTATTTTTGAAACCCCTCACTCCACTCCTCATCCACCCGAGTTGTTTGTCCTTTTTTCTGTTTGGCTTCAACTTTGTTTTACATTTCTCTTTCCCCTGGCACAAAAACTGCAAAAATGTTGACTCGTTCGCTCGGCTCGCTTCGGTTCCTTTCAGTTGTATGTGTTATGTGTATTTGGGGTCAGGGGTCCCTGACAAACTGTACAACTCCCATTCAGCACCGCACCTGTCCGCCCCCGGGGCAGAGTTCACTCCGTGGGAGTGTGACAAAGTTGACATTTGAGTTGGAAAAACACTCACCGCAACGAGCAGCGGCGAATGTAAGCACCAGTAACTGATATTAAGCCCGAAACAAGTGTCCGCTCAAGGGAGTCTGTCCGCCAAAAGGGACAGTTAAAGGATTTCGGGGCTTAAGCCAGGACTCTGAGAAGTATAATTAACTGGGGATTGTGTTGAAAAATATTTAAATGCAGAAATGAATGTGGAAGATAAATATTTAGAAGTCAAGTGAATAGTATGAAAATGTGTCTGTTCATAAGATTTGTCTCCCAAAAATTAGATTTACTAAACAAATAACAACTAAATGTATTATATTAACAAAAGACAACATTAAGAAAATATCTTATATTTACATATTTTTTTGTATATTTATTTTTTTGTTATAGAGACCTTCTACAGCGTATATTTTTGGAAGTGTTTGAGGGAGATGTCCGTCAATAAATAATTTTACAAAATAAGAAACAGCTCAATCTTAACTCCAAAAGAATTTAATTTGGTAAGCATATTTTATATAATTATTATATATGATATTTCCTTTATTTATATAAAACAAATCCTATAATTCCCAGAAATGCCCCTGGTTTAAGGTTACAAATATTATTATTTATTACAAATAACCCGCTTATGAGAGAACTCCCCACTCAGGCTAAGCTCGAAAGGAAACAAATAGACAAAAAGATAATCTTTCGAACTATGATTGCTGTCGATTTATGAAATATGTCGGATTATGGCCAAAGTCTACTTAGCACTGAGAGTATGTGTGTCCAACTGTCCATTCGGGGAGATTCCTGTTCCGCATTCAAGCAACGACGTTTCGTATTACAGTCATATCCTGGCTGGGAAAGCATGAAATTCGAACATTACCCCCGAGATATGGCCAAAAATCTGTTGCGCAGGGTGTACCTGGTATTGTTCTTTGCGAAAGGGTTAAATTATTGCTATATCCGTAGTCGTATTCGTATTTGAACGGGGGCGGAAGAGCAACCCTTAGCAAGTAACCCATAATGGGTGGGTGACCCTTGCCCTAACCTTTACGGACATCCCATGTCCCAATGTATCCCAACCCCATCTACGGGCACTTATTCTATATTTTACTTAATGCATTCCCTGCTTATCCTCATTTTTATTAGTGTTTCAATATTCTTTTTCACTTTGCTTGGTTGCGTTTTTCCCAGCCATCCTTTTGCGTCGCCGCTTCCTTTGCTTCCCGTGCCATGCCAGCTTTGTTTGCTCATGTCCTGGATTGCTCCTTGGGTTGGGTTGGGTTCGGTCCTGTACTGTGCTGTGTTCGTTCCTTGGATGTGGCTCGTTTCTGCCATTAAATGGACAAATGAGGGATATAAAACAATTCGCTTTGGCTTCCTTTCTTTTCGTTTCGTTTCCTTTCTTCTTGTCGCTGGCGCTTCCTTTGGGTTTCTTCTTTGCCTTTTTCGGGTCTCTTTGCTTTTTTTCTCACATAAGCATTTTATTTATTATTATTTGAGTGTGTGTGTCTGTGTGGGTGGGTGGGTGTTTCGGTGGCTATATCCTATATCCTTCCTATATCTGCTTGTGCTTCCCCTTCGGGTTTGGTCACTTTATTTGTTTGTACCTTGCCAATGCAAAGTGTTTTGTATCCTTTTTTGGCCGGAATCGCACAAGGATCGAGCGGAGGGAGGCGGGAGTCCAACTGGGTTTGGCTTTCGGGTGCGAGGATTTATGCTCATGTTGGTTTTTCTGGGAGTTCCTATTTGGCGTGTGGGTGTGTTATATTTCGACCCCCAACTCCGGCCGTGCCTCCGTCTGGGTTCGTCCTTTCATGTGTCCTGTTTATGTAATCGCCGACATTAGTTCCTGACGCTGCCCGACCATGTGTTTGCTTCTCTCCGTTGTGTGCACTTCCTGCGGGGTATGATTACTTGCTAAAATCGGTTGGTGCCTAAGGCATATATCCTTACAAGATATTAGTTCAAAAACGAGTACAGTCTTTGTACGTTTGTTGGAAGTAATTTTCTTGAATTCAGGTTTTTTCTGCGTATTTTTCTCCACAAGAAATCTATGTATGCTTCTTAGAGCATTTAATTATTTTTTTTTTCTTCACTTGGTTTTTTTATTTACAAACTCCAAGAACTAGTCATATTTTCCTTGATCCCTAGAGTATTGAAGTCTTTTCTGGCTCTCCTTGACCGAAACTTATATCCTCATTTTTTGTTACCTAAGATGGAAAGGCATCTTGGCCCTCCTGTCTCCACTTTCTGACCTGTCCTTGTCCCCTTCTTTCTCATTTATTTTGATTTCTTTTTTTCCACTCACTCACTATTCCTTTCCTTGGCCGAAAGTTACCTTAATTTTCGTAGCTCTCCTTGCAGGAATTTCGTTGCTTGTTCCACCATTTGAAGATTTCTTCTTGCGGCCTTCGTCCTTTTTTATTTTGTGCTGGCGCATGGAAAATGAAATGAAAATAAAATGATACTCATTAATTTGATAAATCGTGGGCACAACACAACTCGGCTTCGGTCCTCCTTGGGTTTTCTTTATGTACTTTCTTAGACTTTTCCGCCCCACCTTTTGCCCCTGGTGGGTTTTCCTCTCTTATGCTTAATAATACCCAAAGATTTTATAAATGACCACGCTGCAAATGGAAAAAGTTGACCTTTAGCGTAAATAGAAATACCACCCACTCCAAAAATGAGGATAGGGTGGCCACCCATCCTCTTCGAAGTGTTTCCGCTTTTGTGAGCGTTGATTTTGTTTTCCCCATCATCATCGTCGTCGTCGTCGACATTTTCCGCAAATCTTTCTGAATTTTTAAGTAATTTCCCTGTCCTTTGTCCGCTTTGGAAATTTGTAAGGAAGATTTCTATACACAAGAAAATAATTTGAAGGAGTAGCATTTAAAAATATATGAAATAAAATAGGATGGGCTTCATTTATATAATAAAATATTTTATTAAAAATATCTACATACTCGGTAAACTTTGATCTTGAAAAATCCTTAAAAGGATCTGAATAATTTTCCCCACATTTTCCCCGGTGTATATCCCTCTCCCCTCTTTAGGTATTGAAATTTTCCATCTACAAACATTACGCACTTGGTCAGCTATTCGCCCCTCTCCTTCCCGCCCTGCGTGTGGCTTGTCCCTCTGTTTTTTCTCGGAGCTGCCAAGCTTTTATTAGCACACATTTAATAGGGTCACGCGTGTACCCCCTACTCACCACCCCCACCCGTGCTAGGTGTTTTTTTTTTATTATTATTAATTTTCCAGCAAGTTACATGGGCACAACACAAAACGCAAAACACAAAAACCGAAAGCAAAACAAAGGCAGGACGAGGGAAAAAACAGGATGTGGGAGGAGCCAAGGAGCAAATCAACCGCCCACAACAGGACGAAGCGCTAAGCAAACGAAATGCGAAAGGACACTTAACTGTGGTAGACAAAAAAAAATGGCAGGAGTTGGGGTTTGGTTTGGTTTTTTTGGTGGGGGGTTCGGGAAATGAGGTTCTCCGCCAAATGAGGTCACTTTTTCCACCTCTCACTCCCGGTATTTTCCTTTCCGTTCACTTTAGCAGCTGGAGCAGCGAATGATGGAAATATTTGAGGCATTACCTCAGTGTCCTTTGGCGAGGGAAAGTCAAAAATATGTGGGTGGATTATAAATGGAAAAATGTTGAAACAATGAAGAGAGTACGCAGCTGAAATCTGTATAAGGTTGAGTAAATATTAAGTTACATATACATTAAATCCCTTAAGTTGCACTTGAATGTCGCACTTCATCATATCTCATTTTAATTACTGCGTTTTTCTGCTTATTTACTTTTCCCTGAATTTATTGCCTTTGTGGTTTCTCCTTCCTAGAACTTTAGTTCTGGGAAGGCTTCTACACAACATTTCGGTATTAAGCAAAATGATTCTGTTGGAAACCCTTGACATTCTTCATATATTTTTTCTTTGTTGCTATTTCTGGGAATAATAATCTTTACTATATTCGGTTTTATATTTAAATTATTTACAAAATCAAAATGAAAACTCACTTAAAAGGAATTACTTTCATAAAAAGGATTCTGCTGAGAATCTCTCGGGTTTTTCATATATTTTTGCTTTGTTTTCATTTCTAGGAATAAAAATGTATTTTATATTTAAATGATTTACAAAATCAAAATTAAACCTCACTTAAAAGAGATTACACAATATTAATTTTATTGAAAATCCTTGAGATTTTCGATATATTTATGCTTTATTTACTTTTCTGGGAATAACAATGATTCCTTGATTTAATTGTATATTAAAATTCCATACAAAATCAAATTAATCCCCACTTATCAGGGTTTAATTCAGTAAATATAGGATCCAAGCAAAAATAAACTCGATTTTGTATATAAACTCAATGTAAACAAAGTCCGATGACACTATCTCGGCTATTATCCGTTGGCTAAAAACTGAACAAACAAACCATTAAGACCACCAGTTGGAGGATCGCGTTGCAATACCAGGAATTTTGCATATATTACCATGAAGTGGAACCCGATCCCGGCCCACATGACGTATACGCAACAACCAAACTCGCCATCGAATGGCCTTGAAAATCTCGCCGGTGGTGAAGGCAATCGAGTGCCAGGCAAGCTGCAAGTCTGCAGCTGATGGGCGACTGTGATTAGTCTGCGACTTAGATGATGTGCTGGCCAACTGTAATAACTGCTACCAGGCACTGGAGGTGCGGCCAAAGTAAAATAAATAAATAAATAAAGAAGTAATCGCTCCGAAAGTTGGACAATGTTGGACTTGTTAACGGCAGTTGCCGTTGCCAGTTCGATGCGTACGGAAGTGCAGCAGAATATTTTTTGTTTGATCAACGTGGCGTATGCGTGACGCGTATAAGTCTGAGGAGTTTTCAAAATGAGTGAAAAATCAGAGAAAACAGAAGAGGAGCCAGGGCAAGAGCAGGTTGACAAGGAGATTTCTCCCGGAGAAAGCCCAAACTCTAGCTCGTGTTTGTTTACCTTCGATACACATCCTTATTACCCCTTTCTGTACGATCCTTATTCCTCGTCGAAATATGGCTCACAAGTGAGGGAGAGGAAAATTGATAGATGCCTCAAGCAGTTGCAGGAAGCCCTCAAGGGCAACAAGTGAGTAAAGAAACATTATTTTCCTCTCCTGAATATTTAATTAAACTATGCTTTCAAAGAACATATTTTTTATATTCTCTACGTAATTTTAAATAATAGTATTTGTTGTGCATTTAAATTGTATTTCTTGGGTAATAAATAAACAAAAGTTTTCTTTTAACAAAACTTTTGAAATTATTCAGAGACAAAGCCACCTTGCTGCACATTTATTTGTTCAACCTTAATCACCATCAATTATGTTCACTGTCAATTGGCAAATTGACAAACGATTGCAGTAGGATTTGTGTAAATAATTCAGAGGGCAGAGAATATTCTGCTTTGGCCTCCGGCTCCTGCTCCTGCTTATTCATAAGGATCAAAAGGATACACACGCACTCAGAATATTCCCTCAAATTCCAAGTTAACCCAAAAGTGAGTTGTCTTGCGGTGGCTTCCCTGGTTGCTGTTGCTGTTGCTGTTGTTTGTCAAGGGGCATTAGCATTTCAGGACTGTAACTAATCACAAATGATAACATTTGCATGTGCAAACACACACTCTGGCACACCCCTAGGTGTGGGCCAGGGCTATTTGCATACTTAAGTGTGCAGTTATTACCTTGTTATATCGATATAAATAACATCCCAGAGACGGATGCCGCACGGATTGGGCCTAATGAATCCTTGTTTATTCTAATAAGTTTTGAATTTATTATTGATTTACACACAACAACTGCTGACCAGACCAGGGGCAAAAGGCGGCTGTAGAGCTGGAGATTAAAATATGCCAGGAAATGCCAAGGGAATTGTTGCATATTTCAAATATTCAGGAAAGCCCTGTGTGTCTGTCTCAGTTGATTAATCTGCCGGATAAGGTAGACGCTCAATTGTTTGGCATTTTATATGAACTATGAGCAACCTTTTCATATATTCCATCAAGTATACGCCACATATAACACTTTTTCTATGACATTTCCCCCACACAAATTTCAAACGAAAGCACTTAATCGCATTTGCATACATTTCCACCGCCAACCAACACACAACAACTGTCAGAAATGAATATTTATTGCCAGCAAAAATTGAAACAAATTAAATAAGGAAGATTGCATTTTAACGAACGAGCCCGTATCGCAATTTGTGATTGAATTGTCACATTTCATATTTCCCCTCTCTTTTTTTCGATGTTTTCTCTTTTTTTCGATTTTTTTTTCATTCTATAAATAAATTATAATATCTGAAATAATTTGTTGCACATTTCGCTTCGGTTTGCCAACCGCAAATAAGAATCAATAGCACAAATATTTAGTCCGGTCTCTGTAATACTTAATAGAACGGAATAAAAATGCATACAAAAATATATACATAAATGCAAACCGAGTACAATTGCTGAAACACTGCCATAATAATAATTAAAATAAATAAAAATAGTTGTGGTGAGATAATTCCCAGAATTTATGCGAAAAAGTCAAATATGATAATTGCAAAGGGATGAAAATGGTGAGGGGAAAATCAGAGCGGGTGAAAATGGAAAATGTATGCCATATTTTAACAGAAACCAAAGCTGATTATAATTGAAATTTTGTTACATCAAATGGTGCAACAAATGAATCGGATAATTACGAAAATAGTTGCGGACATTACATTTCACAAAATGGGAAAAATGCAAATGGGCAGGAGGGAAACTGTGCAGACTGGTGGGAAAATTACAAAAATAATATTAATTTGTAGGTTTATGTGTTATTGATTTTTTGCAGATTTATTTACTAGAAGAATTTTGGTAAATAAAATATTTAAAATATAACTTTCAAGCGGAAAATAACAAGAAGTTTTATAATTTAAAGGATTTAATTGGTAACTTTATATTTTATATTCTAAATACAATTCTTTGATTGAGAGATATTTTAAAATATCTATCATATATCTAAAAATAAATCTCTTAGAATACAGATGATTTTCTAAACGAGTAAACCGAGTAAACAATGGATAAACTTTTCATCCTAAGCGGCTCTTCCTGCCTCCTGCTCGCATCCCTACTATCCCTCTTTTCACTTTTCCACTTGCCTAAGTTTTAGCTGCAAAACTTTATTTCCATAAAGCGCTGAGCATAAAATTAATTTACTAATTGATGAGGCCCTGATCTCAATACGCAAAATACCCCGACGAATTATCATCATCGTCGACAATGCAAACAAGTTGAAATTCAATTACGGCGAACGACGAGCGGAGACGATGAAGGCGAAGTCGAAGATGGTGAGAGGAGGGCTGGGATCTGGGGGAGGGAAATGGGGCTCTCGGTTCCGAGGAGGGTGAGGTGAAAACTGAGAAAAATAATCATAAAGCTGCGAGAAAACAAAGCAAAGCGGAGGAGGCACTGGCACAAAAAGCCAAAATGGAAAGGGAACCGAAGTGGGGCGGTGTTGGCGGTGGCGGTGGGGCGCAGCTAAAGAGCAATAGCAAATATAAGTAAATAAATAAACCGAATAAACTGAAAATTTATTGAAGAAATACGCGCGAGCCGCACAAACACGAACAAAGAGGTTCCGATGATGATGATCATCGATTGGGTGGCTTCAGGGGATTTTACACAAAAAAAATTGGGAATTTAACTTGGAAATGGTAGGTTGGTATTTTGAGGAGATCTTAGTGTATTATTTACTAAAAATTATTATGTTCCCTTTAATTTATTAGTTCAAGAAATAAATTCGCTTTAATTAGAGTTTAAAATAGAAAATATATTTTATGTTTAATTCATGTTGAGATTTAGCTTGTTAGGAATATTTTTTTATAGAAAACTTTCCTTATTTATTAATGTATAAATTCTCCAATGTTTTCTGAATTTTAATAATATTTTAAATATTTCTTCAATGGTTTTAATATTTTTATTTTGTTTTGTGAACTGATAATACATTTATTTATGTAAGTTAATTAAATTCTTTTAATAAGTATATTCAAGTACATTATACCATTTTAAATATGTTAAAATTACCTTCAAAGTAACTCCAATATTTTCCCCGTGTATTGAGGCTATATAGGCGACAATACGCAACCAAAATCGGCGACGATGCTGTCGATAAACTGACTTAAATCTCACACCCGACGACAGCAATGGATGACGCCAATGAAAAAGCGACGACGAATGACGACTGACGACTCCGACAATTAGAATCCAAGCGTTGCCCTGTGCCGGCACCCAGTCTCGCCCCCTTAAAACCCCTTCATCTATGCCCATAAGCAGATACATTTACAAACACAGATGCAGATACAGATACGGATACTGAGACGGCGACGGCGACACTTCAAGGTTCCAAATGCCCATGTGCATTGAGCGATTTCACAATATTTAATAAATAATTTCATAATTGCTTCGGCTGCCTTCCATTCCCAAAATTCAAATGAAAAAAGGCACCAGAAAAGATTTCTGAGCTCTTTCCACATAATTTAATTTAAGTTATTTTTTTGTTTTTTGCTCCTGTCCTCTCTGCTTTTTTTGGTTGTGTGTACTCAATTAAAAAGCAAAAGACCAAAGCAGCAGCAAAATGGAAAATTATTCCGAGAATCGTTTGGCGCTAGCTCGACCAGCGCAATTAAAACGGAGAGAAAACCGGAGAGGGGGAGTGGCTGGGAGTAGGAGTGGCAAGGGGAATTTTTCCTCATTGAGAGAAATGGAAAAGTTCAAAGTTAAAGATAATGAGGTGGCAAAGGGAAATCGAGCGGGGAGTCGAAGCCACCCTCAGAAAGGCAAGAAAACTTTGAAGCTTTTGTCTTTTATTTTTTCGCGACATCAGGGAGACTGAGAGATGGAGTTGTCCTAACCATAATTACGACTAATTTCTGGACTTTGAAATGTTTTGAGAATCTTGGGTTCAAGAAAATTTGATTAGGTTTGAGGTCTTTTCAAAAAAATATATAATAAATTCTGTATTTTACAAAATTTGAAAGAAGAAAGAAAAGAAAATTTCTACAAATTAAAAGAATGTTAAATAACAAAAAGGATTCACCGCATAAAGTATGTTAAGATTAATGCTGTATATATACATATATACCTTATACTTGCCTCCAAAAATACAGCTTTTATCTCTATTTCTTAACAACCATTCCTCTAAAAATTCCAATACCATTCCCTCTATATATTCTTTATTTTAATGGCCTACCACAGCCCATAACCAATTGCAACATGTTGCTATTTTTCTTTCCTCAAAACCTCCTCTTCCTCCTCCTCCTCCTGCTCAGGAATGATTATAATTATAAACCAAGGAGAAAACTTTATTTATTGTTTTCGGTTCACTTGAGGCCTCTTCTTGTTCTAATTTTCACTTTGATTTCTATCAAGATTCAAGAAATGTTTCTATGATTTCAAGCAACTACAAGTTGTGTATTTTGTTTTTCGGGGTGGCCAACAAAAACAAAATTGTTTATGAACACCAAAGAAAGAATGGCCACGGAGGGCATGTATTTTCATAGCTTTTGATATGGGAAATAATTTACAAAATAAATTAAAGCCATCTGGCATTAGCAGATCGTTTGCTCTCTCCTCATGGAAATGTACCAGAACTAGAACTAAACCCTGGAAAAACGCTTCCGCCTTTGCCGAGCGTTTCCAATTAAATTCCAGGCGCATCGTTTAGTTAATTAAGCCATCTCAATCAGGCCGGAGACGAGGCTCTCTCCGGAGACGTTGACTGAGTGACAGCGATGGAACAATAATAATAATAATTGTAGTAGTAGCAGGACGGAGAAAAGGCTTTCGCATGCCATAAATTATAGAACGAATTATGCAAATCACTGGGTAAAGAGAAGGGACAGAGCGGTATCAGGGTTCTGGGGACAAACAATCCACAGCGATGACGACAACAACAAGTCACCCACAACTGCAATTGCGGAATTAACTGCACTTGGCAGTCGCCGCGGGAAGGGGGCAAAACTTTGGGTGGAAGGCAAATTAAAAATCCAATGACGGCACAAAATCATAAACAAAACAGTTGAGGAGTGGCCGAGTGGGTGAGGGTGGAGGTGGTGGGGCCATAAAGTGGCTGAGACAGAAGCCAGCGAAAAACAAAACAAGTGGGATCGTTAAAAGGAGTTCCCAACAAATGGCGACTCAAAAATACCCCTTAGGCTATAGAATAAACATAAAGATTGAAGAATCAGGCAATTAATAAATATAAACATATTAAAAGTGGCTGTAAACAAAAGCTTAAATATGCATTAGGAATATATGGGAACACATACTAAAAATATTAAAACATATATTCCTGCTGTATTTTTATATTTCTACTTTTACAAATTTAGTAACACACTGAAAACAGTCAGTTTTATAGATGGAAATTAATTTAATATAAGCCCTTTATATAATATTTATTTATATTTATATTTATTTATTTTGGACTGCCTCAGACCTCAGACGTCTTATTATTTTTACATAGCAAAATTCTATCATATTTTCAAATATCCTCCTTTTTCCTTTATCAAACTTACTTTGAAAATATAATATAATTTTTTTAAACACCTTAAACTATATATACATCTATAAAAAACTATTTAAGCGGTACTTAACTTCAAGGAGAATGGCGACACACTGAGTTTTGCCCTTCGCTAGTTGCAAGTTATTTCATTATGTTAATTAATTGCCTTGATTAAAGATCAATATAGAGGATTAAGGCGGAGTGAGACCGATGACATAATATCCATTAGACATTAAGTGCTGCAAATTGTGTCACTTAAGGAATTAATCCAAAGAGAAATTAAAAGCGACTATTAAAAATTAATAAATACTAAATAAATATAAAAAGATAAATGAGAAATATCCTTATTTGAACTTAAATTAATATAGGGGCAATAAAATGTATCCCTAAGGTTAAAAGTTGAAATAAATATTTTTAGAATATGCTATGTTTTATTAAGAATTATAATAAATATTTTTAGTAACTGAAATATATCTTACTGAAATTAAAAACGTATATTCCTAAAGATTTCCATCTGCTCCTTTAACCCCCTTCACCCTCCTGAAACTCGCTTCAACAGCTTCCATCGGATTTGCTTAATTTTCCGCACATGTATCACACAGTAATTTTTAATTTGCACAAACTCGAACGGAATATTAAAACGGGTGTAATATTTCATAATTCCTAATCGCTTGATTATTAATCCGGGCTTATTTTAATTCAAGACCTACCCTGCAATATGTTGCAATAAACTCCGCGATATCCCTTTACAAAACCCCTACCAACTGGTACTGGCCGCTGCTGCCCTTCAACCATATAATTTACCATAGCAAATGAACAAATTTTCAATTCTCTGCTGGCCCGAGTGAGTGTGTGCGGAGTTTATTAAATACATATATCCATAAATAACGATGGCAGGACAACAATGAGGCCGAGACTCATACGCGTAACCCCCAAAACGAGCCTCATAAATGGCAATAAATGTCACAGCACTTAAGGGTTAGAAGCTCAAAAGGAACTCAACTATACGGAGCACTGAGCCCCGAATGGAGTTCGAATCAAAAGAGCAGATTGCCGAAGCCCCCAGCGGGTGATCGGCGCAAAAAAAGGCATTAGAAATACCCCTGACTCCAGCTGTTGGTGTTGTTTGCCTCGTTTAGTTTTGTCGCTGTTTATGTTAAACATGCAATTTCGATTTGGCATATAATTTTTAAACACTACCAGAAGAGAGAGGAGAGGGAGACCATGGGGAGGGTGTTTCTGACCACCCGCTGTTTTGTTTGGGTGACAAAAATGTCAAATGCGTCGTGTGCACAACGGAAAACTGTGAACAATAATGTGGTTTCATATTGCTATAATTTTCTACACTGATTTATTTAGCTGAACAAATTATAGGATATAAAAATATTTATATAAAAAGCTTTAAGTAATAGTTTTTGTATATTTTTACAGCCTCTACATAAGTTGTTATAAAAAGTAAAAGATATGATATACAAGTCTATTTTATTTTGAAAATATTTATTCTTATATTTAAATACCTTAATTTCCAACCCATTTAAGAAGCTTAATTTCATGTGTATAATTACCACATTGAGCTGACATTTTTCCTTTGTGTAAAAATGTTTATAAACAAGAAATTCTAAGCCAATGCTGACGCCAGCAGTATCTGTCTCCTCCTCGGGACCCGCCACCGCTGCCCCTGTCAAGGTGCGAGAAGACATCTACTTAGCTCCTGTCAGGCATTTTCATATTCATGAGTCGCCATCTCCGGCTTTGTTCTCCGTCTCCTCCTCCGTCCCCGGGAATCCCAGCTTCTCGCATTCGTTTCGCTCGATTCTGGGACATTTTTACGCTGTCTTTGGGCGACGAATAACGAATATGCAGACGTTGCCAGCCAGCGAGACGGGAATGGGGCAGATTGTGCACGTGTCAATTGAAATGAATGTCGCCAGGCGTCCCGCAGTCGTTGTCCTCGTCAACCCGACTCCAGTCCACATCTCGCAACCCTCAACCCTCATCCCTCCTGACAAATCCACCCACTCCATTCGGGGGCAACTGCGTATGACTAATCTTTGACGGTGGCTTTTGTTGTCGTCATCGTCTTTTGCCAACGGAATTGTCAGGAAACAAAGGAAAGTTTCTTCCGATGGGGGGTGAGGGTATTTTGTTTTGGGATGCTCGACGGGGGAGTTACCTTTACTTTGATCCGGAAAACACGGAGAGGAATTCCAGGAAGATCATATTTTGTAAGGGTCATATATAAAATTATACCTTTAAGCCCAATAAAAATTATAAAATCACACGACACTCAACCACAACTTCTATATTTTCCCCTTTAAACCCCTTGAAAATCTCTAAGAACAAGCAATAAAAATTATCTCTCAAAATATTTGACTTACAAAATATCGTGTAATAATGCTTGTTGACATTCTACCCTCAACCTTCAAATCCGCCAGCCTCTCCAGCTATAATCCCTCTGAGATCCTTTTTTGAGTGCATACTCCTTCCCAGCTGCATTTCCCGGACGAGACAGAGCATTTCCCACAACCTTTCTTCAGCCCCCTTCGCTGTCCCTCGAGATAAAAGAACCTAGACTTTCTCCACATGCACTTTGGGCATCGATTGAATTCGCATTGAAGGGACGCAGGACAGAGTGACGTTACAATGGAAGCCCAACCACCGAGGAAATCCCAGTAACCGAAACCAAAACCGAAAAATGCTCGAGCGGAGAGCGAAGAGAGAAAAATTGCGTAGCAGTCGAGCATTAAACCCCTAAAGACACCCTTAAGCACCCTCAAGTATTTACATTTGAATTTCACACAAATAAACTCGTCGACTGCCAGTCGATTCTCCCTTCCGTGTGCCCCGCCACCAGGACTGCCCCCTTGCCTGTTCCTTCTGGCATCCTGGCATCCCTTTTTCGGCTTCAAAATTAATAATAACAATAAATTGAAAATGGCAGACCGACGGCAGCGGTGGCGAGTGAGGGTGAGAGGTAACCAGAAGGTATTGTACCATTTTACGAGTGCATGCATATAGATGGGGTGCAAAATATAGCAGTTTAGGGTTATGAAATTTGGTAAAACAAATTAAACAAAAAAATATATAAATTTCTCTCGTTTAATAATAAAGGAAAAGACAAATGAATACTTTAAATTAATGAAAATTTACATAAATTCAAATTTGTATACTTTTATGAGAAGTGGGAAGCCAAGTCATATATAAAACTAAGTAAAAGCCAATACTATCTCAGACTTTATAAATAAACCATTATATTTTATTATGTTATACAATTTTATGGACTTTTAAATATATTTTCCAACTAAATAATTATAGAAAAGCGATCCTTATATATTCTAAGGCCTAAAAAGAGGCTCTTTGTTCATAGAAAACAGAAAAACATTTAACCTTATTAAACACACAAAATAAGCTCTAGTTCCTAAAAAATTCAAATATTTTCCTCTCTAAAATGTTTTTAAAATTAAGTAACTATTTTTTTAACCCTTACTGTATATATCTATTCCATCCGACGGCCCTGCCCGACTGTCTGTCAACATTCTGCTGGGCCTGAGCACATCTATGTATGTTTGGTGCTGGTGGTTGACGGCTTTTTCGGTTTCCATTGCAATTGCATTTTCAGTTCGGCCCAGAATCGAGGGGGTGGCCCAGGAACAACAAGGTGGGAAGAGGGGGTGGTGCCCGGAGGGGTGGGCCAGAGCTCATACCGCCGCTTGACACTTGGCCAGCGTGTTGCCATTTATGCTTTCCATATTGATTTTCCAACTCTGGCTCTGGGCTTTGTGGCCCACGTGTTTGTGTATTGAATTCCAAATGAATCGATTAGCTACGTTGCCTTCACTTAGCCCATTGATTCGTCGCCTTTGTTATTGCTGCTGTTCTCTTTTTACCATTTTCCCATTTCTACTTCCTCCCCCTCGCCTTGCATTTAATTAACTTTTATGAGCACTTCCCATTTCTGAATGGCAACCTGGCTGACAGGTAAGCCAACCCTGAGATGCGATAGATACTCGGGGGCGTCCGGAGTGTGAATACGAATACTCAATCGATTCGGTCAATCAGTGGTTGAATATCACACCTTGAATGGGAGAAGGCGGCGGTGGGTTCAATTTACCGATTAACCAAAGGCATCCAATTTGAAGAAGGCCTCAATTTTCTAGGCAATTTGAGTCGTGTTTAAGGGAAACAGAAAATTTTCTATCAGATGACTCGATTGAATAATAAACTTAAATTGGTTTAAATCTATAAAACCTAAGGGGATCGAATCATAATTAAATCCTGGTTTTTTAGAACCTAATTAATTACATAAATAAAATTTATTATCCGCCATAAATTATGAATTATTTACGACATATGGAGGAATATTTATGTTTATTTGTCTCTTCCTCTCAGCTCAGGCAATTAAAAAAGATAATGAATAAAGCACTTCGTGCTCTAAATAAATAAAAAATCCTGTCATTAATGCCAATCAAAATCCATCAGACATAATTTGCAGTACAAACTGCCTGCCAATTAATACTAATTTCAATTTGAATCAAATTCCAACTGGCACAACATAAGGACTCGCCAGTATCCTGCAACCCCATAATATTTCCTCAAGGACGCCCGACAATTTGAAACAATTTCCTTCCATTATGCTTTCCAATTTTCCCTGTGCCGACTTTCAACACTTTTAATTTGCTTAGCCCGCCGAGTCGCTCAAATCGCATCTCGTTCTGCGGATCGCCTCGAGCTCCCTTTTCTAAGCAGCGATTTCTCGGGGTTTGTTGCGGATTTGCCTGGCAAATTTTATTAGCCTGTCCTGGGGGCACAACGACATTTCGCAGCGAGCAGGGCTCAAGGATACCCGTGGACAGGCGCTCAGCAAGGCTAGAACCCAGAACCGAGGAGGGAAACCAACCCCGTCAGTCGAGCATCACAGCACCACCACCACCGCTACCGGTATCACCACCACAGGGCTCAGTGAGTGGTTTGACATTTGTGCTGACGCGCGAACGTATGCACACAAGGATGTGGACCACGACGATAAAGTGGATGGGCTTGAGAAGACTGATGAGGAAGTGCACTGAGAAAAATTCATGATTTAAATATTTGTTGTGCCATTAAAAAATACTTCTTGAGAGCTCAACATCCCCTTGCAATGATGATAACAATTCATTTTAAAAGATTACATTTTTTAGTAAATATTTAATACAAATACGTCGTTTTTCATAATAAATTGTGTTAACATAACACATCATGTTGAAAATAGTCTATCTTTACGTTTAATTTTACAATCGTTCTTAAGTTAATAATGGGACGCACTCACTTTACTCAACATTGTCATTATGCGCAAACTTACCGAATTTTAGTGCGAATACATGGTCACCTTAAAGAACTTCACTTAAGATGGTAACACAGCCTGTAAACCTGTAAAACTTAAATTAATATTAATTTCGAATAACCACTTTAGAAATTTAAAATCTCCTAATTTTGTAGACCATTTTCTCTGCGTGCCTGCCCGGATGTAGATGAAGAGTCTGAGGGATTGATGCCTTGGCAGGGTTGGAAGTTGCGCCGATAATCTCGATAATGAAGTGACTTCGCCTGCATGGTCATGCATCCTGTTTGGCTTCCTTGTTTATCTCTATCTCTCTCGTTCTGCGCTCTGATATCCGGCTGGCATTCAGCGACAGGATTCAGGACTCGGGATTCAGGATTCAGGATTGAGGATCCGGCATTCCGGATTCAGTTGGCAAACCCTTAAGTGGTGGGTTTTTTATTTGTGCCTGGTATTTACTTTACCTCTCTCAGCCTCCTGTCCCTCAGACTTTTGACCATTTTGCACGGAAATTGAATTTAAATTGGAAGTTTTTAACCCTGGCGTGCGATAATCTCAAGTCAATACAGGAGAAATCTCCATGAGACTGAGAGTAAAAGACGGCCATGGGCTCGGAGACCCTGACAAAAGGTATGGCGTAATACCGAAGCAACTTATCCACCCCGCGGCCTCATGCCTTATCCTCCGTGGCAAATGTTCTTTTCAAATTCTATTAGCAAACAAATTTACTGAAAACCCAACAAACCGAAGCACAGGGGGTTGGAGGGAGGAGGGTTTTCCTCGGGTCTCAGTCTCGGTTTCGGGTTAGGTAAAGACCCTGACACACAACACGTTATTTGGTGTAGATAAATGAGACAATTGTTCCATCTAATTATCTGATAATGCCAGCGCGCGATTTCAATGATAATGAAGCGATCTCGCCGCGAGAGAAGCGGAACAACAATAGGGAAGACGGCAAGACACCCCTTTTTGTGGGTTTGGAACTTCCTCGAAAGATTCCAATCTAAATGTTTGTTTAGACAGAATTCCCCATGAATGGAGCTTTGAATTGGAATTTGTCTGTGGATTAACTGAGACGAATTCCAGAACGGCTATTATAATCATTGTTATAGATGAATAATTTATTTATTTCCCTTCGGGGTTTGGGTTATCCAAATATTATACCACCTCTTTTGTGGTTTTTTATATAAATAATTAACTCTTTTCCATAGAAATACCTGCGGCTATTTGGGTTACGCATAATTTTAAAGATAATACGCCGGGGCATGTACTCGACAGGAATTGTAAATCAAACAAAGTACTTTGCTGTAATCGAAGCTTATTAATATTTCCATGCAGGCACCCCTTAATCCCTTATCCTGTCCCGTCCAGGGTACTCCTTTTACATAAGGTTTGAATTGGGCAACCTCACCGCTCCACCCCGGCATACTAATTCCCCTGCCTCGACCAAGGCCGCTTATTGCTTTTCATATTTTTTTTTTTGCGCTGGCCTTCCTTTTTCGGTATTTATTTTTTCCAATTTTTTTTAGCTTTTGCGTTTTGCGTGTTTAACCCTTTGAGGTTACATTTGGCGTGTGTTCGTGGACACCCCCTCCCACTCCCCTCCTTGCAGATGGCAAAAAAAGGTTCACATTTTGTGTACGCACCATAAAAAGGAAGCGAAAAGAGAGAAAAGGATTTCTTCGGTAACAGCAAAAAACAAGCGAAACTGATGAAAAGTAAAAGCTCAAATAAAAATACATAAATTTCTAGGTATACCTATATACATTCGAGCATGTGTATGTATATATGTATATAAATACGAGCACATGTATCCTCGTGCTTTTTTTTTGGTTTTATTTAATCACAAACGATGACGCAAAAAGAGTTCAAAGAAGGCTGGCATTATGAACCCCGAAGTAACCCCAGAAAACCCAGAAAACATTATGCCAGGGCTGCTGCAGAGCAGAGCCCCGGCCTGTTGGCCAGGGAGGGGTTAAGGGGTGTGCACAACCCACACCTCACCGGGGACACATTTAACCCTTACACCCGGGCAAACATGTGCGACGACGCAGGGAAGTTATTATTGTGATTATGATGATGATTGTTGTTCAAATAATTCCGAGGCTGAGCTTTGACTTGAAAGAGATTCCGTTTCGCTGTCATGATCTACCCCTCGACTTGGCATCCGCCTGATGCAAATGAGTTCAGAGACGGCGGAGTGGAGTGCAGCCAGGGCAGCCCCTCAGCCAAGCCGGAAGTTGTTCAGGTAGTCAAACAAGGATGTTCCCTCGATAAGACACCCTGCGTCAGCGCAACAGGATACACATTAGACACCGCTAAGAGTCCAATAAAACGCTATCCAGGAGTGATCGCACTCAGGAGAATAGAGTGAGGCAACGAAACAAAGAGAAAGATACCAGGAGGATAAAAAATAAAGAACACCACCAAAAATATATTTGCTTTATAAAAAATTCAATTCTGGTAAAAAAAATACATTTTAAGGAATTATTTTTTATGATAAAAATTAATTTCTGTTTAAAGAAATACATTTTCAAAAATATTTTAGCAATACTGAACCGTAAACAATTTATAACTGGAAGTTATTTTCATTAAGAACTTAAATATGGCTTTAATAATCCATTAAAATATTATTTTAATGCCATTTTAAATACAATTTTAGTTACTACTGAGAAATTATCTATTTATCACTGCGAAAATGCTTAAACATCAATTCCCTAGCCTTCAAGGAAGAAACTTAAGGGAATAAATACCTTTCAGATATCAACATTTCCCATAAATACTGAACTATCTCAACTCAAGTGTAATTTATATTTTTTTCGACTGCAGATAGGATCAGTCACCACTAAAACCGAACCGCACAGGGGCATATCAAAAGAGGCTCTCGCCCCGACAGCCCTGTGGCCTTTTGTCAACTAGGGAACAACAGTAGCCTCAAGTAGGCACAACTGCGGTGCCATCATGAGCAGGATAAGCAGGCAGGAGCAGGAGCAGCAGGAACCCAGCAGAACAGAGAATGGAGAGAGAGGGCCAAGGAGAATGAACAGAGGCAGATAGGCAGTCAGGAAAACAGCAGACGAGACAAAACAGACAATTATCGGGCCACGCAGTCATGACACTTATCATGTGTGTAAAGCGATATTCCATTCCATCCAGAACATCGATGGAGTGGACTTGAATGGAGTGTGGAGCGTGCTCTCTTTTGTTCCGCGACAGTGTGTGTGTTTTTGTATCTGTGAGCTGTTGAATTTCAACAGGGAAAGAAAATTTCGTCTTTATTTTTTTATAAAAAGAGGATTTTTGAACTTAAATTGAAGCTTATATTACATTAAAATTAATATCACATTTATTGGTTCAAGAAAAAAAAAAGATAAAATATCTTTTCTTTGAAAAACCCGAGTAAGTATGTTTCATTATCCTTGACTTAAAATAATTTTCAAGGAGTCACCAGAAGCCATATAAATGCATTCCATATTTCCAAATATTGTATCTAAATACCTTAATCTTTTCTCATATATACATACAAAGTCATCCCATTATTTTTCTTTAACTGTATCCGTATCTGTGCGTTATCCTTGACACTCGCAGTCGTCAAGCGCGTTCCGCCTCAGGAGCTGCGGATTCTTTCAGTGAGTGGTGCGGTTTATTGGTTTGTAATAAGCTCTTTGAAGTGTTTAATTGAAGCTTTTGTTAAGCAATTAGACGCCAAAGTGAAGTCGAGGTGTTGCCGCCTATTGGTAATTGCTCAAGCTAAGTGCTATCTCCGCGCATTGTGATGAGCGATAATGTTTTCTGGGTCGGGGTGAGGACTCACCATCATCAAACGGAGTGGAAAATAGGGTAAGGGACCGTGGACTGTGTTGTTTTTTACCTACACCCAGCACTGCAGCTGCATTGGTACCGTTTCAATTTCCATTTCCAAAAGTATCTCGCCCTCGTCTTCATTTGATTTTATTATTTATTGTAGCCGCATTTTTATTTTTGTGTATCTATGGAATGCATTCGAGAGCAGATACAAAGATGCACAGCCAGAGATATAGAGAACGAACAGTCGTCACTCAGATTCCGATTCGGATTCAGATGCAAACACAGAAACAAAACGAAATGGAATTATCATTGACCGCTGATCATGATCATGATCTGCTCTCGCATCGCCCTGGGCAGGCCATCGGCAACCGAATCATCATCAACGCTCGTCGTCTGCCCTCTGTGTGTGTGTTTTGTTTTTGGAGGTGATCTACTCTGCTCTCTCCAAACCGATCCGATCTGACATTATCTGATCTATTTGAGCGATGACTTCGTGAGTGGATTATCATACAGGTGATGCAAAGGGATGCAGGTGATCCCTGCACCGGTGGGAAATTGCTGGAACTATTTTATTAGATCTAAAGGTGATAACCGATTTTCATGTGGGGTCTAATAATAGTTCAAGTGCATTTATTTTTATTCTGTTTATTTATAAAACCTAAATAATTTGTAGATCGAAAAGAATGTGCTAGAAATCTATTACGATTTTACGATAAATATTCTCTACTTTCAGCAAAATATTTTAAATAGATTTAATTTATGAAAATAAGTACACTTTGGTTATAGTTTTTGAGTATAATATTTAAAAACTTAATAATCATATTTATTTTCCTTCATCCAAAATATATTTATCTATCCAACTATCCAACAAGCATTTCAAATTAATAAAGATGACTTGTTTTCATTTAACTTAAATCTCCAGAGTAACTTAAACACGTTTCCATCTCTAACTTTTGGATTTCCCCATTTATACCACGCACTTTTCTGAGAGGAATTTTCCTCTCTGTTTGTGGTTGTTGTTTCCTCTGTGGAGTAGTTGTTGTGCCCCGCTGCCGATGTTGTTATTGTGTGTTGTACTTGATTGTGGCATAATTTCTCGCTCGCCTCCATTTATACAATCCCTCGCTCTGTCTCTGTCCCGGCCATGCAACGCATAAATATTTTATTTGTTTGGTATTCATCTTATTTCGTTTAATGTATTTTTATTTTCCCGATTCTTTTTTCTACTTATTTTCAGCGCCTGTTTGGTGTTTTTAAGGTAATTTTCGTTGTTGGTGTTATTTGTTCGCAGTGTTGTTGTTGTTATTGCGCATAAGTATTTTTTGTGTGTTAATTTTTTGGTTGTTGTCGTTGTTGGTTGACGGGTTGGTTCAGTCATTCAACTATATAAAAAGTATTGTCGTTCCTTCTTCCTCGGCTGTACTCATTTATTTATTATTCGTTTCGTTTCGATTTCGTTTATGTACAACGACGCACTTCCCTCATTGTTGTATTTGTTGGTGTAATCGTTGTTGTTGCTTGTTTGTTTTGTTGTTGATCGCTGTTTTAATTTATTGTTGTTGCTGGTTGCTCATTTTTGAAGCGTGGGCATGTGGCATCCACTCTTTTCCCCATTGTTGTTGTAATTGCGTTGGGTAAACTGCATGAATAATTATTAAGTTATTCGAGGAGAGGTCATAAACAAGGGCTGAGAGGGGAGAAGAGAAGGGGTGGTAAGGGGCAAAGAGGAATGGAAAGAGGGGGCAGAGTACTCCTCTGACCTCTCGCTCTTGCATACAACAATTTTTGGATTTCTCCCTGATTTTTGGTCGGTTTATTTTTAGGATTGTTCAATCATTTCTTTGGTGGCAGCATTTATACCTAGTTAATCGAAAACAATGGCAATCCGATGGTCTTCAGTGGGAAATAAAATTATATTCTTTGTGTATATTTTGCTCTATTTTTAAATTGCGAAAAAAGAATGAAAATTGAAAAACTTATGCGATTTTAAATGAAAAACTCGATTTTTACGCACTTTTTTCGACATTAATTGTTATATAAAATGAAAAATATTCAATATTTTTTAAAGATTTTGTACCAGCCATGGAGAAGCCTCTAATACAGGATACTTTAAAATTTCGTGGCGATTGCTCAACTCGTCTGGCTTGAATCACTTCCGCAAGGTCAAAAAATGTCGTTTTGAGTAAATTGCGTTTTAAGTTTTGTTTTAATACCTGTTTTTTAGGGGTGGGGGTTACCTGTTTTTAAGGTGTAGGTTCCGTAATTCTTAAGATAACCAATTGAAATTTTGGGAGCGGACTCTAGAAACATATATCAATCCAAAAATGCAAAAAAAAAAAATTCGATTTTTTCGACCACACAAGGTAGAAACCCCCCTTAATGTATTTTTATTTTCCCGATTCTTTTTTCTACTTATTTTCAGCGCCTGTTTGGTGTTTTTAAGGTAATTTTCGTTGTTGGTGTTATTTGTTCGCAGTGTTGTTGTTGTTATTGCGCATAAGTATTTTTTGTGTGTTAATTTTTTGGTTGTTGTCGTTGTTGGTTGACGGGTTGGTTCAGTCATTCAACTATATAAAAAGTATTGTCGTTCCTTCTTCCTCGGCTGTACTCATTTATTTATTATTCGTTTCGTTTCGATTTCGTTTATGTACAACGACGCACTTCCCTCATTGTTGTATTTGTTGGTGTAATCGTTGTTGTTGCTTGTTTGTTTGTTGTTGATCGCTGTTTTAATTTATTGTTGTTGCTGGTTGCTCATTTTTGAAGCGTGGGCATGTGGCATCCACTCTTTTCCCCATTGTTGTTGTAATTGCGTTGGGTAAACTGCATGAATAATTATTAAGTTATTCGAGGAGAGGTCATAAACAAGGGCTGAGAGGGGAGAAGAGAAGGGGTGGTAAGGGGCAAAGAGGAATGGAAAGAGGGGGCAGAGTACTCCTCTGACCTCTCGCTCTTGCATACAACAATTTTTGGATTTCTCCCTGATTTTTGGTCGGTTTATTTTTAGGATTGTTCAATCATTTCTTTGGTGGCAGCATTTATACCTAGTTAATCGAAAACAATGGCAATCCGATGGTCTTCAGTGGGAAATAAAATTATATTCTTTGTGTATATTTTGCTCTATTTTTAAATTGGTTGGTTAAACATGTGTTTTTTTATTATTCACTATTATTTACCCCGCAAATAATCAAATTTAAATTAATATTGACATGCTACCCCTGATATTCTGATTAAATCTTTGATATTCGATATTATTTTTCAAAAACTTCAAAATCGAAATTAATCTAATTTAATCCTCAATGAATTTCAATTTAACCCCGATTCGCCCAAAGGCATTAAACCGCGTGGACTAATAGCATTTTTCGTGGCTTTAATTAGGCTTATTAATAGAGAAGTCATACGCCCCGTGTTAAGCCAGCATGGCCGTATCAATTTACCGCACACGGAAAACACGAAAACCCCGCAGTTGTAACTCTCGAAGGGAAACCAGAAACCAGGGAGGGAGGGGTAGAGAGAGAGAGAGCGGTGGAAAATGGGAAAAACATTTTCATTCATTCCAAATGCAAGAACAGGAATCGAGCGTGCTGGGCTAGGAATGCCGATGGTGCTTCTTTTTCCCCTCCATCGTCATCATCGTCATCACATCCACTTCTGGGATGTCTTGAGGCTTCTTTTTCGGGCTCTGGTTCTCTCGGCGGCGCTGTGATATTTATGTTTTCATCAAAAGAGCAGGCGAACAATCAAAATGCGCTGCACTCGACTCCAGACCCAGACCCACAGATACAGATACAGATGCAGATGCAGATACGGATACAGCAACATCTATAGCCACAGATACCGATGCGGATACAGCTGCAGGTACGGATTCAGATACAGGGACAGGGGCAAAGGCAGAGGCAGGGCAGAAGCAGAGGCAGACGCAGATACAGATGCAAGTGAACTGAAGTGAGGAAACTACAGACAGCAGGCAGCGCTTTAACCTCATATTTATCCAACAGATACTTATGGCGGAGCGCAAAAAAAAAAGCAAAGCAGCGACAAAAGAAATGAAGGCCCCTCAATACCCCTTGCCACATCCACTAAGAAAAGTTTCAACTGATTTATTTGATTTTAAGATATACTTTAAAGTAAGTGGAGATTTGTAGTGGTAGGGAAATTTTGACCATATAGTTAATATACAATTTCTTAACCTTCTTTTTACACAAAGAAAAGCTAAGTAATTTATATTTTTAAGTATATTTATAAAAGTTTATCTATTGAGAGATAACTGCAATTAAAAGCCTAATTAAATATTTATTGACAAGTAATTTTTATAGTTCGGGATTTTTTTTCTATATATTCATATTATTTCTAAAAATAAATATTTCATATTCAAATCAAATTATCATATTTAAAAAAATAATGAACTCATTTTTCCCCGTGCACCAAAAACAAAAAGAAAATACACAGATAGAGAGAGATAGAGGGAGAGCTGGGCAAGTACAGGCAAGAAAACAAATTTCAATAAAATATTATTACGCTTACGTTTATCGAACGCAGCCAGCGAGCGAACTTTGCGAGTGAGTGAGTAAAGTATCTTACGGATACTCAGATACACGTCCGCACTCATTGTGCTCGTCGGAATTCCGATGCCGATGATTGCGTTTCGAAGCGATGAAGCCGATGATGATGATGACGGTGGCTTGTGGATGATATTCGGGCGACTACGCCGCGTTTCCTTCGGTTCGGTTCAGTTCGGTTCGGTTTCGGTCGCCAAGCGTTATAAATAAACCATATCCATCAATTGCTTAACTCAAAACAGCGCTAAAAGATACAAAAGAGATACACCAACAATAACAACAACAACAGCACCAGCAGCAGCGCCACATATAAAGATACAGATACAAATACAGAGATCCAGATACATTTGCCCGATACAAACACCGAACCGAATCCCAAAACGAAACCCAAATAAAAACAAAAACCAAACACCAGAGAGGAGAAACACATCAACAACAATAACAAAAGCAACAACACAAAATCATAAACGAAACCGAGCAAAGAGCGAGAGAAAAAAAATAATAAAAATAAAAACGCCAAGAAAATCGTCAGCGTCGACTGATAAAATGCATGAAAACAGGCGGCCATCGGTGGCGGCGAGTGGGGGGAAATCTCAAAGTATCTGCCGGCAAAGCGCCCCCTGCTCCACCCCCTTCGCCACCACCACCACCGCCGCCTCCGCCTTGCCCCTGCCCCACCACCCAAATCCCTCCTTGATTTTTCCTTCTTTCACTGCCTTTTTTTACTCGTATTTATGCTCTCGCTTAGCAGATGCAGAGAGTAACAGAGAGGGGGAGTGAGTTTACACAGAGAAAAACAATATGCTAGGTAATAGAACATTTTTAAAATAATTTTTTTAAAACATTTTAGTATTTAAAAAGGATTTAAGTAATATAGTAATACAAAAAATTAAAACAAAACAAAGATGCTTTCATCAGTAAAATAAATTTTCTTTAGAAATCCCACAGTTCTTAATTCTAAAATATTTGGATCTTTTTATTCAATAATATTTAATATACAGTCTCAGAATTTGAATATTTAAGAACGGTATTTTTTTTTTTTTTTTTGCTGATTATAAAAGAAGATAATATAAAATATATTAAAAGTCTTAACAACATTCAAGTTAGTAAATTTTATAACTTAACCTACAACCATTCAATCATTTCGAAGGTAATTTTCCGATGGAAGGAAAATTCCTTGAGTTAAGTTGACTTTGTTTGTAAGTTTTGTATTCTTTTTTAATTTTAGCCTACAACTTTAAGATAACACTTAGATTCCAGTTAAAAATATTTACCATTCTCACAACTACTACCTAAATAAAACTCTTACTGATATAATATTTTTCCCTCAGTGTAGAGCTGCAGTTTGGTGGGCCAAACGGGGGTAACGGTGGGTGGTGCAGGGTGCGGCGAAGACGTCGTCGTTGTCGTTGCCTTTCTTTCACTTTGTGTGGCAGCCAGCCAAGCACTCAGCATAATTTTGCACGCTCTTTTTCTCCTACGTTTTTCGCTGATTATTTTCTGCCGGCCAGGGGTATGTAGTGGCAGGTGAGGGGTGGACAGGAGGAAAAGGGGCAAGGTGGTGCAGACCTGCACGTGGAAAGGTGTCTTTGCCTTAGACCCAAAACCAGCCAACAGCAAGAAGCAAAAGCCAGCAAACAACAAAGGCAGCCAGCAAAGTTCATCGTCTACTGCTGCTGCTTTTGGATTTAGTATTTTCTTTTCTTGTTTTTGTTTTTTTTTCTTGCATTTGTTTATACCTTTTTTGGTACCCTCCCTAAAAATGTTAGCTATTTAATTTTTAAAGCCTTCCTAAACTCTCATATTCCATACATTCCTGATTAGCACTTGTAAGTAAGTGCTTAGTGTGGGTTGTCCTCTAGGTATTAATTGGGCCTTGGTTGAAATGGAGTTTGTAGATTTTTCCTCTTTAAATAAATAATAATTAAATTAAACACAATAAGATGTTGAAGTTAAACATTAAAAGGTGTTATTAAAACAGGAAAATATAATAAATAGTTCGTATGTGGTTTTTATTGTTGAAAGTATTAAAATTGTTGAATTGTTGATATGATTACAAATTCAAAGTTTTTGATGCTATTGAAATTGTTCTGTAAATTGTTGAAATATTTAAAATTGTTGATTTTATTTAAATTTTTGAAATCATTATTGTTTAAATTATTTCAATTGTTGAAATTGTTGAAGATATTGTTTAAATTGTTGGAATTGTTGTATGAAATATTAACAAATTACTTATTTATATATTTAGACATGAAGAATAATAGCATTTGGAGTGTATTTCAAGATTCGCTCTTAAGCTTTTCTCCTATTTTTTTTTCCTTTTAATTTATTTTTGCTTTGCTTTTTGGCTTTGCCTTTGCACGCATTTTACCAGCCTCCCAAACAACAACAACAACTACTACACCAACAAATAACAACAGTTACAACAGCAGTTGACGTTGCCTCCTATCTCTGTCGCTCGTCATCTGGCCCTCTCTGTCGCTCTCGTTCGCAAATGCGCAACATATTTTTGCCGACTGACCGACGCAACGACACACAGACACTTGTGTGCCGCCCCCTCGGCCTTCCACCGCCTTTCCACCCACTCCACCCGCCTTGGCAACTACCTCGCACTGCAGCCCCCATTTTCCAGCTATCCCTACTTCGGCCACCGTCCCTGCCATCACCCCTTTTTTTGTTTGCTATCGTCTACTGCTTTGCTATTTCGCTTTTTTACCCTACACTCAGTCGGTTAAAGGGTATAATGGATTCGTTAAACTTTTGAGCATATGATAAAATATTTAATGTTCATAATAATGCAAATTGCTTTAATGCAAATATTTTTATATTCAAGCTTTTATCAATTTTTCTTTAATCTTTATTTATAACACGGGGTATCTCATAGTCAAATCACTTTATTGCATTGTTCCTTCTTTTTGTTTTTATCCTTTTTTCACTACTATTTTCACGCTGCTGCTGTTGCAGTCGCTGTGATGTTGCTGCTGTTGCTTTTGGTGTTGCTGCTGCGCTGGCTACATAATTGATTTTAGTGCTGCACTCTCTCATTGCGTTGCATTCTGCTGCTGCTTCTGCTGACGTCGCTGCTGCAGTTGGCAGTTACTTTTAGTGTAATCTCAACATTTGCTGGCGTTGTTGCTGTTGCTATTGCGGCTACGTATGTTGCTGCCGCTGCTGCTGCTGCTGTTCCCATGAGTGTTCTTCTTCCAGTAGAGCAACAGCAACTTCCTAACTCCCCCCTTTTTCCAGCCCCCCTTGACGCTTTCGTCGCCTGCTTTAGTGGCTGCTCCTGGTTGTTGGCTGTGTTGGGTTTTTGGTTTTTGTGAAAACCAGATTTTTGTCGTTTTATCCATTAAATTGTTTTTACAGCCGTTTTTGGCCACCGGAACAGGGTGAGTCTCGGATCAGTTGAGACAAGCTCGGTGAAAATTGACTTGGACTTGATATTTTAATTCAATTAAGGGACAGAGGAGACTTCATTTTAATGCTTTTGATGTTTAATGCCTCCCCTACAACAGTTTTTAGTACCAAAATTAAGTTATTATTCTTGTCTTAAGATGTTTTAAATGAGAATAGAACCTAAGATTAATTCATTAAATATTTTATTTTCTTGAGAACCCCTTAAATCTTTGATAGTTTTTGTTGAATCTCCTTTCAAAGGACTAAAAACATTTCCTGACTAGCTAACCTACGATTAGCTAAAATCCCCTCCCCACTCACACCCCCACACGCGTGCCTGGGACACCCTGTTTTATATCTGTTTAGCAATTTGGCAGTTCCAGTGCTTCGTCACTGCCAAAGTAACAGGAATAGGAACACAGGCTCAGTCACAGGCACAGTCACAGTCACAGGCCCTGGCAGAGGGACAGGAACCACCAACAACAACACACACGGCACCCGAACAAACGCACGTAGGCAGCCGCAAGGAACCGATGATCGAGGATGATGGCAACGGGGGAGGAACGGTGGCGAAACAAGCCAACAACCAACGCATTTACACAGATACAGATACGGATACAGATACAGATGCAGATACCCGCAGGATGAAGGAACGAGGCAGGAGACCAGGGAGTAGGCTGAAGGGAGGAGGACGTCGCAGGACGAGGACGATGATGAAGAAGTGGCAGAGGACAGAGCGACAAACAGACCCATTGTCCCTCCCTCACTCACACTCACACACGTGCAGAAAAAAAATATACCAACAACAACACCAACCACACAGGGAGCAACTACAACAACAATCCACAGAAACACACCAACAACAACACCAACAGCAGCACAAACAACAGCAGCGGAAAGCGATGACGATGACGATGACGACGGCCTACAACGCAGTACACTTCCTTTTACACACAGTACCCAACGCACACCCGTCAGCACAGTGAACCCTCAATATTACCATAATTTGGGTAACAAGAGCAGTTTACTTTGAAGTTAATTTAAATGAATATAAACCACATTGAACAAGACTGTTTTTAATCAAAAGTTCAGTATCTTTCTAATGCTGCAAGCCACTCGGAACTGCAATAAATCCATAAAATTGTATAAAATGAAAAAAGGAAAATAAGGATTTAGTAGTAAATAATTAATTTATGATATATATTTATTTATATCTTTATAACTTACATCTAAGATCACTTAAAACCCATATAAATATCCTTGCTAATTAATGAGTGTCCACTGTACAGGCACACACGGCACACCACTCACACCCAAGTGAATATGTGTGTGCAGGGCCTGAACTCGACTCAAACTCAAACTCGAACCCAAATACAAAATACGAAAATACAAAATTACAAAAAAATACGAAAATACAAACCCATATAAGCATAACCCAATGAGGCTGCTGCTGCTGTCTGCTGCCAACATAACATACCAACATCATCATTACTACCAT
This sequence comes from Drosophila bocqueti, assembly GCA_018151655.1. Classification (NCBI taxonomy): domain Eukaryota; kingdom Metazoa; phylum Arthropoda; class Insecta; order Diptera; family Drosophilidae; genus Drosophila; species Drosophila bocqueti. The sequence goes on from JAECXF010000230.1 coordinate 8,498,427, forward strand.
CATCGTCATCATCGCGATGAGTTGTTGTTGCCATTTTTGTTGTTGTTGTAGCACTCGAGCCTGGAAAATAAAAAGACTTCCTTTTTGGGCAGAGAGGCTGGACTCCCTCTCCACCCGCTTTTCCCCCTTTTCCCCTTATTTTATCAGAATTATGACAAGGACTGCCAAAAATCGAGGCAGAGCATGTTAAATAAAAAAAAACATAATTTTATGCCAGAGAGCAACAAACACATTAACACGGTCGCCGTCGCTGTCGCTGTTGGCGTCTCTGTCGACGCTGGCGTCATCAATAAATCGCGACCCCAAACGAACCACCCACAAAATCACCCAGCCACCCAACCACCCATACCCCTACCGCCTCCGCACTTATCCCCACCTCGAGCATTATACAAAAGCTTACAAGCCACGCATACAAACGAACTCTCACTCGCCCTCTCTCTTTCCCTCGGGCTAAGGCCATCTCTTTCGCCTGGTTGGTAGCGTAGCGCTCCCCATCTCTTTCTGGCACACTCTCTCTCTCGCTCTCATTCTCTCGTGCTGTGCTCGTTTGTGTTTTGAAAATTTAATCTCGATATGGCAACAAATATGCTACAATTTCATTGAGATGAACACCCGATACCAGAAAGAGAGTTTCTCACGCTGTGCAAGAGCGCCGAGAGAGATGGCTGTAAGCCGCACAGTCAACGAGTGAGCGAGAAGGAGCGACTGGATGAGAGAGAGAGCGCGAGCCAGAAGCGTAGTAAATACACTACTACATTTTTCCGTGCTAATTGAGTGATAAATTGGGAGTGGATTTTGCCAAGAGAGCGCGAGAGCGTGAAATGTGAGAGAATGTGTGTGCGAGTGTGGGCAATTGATATGCTCAGATTAAATTGTTAAATGTTTTTTATTCGGGTAATTAAAGTATATCAATTGTGCGGTCACTCGAATGCTAAGTTCTTAAAGGGTTAAAGTCGGTGAAATTAAATGACACTTTTAAGATGACAAGTTTATTAATTTATTAAATAATTTAAATAACTTAAGAAACCTTCTAATAATTAGTTTTTAATATTTTTTTGTTTTGGGCCTAAAACTATATATGTGTAAATACAGTAATTATTAGTTATCCTGAGCTGACATTTAAAAAACAATTAATCCTGCTTGGCGCTGCGCACGCCGTAAATCATTCAAAAATCAACCACAAATCACAACAATTAAGACAAATGTGCTGAAAAATCTACTTAACGCAAACACACTCGCCAACACTGACACACACACGCACACTCGCACCCATTAAACGCTTTCAAAACAAACCCAATAAATGTCAGCTGCCCGCTTTGTACCAAAAGGTAGCAGCAAATCTACTACCAAACTGCCTTTTTTCACCACAGAGAGTGTCCTATAAATGCCAGACCGAAGAGGCTGAGCCTCTCGGAAAGGGTAGCAAAATCTACTACTACGCTCCCAAATCGAAATGGTAGTAGAAAAGGTAGGGAAGCGCGAGGCGAAGAAGTCAAACAAATTGACATACGTATACATAATTATTATTTTACTTAAGTGCTCGCGCGTCGTCGCCCCTTAACAGACCGAAATGAATACGAAATACGAAATACCAACCTGAAATAAATCAACCCGAGAGAGCACGAGCAGCACTCGTAGCACTCACAGCACTCGCTGCGAGAGCGAACTGTACTTCGCACTCGGCTCGGTTCGGCTTGCCGTGTGGGTGAGTTCGGGCCGTGCCGAACACCGGAGCCCAGCAGTGATGCCCATATTTTTCTGAAAAAAGGACAGATTCTCAAAAGAAAAAACCAGGAAATAAGGCTGCAAAATTAAAAATAAGGATGAAAAAGAAGAAAACAATTTTTTTATATTTAATACTATATAATGAGATCATTTATTTATATTTAGACAATTTCCAAGTTTAATATATTATAAAGATCTTCAATGTCGACGCATTCTTCTTTCATTTCATATATGGACATTAAACCAATTTTATTAACCAATTTTCTAATAATTTCCCAATAACTTATAAACCGAAAAGTCCTGAAAAGCCAGGGTCCGTATAAGGGACACGACAGATTTGCTGATAGGGGCTGTCTGGCATATTTTCAGCCTGAAGCAGTCAACAACAGCATAGATCCGAAAAAAGGCAAAATGGGCATCACTGCTGCCCAGCGGCAGCTGCTGCTCGGCCGCTTAGTCGGTCTCCGGATTCAGCCTCAGCCAACTTTCAGTCCATTCAGTTTATTCAGTTTATTCAGTTCCTTTCTGGCTGCCGTCGAACGTTGTCGTCTCGAAACGGATCGAACCGAAGCGAGGCCAGGCCAAAATCTCAACGCCACGGCTCATGTGAAACCAAACAGAGTTCTTCGACAAGTCGCGAGAACCAACGTCATTTTTTCGAAAATATTACAAGAAACCAGAACAGTGGCAACACGCAAATGTTCAAGTGACAACAAAATTAGAAACAAAACTTACGTTTAAGTGACAAGTGACAAGATACGAGAAAGCGTAAAAAACGTAAACAAACCGCATTGAGCACACATTTCTTGGATTAAGTGCCCCAAAGTTCCTGTTAGCGGCGCAACAACTTGGATTACTACTAAACAACAACAACAGTATTATCGCACAAAATCTGAAAAATATCAACAACAACAACAAACATATTTTTAAAACTCCAACACTTTTGCTAGGCAACCAAAAAACAACAGCAACAAAAAGTAAATAAATAAATACAAAAAGAAACTTGTGCAACATCCCAACAACAAATGTGAAAGCGTAACAAACAAACAAAAAACGCAACGAAAAAAAATTAGAGAAAGAAACAAATCAGCATAAAAGTGAACAAAAAGTGAAAAGTAAGAGAAAGAGCGTGTGTTTGAAAATGCTGCAGTGAACCTTAAAAAAAAAACAGCAAAAATACTCCAACAGCAACAATTAAAATCCACAGCAAAAAACAACACAAGTGTTGTTGCCCCATGTATTTGTTGATGCCATGCAATTGATTGTTGACAAAATTCCCATGTATTCCAAACAAACAACGAAGCGCAATTCCAAAAAGTAAGTTTCCAAAGCAATAAACAAAAAATCAAGAACCCCTAAAAACTATAAATTATAAACAAAAAACCAAGAACTAGTGAAAAGTGCAACCAAAACAGAGAAAAACTCTTCTTCAGTGATAACTGATAACAGCGGCAACAGAGACAGCAACAACTTTAGCGGGAGAGAGACAGCACATAGCAGCTGCTGCTTCTTCTTCTGCAACGTGCACCTGTCCCCCACCTCAAATAACAACAACAACAACAACAGCACCAACAACTTCAACAACCAACAACAACAATTAATACACCACGCGCTGTTGCCATAAAACCCAAAAGAAAAAGAAAACTTAGGTAAAATATCTAAAAATAAATTCCACTTAAACCAAACAAGAAAACGAAATAAAAAAAATACAAAACAAAAATAATCACAGCAAATGAGCCAAAAGAATTTTTCAACTTCAACTTTGTGTGTGCCTGCCCCGAGTATCTCCTCAAGTCGGCAGTCAATAAAATTGCCCCGGCTAAAAATAATGTTTCACCTGGGCTAAAAATAAAACAATTCATAAACACACACAAAGTAAAAACAAAAAAAAAAAAAAACAAAAAAAAAGTTAAAATTCTTTATGGCCATATCAACAATTTTATTTCTTCTCCACTAGAAACTTTTAATTGTTGTGCTTGAATCAAAATTACAAAAAAACACAAAAAAAGGAAAACCAAATACCAAACCCAGAAAATAATTAAATGGAATGTGCTTTTGTTTTTAGATATTTTATGTAAATTTTTTTCGTGTCTCTTATGCTTTGTTTGTTGTTTGTTGACTCATAATAATAATAATAATAGTTGTGTAGTTTAATTAGTCTGTAAGAGTTGTGAATATATTTAAGGAGCATTATTGTGGGAAAAATCATTTTTATAAAACATTTCCCTTTCAGCGAAAATTTGGGAAAATTTAGAGTTAAGCCAAAATAACTTTATTTTTTAGATGTCTTTATTACTAGTCTATGATATTAGTGAGGATTTTTAGAACTCAAATATACCACACTAGTTCATTTTTATTATGACTTTAATGCAAAAATCATATTTTTTATTAAAACAATAATTTGTTGTGTATTTTTTCATTTTAATTCTATTAATATAAAAATGGTAATTCAATTGAATATGTGTCAATTTTTTATATCTATTCCCTTTACATAAACTTATTGTAAATATTTTCGTCAATGTTTTTGTTCTTCTAGAAGACTTCTCTAATTTTTGCTTTTTATAAATCTTTCAAGCTTTAATTAAACTCAGCTTAAAAAAGTTTTAATTAAAATAAAAATTGTTTCAAACATGTAACTACTTATTTACCAATTTATAAACAATTTCTTAACTATCTCTTAATAATTATCCAAGCTGTTCAATTTTGTACAACTCCCCATAGACTGTAAATATTTCTTATACAAAATTTCTAAGCTAAATATTTATTCACTCAATAGAAACAAATTTTCCACTTAATTTAAATTGGTCAAATTTGAAATCCTCCCCCAAGATTCAAGGGCTTTCCCAGACACTTTAAACGGACGCAATCGAAAAGATTAATTCCTGACCGACTTCTGATGCCGAATTCCCAAATCAGCTGTTCTTTGGACCGCCTCCCAACAACCGCCCTCTCGCTCAAGCTCTCTCTTTAAACGTCTCTCTCTCTCTCTCTGTGTCTCTCGCTGCCTCGCTCTCACGCACAGCTGACCCATAATTGACACACGACGCACAAACACAAACATACACACAGATACGCGACGAAATGTATCTGGAGGGAAGAAGCCAAGAAACCATTCAGTTCAGAGACTCGAAGATATTTAGGCAAAAAAAAAGGAAAAACAATTCGACCCACTGCTGTTGCTTTGTTGCAGTACGTAGGTATTTGTATCTGGAGTTTTCCATTGAAGCGTTTTCTAGAAGTGCGGTTCGGATACGTACAGTTGCGGTTAAGATAATGGATTAACGATAAAAATATATCTACAGGTTATTTTGAGATTTTATTTATATTTATAAAAATATTTTATTATTAAAATAAAATATTTGTTGGTTTCATTTAACATTTATTCAGCATTTAATTATTTTTCAAAAGTTGTATAACTTATGGCTAGTCAAAAAATATATTCCACTTTTAAATTAGACAATTTTTGTCTTAAAAACTAAGACTAAAGTTTTGTTTCAGTTTACACTAATAAATTGATTTTTGTATTGTAATTGTGGGGAAATATATTTTTAAGGGAATGATATTAAAAATGTATTTTTATAATACAATAAAAAATATGTATTATAATCAAGTTATTCAATTACTCTTAAAACTAACTTAATTAGCTCCTTGAATTCTTCTAAGTACTACTATCTTGACCCCAGCTGTATGTAGTTGCAGTGGAAGTGGGCATATCGATACCGAGAAAGAAATTTTCCCAACGATCCGCTTCGCTTGCCTGAAAAACAACTCAAGTCTGTCACTTACTTCTCAGTTCGACAATGTTTTCGCCCATTTCTAGTGTGTGAGTTTGGTTGCGTCTTCTTCGGTTTCTGTTTCGGTTTCTTTTGTGTGTCTGTGTGTGTTGGGAAAAGGGGCAGAGGTGCTGGAAAAAAATTCAGAGACCCAAAAAAAGGTCACTCCACACTCGCACACACACAGCGTCGAGACCTCTCCCCCACTCCACGCTTACAGAAATTTTCCCTCCCGTATCTTGTTTGCCGTTTGCCGTTTTTCGATTTTCGTTTTCTCACATGCCACGCATTTTCCCCCATTTTCCCCTCACACACAATGGGAGTTTTCTCGGCAGACATTTTTTCGGTTCGCTTGTAATTCATCATCGCTGCGAAGAAGATGAAAGCAACAAAGAAAAGGTCGAACGTCTTACGGTACAAAAGTACAGAGGCCGCGAAGGGAGAGGAAAAGCAGCCGACCCCAGGTAAACCTTAACCCATTTGCAATAGTCAGCTTAACCCAAACGAAGCGGGAACAGGTAGACGAGAGGGAGTTCCCATGAAACGGGAAATATGTATATATTTTTGCCTGGAAGATTCCCGAAGAATAATAGATCGAGATCGGTGGAAAATGAGCTCGAAATATGCCAATGAGATGGGAATTAACCTTCTTGGAAGATCAACCAAAGGCAAACCATTCAGCACAAGGAATCTACAATGTCTTTTTGTTTCACTTCCGCCAAAGGAAAATTTGGCGTAGGAAAAGAAGGAAGAGGAGATGTTTTAGTTAAATATTAATTCAAAATGAATTGAATTAGGGAAATCTGTCAGCAATTTGCTGGTAAGACTGTTCAAATTATGTCAAGCCTCAATGTACATATTTCAATTGCCCATTAAAAAACTACAACAGGGATGATCACTTTCAAAGGCAGCTTCCTTTCTTGTAGCCACTTCACTTGCAATTCTCTCAATTTTCCGCAGCATGGAAACAGTTTAAAATTCCGGTTGCCAGATCAATCTAACGGTTAATTAACGCCCCGAGCTTATCGTAAACACCCTCTAATGTCATCAACCCACCACCACCTACCCCACCCCACTCGACACCTCATTCCTGGCCAAAAAAAGGATCACAGGAACTCGGGGAAACAGAGCGCGAGACAATCATCAATCAACCACCGAGGCAACCAAATCACAACCCATCAAGCAACCACCGAAAGGACTTTACAGACTTTAGACTTGAATTGCTACCTAAAAAGTAAGGAAGTAAGGGGAATAGACGTCCTCCACTTCCTCACTCGCTCACTCTCCTTCTCCCTGCCTCCATCCATCCATCCTGGCCACTTCCTGTTTGCCGCTCGCTCATCTGTTTGCGATTTTCACACGGGAAATAAAAATGTGATACAAACGAGTAAATGACAGAAAAACAAAACCTAAACGCGGAAAACCATTTGCAAATCGCAAAAGGCTGCGATTGCAACAACAACCCCTCAGTCATTAGACAGGGGAGGGAGAGTGAGTGTGTGTATATAGTCGGCATTCTGCATTCTCGGTGATTAAACCCCGAAAGAAACAAACAGAAACATACATGGAACAATTTAGCGAGTGGAGGAGCGTCTGGGTATTAATAAACCCATCAGAACGGGGGCTGGAAACTGAGCAGCAACCCCCGTAAAACACTCGAGGGCATGCCAATAGTTACATGTGTAAGTCGAAGCCGATGGCGAAGCCGAAGCCACCCCTAAAGCAAGGCGACTTGAACCCCTCATCAAGGCAGACTGAAGGTCATCGAGACCGAGACCGAGCCAGACCGAGAGCAAACTCTGCTCGTGTGCATATCTAATCACACAATTTGAATTTGATTGGGCATTAATGGGTTAAGCAGTTGACTTTTCGCCTCGGGCTCTTCGCTGCGGCACCTTGAAGAGTCTCATTCGCACTCGCACTCGCACTCGCACTCCAATCCGATTCGTTTCGATACGCTTCCATTCAGAGTTCGTTTAGTCACATGATAAAAAGTTCCCAAAACGCAACGAAAACATTTAACGACCCAATTAAAAGCCCCTGAACGAACCTGATATCAAACTAGACCGCACTGGCAACCCACACATTCGCATAGATATAGTAAAATATATGCTTAGCAGTGCCGCAACAACCGCACAGATAACTATACTAGCACCGCATTCCCGGCCGCCACCGGCAATCACCGAAAAAATACCATGCCGCTTCAGCCATACCATCGCATGTAGGTACTATCACAATCGATGGGCCCAGAGAACCCACCGCACCGAGACCCAAATCAGAGGTAACCAGCTCTTATCAGCCATGGGTATGGGCGGGGGGCGACTGACAAGCTAATTATAACCACAGATCGTACTATATCTATAGGGAAAAATAACAAACAAGGGCCATGAAACGAAACCCAAAACTACTCCATAGTTCTCTTCGTTTTGCAAGCGAAAATGGAAACAATGGAAATTTTCACTCGCTGAATGGAACCTACCTGTACCTGTACGTACTGCCCATCTGCTGCTGCTTTTTGCTCTTGTTTTTGGCCGACATAAAATCGCGCTTAGGTATGCAGAAATGGTTCTCGGTTATCGATAATTGCTTATCGCTATTTACGGCCAGGTAGTGCCTCCATTTAGTACGTCAGTCTCTGCATTCAGCACTAATTCGACGCAAAATGGTCGCTCGGTTTTTGTGAATGGAAAGTAATCAAGGCGGAGGTGTGGGGGTGTGGGAAAGAATTGATTAGTGCTCAGGAAGTGAGTGAGTGCAAGTATACAATATATATATATTTAAACCATATGTTTAGCACTATAAAACTGAGTACAACAGCTGATAAATGGACGTTCTTCTGGAATAATCTGGGAGGGGTTAATTCAAGCTGTTGTGAAACCAGGTAGTGCATTAAAAGGTGACGTGATAAGCATTGGAATCGCAAAGATTTTATTATGGTTAAATTAGCATTGAATTTATTCTTAGGTCTTTGTTAACTTCCTGAAAGAACAATAGAGATTTAATGTGGGTGGCTCCACCTGTTGGTGATATCCACCCTGCGGAATGCGCCTGTCTCTGCGCTTCTCAACATATCAGCTAAGTGCGAGTTGGCCTTATCAATCGCCTTGCTTCCTGTCCCATTTTCATATCTTTAGTGTCTAACCTTTTTCCGATGGCAAATATTTTTAGCTAGCATTTTCTTAAACACATTTTGTTGGTTTTATTTTGGTTGCTGGTGTTGTTGTTGTCATTTAGCTGTACTTCAGTAGACATTTTTGTTCGAAACTGGTTTTCAAGTACGACGCTGGCGTCGACGTCTCCTCCGATTTATGCGTTGGGTTTTGAGTCGCTTCGAGTTTTGCTCATTGCTGTTGCAATTTTCGTTTTGTTTTGTTTTATTTTTAATGTGATTTATGCATGTTCCTCAATGTGTGAGTGTGCGCAAAAATACTTGAACAAAATTATTGCAGCTTTTTTTTTTTTTTTTTGTTCATTGTACATTTATTTTTGTGGATTTTGCTTTGTGGTTGTTGCTGTTTTTGTTGCGAGCGTTGACAGTCGCAGCCTTCGATTTATTTTTAATGTTTATGTCTGTCCGATTGTTTATGATTTTCGTTGGGTTTTTTCTTGCTTAATTGGCGATTAGATAAATGCCAAAAACGCAACGAAGCCGATGACAATGGAATAGATCGCACTAAGTCCCTCTCTCTCACTACTGTACATTTTTCCTCCTCTTTTTTCGTACTGGCATAAATTTAGTTTGAGCAAAACGCAATAGATAAGATAAGCAAAGCAAAACCAGCCAAATCGAACCCAAAACATCGCGGGGAAAAAAAGAAAAACTTGCTACGTAAGGTGTGCAAAAACACACCACACACACGGCTGATTGATAGTCACGGGGGGATGGCCAGGTGCAAGGGGGTGTTGTTGTGTGTTGGTAGAGCGTCGCGTCCATTAGCGACCTGATTAGCGCGTGTGTTACAACAACCACAGGCGCTTTTTGTTTAGGGTTTTTTTACACTAGTTTTTTTTTTTATATTTGTTTATCGCCAACACGAGCAGACTTCGACGGCGACACTAGCCAGCCATCAAAACGATTTCGGTTACAACACCACAAGGACAAGCTAGCAGACACCCAGCAACAGCAACAGCAACAAAAACAACCAAAAACAAAAGGGGCACCAAACAGTGAAATGTAATTTCGGAATTGAATAATGCATCGACACCTGTTTGTTTATATTTATTCTGAGTGCTGCCAATCACAGTGGCCACAAACTATGCCATATGACGTTAAATAATATGGCACTTGCACAGCGAGAAATTAGTGAAATTTTCAGACAAATTAAGGGTTTACATTCAGCTTAGAAGTTAGAAAATAAATTCCATCTTTATTCCCAATTATATTTTGCAGTGTGGCCATAAATTATCATTTGAAACTCCGTTCCCACTGTACACTGAACTATAATCCCCGGCAATCGTACATTTTAGTATGCAAATTAGCAGCTACAAACAAACCAAAAACCCGGCACCGCAGAACAACAAATAACCCTCAAAAATATAGAAAATGTTTTTAGGGCCGGCGCACATTGCGTATACGCAATTTCCAGCCGAACAAAAGCCCGGGAGAAATGGAAAAAACAGACATCAGCTAACCGTTTGGGCTGGCCAATAAATAAAAGCCAGTTACAGGTGCTGAAAACATGCACGAAAAAAGGGTGGAGAGGGGGGAGGATGGGTGGAATATTTCGAATATTACTCATACCACATGTGGGACAGCCACCCTTCGGCAGCGCAGCCCACAAGCGGCAAAACATTTATAAAAATGAATTTGCAAATCCGCAAAATGCAAACCGAGCACAAAAGTTGGAGGCAAACATTTTGCCAGGGAAATAGCGGTCGGAAGGGGGATGCAGAGGGGGGTGTGTGTGTGCGGAATATGTTTCTGCACATATTCAAAAAAGTACCCCACCCTCCATCCATGGCGAGTTGCTGACCATCTGTATTATTTGCATGGGATTTTTAATCAAAAATTGTGCGATTTCTCTTCGCTTTTTTGCCGCAGCTCTTTCTTCGCCTTTATTTTATTTTTCTTTTTTTTTTTTTTGTTTACAGTTCGATTTTTATTGTATTCACCCCCCGAAAAAAAAATCCACTCCAACGGAGGGTTGCTCCTGGTGGTTGCTTGCTTTTTTTATTATTATTATTATTTGCCGGGGTCGAGTCTATTATGCTGATTTATTTGTATTTTCATTCAGATTGCAATTTATGCGAGGCAGAGATGAATTATGAAAGCGATCGGGTCGGCCAAGGAAAACTCGGCGGCGGGAAATTCAATCAGAATGGGGGGGGAGGGGGAAGCGAGAGCGAAAAGAATTTTCGAGCACACGAGCTGGCGGCGAGAAAAAGCGTTGCATACCAGCAGGCGCCGTCAAAATTCGAATGCCACACAAAGTCCTGAAAAACTAAGCGCAAAAAATTATTACCATCCGTTTTCACTCGAAAAAAATGCAAAAAAAAACAAGCAACTAAAAAACGAACCTCCCGAACACAATATGGAAAAAAATGCATCCAGGGGGGCAGAGAAAAAAACCGACAGACGACAACTGCCAACTCAAAATTGGTACTGGAAAGAGCAAAGGAAATTTTTATATGCGAAAAGTGCTGCCCCGCGAGGAGTGGGGGTGGTTTCGCTGGCCCAAACACCCTTGAAAAACAACTGTCAAACGCATTTCAGCGGTGCGAGGGGGTTGGGAGTGCAGAAACAATAAGGGGAAAATAAAGGATATGACAGGATATGGGGCGGCATGGAGTTTTGAGTGAATGATGAGCCCAGGAGCGGGGCAGAACAGGCAGCGGATTGAACGGATGGAAAGGCAACACAGAAAACGACCAAGAGAGCAAATCAAAAATTGTTGATGTGTTATTGCTTTTGAAAAAATGGAGATGCACTTGAAGAAAATGTGAAAAATGAGATATTATTTCGATAATAAAAAATGCAAATAAATAAGAGATAATTGGGATGATCAATAATAATTCAAATTACGAGAAAATAGTAATATTGATTATTATTTTATAAACTATAAACAAAGAAGTTTAGTTACCCATTAATTTAAAAGTAATACAAGCCTATGATTCTAAATAATCTAGACCAATATATCAATTTTTAAACTAATTTAAAATTATAAAAATGCTATTTTGAATTTGCATTTTATATTTTATCCAATCCTGGAATGTCATACATATTTCCCCCCCTGCCAATGTGATTTAAACCTCCCTCTCCCAAATGCGAAAAACCACTTATTCCAAACATTTTGTTCTGTCATTGGCTCCACGCACGTGTCTCACAATTTTTCATGGCCTCTAAAACACACACATACATATTACATTTTGTGCATATATTACTTGTTTTGTTACATGACGCCAACTGTCGTCTACTAAAAAAAAAAATATAAAAAGAAAAACTAGACGAAAAGGCAAAGCAGAGCTGCTGAAAAGGGAAAGCACACGCAAACAACAATAAAAATAAAAAGTAGCGGAGAAAATTCAGATAAAACAGATAGATTTCCTGTATTTTTTATAAACCATAATAAAGACTAGCAGCAGACAGATACATGTCCTCCGAAAGGATATAAACCCCGAAACTCAAACTCAAGCCCAAGCCGAGTGCCGCATTGCTGTCTGAGCCCCATAATTCATATTGGAAAAATCTGGCCAAACAAAAGAACATAAATTGCAAAAAATATACTCAAAAATAATGTATAGAAATTAAGTCGTAAAAAAATAACTACAAAAGTAGCGAACAAAACATGTTACCCCTTGATGAAAACCTTTAAACACCGCCCCTGCCCGGTTGACATACGGAAATCATTTCGTGTGCCAAATGAGAAATAATTTTTATTACCACAGCAAATCAAAGTGCGCACAATTTACAATTACACAAGCAAACTATAGAGAGGGAGGTACCAGAGATCGTGCACTGATTCCGATATGAAGCTATATCTTCGAGCACGTGTATCGGCTGGCCTCTGAACTGATTTTTTTAGTGGTTCTAAACTTTGCTCGCTGCTCTCCTCTCTCGCTTGCTATCTGTTCACCTGGCGAGTTACCTGTTTTGCTTTATTTTTATCTAATCAATGAAGAAATTTATATCTAATCAAAGTACAAAAGGCGGCAGCAGGCTACGACGAGAACTCGCTGAGGGGAAAACTGGGGAACAAAAGCAAAGCGGCGTCATCAGAGATCGTCGTTGGGTTCTAGCACCCCCTTCAGGGGAGGAGGAACCCCCTTCTCAGTGCTTTTTGCCAACTGTTTTCGCAGTGCAAGTCACATAATGACAAGATTATTATATGATCGCAAGCAAGTGCACAACTTGGTTGTGTTTGCCGACTAGAACTCTCCATTCGCCAATATATATCGTCTGTTCTCTTTTTCCCAGTAATTATTCAGATTGTTTTGGGTGGGTTTCGCCTGTTTATCTTTACCGTATCTTGACTTCTTTTTTCCGCACACTTTTCGTGAGTGATTCTATCTTGGTTTCTATAACTTCCACAACACATCTGCTGGTTTTTATCGCCGAACTCAGCGAAGGTCACTCGGTTTCTAAGTGCATATTCTTGATGATAAAACATAAGGCCATACTGGGTATGGTATCTCTGCACAGTGATCTCTCTCGAAGAACTACTTTTAAGAAACAGAAGAACTTTAAATTATTGGAAAGGGTATTCCTTAAACTCAATTTGTTATTGTTAAATTATTATGTGCTTTTAAATAGTTCTAAAAATATTCCAATACTAAAATTCTCTCTTGAGGAGTCTCTCTTGTAGAATTACTCGAAAAACAGGGAAACTTAAGATATAGGAAAATATTTTTCTTAAAATCATTATTCTAATATCATTATTATATCTTATATTAAAATTCTCCAATTCTAGAATCTTCACCAATTCTCCTCTTAACGAGTGATCACTGTAGTCTATGTTATTACCCCGCCAAATCTCCTCCAGCTTCTCATGTTTATATTCCATCTTTTTCTATCTCAATATCTCCCTCTCTCCCTCTCCCATTCGACCTAATGACCCGTTTTGCTCTGTTTACCTCCGTTCTATACTCTCCACTCTCCACTCTTCACTCCCCTGCTCTCCACTCTCTTCTCTCCGCAGTTGGCATTAGCCCGATGGCTCGATGCTAATTTATCGTCACAGTCTCGCGGCAATCACAGGTTCACTTGGCTACCCCTTGGCTACTCCCCCTCGTGCCACCCCAACCATGATTTTTCCCCCACCCCACACCGCCACTGACAATTCTCCGCGATCTTTGTAGACTTTGCCGGCTCGGCTCGGGCTTTTCGTCATGCGATTATCAGCCAATCGCTTAGTGTGCCATTTATTTGCATTTCGCTTGCCGCTGCATTTGTTTTTGCTTTTGTTACGTTTTGTTACGTTTCTTTGTTGTTCTTTATTTTTTTTTTATTATTTATTTATGTTTTTCCATTTTTTTCGTTTGTTTCTTGTTTCCAACTTTATTTGCTTTTGTGTTGTGCTGTGTGTGTTTGCGTTGAGCCGCTTTTGTAGATGCGCAATTATTGTGAGCGTGTTACTTTATATTTTTAATGTGCGATTTTTTGTTGGTGTTACGGTTAGGATTTTACCCTTAGAAAGGGGTTCATTTATTTTGAAAAACAATAATTAATGGGATTGGGTGGATTTTTGTTATTTGTGGGAGATTTTATTATGAATATTTTCTATGATAAACGTTGGGGAAATTACGTATACGCACTGTAAGCCGTTGGCATTTAAAAATATGGGAAATTATATAGGGTTTTGCAATAAATATAATTAATTAAATGCAATAAATAAAATTAATTAAGTATATATGTATAATGCCTTAGGGGAAAATATAATATATATGCATAATATTACGTATACGCCAGGGTGTCACATCAATAAATATATTTTATGGGATTTGAGATTTATTATCGAGAAATATAAGATAACTAAATTAAAAATAACAAAACAAAAGTTAAAATTTAATATTTTAAATTCAAAATTAAAGTATTGATTACACTTTTCCTAGAGTATTTCCATTTTCGACTCTCAACCGATTCCCATTTCCCATTTGATGTGTGTTTCTGCTTCGCATTCGCACTGCGTCTCGCGCTCATATATGCTTCATATTGTTTATTGTCTGCCTGGCAAATATGCTTAATTATTTTTACCTTAAAAGTCGCGCCATCAAAGCGAATGCGAAAACAATTTCAATGGATTGAGAGTGCGAAGGGGTACGAGAATTGAGAGAAACAAACCTAAGCCCTGAGCCCATTTGACATTTTCGGGCTTAAATGTCACAGCAAATCGAGGGGGCAAAGAGTCGCCGGCAATGAGCGAACAAGTGCAATGGGAAATATAAGCAAATGGAGAAGATGGAAAATGCAATTGCAATTGCAATTGCCACAGCAACAGCAACAGCACAATGAATGACGTTGACAATGACGATGATGGAGATATGGTTGGGTGGTGCACACTTGCCAGGGGTGCCAGAAGGTAGTTAGAGGTAGAGCCGGGCAAGAAGCGGGTGTGTTCCAGGGATACTGGGGTAAAATCACGAACATAAGCCTCAGGCCACCGCCGACGCCGCCGCGGGCTGACATCATCAATGGAGAAGGTCGTCGAATAATGATTCCAAGCGGCCAGAAACCAACTCGGAATCAGAATCTACTCTCAGTTCTGCGATGTGACTAACCGCCTCACAAGATAAGAGAATGTGCAAAAAACAGCGAATAACAAAAGAACAGCTGCCAACAGAAATAGAATTGAATTCTTGGTAAACCGAAAAACTCTTGGAAAATCACAAAATTATCAGTTGAATTTGAACTAAAATCATCCAGAAATTATGAAATTCGAAATCTGGAAGTATTTTAGGAACAGAGAAAAGCAAAGCTAGGTTGTATTATTAGGAAGGTTTTTTAAAGAGCGGGAAAACGAAACTATTTTAATTCGGTAGAAGAGTAAGAAGGGGATAATACTTCAACTAATTAAGATATTATTTATTTAAATTATGTATAAGATAAGTAGAATATAATAAAATTAATAAGTGTGTTTTTATATTTGCTCCACTTGTCACATTTATATGATCAAAATTGCTTGTTAATTTCCCACTTTCTGGTTGTTGCCTCTTGGTTTCTAACATTTTTTTTCTGCTCAACTCGGGCTTATGAAACTGGGACAACATGTTTTACCAGGGGACAGAGGGGGCTATGCCCATTTACATACTAAATCCTTGCTTTATAATCGCCGCCTTGAAGCTCACTAATCCGAGTTGTTGTCTCTGTTGCGACTCTTGCAGGAAAAATGATGAAATGAACCAGCAGGCGGGCTCCTCAAGGGCGCCAGCCACAGGGGGCCAAATCTCACCGCCAGGTGCCAGCACAGCCGGCGTGGATCCACAGCACCAGCAGCAGCAGCAGCAACAGTTGCAGCAACAGCAGCAGCAGCAGCAGTACTACAACCAGCAGCAGCAACACCAGTACCAGCAGCAACAGCAGCGTGACAATTTCCTGGCCTACCAACAGCAGCAGCAGCAGCAGCAACAGCAGCAGCAGCAGAGGACAGCAGGCGGTGGGGCGAACTTTATGCTGGGCAATGACCTTGTCGGCGGCGACAGCCTGCGCAGCCTGAACAACACCTTCGGACCCAATTCGGAGTTCACAGCCGGCAGCTCCTCATCGAGCTCCTCGCTCGGCGGCCTAGGCGGCGGCACCTCCAACGGTCAGGGATATCCGGGCATGGTGGCTGCCAGTCAGCAGCAGCACCACCAGCAGCAGCAGCAACACCACCAACAGCAACAGCACCACCAGCAGCAGCAGCAGTCACACATGTCCAGCATGGATGCCATGGGTGGTTACAGTCAGGTGAGGATCCTGAAACATAAAAATATGAAGCAACGGGAGATCATAAGATCTTAGAGCGAAATAAAGAAATAATCATTATTATCATGGTTTAATGATGCATTTCCTCTCCTTCATCCTCCAGATGGGCGGCGGCATGCATCCTGGCCCCAACAGCGGCATGATGGGCAACATGAATGCCCAGTACATGAACGGCGGCTCCGGCCAAGGTGGCTACAATGGCGGCCAAGGCATGGGCATGGGCTATGGCGGTGGCGGCAACATCGGACCCCAGAGGCATCATCAAGTGAGTAGCCGAGTAACCGAGGGGGAATAATGGGAATAATGGGTTAACTGGATGACTTCACACACACCCAGCTGGTATATGGCCAGCTGTTGACATTTCATTTGCGGCCACAAACAGATTTCGCCTGGTTTGGCCCATTATCGAATCACTGGCATTGCACCCAGAAAAAAAGAAAACAGAAGTCTCCCGAAATGACAGATTTGTGACTGCCAGCAAAGCTTCAGTAATCCGCTCAAGCTCAGTAGCAGCATTATTTCCTTGAGCGTTGAAAAGTTTTACGCTTAATTGGTTTGTTTTTTTATTTCAATGGGGAATGGCATCATCTGCCCAAAGCGTGCCTAGCTTGGGTCCCCTTCCAGGGAAAAGTAAGAGACTTTCTAACTGGAAGTCGAACTTATTCTAATTATCTCTGTTTGAGAGCTCAGTTTTCTGGGAATTTGTATGGGAGATGTCTTTTTATAGTATTCAAGATTCAAAGAACTTGGACTATTTATGTTTCCTGATAATTAAAGAGTAGAGAATGTCCCCTATTTATTTGTATTTCCCCCAAGTACTTTCAATATTAATTTAAATGTAGATAAACCCAGTTTGAATGAGAGCTGAGAGCACATTTAATTGAGTTTGATAAAACTGCTCAAGATATGGAATTACCAAGTTATAACTTTAGTATGGGGAATCCCTCTGAAATATTCTCAAAATCTAATCTCAAACCCAATTTCCCCTCCTCACAGATGACGCCCATGAATCAGATGCAGAACATGTCAATGGGCCCCGGTGTTGGTGGCTCCAATGGCATGGGCATGAATCCCATGCAGCAGCAGGCGGCGCAGCAGCAGATGGGCGCCATGAATCCCATGGCCAAGATGCAGGGCATGGCCAACGGAGGCTACCCCCAGCAGGCTCCTCCCTCGCTCACAGCCCAGCAGCAGCAGCAGCAACAGCAGCAGCGTCGCATGGCTCCCTATCCGCATCCGCAGATGCACATGGCCCAGAAGCGGGCGGCGGCTGGCGGAGCTGGCGGCGTCGGCGTGGGCGTGGGCGGCATGTATCCCGGCAATCCCATGCAGCAGCAGCAGCAGCAGGCGCAGATGTATGGCAACCAGCAGATGCATCCCGGCGCCGCCGGCGGTGGTGTTCCCCTGCCCATGCAGGCGGGTGGCGCGGGCAACGGCTATGGCGGACGCGGCGGACCCATGGGCGCCGGCAATGGCGGCGGCTATGGTCGCATGTCGGCCGGCAATGGAATGGGTCCGAACGGTGGTCCCGTCATGGGACCCATGGGTCCCGGTGGCATGACAGCCGGCGGCATGGGTCCCGGTCCCGCTGGCTGCATGAGCCAGCAGCGCTTCATGCCGCAGACATCCGGCGGCGGTGGCGGTATGCCCGGTGTGGGCTACGGCGGAGCCGGCGGACCCGGCTCGCATCAGGGCCAGTTCTATCCGGGAAGCGGCGGTCAGGGCGCTGGCATGCAGCAGGCAGGTGGCATGTGCCCGGCGGGTCCGGGCGGCGTGGCCACCACCGGCAATCCCTACCAGAATCAAGGGTGAGTTTGATTAGCTTATAACTCTTGGGGGAATTGTTATTTATTGTATTCTTTTGTTGTGTTTCAGTTTCCAGCAAAACTATCAGCACAGTCCAGTTCCTGGCAATCCCACGCCACCGCTGACACCCGCCTGCAGTGTGCCCTATGTCAGCCCCAATCCGGACATAAAGCCACCCATGGACAACAGTAAGTCGAAGGCATATATAATATATATATTCTAAAAAATATATATTTTAAGGTTTATAAGAATTTCAATTAACTTTTCCTCTTTCCTTTTTGCAGGCGAAGAAATGAGACTGACATTCCCGGTGCGCGACGGCATCATCCTGGCTCCGTTCCGCCTGCTGCACAATCTCTCGGTCAGCAATCACGTGTTCCATCTCAAGCAGAATGTCTACAACACGCTCATGTGCCGGTAGGTCCTCAAAGATAACCCTAACCCGTTCCCTAAGCATCTTCCTAACGTTTTATTATCTTTCCTCATTTTCCAGAACCGATTTGGAGCTGCAGCTAAAGTGCTTCCACCAGGACGACCGGCAGATGAACACCAACTGGCCGCACACGGTCACCGTCTCCGCGAATGCCACGCCCCTGAATATCGAGCGGTCCGAGAAGAACAGCACCGCCCTGCGTCCGCTCTACTTGAAGGCCGTGTGCCAGCCGGGCAGGAATACGCTTCAGCTGACCGCCAGCTCCTGCTGTTGTGTAAGTAGATTTTACATTTAAATTTAATTTGAAGTGCAACATTTACTAATTAAATATTTATTTATTCCCTCTGCCCAACAACAGTCACACCTGTTCGTGCTGCAGCTGGTCCATCGACCGTCGGTGCGCCAGGTGCTGCAGACGCTGCACAAGCGCAACCTGCTGCCGCTGGAGCACAGCGTGCAGAAGATCAAGCGCAACCTGAGCCTGCCCAGCGAGGGCCAGACACCGGGATCGGAGGCGGCGGGCCAGCAAAACGGTGGGCAGCAGCAGTGCGCCAAGATCTCATTGAAGTGCCCCATCACCAAGTCTCGAATACGACTCCCGGCCAGGGGACACGAGTGCAAGCACGTCCAGTGCTTCGACCTGGAGGCGTATCTGATGATCAACAGCGAGCGCGGCTCGTGGCGGTGTCCCGAGTGCAGCAAGTCGGCCATCACCGATACGCTGGAGATCGATCAGTACATCTGGGCCATACTCAACACGCTGAGCAACTCGGACGTGGACGAGGTGATCATCGACTCCTCGGCCAACTGGCGGGCGCTGCAGCATAATGGCGGCATGCCCAATGCCCCGCCCCCCTCGAATGTTCCTAGCGGCAGCAGCAATCCCAGCGGCAGCAATCCGAATGCCAACGGAAGCGGAGGCGGAGGCGGCCCCAGCTCGGGCATGCCGCCCAGCATCAAGCAGGAACTGTGCGACGATATTGCCAAGTCGGAGGTCATGTCGCCGGGCTCCACGCAGCTGCCCACCTGGGACAGTGCGCAGGCGATGAGTCCCTACAACATGCACGACATGAACTCCATTGCCAGCGGCAACATGATGGGCAACGGCGGCAACAACAGTCAGCAGTAAGTGTCCTTTGTGGAAGGGTTTTGTTTTGCAAATATTTTATTTATTTATTTCTCAACTTTTATAGTGGCAATCGCAGCAGCTATGATGGCTTCAGTGGCAACCACAGCGACGGCAGCGGCGGCTTGGCAGGCAGCGATGGCGGCGTCAATTCCCTGGATCAACTGAATGCCATGGAGAAGTCGCTCAGCGATCAGGTAGGAAAATTATACAGAAACTTTTCCTAAGAGAGAGAGTAACTAATGCATGCATCCTTTCTGCTATTCCCATCAGATGCCCCACACTCCGCACACCCCTGGTGCAGCCAGCCATCCAATGACACCCGGCGGACCGCCCAGCGTCAGCAGCTCCCACAATGAACCCATCAACGGCGGCGGCACGCCCAATGCCAATGGCAGCAGCAATGGCAGCAGCAATAATAATAATAATAACAACAACAATAGCAGCAGCACAGGCGGCCACAATTCGCCACAGACACCGGGCACGCCCAATCGCATGGGCGGCATGTCGAGTGGCGGAGGAGGAGCCGATAGCCAGCAGCAGCAGCAGGAGCAGCTGCTCAACTCGCTGATGAGCAGCCAAACGCAGCTGAAGTTCAGCGAAAGTGATTTGAGCGCCGAGCTGCAGAGTTTCGATGCCGCGGCAGCGGGAATTAACGATACGGCGCACGATCTGAACGTAAGTAAAATGGGAAAAGTCATTAGAAATGTATTTAAATAATTATTGTATTTAAAATTAAAAGATTTTCTTGAGTTTTTATTAGTTTTGTATGCCTAACGATAAATTCAAAGCTGATTTATGGGCATTATTATTTATTTTTCTATATTTCCTACCCAAAATCACTATAATTTGTTTTAATAAAATCCCTTGCTATCTCTTCCAGCTGCTGCAGGATGTGGATCCCATGGAAATCCTGTCCTACCTGGATCCGCAGCCGGATCTGAACACGCCACCCTCCAGTGGCAGCAGCAACAACAATGCCAGCGACGACTTGCTGGCCACGTTATTTGACTAAGCCCCTTGAAAATGATTTAAAAAATGGGCTTCGAGAGAGAGAGAGATGATGGATAATTGAAAAATGGCAGAAATACCATAAATTGTATATAGTATTATTAATTTTAATGAAATGTGCACTAGAAGCCAGTCGCGTACTTCAACAACAACAACAAACATTTTCGTTTCCTCACACAAACCAACAGCAGCAGCAGCATAAACAACAAACAACAACAAAACACACACAAAAAAGGAAGAAAAACTATTACAATAACAACACACAGAAGGAAGATGAAAAAACGAAGCGGAAATTTAAATTTGCCCGTGTTGAAAAACAATGAAATGTGATTTAAAAATTAATTAATTAAATTAATTGGCATTTAATTTAAAGCTAACTGAAAAAAAACACAAAAAACTGGAAAAAAAACACATAAATACCCAGAGAAAGCGTAAAAAAATAACAAAAACAGTCATTATACCATATAAAAAAGATTTAAAAACAAACAAACAATTCAGTTGAGAGCATAAAAAAATTCCTTCAATGAAATTTACGAATTTAAATGTGTAATTTCCGATGCAGCCGAAAGTCCTTTGTTCGTTTATTTGAAAATTACATTTTCTGTATTTTTTTTTCAATTTCGTTTTGCTTTACATTGTTTCTTCGTCTCAGTTTACAAAGTATTAAATGTATTAACAAAAAATGCAAAAGAAAGAAAAACATTAAAACAAGCAACAAAACATGAGCAGAGAAACAAAAACAAAAGCGCAAAAAAATATGAGAAATAAATACGAAAGAAAAGATATAGAAATACATACAAGTGAAATCCCAACAATTTTATTACATTTATAAAATGAAAACATTTACATTTTAATTGTTGCATAATTTTAATTATTTTTTAAAGCCTATCTAAATATAAAGATGAATGGATTTAAACGAAATTTAACAGAAGACCAGCAAAGAGAGAGCGGAGAAGCATTAAGAATTATTAACTATAATGAACAGAACCGTAAATGTGTACAATTAAGTGACAAGTGACGCGAGAAAACTGCATAATTAGTGAAGAGGAGGAAGGAGGAGGAGAAACAAACTATTAAAAGTGTAAATCAAATTTAATGCTAGATCTTAAATATATTGTATATATGGATATGTATGTTATATATGCGGCAACAAGAACACACCCCCTCCCCCAACACACACACACACACAAAGCTAATTAATACATTTAAATAATGATAATAATAAATGAGAGAAAAAAAACAAAAAGTATTTCAAAACTAAAAATTAAAGCGTTATGTTTTCCTTGAGTTATTCTTTCCCCACACAGTTCCTTTGAGTTTTTCCTGGATTTTCCCTGGTTTCAGTTCGGTCTTCAGTTGCTCCTTTTACCATATGTTTTTCGTACGATGTGGTTAACATGGACCAATTTTTATATACAAAAATATATATAACACCCACACACCGACGAGTCTTTGAATAGAGTATATATATATGCGAACTAAATATAAAGGACAAAATATATATGATATGATATTCAAATATAGCGAAATTTTTAAGCTTTGCCCAGGCTAATTCCCAGTTCAGCGCTTGAAACAAAAACTAAAAAAAAACAAAAAAAAACAATCAAAAAAAAAAAACTCGAAAAATTTACGCAAAAATCGCCTCGATGTGGTAGTTAAATGAATCTCAATCTCTTCTCAATGTTATCAAAGAACACACACGTAATTAAATTATTATATTAACACCCACATACTATATATGGATATACATACATATATATATCGAAAAGCGAAAAAGAAAACAAAATTCGTAGTGGTTTCATTGTAAAACAATATTTCATAAAAAACGATTAACGAACAATTTAGCTTCAAGATTTCGACAATTTCCAGTTCGATATCTTCTCTCGCTTGAATGAAAAACGACACGATACACGATTGACGATTAACGATGAACGATTAACGAGTAACAATTTAACGATTAACAGAATATCGATAGGCAGTTGGGATGCGCAAATGTGATTTTATTCAAAATAAAATACACATAACCAAGATTACAATTAATGAATGATTTTTATTTGGATTTGCGGGATCGATCGATCGGATCAAGGAGGAGAGAGAGAGTTGTACATACGAGTATTTAACTAACGTAATCTTTATGAATGAACCATATATATCGGAATATATATATATATATATATATGTTTAAATTTAGTTCATAAGCTGTAATTTTAAATGATGGAACAAAAGCAAATACACATTAAATAATATGAAGAGAAATAAACCCAAACATCTTGAGTGCATTTTCAATTCCAGCGGCTCTTCTTGGCCCTCTTGGCATCCTGGGCACTGCTGCTGCTGCTGCTGCTACCGGCTGAGGTGGAGGAGGAGGAGGAACCACCCTGCGAGGACATTGGTGGTGGCGCCATTGGTGCCGCAAATACGCCAGCTTCGGGCAGGGTCTTCTCCCAAGTCCGATCACTGGAAGCCCTGAACTGGTTGGTGTACTGCGACCGGAATGCTTCCCGCATGGTCGCATAGCGATCGGTGGCCGGGCCGGCGTTGGATGCTGACTTAGACGCAGGTCCCTCTGAGGTACCACCGGCTGACCTGTCCCCAGAGCCCGTCCCAGATCCAGATCCTCCCGTTCCATTGCCCCGCTCTCGCTCCCGATAACCCAAGCCGGTGTGAGTATTGGTGGGCTTCTTTCCCTTGCCCTGCTTGAAACGGGAGCTGCGGAACCAGGAACTCTTCATCGCCAGCTCCATAAGATCGTCGGGCACCTGTTGGTCCGCACCTTCCAGATTGCGCACCAGATGACCGGCAAACTCCTTGTCCTTGTCGGTGACCAGCGTGAAGGCATTACCCTTCTCTCCGGCTCGTCCGGTCCTGCCGATGCGGTGCGTGTGCGTATCGATATCGCGGGCAATGTCGTAGTTCACCACATTCCTGATGTGCGGGATGTCCAAGCCTCGGGCCGCCACATCGGTGGCCACCAGGATGTCGCACTCCTTGCGCTTGAACTGCATGATAACCTTGTTCCTGTCCGCCTGATCCATGTCGCCGTGAAGCAATAGACAGTTGTATTCCTTCACCAACAGGTTGTTGGCCACCGTCTCCGCATCGGCCTTTTTGGTCACGAAAATAAGGACGCTGCCCTCCGACAGGAACTTCACCAGGTGGCACAGCAGCCAGTTCCACTTCTGCAGCGGATTGGGGAAGACAAAGACGGACTGTGTGATGTCCTGGTTGGCTTCGTTCAGGTCGCCCTGGACTATGCGCACGGGATCGGAGAGCACATCCCGGGCCAGGCGTTCGATGCGCTTCTTGAAGGTCGCGGAGAAGAGCAGGGTCTGTCGATCCGGTCGGACGTGGTTGCATATGGAGCGCACCTGCGGCTCGAAGCCCATGTGGAACATCCGATCGGCTTCGTCCAGCACCAGGAACGTCACCCTCCTCAGATTGGTGGCCTTCATTTTGACCATATCGATCATGCGACCGGGCGTGGCCACTATGATCTCTGCCCCCTGCTCGAGGGCCTTGCTCTGCTCCCACTTGGAGCCGCCGCCGTAGCAGCAGACCACGTTCAGGTTGTACACCTTTCCGAACTTCTTGGCTTCGTTGTAGATCTGCAGGGAGAGCTCCCTGGTCGGGGCCAAAATCAAACCGATCGGTCCATCGCCAGGCTTCAGCTCCCGCTGGTCCGTCAGGTGCATCAGCAGGGGCCAAATGAAGGCGGCCGTCTTGCCGGAGCCCGTCTTGGCTATGCCAATGATATCCCTGCCGGCCAGGGCTGTGGGCACCGCCTGCGCCTGGATGGGCGTGGGCTGTGTGTACTCCGCCTTGCGCACGGCCTTGATCAGGGCATCGTCGAAGCCAAAGTGGCCAAAGGAGGTCACTGGCTTGGGTGGCGACGGTCCGGTCACCTTGACGCCCAGCGTGCGCCTCAGTTCCCTGACCTGATCCTCGTCCAGCGCCGCTATATCCTCGTGCTGCGTGTAGAAATTTTTTTCGAAGGGCTCATACTCGATCTCCGAGTGATATATGGGCGGCAGGGGATCAATGTCCTTCTTCTTCGGCGGCGCTATTGGGTTGCCATCCTCGTCGTACTCCACCTCCTGGTCAGAGCCATCGTCCCGCAGGCCCGCGTTCGGATTCTCCTTCATGTAGCGATAGTAGCTCTCCTCGTCGTCCTCGTCATCGATGTCGCCGCGTATCGCCTGCGTCTGGCTCTTGGGCTGCTGCTGGCGCTTCTCCTTCTCCACCTGCTGATTGATTCCAGCCATGAACTGCTCCAGCGGATCCTCATCGGAATCGGAGTCCTGCTTGGAAGAAGATGCCGCCGCCGCTGATGAAGGTGGAGCTCCCGGAGAGCCCGGCGCCGGTATGTAGGCCTGCTCCAGGTCCCTATGCTGCTGGGCGGGTTCGTCGTCGTCGTCAAAGTAATCGTCGTCCGTGTGCTGTTTCCGCTTCCCCACAAAGTTGGTGGAATTCGTATATTGGCTGATGGAGTCCAGCGTCGAGTAGCCGTGCTTGGAAGTGGCGCTGCTGGTGCTTCCTCCCCGGGAAACAGCGCCGGCGGCGGAGAGGGACGCACTGCCGCCGCCCCGCCCGACGTAGCCGCGCGCATTCAACATCGGTGGCGGGGGCACGGCGTTCATATTGTTGCCGGAACTAGCTGGCTTGCGGTACGGGAATCCACCGCCGCCCATGCCTCGGTAACCGCTCATTGTGCCCAATTCTGTTTGTTTTTCTCACAATTTCCAACTTCCCACACAAATCAATAGTCAGTGTGGCTGTAGAGGTCGCTGGGGAAAGATGCCAAATTTTCGGAATTTAATGCAGGCACACTGGCAGGGCAGAGTTTTATAGCACGATCAAGTGCTTATTGCTTTTGATTAAATAATTCGTTCTGTACTAGGGAATTGCATTAATTTATGCTTTTTATTTATTACTTGGATAAAGCCGTTGTTTTGTTATATTAAATGCATTTATTGTGACGAATTTGCATTTTATAGCAACAATTAAACAGTTAAGCAGTGTGACCAGGCAGACTTTGGTTCACTTTCCCTGAACGCTTATTTCTTTAGAAAGAGATTCGACAACTGGTCATACTATCCCACTACGAAATAAACAAATAAAAAATATAAACAATTTAAAGAAATGTCCGTGGATCTGAACAATGTCTCGCAGGACTATGCCAAGATCATACAGAGCGCTGATCTGGACAAGGAGATAAGCCCGCTGTGCACCAATATAGACGATATGCTGGCGAGACTCGATGAATTCGAAACTCTGTTGTCTTCGGTGGGTAGTTAATTTGTGCTTTCAGTAGTTTTTAACCATATTTCATAACTTGTAGGTGCGGGCGGAGTCCAATGGGATGATGGCCAACAATGTTTGCAGCATCCTGGGCTTCGGCGAGAGCTTCGACCAACTGCGCACTCGTATCGATGGCCTGGAGCAGTTTGTGTCCGCTGTGAGTGCGAACCTAAGCGAAGTCGAGAGATCAGTGGACATGGCCGAGGAGGAGCTCCATGTGACGGACTACAGCATCAAGGGACTCCTCCTGAAACCCCTCAAGGCCAAGCTAACTGCCGCCGATCCTCTGAACACTGCCGCGCAGCCGCGCTCCAATCTGGTCGACGGGGAATATCTGCCTTTTGAGGTTTACAAATCGGATGACTACTTTGGAACAGCTCAAAACGAGGAGGAGCCGGCAAATGAGGTGTTGATTACACCCTCGTCTAGCTAACATCGTAAACATTTATTCAGTAAATAGAAAATAAAGTCGTTAATTAATTTGTTTAGTGCCTGGCACAGCAGAGTAAACAATCTGGAGATCGACTTGGAAGGTATATGAGCCTCATAGGTTTCCATAAATATTTGCCTAATAATAATATCGAGGCTGAAAAAGACAAGATCAATATTTTGGATACAATTTCCCATAAAGTTATGATAGATGTAATTAAATATGAATTTTTTAGTCAAACTTTTAAATCAATTAAATAAAAAGAAACAACTTAATGACTTTTCAAAATATTCAGCAATCATTGTTACACTTCATTGATTTATTTATATATTCCTCCATCTTAATTAAGTTTCTGTAATTGTTTGAGTACTTTTCGAATTACTTAAATATACAGTAAGTTAACTGAAAGCGCTAATTGTAATAATTAGGGAAACCCTAATGGAAAAACCCCCAGAAAAACACCCTTGTTGATATATTATTCCATTTTTTGCGCCGTCTTGTTAACATTGGGATACTAGTTGCGTCCCATAATTGTCAGCTAACTTCCCCATTGTTTTCAAAAATATTTAGTGATGAATGAGCAAAACAAAGCTTACGTAAATCCCAAATGCTGCTTCCTTGTACCCCTGGTTTTAAACATATTTACATAAGGAATGAGATTTATTTAATTTACAAGATTTTAAAATTTGTTTATATTGCATCAAAGTCGAATTATTAAATAATTTTATACAACATTGCAATATACGATTTTATAAAATTGTATTTTTCAATTTGTTCAATTAGGTGTGCAGATTTGTTAACATGATAAAGACTACCCCCGACCACTATTAATTCTTACGACAAGCTTTTCTAACCATTTCATAATTATAATCTTGTTGTTGTTGTTTTACAGTTTATTATTTTTTTTTAATTATAATTTAAAACTAATTTTGGTGTGTTATGTATTATTGACTATGTATATCGTGTACTAAATATTATAAACTGTTAAAAAAACTTGCCGTATGAATAAGTTATTGTATTTTAAACTATTGTTGTTTGCGACAAATTTTTATATATAAATATTAATTTAAAGTCCCTAGAATCCGTATATTTTATGTCTTCTTGGTGGCTTCTGAAGTCCAATAAGCGATTGATTAATTAGCATCCTTTCTTGTTTTAATTTATTTATGAATATTAAATATCCTCAACCTCATCATTCAGGTAACTCTAACAAATCAGCAAAAGATCAATGTTGTACATACATATTTATGTAAATATATCAAATATATAATAAGGGTATTGGAGCTTCTGCGTTCCGAAAATAGCATATTTTTTGGTTTTTCTCTAATTTTTCTCTGATATATCCCATAAATAATTCCCCCTTATTTATTGATTAATTAGCATACGAGAGTCGCTTATGTACATAAGTCTGTTAATATTATTGTTTATTTTTGTTTCATTCATTTTCGATGACTACAAATCTCGTGATGGTCCAATTAACAACTTCGGACTTTAAAGTTTAGGCCTTGACTTTCTCCTTGCTCTCCTTGCTTTCCTCGGAGCTGGAAGTAGACTTGTCGGCGTGCTTCTGGTGCAATAGCACATCAACCGGCACCGGGCGCTTGAAGTGAGGAGCTGAGGGCGTGGTGCTGCCGCCCTCGGATTTGGTGGTGGCTGCAGGCTCGGCGGTGGCCTTCGTCTGAGTGGGCACCGGGATGTCGCGCTTCTCCTGCTTCTTCAGCAAATCGGAAGCGGGATGCACTCCCGAAAGAGCTTTCACGATGTCCGGAACGTCAGTGGGTCCAAGCTTATGAGTGTTGGACTCCTTGGTCTGGTCGGGCTTCTCCTGAGTCTCGCGCTTCTCCTGCTTCTTGGCCAGATCAGCGGCGGGAGCGGCGGTTGGCAGAGCGTGGGGCACTGGCAGATCCTCCGTCTGAGGCTGCTCCTGGTGTCCCTCCTCGTGGTGGGCCTCTCGCTTAACCTTCTTCTCAGCGGGATGCTCTTCCGTATGTTCCTTAACGTTGTCTGCCTGCAAGGTGGCTGGATGCTCAATGCCAGCCAGGGATTCCTGGGTCTTTACGCTATCGGGCTTCTCCTCGGTTTCACGCTTCTCTTTTTTGGCCAGCTCAACGGCAGGAGCGGCGCTGGGCACAGCATGGGGCGCTGGCAAATCCGCCGTCTGAGGCTGCTCCTGATGGCCCGGCTCGTGGTGCGCCTCACGCTTGTGAGGATTGTGCTTGTGAGCCTTACCTATCGGGCTTGAGCAGGAGCTGGCGTTGGATGCTCCAACGGTTGGCGATGGGGATCGTGTTGCAAGCCCTCAAGAGCTTTCACGCTGTCAGGTTTCTTATGCTCATCACGCTTCTGGCGATTCAAAGGGCTATCCTTCAGCAGAACGACCCTTCCTTCGGTGGGCTTGGGATCACTGATCACATCGGGACTAATGGGACCCACTCCGAGGGTAGAGGTTTCTGGAGTTGAGTCCTTGGTATCCAAGGGAGCCGCCTGGCAGAAGGCCACCAAGGCCAGAAGAATAATCTGGAAATCAAAGGGAAAATTATTAAAATAATTCGTTAAATATCAAAGTTTAATTTCAGTTTCGAAAACCCTTTAAAGAGAGAGAGAATGTTCGGGATCGCCACTACTTACAATCGACTTCATATCCTTTCCTATACAGATGTTGACCGCTTGGTAATTTCACCCAAACTGCTGCTCCCACCGACGAAACAAACCCATTTTATGCGATCCAACCAGGAGGCATCTCTCTGCCGGGCGGCTGTTAACCAGTTTGTAATTCGGTGCTAATTGCCAATAGATGCACGCCAAGTGCGCCGGAAACCCGTTCGCTATGTAAATACTGATTTTCCACGTTGATCTTCATAAGTCGCCGGCTAATTATAACCCGAGGAAATCGCCGTCAAGTGCGCCGGCTTCTCAACAAAAAAATAAATATACATATTGAAATAATAAATGAAATGAGAGCGCGGTCAGGCAGCCAGCGAAATGGGCTCAAGGCTTAGTCAGAGCCAAGCACGGATCCCCAGATGTGTCGTCTACTTAGCACCGGGTTGCAAAAAAGAGAACGGATCGCGCGGGGGATGGACCAAAGCTAAACTAAAACTAACTTGAGTTAACGATTTGAACGTTGAGGTAGCTAATTCGAAGAGCACATAAATATGGATCGTCCGAGGCGTCTGTAATTACGCCCTTTTACGTAAGCCCAGCCCCGACATGTCAATTGGCCGGTGATTTTTTTCCTGGAAGTTAGTGCTTCCCTCGACAATTTGATTGATCTGAATTCTACAAAAATTGCTCTGAATTAAAAGCAAATCAAAAGATCAAATCTGTCAGTCCGTACAAGGCATTAACAATTTATTGTATGCTTAATTTATTGGCGAATCGTTTGAAAATGCAACTTAAATATAGCAACCACTTAGGGCTTACATGCACCTCTGTTGTGACTTATACCATAAACTTGCAAAAGTCTACATGAAGTACCTTGTTTTCCAATTAATTAGCGCTAATATGCTAAAATTCTTTTAAATAATTGATTTTCGAATAAATTTGAAATTAACAGATACGACGCGCCCAGCAAGTGTGTACACCCCTTCAAAAATGAGTGGTCATATTTAGTATATATTCTTGCGTGCAGATGTGCACACATTGTTAGCCAGTCTGGTTTGTTTTTCATCAATTTCCATAAAAACGTGAAAATAAAGTAAATACGAAGTAAACAAGGCAAAATGCCCACGGAAATTGAGAATATAAACCCAAATGTCTATGACAAGATCAAGGAAAGAGTGCTAACGGCCAACGACGAGGACGAGAACGTCTCCGATCCCTTCGACAAAAGGGAGATTTTCGGTGAGGCTCAAACCGAGAAAAGTTCAAGAAATTGACAATAAAACTGGTTCTACTTAGATCTTATAAGGAACATCAATGACCCGGAGCATCCGCTGACCCTGGAGCAGCTGCATGTGGTGCAGGAAGAGCTCATCCGCATCAACGATGCCCAGAATTCCGTGCACATCAGCTTCACCCCGACGATTCCCCACTGCTCGATGGCCACGCTAATTGGCCTGTCCATTCGGGTGAAGCTGCTCCGTTCGCTGCCGCCGCGCTTTAAGGTCACCGTGGAGATAACGCCCGGAACGCACGCCTCCGAGCTGGCGGTGAATAAACAGCTGGCGGACAAGGAACGTGTGGCGGCCGCTCTGGAGAACAAGCACCTGGCCGAGGTGATCAACCAGTGCATCTCTGCTAGCGGTTGAATATGATTAATAGCTTTATCCTTCCTCACTTGGGATATTGCCAATTTGTTGAGTTTAGTAATAATAATCAATGATTTTATAGAGTTTTTGAATATGAGTACCATTGGGATTTGGTGGGATTTTTAACGAGCTAAGCCTATTTTAATTGATGATCAATTTATACAGTGGGTAGACTAGAGATGTGTGCGCCTGACACTAATTAATTGCTACTTCTAAAGCTTCCCCCACCTTGATGTCTTGCGTTTTGCTTTACTAACAATAATATTGATTTTATAGAACTTGTGAGCAAACTGCCAAGAATTACAGTATTACAAAAGTTCTAGCGCTTGCCTAGCTTATTAGCTAAGCTATTTTTAACTCTCATAAGATTACAGAGGCGAACCGCTTTCCGAGACGCCAAATTAATAGGTTTTCAATAATTTGTAGCATTCACAAAAGTCGTTAGCTGATTCTATCTTTATCTTATCTCAAGTAATAGCCAAGCGATGGCTGTAATTTATAACCAATCACACTTTTATATCCTACATATTTACAATAGTAATTTTGTAACCCGAATTCAACAAAACGCCCACCGTTGGATTTTACAATTTTTTTATTTTTTTTAGCAGCAAAACTTTCAAAGTTTAATGGGAGTTTACTATGGGCTAAATGGGTTAAGTTAACGTAACAGGACACAGCACCGACGGTCGAGCACTATCGCTGATCTCTGGGCGGCTGCTTTAACCGCATGTGTGGCTCCGCGGAAACGGGCTTTGCCGCCTTGGTGGGATCGTGTTTAAATGTCTTGACCAGCGGACCCTTGCCCGCCTTGGCGAATCTGATCTCGTCCAGGCGTTGCCGCTCCTCGATCTCCTTGGTGATCTTCATGTTGTCCCAGGCTGGAAAATAAATTACAATTAGGATGGAATAAATAAATATCAGCAGCCACAGAAATCGGTACAAAAAAATAAATAAAATACCCTTAAAGGTCCTCTAAAATGTACTTTAAATTGATAGAAATTTCTGTGGCACTCCTGCAACTGCTTCCTGATACTTACACTCCTTCATGCCACCAACGAATCCCTTCTTCGGGGGCAGGGCGCTTGGCTTGTGCGTTTGCATCTTCTCAATCTTGAAGTAATCCCTCACAGCGGGTATCCTAAGCAGAGCCACCTGGCCCAGCGATATGAAGTTGCTGCAGGCCCAGTAGGTCAGGATGGCGGCGGGGAAGTTCATCGTGAAGGGAAAGATGACGATGGGCAGGGCTCTCAGCACATACTTCATGGTGTTCATGTTGGCGGCGGACAATCGCGCCGAATCCGTGCCGATTTCAATGGTCAGGTACAGCGTGGCGCTGGTGATCATGGGCAGCAGGTAGTAGGGATCCGCCATCGTGAGATCTGTGAACCAGAAGAGGCCACCGTCACGCATCGACTCCACCGGCGTGTTGGCCATCTGTCGCAGACCCATGAAGAAACTGATGAAGAGCGGCGCCTGAGCCAATGGCACCACCATGTTCTTCAGCGGATTGACGCCCTTCTCCTTCATGAACAGCATCATCTCCTGGGCATATCGCGCCGACTCGATGGCATTGCCCGACTGCCTGGCCTCGGTCATCTTCAGCTGGAGCATCTGCATCTGGGGCATGTTGTTGTTCATTTTGGCAGAGTTCCGTTGCGCTAAAATCACCAAGGGGGAAGATGATGGTGCGCACCACAAGGGTTCCGATGGCAATGGCTCCCCACCAGGGTAGGTCCCAGGTGCAGTGCAGGAACTCCATGCAGTTCTGGACAACGCCAACTGGCGACCAGCCGCCCAATCCTATCGAGGCGAAGGTGGGCTCTCCAGCCACATTGATAATCTCCGTAGCATTCTCGCCTAGGACAGGGGGCGTGGGCGCGGCCGGTATGTTGGGAAGATCAACCAGTTCCACGGTGGACACAGTCTGCATGAATTCTCCGCCGGGCGCCGTGTTAACTCCCGCTGCTGCGGCTGCTCCTCCGCTGGCAAAGCGCAACTGGTGGGGATTCAGCCATTTCCCGCTAACTGACAGTGGCAGGGGACTGCCCCGAATGAACCTCTGCTGGTGGAGGTCTCTTCTGCCCAAAGCGGAGTTCTGTAATTGAAAGTTTTAATTGAATTTTGGTTGGATTCTTCGGGACACAAACATTGCCCACTTGCAGGTTATGTCACAGATAACCGGCTGATTTTCGGCACTTTCCGCTTACCTGTGTGGTCCAACGGCCGGCGATGGATTGTAGGGCCACCGCTGCGTTTGTCGTCCTCCAAAGCTGCATCCTGTGGGCCAGCATCCTGGTCAGAATTTGGTAAAAACAAGTCTTAAAAATTTATAATATCAAAAATTTATAATGTAGGGCTGTTGATATATCAAAATATCGATATTTTTTCTTAAGATGATATATTTATATCACAGTTTTTGTTTTCCAGCCTTTAGCTGGTCACACTTATAAAAGAATGCCGTTGCCAGACTTATAAAAATTTAAAGAATCTCATGCCGCCAAGATTTAAAATGAAAGCTTTGATTTAGGTAGAATAAATAAAGGTAGGAAGACTTAGTTTAAAGTAAAGAGAGTAAGCCCTTACATTACATTACATTAAAAATATTTCTAAAAACTGTCTATTTTAATTGTTTAAAAACGAATTCCTGGCACATTATGCTAATCAATTATTTTTAGTTTAAAATGTATATATATTAATATTACTATTATATACATTAATATTTTTTGTTTAAATTAAATACCAAAACGGAGCATAGCTCTAACTGGAGGATCGAGAGAGGGCCGCAAGACTTTAACCTAAATAAAAATTAAATATAAAATACTGAGAAAAACAGCGCTCACTTGTCCATTTTTCAAATCTGTCCAGCTTGGTAAAAGTGTCCACAGCACACGTCTTTTAAGAACTAATGTAACTTTCCAATAATTTTGTATTTCTTTTTAACTTGTTGTGAATAACAATACCAAATAGTGACAAAAAATAAAGAGTTTGCTGAATTCCAAGCCTAAATCTTTTTCGTTTTTAGCTATCTTTATTTTTAGAACACATCTAGATTATAGCTATGATACTTTTACCTTTGAATAAATGGTTTTACGCATTTATATATGCATTTTGAATAAATTAAATAGTTTTTATAGTTTTATATACAAGTCCTCGTTTTATTTCATCTCTTCAAAAATATACATATTTACAAATCTTAGTAAAGCTTCATGAGGCGCTCTTCTGCTTAACCGCGATAATGCACTGGCGGTACAACGCTATCCTGGGCATACTTAACCGAAGACCTTGCGAGCAAATCCACGGGACTGCTGGGGCTCAACATACTGGGGATGAGTGCGGATGTACTCCAGGGACTTCAGGATGGCATATGGGATTGGGGGAGGAGTGGGCAGCAGGGCACCCTGGGGCTGGAAGCCGTTCTCATCAGCCACATACTGGATCTGGAACGAGCTCCCCTCGGGCGAGTAGTAGGAGTATCCACCGTTGGCCTGGTAACCTCCGAGGCCGGACTCCTGGGCGGAGATGCCGTTGCTGGTCTCGTAGTTGTAGTTGTAGTGGCCATCGGGCTGGATGTCGGCACCGCTCTTGGTGATGTAGGCACCAGCATCCTGGTTGTAGTTGGCGGCGGCATAAGCGCAGGCCAGGAAGGCGGAGGCGACGAGCATCTGATAAATGGGAAGATTATGTCATTAGTTATATGAAGATCTTTTAAAGAAAAAATATCCCTTGATTGTCATTATTTTTCAAAAGATTACAAAGGATTTTAATAATTTATATCACTAATTGAAACTTTTCTAGTAGAGACCAGTTAACACTTATTCACAATTTGATCTATTATTGTTTTAGCTCTTTATCTCAGGATCTTTTTCACTTTAAAACTATCCTTTTGAACTTACGTAGCGGAACATCTTGGCTTGATTGAAGACGGACTCTGAATGACGACTATTTTGCAGTTGGCCAATGTTTTTATACGAATTCTGGTGTTAATGAAACTCGATGTATCAAACCACTTTAAGACAGGGCCGTTGAACATTCATGTTAAAGGATAGCCAACATACGACAAGGAATATAAAACCAAAAAAATTTAAATAAGAACAGATTTGGCAGTTTTTATTAGCAAAGATAGCCGCCAGTAGAGGTGTTAAGTCTGAAATACTACACAAATTATGCAAGCTTTCTTAATAGATAATTAAAAATGGAACCAATAAATAAAGAGCCACTTAGGACTGTTAAGAAAATCTTCAATAATAATTAATTCCACAATTTGCTGTTTAGGCCATAACAATATTTAGACATTTTATGACAGACTTCCCGGAAGGCCAACGGGTTCGTGGCTGCGCACGTTGGAAAATGCTAAAAGTCAATGCGACATATTTGGCAATATTTAAATGTATCGGTTTTAGTTTCAGTTTCAGTAAAATTAATATGCACGAAATTTCGGTCCAATTAATTTGCATTTAATTTGAAACACTCTTGGATGAAGCCTTTATGTTTGGACACATGCCAACCTTTTAGAGCAGTTAATTTTATGTGTATATTTTACTAAATTTACTAATGCAACAACGGGGCTATATTTGTTGGGGATATAGTGAAGCTTAAATACTTGTATTAAATATATATTTTATAATATCAATCAAATGTAAAACATTTCTTATCAACCTAATAGCAAATACAGGGGCTTTTGTGGACCCATGTTAACTGGAATAACTTTGATGCATTGCATTGTTTTCCGCGCTGCATAACGCCGCATTTTTACCATGGGCATTCACGCCGAAGAATTGTTATTTTTAAATCAGCCTCTGTTCGTTACTCACGCGCGACAGAGCAAAATATCGCGAAACACAAAAAAAAATTTGAGTGGGCGGGCCAAGATTAAATTAACACGATTTATTGGGTTGCCAAAACGATTGGCCTTTCCCCCCTCCGTGGGGAACGTGGTTTGCAGGTTAACCCAGCCACGCACCCGTACCGTGATATGGGCTTGTGTGGCGGTGGTTTCAATGTTAGTACATTGTGCGACCAATAGAAAATAAAAATATTTGTTAAAGTTTAAAAAGCGTTAAAACTATCTTTTAAATTGAAAGCTAAGTCTACACATTATTATTATAATTTAAAAAAACAGCTCCTAATTTGACAATAGATAATTTTACGTATGTTTCTAACAAGAAAAATAAAGAAATCTTTTATTGTTAAATGTTTGAAGGAAGTAATGGCTCTATCTGCTGCGATTTTTTAATATACGATAAGCATTTTCACTAATGATATTGTATTTCCATTCTAAAATTTGTTTAAAAATTGGTATACAAACAATATTTTGTTACTTTGCTTATACATTTTAAATAAATACACTCACAGAGTATCCCCAGTTCGATTTCGCACCAAATATAGCCATTTCCCATTATGAATGCGATACACTTAATATAAAGATTGACTTGGGAAAAATAAATTATAAATTCAGCTCGATTTTGGAGACAAAACTTGCACCAATATTGACACTGTCTCATCTGCATAAAACTGAATCGAAACCCGGGAGATTATATTATATACACATATAGCCCCAGAATCAGTGTGAATTATTGAAATCGCCAAACCCATTGACGCGCATTGCCAAGCGAAACCAATTTGTTTATTATCGAAAAGAGGAAACAAAAACTAAATAAAACGACAGCTAAAAATAATATTATTAGTTTTGGAACTAGTTTATGGGGCTTAAATGCGGTTGCTGGGCTGCCTGATCGGTAGATGCATCTTCTTTTTGAATAGCGAGGAGAATACAAAAGCTAATCGCTATTAAGTAGTCACTCAAATGAATCAAATGTCACCAATTTGGGTAAAACGAATTTTTCTTTACTCTTTTTGAGCATTTAGGGATTATTTTTAGGGACTTCAATGTAAAGACTTACCACTTGGAGATATTTCTTCTACTTTAGTTTGATTTATTTACATTCATCAAATTTTTGAAGGTTAAGTTTAAGTGCCCATAAATGCTGTCTTTGCTATATAAAAGCCATTCCAAGTTTTAGCCCCTCTTTTTAAGGTAGCCTGCTCATAAAATCGAATTAATTAGCGGCATTAAACTAATAACTATAATCATGCCTCAGCATTATGCATAATTATGGGAATAAAGTTGAGGGGTTCCCCCAGTCTAGTGACGACAGCAACATCAAGGGTGCTAAATACATAATCCATGTTTGATCGATCCGTTCTCAGAAATCAATGGCATTTGAGCCTAAAAATCGCACAAATCAATAAATCTTTTAAACGTCTTTGACATGTTGCCATGTTACCGAAAAACTGACAAAACTCTCTTAGACTTGAAATTAAACGCACCACCACCATTTCCTATCAAGCAGACCGATGATTTCACTTTCCGTGGATGTCATAAAGTCCATTTTATGACCGTCGTGTTCTCATCGGATCTCTCCTCAAGGCCATGCCCCCCAAGTTGAATTATTTAGTTGGCACATCGCAAAAACTATCAACACAGTGGGGCGAAAATTGGGCCATTAAAGGACAGGCAGATGCAAGAGATATTTTGAAGCGGTTAAATAAATATTTTCTTTAAGATATATGCGATGTAGATTCTTGGTAAAATGTTATAATTACAGAAAAATATAAAAATATTAATTATTTTTTATAGAAATAAAAAATAAGTAATTGAATATACGAAAATATCTCAAAACTCCAAAAAAGAATTTGCCAAAGACACAATTAAATTAAATTATATTTAATACATTTAATGTGTAAACCTTTTTTATTTAAAATTACAAATCTTAAAATCATTATCTTTCAAATCCTGCCAAATAATTAATTTAATAATAATATAATTAATAAATGTTGTAAATGAAATCTTTATGAAAAACTTAGTACAGAATCCGATAAAGTGTATCAACTGCTTTGATCAACTAAAAAACTACCGAATTAAATCTAATCTCCAAAGAATGCCAATAAAGACAGCCATTAAAATTTGATATTTGATATTATTATACTTTCGAAAGCTTCCATTCAAACGTCAGAGAACTGGTTGCATCCCACTGTGCTAGAATATTAAAATTTGAAAAATCAAATTAAAGGTGCCGCGCGCTGGTGACACGAGACGTTTTGTCCGCATGGATAAGGCGGATTGGGCGAGGCTGGCAACGGGTTAATCCTGTTTGATATCTCACTCCGCGTATCAATTAGGCATTAACTCACATTTACGGCCCAATTTGTTAAACGCACACATTTCAGCGCCTCGCAGACTAAGATAGCGATCGAGGGAAAGGAAAGGGTCTGCGGGGCAGGTCGAACTGGAAAAGTTAAGCATTGAAGTTGGTGCCAGAGTGGCATCATAAATTATGCTAAAATCGTATCGAGACGCGTCTGTTTCAAATGCATTTAATTAAGACTGCCTTTTTGGGTGTGCCGGCCGAAACTGAAGCTAAAACTGAAACTGAATCTGGAACCTGAAAACCTGAGACTAGAGACGCAGACCAGACCTAGGCTAAGCTCCGACATTGACATTGCCGCATGGGGCTTTAACTTTTGCTCTTTCCAGGGCCCACACATGGACACTCGGGGGTGAGATAATAGCTCTACAGATCCTGAGAGGCAATAAGATGATAAGATTTAATATAATATTTAATTGATAATACTTTATGTCATGGAGATTGAGTTGAATTTAAAAGCAAATCCTTCACAACTTTGTATATTGTTCTTTCTGGTCCTAAGATCTATAAGTAAAGAAATATACACTTAAATTATAATTCTTGTAGAGAAATATTTTAGGGATTTATAGAAATGTAAAGTATATTTTCAATTCCAAAACCTTAGATGAAGCACATGCTAAGGCAAAATGCGTTTTTCAGATGTGGCAAAAATCCAAATCAATTGCCCTAAACTGATAAATATATACATATTTACAAAAAATCATAAGTAGTATCTAGTTTTACGACCTCTGCTGTATGCGTGTGCCCTCCCAGCTTGAGATGAAACTGGAAGAGACCACGGAGAGACTGTGGCCGGTGCGTGGCCCGGCTCTTTGCTTTTTGGCCGCTCACGTTGCTCCAGTTTGGCCAATTTCGGTTTGGCTGGGCTTATTGTTATTTAGATGAGTTTCCTGCAGCCGGGCGTAAAAGTTGTTTTGGGTGGATCGGGTTTCGGATCGAGAATTCGTATAAAAACATTGCCTATCTGCCACAGAGACATCATTCCGAGTCGTCTCGCTGTCTCAGACAAACATACTCCAAGCCAAGATGTTCCGCTACGTAAGTACAAAGGACAAGCTAAGAAAAATCAGTTCCGCTTGGAAGATAAAAAAAATAGTTAGGATTCAAAGTAAAAAGTTTCGTAAGATTTTTAAAATGTTTGATAAAATTATAAAGATTTTAAAATATTTTGCTCAAGCTTAAAAATGAAACTATTAAATATAAATTAAATTTTCCTCAGTTTTTCTTTAACTAACTGGTAATATCTTCTGCTATCCTTCAGATGCTCGTCGCCTCCGCCTTCCTGGCCTGCGCTTATGCCGCCGCCAACTACAACCAGGATGCTGGTGCCTACATCACCAAGAGCGGTGCCGACATCCAGCCCGATGGCCACTACAACTACAACTACGAGACCAGCAACGGCATCGCCGCCCAGGAGTCCGGCCTCGGAGGCTACCAAGTCAACGGTGGATACTCCTACTACTCGCCCGAGGGTGAGCTCGTCCAGATCCAGTATGTGGCTGATGAGAACGGCTTCCAGCCCCAGGGTGCCCTGCTGCCCACTCCTCCCCCAATCCCAGCTGCCATCCTCAAGTCCCTGGAGTACATCCGCACTCATCCCCAGTATGTTGAGCCCCAGCAGTCCCGTGGATTTGCTCGCAAGGTCTTCGGTTAAGTATGCCCAGGATAGCGTTGTACCGCACTCTAAAAGCTTTATTACGATGTGTAAAAATGTTATTGTCAAGTTAAAATAAACAAGAAAGATTCGAAGAAACTTACTAATTAGAATTTATTGAAAGGTTTAAGAAAAATAAGGACAGAAGAACGGGTCGGATCGGAGAATCATATAGCAGTCTTATTTTTTTAGTTGTTAAATTACCTATACGTCCAAATAAATCAATATTGAAGAGTTTTTTATATTTAAATCAAATAAGTTTTTCGGATAAGTCATGGTACAATTGTATCATGGGATGTCATAGTTTTTTTAGACTTTGATTTCTTTACAAAAGTTATACGGATATTTGAGGATTTCTTGGGGCATAAGTTGACCAAATAGTGTTTGATTGTAAAATGAAATATATGTATATTCGCTATTAAAATCTTTATAAATTAAAAAAACAACGTAACAAAAGTTGTATCCAAATTTTTTAAATTTTTGGAATTTTTCTTTAAATTAAAAACAAATCGACAAAAAAGGTTTTATTTACTTCTGTATACAGATGTAGAAACGTAATAAAAACTATATAAAAATGCTATCTGAATTGTAATCAATTTTTTTTTAGGCTTAGTTATGATTTTTTTAAACTTTGGTAAAAAAGAAATCACATAAAAAAATCGATAAATATTATTTTAAAAATGTAAATATATTATAAGTTTGCAAAACACAAGTGATTGCCAAAAGTCATGTATATTCTGTTTTGTCATTAAAATGTTAACTAATCAATACTAAAATAAAAGAAAAAATGTTGATAAAAATATTTTCTAAGAGGTTACATCGTTAAAATTGTGCAAAATTATAAAAAAGTTAAAATTGTTTAAATGTTAAGTTTAGCAAGCAGATAAAAACTAGCACAAAAAAAGTTTCCGAATTAAAATGAATGTATTTTAGGCAAAGTTATGATTGATTTTTTCTTGGATCTAACGAAAGGGTACGCAATCTTGAGCTTTTCGAAAACAGCTTCCCATTTATTTAGAGATGGTAAACAAATAAATAACTATTTATCATAATTATATAAAATATATAATTAGGAATTAATGTGAAATAAAATCCATTGCAAGGCAGAGGACCAGTTCTCAGAAGCAATCTCTCTGCTTTCTTTTCT
This sequence comes from Drosophila bocqueti, assembly GCA_018151655.1. NCBI lineage: Eukaryota > Metazoa > Arthropoda > Insecta > Diptera > Drosophilidae > Drosophila > Drosophila bocqueti. The sequence goes on from JAECXF010000230.1 coordinate 8,539,185, forward strand.
TTATCTCTGTCTTTCTGAGCTTTGAGCTCTTGAAAAAGGCAGCATCCGCAATTTTGAAAGCATATTTTTCGGAGAAAACAAAAATCGAACAAATTGGAATCTAATTAGTAATGTGGCTATCTGAGATCGGCAGCAAATATTGAATATTTACGATGACACTCTCGGCATGTGTTTAAGTTTCAAGTTCGGCTCAGACTCTGGCGCTACTGCGCTGCCGGCATTCGCTCGCATTCATATTCGCATTTGCATCTTATTAACAACAAAAGCCGCTAATCGAGTGACAGTCCAAATCGCCTCTTGGCGCCTCCGTTGGGCATACACTTTCCTCTGGGAGGAGATTGAGTGGTTCATCGAGTGCTTTTGTCAGTTCCTGTGGATATCTCGAGGGAAATGGGATGAGTGAGTTTATTCATGACTTTTTTTAAGGTTTGGGGAATTGTTCTATTGTATTTTTAATTTTTAAGCAAAGTAGAATCAAATGAAAACAATATTTTAAAATATGAGCTTGATTGTATCTTATTTCCGGTTTTAAATAATAAATTTAAATTCTATTTTCCATATATATTATGCATTTTTTAGTTGTTCTCAAGTTCTAAATATAAAATTTCTATTTTAAAATTTAATTAATAATATTAACAGCCACAAAAGAGTTACCTTCAGGTTAATGGCAATTTACTATCAACTAAGTAAAAAAAATAAATATTATTATTATACAATTTTAATTAAATATAATTACACTTCTTTAAAATCTATAATTTGAAATATATAACAAATTCGGTAAGTAAACTAAAATTTTGGACTAGAAATATAATTGAAAATTAATTTCTTTAATTTCCAAACATATGTATGTATGTATATATACCATTTCAAAAAAGTTGTAATATTTTATTTGAAGAATAAAAACTATTAGAACTTGGAAATTAAATATTTTATATACTTTAAATATCTTACTTAAATTAAGTAAACAAATATATCTTTAAAAAAGCGTCTTAAAACTTCGACCTCATGATTTTTTATCTGCTTTAGTTCGGTTAACAATTCATATATTTATTATGAATTTAAGTCAAGATTAGATAAGAAAAGAAGCATTGTGCGGAGTGGAGTGGCTGGCATCTGTAAGCCGCGATCGTTGATCTGCGATTTCTAAGGCGCAGATAAGAATGCGCTGTGGATATACAGATGTAGAGGTTATAGAGCACCACCTGGGCCGGTCGTAAAGCCGTTGAAAAGCCCAAACAACAGTCGATAACAAACGCAGCTATTAAGCGAGGAACGCTCGTAAAACTCGGTCAAACTCATATTTTCAGATGCGCGAATTAAATTAATAATTCGGACCGGCGGAGAGTCAGCTGCGCTGCGCTGTGTTGTAGGTGTAGGTCAGTGATCGGATCGGTTTGGCAGGTGGATTCGAGTATAAAAAGATCTGTTAGCGGATTTCGAAATCAGTTTATCAGTAGCAACTGCAGCGAGACAGCAAAAAAGCAGCCAAAGCAACCAAGCCAGCCAATATGTTCAAGAGCGTAAGTGTTATCATATCTGAATATATATGGCAGATATCATTTAGAACCGCTAACCGAGGTCTTTATCTGGCAGGCGCTAATCATTTCCATGTTCCTGGTGGCCGTCATCCGAGCCGCCGATGAGTCACAGGCGGAGATCACCAATTACCGCAATGAGATCAAGGAGGACGGCAGCTACAGCTGGGAGTACGGAACCTCCAATGGCATCGGTGCCCAGGAGAGTGGAGTGGGCGGTGTAAATGCTGCCGGTTCGGTCAAGTACACAGCTCCCGATGGAACGCCCATCCGAGCTGGAGTACACCGCCGATGAGAACGGATACCAGCCGAGGGGCGCCCATCTACCCACGCCTCCTCCCATTCCCGACTACATCCTCAAGGCTCTGGCCTACATTGAGGCCCATCCCTTCACCAGGATCCAGCTGAAGAAGTAGATTTTAATTCATTTTAGATATAGTTGTAATTTAGCAAAATTTTCCTATGCAAATAATAAACTCTAAGTAATCAATTGAATATGTTTTTGTTATCCTAGTTAAATAAATAAAATAAAACGATATGATAGATCATAGAAATTGTTATCCATATGGGTTGATTCTGTTTACAGAAAATAATATCATGAAAAGAATATATATACCTCCGTAAATAATATACCTTAACTTTTTATAAAACCCAACAATGACACCACGAAAAAAAAACCCATTATCGTTGTGTTTGTTTTCTTCTTTATTGGTTGTAAATCATCGTTTTAATTGCAACAATTTGTGATATAATTTAGCGTTCCGATAAAAGTCCGTTTGTCGGCTTTAGTTTGCAACTAAAGTACAATTGATAGTTTGGAATAAATCATAGATTTAACTGCCAGACTTTGCTGCTCCCACATTGGGCTTGAATTAAAATTTTCGTTGGTTGCGCGCTTTTGAAGTGCCGAAAAAAATCATCGAAAAAATGTCACATAAAATTGTTCATCTTGCATCTTGTATCTCTTAAATCACATTGAAAACATGTTCTCTCTCTCTCTCGCCCCCTTGCTGCTTGTTTGTTGTTTGTGTTGTTAATATTATTTCATAATCGTAAGTATTATTGTTTTATCTGGTTTTTTGTTTCTGAAAAGTACAACGTGCACATATCTTAGTAGTTGAATTAGTTCATAATATGTTGTCTCGCATTTGTTGTGTGTTTTTTTTACAATAAGTTAACGTTTATCTTTATATCACCCCTGCAGTGGGCTTGCTTTATCTTCTTGCATAGGCAACTGTTGTTTAATTATTTTAAGGTTTTCTAATGATTTCTCGCCGGTCCGCCTGTCCGTCCGTCAAAAGGTAAGATGTCCTGGGTTTCTTTCTTTTTCGAAAAATTATCTTTAGAACGAAATCGTTTCGTTAGTTGTCGCTTAAAGAGGTTTCGATTTATTGTTTAGGCCGCTTAGCTTAGTTAATCAAGTGTTCCTTTTGCGTTTCCAATTGGTTTTGCTTGTTACAATAATCAATTAAGATGACCTTTTGAGTAAATTATAAAAAAGAGTAGAAAAATCTAATAGATATCGTTACTTTTGCTTATTTTGTTTTGTTTAGTTTATCTAGTTTTAGTTTTAGTTTCTTTCTTTTTTGTGTTTGCAAAAAGTGCTATTCGCTCAAAAATTATTAAAGGTTCTTTTTTTTCGTTTTCCGTTGCTTTTGTGTCGTGTTATAGATCTCGAATTATGTAGTTATTTTTTAGCATTGATCGAGTAGCGTTTTTTTTTTTTTTTGTTTTTTTTTTCTTCACCTCTCTATAGAGTACACATAAGTATAGTTCTCATTACAGTTACTAAAGACATAAATGAACGCATTGACTTAAACTTAAACACAAATGGGGCCGTATGAGGGATGCGGGTTAACATAAGTATCGCTTAATAAACGTAATCTAGAATCTAGAAGACTGCCTGTCTATTTGTAAATTTCCAAAATGTCAAAATGTGTATGCGGCTCTGGTAAGGTAATGGGGTTAGAATAAGTGGAGTCTGGTGTTGGATTAGTCTCGGGTTAAGTGTGTGGTGTGGTGTGGTGTCATCCGCCTTCCTGCATTCTGCGTCTGCGTCCGTCTCCTTATGCCGTTGTGGGCGACGCGGCCGGTGTTGGGGCATTGGTCAGCTTGGGCGGATGCGTGGCATTCACCACGCGATTCGTATTGTCCAGCGTCTTCGAGTGCTGCAGCTGCATCAAGTAGTGCTGCTGCGTCGGCTTGTGCAGCGCCAACTGCGACAGTGCGTCGTCGATGGTGAACCACTGGCGCTTCCGACCGATGCTGCGCGAATCCTCCCACTCGTCCAGCTCCTGGGTTACGTTCATTACGAACACCTCGGTGCGATGCATGTGGTCGTTGTTCTGAAAAGGTGAAACGATTAAATTAAATTGAATATAAATAAAATCAAATTTTAAGTTGTAATATTTGTTCAGATTCGGTATTTCTCCGGCTTTTACGACTTAAGCCATAAAAAAATTCCCAGAGAAAGGTACACTTATTTTGTTTTAAACACTTGTTTACTACCTTAGGTACAAATGCCACTCAATGCCAATTTGCCATTTAAATAAATTACGTTATTTTTCTAAACAAACCTCGAATACGCCGAGACAACGACCCAGATCGCCTACGACGCCAGCTTCCTCCAGAACTTCGCGGACAGCGGTCACCGATGGTTCTTCCTCAGGCTCCACTCCGCCTCCAGGGACGATCCACAGCTCCGGCCGGCGAGAGGAGGTGACCAAGAGTACCTAGAACGTAGATGAGAAATTAGTAACGAATAAGAAGGTAATCTCAGGGTTTGGAGGAAACTCTTATAGAATAAATACTGTGCTCACCTCCGCCTCATTTTCCGATTTCACGCAAATACAGGCTGCTCGCCGCCTGAATCCGTCCTTGTCGTAGATACGAGTTGAGTTGGGTTTCTCCTTGACCATCTGAAAAACACCGGAAAAACACCAAATCAAAACCGAGGCACTCGTGGAACTTAATTTAAAGCTGCAAAGTGGCCAAGACCCCCTTCATATGGGCACGTTTAAAAATAATAATAATTGCTGATAAATGGCAAAGCTCTCCAATATATCATTTTATAGCTGACGCCTTTAATTTGAATGTGCGGGCAGGAAAATCGTGATTCCGGCCTTATCAGATGCGAGATTGTCCCGCAATCGGTGAATTGCAGCGCCCCTGTCCGTCCAGCTTATCAGCCGGTCGGTCGGTCTCGCTGTCCGTACTTGACTTGGGTGCCGGTCGCGTTTGCCGATTGGCGTCCCTCGTGAATGTTATATGGACTATTTTATGGGTCTGCTTTCCGGCAATTCTTGTGGGGGTGGGCATGCTGGGCCAGTAGTATCAAAAAGTGATTAATGCTGCTATGAAATAGCGGACAAAGGAACTAAAGTTCATTACAAATCGGATTGGAGCTTAGTTACGGGAATAGTAAACTGGGAGACAATGGAAACTTTAAACTTTAAAAAGGTTTTGAAGATATAATCTAAAAACAATTTCGGTTTTAGATAAATATTTTATAATCTATTTAAATTAGTTAAACAATTAACCGTTCTACAAATTAAATGTGGAATGACAAGCAAGAAAAGCGCCAGATGTTTCAATGTTTGTTTAGTTTGTTGTCAAACAGCTCTTCCCGCCAGTGAATCGGGTAGGAACAGGTGCATTTACCGCCTAAGCGTGTGCTTTACAGGGTAATCTCTTTTCGTTTCCCCATTCGTGTTTGCTTACTTTTGCAGTGGTATTCCTGATAGCAGATGAGCGGTGATGTCTTCCTAGGCACTTGTTTTCTCCTCCTTATGCTGCTCTTCTTATCGCTCCTTTGCCCGTTCTCCTCTTCCGCTGCAACAAGTGTGTGTCGAGGTGCGCGCGAGGCGAGGATGTGTGTGTGAGTGAGTGGGGAGCCGGTCGCTTTTGCTTCTTCTGATTTTCTGCTTTTCTGGCGATCTCGTGCCGCTTTCTTGCAGGTGCTTCTTGGCTCGCACGCTCTCTCTATCTCGCTTCCTCCTCTCCTCCCTTTTCACGCGCTCACAACGGAACAACACAAAGGGAAATGGCGAAAAGTGCACAAACAAAAATCTAAAGACGACAATTTTTGCGCTCGCACGTCACAAGAGACGCTGCGTTGGTATTGGTAGCTGGTATTTGTTCGTGTGCGTCAGTGTTTGTGGCTGCCGTAGCCGTCTTGTTGTTGTTTTTATTTTGAAGTATTAGCGAAAAAAGAATTGCGCGTCGGAAGACGAGTGTGTGTGTGTGTGTTTGAAGGGGGAAAACAGAAACTTGTTGAAAGTACGAAGAAAAAAAACAAACGAGAAGAACAAAAATGAAGAAGGAAATAAAGCGCAGACAGGGCAGAATTATTTAACTACTTTGCAAAGATTGCATGGTTGTTGTTGTTTTTGGGTTTTTTGGTTGTGGTATTGGTTTAACACGACAATAAGAGAGGCTATGCCGCGTGTGTGTGTGAGAGAGTGAGATTTGCAGCTATTTCTCTTTGTACTTAAACTTGAGATGCAATTTCGGCGATCTCGGCTCAAGTTTTTGTCGCAATTTCACCAGCTCCACTCGTTCGCCTCTTTTGCCGTTTCGCCTTTGCGCCTTATCCCAGCGACACACATGCGTTTTCGTTTTCGCTTTCCATTGCCTCCGCGGTGTGCGTGTGTCTGTTTTTCCGGCTGCTGCGAATGCGATGCGGCGAAAGAAAAACTCCTTGGAAAATGCAGGGAAAACTTCCAGATATGGCGTGCTTTTGACCCGTTACGACGCGAACGAAGCCGCGCGGCTCTTCTCCTTTGTGTGGCGAAAAGACCGCTTTTTTTTGTTTTTGTATTTTGTATTTTTTTGCCCGTCGAAAGAAATTGGCCGTCTAGGGATGTGAAAAATATATCAAAATATCAATATATCGATATTTCTTATTAAGCTTAATGACCGAAAAGTCTGGCAACGTAGCTGAAAATTCGAAACATTGCCAGACTTTGCGGTCGTGAGCTACCAGCGCTGCCAGACTTTACAGTCTGACAATTCAGTAGAGCGACACCTCGTAGGGTTTATTTGGAAGTTGTTACCAGTACACATAATGTCCGTTGGGGGCGATATAAATGAACGTTAGATTTAAAAGCAAATAAAAAACTTGAGAAATAAAAATTTTAAGAACTAAAAAATATGTATTTAGAAAAAATTCAACAAAATATATAATATTAATACCTACTTCACAAACATTATTATATAACATTTCATATCTTTTTTAATGTTACGTAATTTAAGGATAAATCGTAAATTATATCCACACGCTTCCTAAAATGTAAATATTAAAAGTAAAAGTAAATACTTTTTTATACATTAAAATGAATCAATTTTATTTGCAGGTGCCTTAAATTCTATTAAAGTTAAAAAACAGACTTTTAGGCAAATCCGCATGACTTACAAGCGACAAGCCCCAAACTCCGCCCAAAGAGTCACACAGTTTTGAGTCGCTGCCAGCAAAGGGCAACGCAGGATACACTACACAAAAAAAGGGGGGTGGTGGTGGGGCTTAAGCAGACTAACACAAGGGAAGAAGGAGAGAGGCACTGCACGACTTTAGGGCCAAGGCGCTGCTCTACGCGAGTTACCAGAAATTTGTTTCTTGTCGTGTTTGTCTGCCATTGTCGCAGGTTTTGTTGTAAGCTTTTAATGCAACTACTTAGCCGGGGGTTATATTTAGGGGAGCAGGAGCCCCGCCCGGCGTGTCCTTGGGTCCTGGGAAGCCCCCTCACTCACTCTCACTCCTCCCCCGAATTGGCTCCTGTTGCCTTATTCTAGCCGATCTCTCTGGCACTTTTTGCTTTTGGCCAAGAGGAGCTGAGAAACAAATTGCTTATTTCTTAATGCATTCGCCATTTCCTTTTTTGGCCTTTCTTAGACAATTTCCCCCCAGATTCCGCCGCGGCCTCAGCTTTGTGTCGCATGAGTTATGGTCGCCGTTTCCATTTCCATTTTCATTTCCATTTTCTTCTGCTTTTGGGTGACCATGCAGAAGTGTTAAGCAGTTTAGCGCGCTTTTTTCCATCGGCTTCTTGAGCGGCTCCTCCTCCTCCTCCTCCTCCTCCTGCAGTTTGCGACACTTGCTCGGATGATGTTAATTCTGGCGAATCGATCGGCTTCTCCTGCTTCCGACTTCCGTTTCCGGCCCCGCCTTCTGGTTTTTCGGGACGGACGGCGGCACGCTTTGCTGCACATAAATTCAATGTCATAAATTTGGCAAGAGGCGTCGCTGTGGCTACCAAAAAACTTTGCCTATTTGATGCGTCCGTGTGACCTCTCAACCAGATAGAGAGCAGATAGAGAGCAATGAAATCAAGTGAGGACACTGTGAACTTCGGTGGGAAACGCCGCGGAGATGGGGAGAAATTTCAGCGAGAGGTCAGTGCCAATGGAGAGAATGCAATACAATACTACTTATTAGTTCATTTAGAATTTATTCAGAACCTAAACGATTTTATTCATTTTAAATGACATTCAAATAACATTTTAAAACAACTTTTCAAATTAAAAGTGTGCTTAGAATGTAACATTTTTGGAAAATTCGAAGCTTTAATCAAAATAAAATACTTTTCTTTAAACTATAATGGTTTTTTTCTAACTACTTCTCCGTCTCTCGATATTTTACACTACTTTAAGGCTTAATTATAAAGAAATCACTAAAAAACACTAGTTTTTACATTGTTGTCTTAAGGTATTTTTTGAGAACGACACATAAACTCAAAAGTTTTAAGTTCCATTAAAAATGTGTTCAAAATTTTTAATATTATTGTTTTTTATTGCATAATTTTGGTGGACTCCAAAAGCAGAGATATTTCTGTCGGAATTAAAATAAGCATATCTTCTTTATTTCTTATTTTAATTTTCATGAAATCAATATTTATCAATAATTCATTTCATAAACCAACGCACACTGTTGATAGTTATTAAGCCTGGATTAATTCCAGTTCACAAATCCCTAGACCAAATCGAATTGCACTTATTTTCATTCCTGTGCCTTCATTTATTTTCGGTTTCAACTACTTTTTCAAGCTTCTCCTTCATAAAATTGTTTTTCTTTTCCTTGTTTCCCTGCTTTTTTTATTTTTATTTTTTTTCCTGCCCCTTATGTTATCCTGCGGCTGTTGTGGTCAACGTATCGTCCTGTCTACTGTCATTTTCCCTTTCTGCCTCTTCTCCATTTTCTACGCTTTCCCACCGAAAACTCCTGGCCACGTTGGCGAGGAAACTTCATGAATTTAAATGAACCCGATTCCCTTAAGTTACTGTTAATTGAGCCGGCAAATGGGATTGAATGCGAGAGCGGACCGACTTTGTGGCCAATTCCAATTGGAAAGTTGCTGACTCTTACCAGTGTCGCAGGTGTTTGCAATTTGTCGTTAATTCACTAATCCCACTAATGCCACGCCCCTGTCATCGGGGTGCCACTTGCTACTCCCCGGCAACTTTTCCTTGGCAGCATATTGTTTCATCCTGGCTGGCAAGGAGATGGGCGGAGATAAAGGACCTTTGGAGTCACCTACAAACGCAATTTGGCAACAAAATGCACGAGAAACACAACAAAACAAAGCGACAAACATTTACAAAAGTAAAAACAACAAGAACAACACGAATGGAGTGCCCAGAATTATACAATTTATGCGATTTACGAGCTGGCACCCTCCGCTCCATTACTCTGTTTCCAGCGAACAGAGATGCGCCACAGATGCAGACTTATTCATTATATATTACAGTTAAATATTTAATTTTAATTAAGAAAAATAGGGGGACTTGTTTTTTTGGATAATTATATATTTTCAGAGTTTATGAATAATAAATTATTGTGTTTATTAATAAGGAACATGATTGCTTTATTAAATAAATACCTCGCCTTAAATATGATAAGAATTAGAAGATTATATAATATTATATAAAGTATACCGAAATTTTAAATAATTATTAAATAGGTACCATATCTTAGAACTTACAAAGTTAATCGAAAGGAAATTAAAACTATTTTTAACCTTTATTTTAGTTTTAAATAAATAAAATTTCATTTATAGTTACCTTTCTAAATTAAAATGTATTATTTATTAAATATATGATGTAAATAAATTTCCCACATAAATTATTTTATTATTCAATTCACAAATTTGTTGTTTGAATAAAATGCAGCTCTCATCACTGGCTGCAACTCGGGGAGTCCTTTGTCCTGCTTTTTTTTTACCAGCGGGCCTGGAAACTATTTCTATTGCTGCGGCGCCGACATTGCCTGGGCAAGGATATGCCGTATTTCCGTTTACATAATAAATTTGCTAACCACGTTCTGTCCTCGTTGCGTCCTCCGCCCCCTTTTCCTGTGACTCCTTCCTCTGGTTTACCCAGCGTTTCCTCCTCCAAGTGAAATGCGGCATCGCCACCAGCGCCGCCGCCATCGCTTGGCATCAAGTGCCTTGTGGTTTTGCCCAGCAGCTCCTCTCCTACTCCTCCCCGGCCACCTTCTTTGGGCCATCTGAGGTTGGGGTTAAAGTTGAGGTCGCAACGAGAAAAAAAGCAAGAAAAAATTTTGGACAGACACCGCAACAGAGGCTAAGAGCGCTATTCAGCGCTTTATAAACTTTAAAACTGGCCCCGAGGAGGTGATATCTAGTGACAATTGCTCGGCTTTTGACGGAAGTCCGACGGCGGCGACAACAACTTTTGCTTGATCACTGGGCGGCCACTGGTCCGGTGTGGCCTCTAATTAATCTATTAAATCGAAACCACAAACGAGAGTACAGTGCGCCTACAAAAAATATAGATAGAAGGTAATAACGAATTTCAAAATACACTTGGTTGTTTATATAATAAAGAAACTAGGTACAAAATTATACAAAAATGTGCTTTTAAATATTTTGTTGTACATAGTATATATTTAATTTATATTTACAATTAAGTATTAAAAAACAGTAAATGCGGTGCCGAAAAGTAAACTTTTATTATATGACTTTCGATCTCTAAATGTCTACAGAATATGTTTTAATAACTGGTATTGATTTATTTATTGTTTAAGACGGTATTACGATGATATAGAAATACAATACATATATGCAAATTACAATTATGTATTAAATTTAGGAACGTATACAAATTCTTTTTTAAATATATTTCTATTATTATATATAAGGATATTTTTCAGGGTTAAATCTTTAAATATTAACCTTATACAAAATCGATATTTTCCATAAGCAAAAACATCTCCTTCTAAGGGTATAAGGAATAGCAATACTTTCCATCATTGAGGAAGTTGTCTCCGCTGGGGAGTTGATTTGAATTGCTCCCCCCGACCCGATCTTGGTTCGATCCAATATGCTGCCCAACTGGCCGCTTCCGTTTTCCGCTGGAAGTGAAATCTGTTGGCGGCGGATGCCATAAAAATGCCAACTTAGTGGGCAGGTTGGCAGGCAGGCAGGTGGGCCGACGGGCGTTTCTGGGGGCGTGGCAGTCGCTGCTGCTCCCAGTTTCCCAGCTCCCAGTTCTCTCAATTTCCTTTCCTCTTCCCACACAGATGGAGGCCATCCAGACCCGCCGCCAGCTGTCCCGTCCCGGGGGTTCAACAACCCGATCCTGACGGAGCTGCCGTTCGTTCTACTAATGGCTTGCCACACTTTACATTAGCGTCACAATTTATTGCTCGACTGCTGCGCCGGCGCAGACGCATCTCAGACATTGCAGCAGCAGTGAGCAAAAATCTTTTTAGGCGGATTAATATAATAATTAGTAATATAATATAAAAAAACTAAATAAATAATTATACTATGAGAACCACGTAATTATTAAATGTGAAAACTTAAAAATTATTTTTAATTACTGAGTTTATTTTCGCAAGGTGTTTCTTTATATTTTTGTTGTGCCCAAATCTAATTACAAATTTGTGCCAGAGCACATAATAAATTATTTACTTTAACATAAATATTTACAATAAGAAAAACCAATTCAAAATACACATTTTTTTTATATAAATAATTTGAATATAATATTTTTCATAATTTTTAATCATAATTATTATGATATTTTTTTAAAATTAAATATGCTTATTTTTACTTTCACTTCTACGGTCCCTTTAAATCGGATTTTATTAAAAATAATAATAATAATAATATATTAATTTAATTTACAGAATAAAAGTCTATTTTATATGTTTTATATTGATCAAATTTATAACAAGATTGTAAGTTGATTTTTTTTGTATATTTCCTTATATTTTTAGTTACCTTTACTTTTATTTTCCAGTGCTTTGTTCGGCCCACTTGGCCGCCTGCTCCACGCATTGCTTGGTAGCTAAAATGGTCATAATAATAATAAAAATTTTCTGCAGTCGCCAACGCGTCGCATCACAGTTGCAGTTGCTGATGCTGCTGCTGCTGTTGTTGCTGCTGCTGCTGCAGTTGCATTCGCTGTCGCTATCGAGGCGTTTGAGCGCATGTTTGACGCATCAAATGATGACGACCACAACTACGGCGATGATGATGATGATGGCAACAGGTCCGCCAGGCATTCCCCATTCCCAGTCTCGGATAGAAACCCATTCCATTTGCCCAGTTAAGCTTCAGCTCCCGGACTCCCAGCTCCCAACTCCCGACTCCCATCTCCCATCTCCCAACTCTTGGCTCCCAAACTCCCAACAGTGCGTAAGCTCAGAGGCGACCGGTTTATGTCAAATGTATTGACAGGTGCATGGCGACGGCTGCTCCAGATCATTGAAACAGGCTCAAATCGGTTCAGTTAAGATCGCTGGCGGGATGAAGGTGGCTCCATCGCAGCCGCTGCGGGGGCATTGGGTGGGCACTCTCCAGTGCATCCATCACTGTCAGCGCGAGGGTTCACTCTGATCGCGGGTCTTTTGGAATTTATGAGTTATAACTCAGAGGAAGCTATGATTTTGTGTTGTATTCTATGATTATTTATTTTAACTATCTAGCTGATGATTAGTTTTTAATATTCATATAATTTTTAAAATATATTAAGTATACGCAGGGTGTGACTTTAATAGACAACAGCCTTGGGATAAAAGTTCATAAAACTAGCACAAATCTAAAAATGATGTATTCTAAACAAATAATAGAACTTTAAGCTTAAAAGCGAACATATTTGTGACTTCTATTTTCTTAATTGTATTATAATTTAAATCTCCTTTATACCTGCCATCCCCAGAGACACTCTATAGGGAATTCTTAGAATTTGACTTGATTTCAAATGCAGCGAAGAAACTTTGTCAATACAGCCATGAATTTATGTTTAATAAATGCACTTCTCTGGCATTATTTACGCTTATACTTAAGTTGGTTTGGCTCTGTGTATTCCGCATTCCGTTCGGTAGCCTTCAACCCGCAACTCCCCCCTTAAAAGTCCTCTTGGGAGGAGGAAAAATAACACCCACAAGAGCCAAACAGGCGTTCATTGTAAGGCCGCAAATAGCACCGCTTGGTCTTCTCAACTCAAGTTTGATTTTGATGGCTTCACTGGGAGAAAATGTTTAAATATTACTTTAAAAAGAATTTATTAAATTATCCCTGTCTGAAATATATATTATTTAATTGTAGCTTTCTTTTAAAACATTAAGATTTCTTGTATAAAAAATGTATAAAAACTTGAAAATTGATTTTAAAACTTTTTGAATGATTTTGAAAAAGGTTTCTTGTATAAAAAATGTATAAAAAATTGAAAATTACTTGTAATTACTTTATCCAAGCCCAAAAAAGGTGTAATATTTATATAATTTATATATCAAAGTGTTTGAAATACAATTTAGTTAAGCTTTTAATTATATTAAAATACCTTATAAACAGATTTCTAAAGACATCTTCTTAGACTTTGATATCGACCTTTTCTCGAGTGTTGTTTGGACTATGTTTGGGCTGGGTTTTGGCTTTGAGCTTGACTTTGGGCCGTGGTCCATCGTTGGCGGCTTCTTTTGTGGCTTTTGGTCAGTGCGGTGCAGTTTTTAGATTATTTGTTGCTGACAGCTTCATGAAATATTTATTATTATGGTCCCGGGCTCTCGCAGTCGCAGTCACAGTTCCCCGTTTCAGGTGCCTTGGCAGCGGTCAGGTGTTGGTGGGTGCGGGTGCTGGTTACCGATTTCCGATGATGCTTCGATGCCTTGGTGCTCTGGTGCTCCGATGCTCCCCTGCCCCATTCCATGCCATTCCTTAGGGCCCCCACATAGGCAAAGCGGCTACCAAAATTGAGGTGTTTGCCTTCTTTCGCAACTTGAAAGCCAGAATGCCGAACGAATGCCGATGGATCAAAGAGGCCCGGGGAACAATGCTGCGTTAAAGGTAATTGTTTGTCAATTACTCGACTCCCGAGACGCAGCCCCGGCAAGCGGGTTCTCTCGGAAAACCGAAACCGAAACCGCGAAAGCGCGTGGCCATGTCCTCTCGCCCGCCGGCACTCCGCTGCGGTATCCCCGTTTTGGCCAGCACCGCTCCTTTGGGCCAATTATAGGCAGCCGCAGCTCGTTAGCATATACCAAATCGTATCCGTATGGGCAATCGGCATCGCAATCGCAGCCGATAATCGCGAGGAGTGTAAAATTATTTAATTCCCGCTTATCGCAGCTGCCGATGCCGCAGACGCTGCTCCTTCGGGCCAATCTCCTCGAGGAGTGTGTGAAAATGTGTAGCAGTTGGTAAGACAATGATATCGCCAACTGGCATTTGGCATGGGCATAGTTTTGATATTTACTCGAGCGAGCCTCGCGATGAGTGCTGGGGTTTGGTTTTTATTTTGAGTTAGGGTATTTTTAAAGGGGGTTAAGTTGCTTTTTGGATTGAGGTTGTGGGTTACTCTTAATATGAAATATATTATATTATATAATATATGTACAATGTACATTGTACATATATACCTATTTAAAATGATAGAAATAGAAAAATGTCAGAAAATAGTTTCTTTAGATTTAACATAAGGAAAACAATATTTAACTACCAAAACCTTTTTGAATAATCTTCAAACTAATTTTCTTATATTTTAAACTTGTCTAAATGATGTATAAATAGTTGAAAAACAATGCTTAAAATAGCAGAAAATATTTATAGACCACTTTTTAAAGCTCTCAACAACATTATCCTTCAGTTCATAAATCTCTTACACTTTCCTCTTGAAAGATTTCCAATTTTTCTAATTTAATTTGAGGGTATTCAAAGCTTCTTCTTCTATAAAAAAATCCCCAAACATTCAAAACCAACTTGTGGCTTTGTTGCTCCGCAGTTTGGTTCGGGCGTGTGTGTGCGCCAGTTTGTACACAGAAAAGTAATTTCGAGCATGTCGCTGCAATCAGAGGACGCCGCCGCCGCAGCCGCCGCAGAGATGCCTGCCGATATAGCCCACAGTGCACAGTGGCCAGTGAGAAAGTGCCACAGTCCGTGGTCCAGATCCACAGCCAGATCCACATGCCCGCTGTCCGGTTGAAGGTGTTTGCGTAGCCCAGACAGCTGTGACTGCTCCGAATGCTCCGTTTCTGCTCCTTAATTGCCTGCGATTTTCAAATGCTGGACGCACTCGATTTATCACTCATACGGAAAGCCAGAGGGATTGCCGGCGAGGGAGGAGCTGCTGCTGGAGGTGCCACATTGCCAGTGACATTTTATTGGGCGATAACGATAAATTTACAAAGATTTATGAAGTGCTGCCTGGGAATTGCCGCCAGCGCCTCACTAATTCAAACAAATTAAATGAAAATCCCAACAATTATTGATCACTTCGAAGCTAGAGCTGTAATGAGCTTGTTTCCACTTAATGAGTTCGATATGGAATTGATATCAATTTGTTGTCATTGTTGAAGCAACAAATAAAAAGAAATGCGGGTATTTTGGAGAACAAAAATACGAAAATTAAAGCAACCCTTTTAACACTAATTAAAGTTGAATTTCCCTTAGAAAATTCCATTATAATAATATATTCTTTGCTTATTTAGTAAATAGAATTTCAGATTTATTAAACGTTTGAATCTTTAGTAATAAAAATAAACAAAATACCTCTTAACTTGTCTCGAATTACAATATTTTCGAATTAGTGTAAATATGAAGGTTTTATGGGAAATTGGAGAAAACTGGGGGCGTTACATATTTCGAAGGAGGCGTGGGTGTGTGCTGCTTTGCCCCAGACACTATTCCGAACGTGGAATTATGCAAATTTTCCCAGCTCCCCACAGCGGAATCCCCGATCTCCAGTGTCTGGTCTGTCGTCTGCTCTTGTGGGTGGACAATGTGACACGCGTCGTCGTGAAAAACAACAGTTTACTCGCCAGCCAGACTTCCAATCCTCCAACACCAGCTCCAGCTCCAACTCCAACTCCTATCCAAGCTCCAAACTCCGGCCACCAGACGGTCTGAGCTGCTCTTTAGGGGGAGGGAGACCCAAAAGACAGACAGTTTTTACTGTCTTGGCTGCAAAATTTATATTATTTCAAGCAATTTGTCATCGTTTTGCCAGCGTTGCAAAGAAAGATGACTTTGCTGGCCAAATCATTCACTTGGCTTTGGTTTATTTATTTATGAATTTAATAGGTTGCACGTTTGGTATGAATCTTGTTAACCATAGCTGGGTTATTTCCTGTGTTTGGTTTATTTAGTAAATGATTTTCTGTGTGCTGTCCTGCTCAAGCTGCATTTTGAACTAGTTTCTTTACCAATTTTCCACTTAATATTTTATGAGCTTCACTGAGGTTCGCTGGAGTTTTAAATTATGGTTGCTTAAGAAATTTAAATTAAATATTTAAAGTTAGCTAAAAACTTATTGTAAATAATAAAGGATTTTAAGAGATTAACATAAAATAAGATGTGTTAATTATATTAGTTTTTCTATTGTTTTTGTAATCTTCTTTCATTGCTTAAAGTTTATAATATGTCTTCATGATGCTCATGATGCTCAATTTAAATTAAATTTGGCTGGAAAATATATTTTTTTTAATGACAAACTTATTAATATATATTTCTTATGAAGTCTTTAAATATTTTATGAAGAGTATTTTCATCTTCGTTAACTGCCTGCTGGCAGATTCGCTTCACTCCTCTTGATTTTTTATACTTTTTGGTGCTGAGCGCTTTATGCGACATTCAAAATATTTGTGGCACATTATACGAGCTTTGTTGTTGTTTGTTTTCTGTTGCATTTACATGCATTTATGAGTTATTAAATCTTGCGGATTTATGTACTGTTTGTGGGCGTTGAGCGACGACACGCGAGCTGGGAAATTGCCGCGTGGGTGTGGCGAGTGACAGGCGGTTAAATCAAATTTAATGAGCACTTGAGTTTGGTCACAGGGAACTCCCATTTGCCTATATTCCCCTTAATCGCATCCCGTTTCCCCGATCTTTTCTCTTCAAAATCCTTTTCCCCTGCCTAAGTTCCGCCTCGTCCTCGGAAAGTTCTATTAAAAGTTTGAGCGGCGGCGGCGGCAAAAATTGAAATTACACTAATTAAAATGCAATAAAATGTCGTTGAAATTGCGGCCAATAAATCATTACGATACGTTAGCGGGCAGTGGATGCTGTGGACAATGGCCAAGTTAACCCCATGAGTGGATTTTAGTTGTAAAGAAATTTTGGTTTATTTATTGTTTTAGAATTTATTGGTAATTTTTATTTTCAAAATTTGAGAGTCAATTTTTGAATATTCATATGAGAATATTTATTAATTAATAATAAAGTTCATAATCAATTTTTTAATAGCTTAAATGTGTTAATTTTAAATTTGAATATATTTTAAACCTATATATTGCTTTAATAGAGTCACTGGTTCTGTTTAGTTGAATATGTTATTTATTATTCAACTTAAAAGTAGCATTTACTTTATTAAAAGACATTTAAAGTCTTACACAGTATTCAAACTTATTTCTTTCATTTGTTAGAAATTCACGAATTATTTATTAAATATATTTAAGAAGTTCAAACAAAATAAATTCTAATGCCAACATAATAACCTCTTCAAGCTCATTAAAGCCTAATAATTCTGGAGTAAGAAAGAGTAAAGTAAAGTAAGAATGAAGACTAAAATGAAAGGCATTTTCTGTAAGTGATGATACAAATATTTCGTATAATTCTCCCCTGGAATGTTACACATGTGTCACTTGGGCACGCAGAGGGTTAAGAGGCCCCAATGCAAGACCAGGAACTGAAGATCTCGAGGTGCGAGAGCCGACAAAGGAAATGTGGCGGCAATTTGCTTGAAAAAGCGATGCGCTCATCATCATTAGAGTGTTCCGACTTGCAGCTCCTCTCCAGCATCAGCTACAGCTCCAGCTCCAGCTATAGTACCCAGCTCCATCTCCCCACTGTTTGCTTTATGATTTTGTTAATTCAGCCATTCAGCCATAGATCGCGGGATCTGTGGGAAACGGACTCCTCCTCGGGATGGCAGCGAACGCGAAGCTGATTAAAATTGCGCAGAGCTTTGACCAAATATTTTAAGTCAAGTCCAGGCTGCTCCTGGTGCCGCTTTGGCAGCTAGCTGAAATTATGCGCAATTTGGCAAACAATGGCGTCTCCATCGAATCGTTTCGGTTAATCGGCAATCAATATATCTCCGGGGCGGGGTGGGTCGATCGGGACGGGGGGGTTGGGTCGACAGCTGCCAGGGGCGCGCCCATTAAACATAAACAAAATTAAGTGACCATTAAAATGCCATAAACTGGCGGCGTTCATGGCCATGTCGCTGGATTAACTTCAGTTCGAGCAGCGCCAAACTCCAACTGCCAAAGTACCAGCGACCAGCGATGGGATCCTTGTGCACTTAAAAAAAAGAGTTTAACTAAATTATAATTTAACAGATAACACTTAAAAAAAGTATTAGATGTAAGAACAAAGTTTTTAAGTTATTTTGGAAATTCAGCTTTTATTATTATTATTATAAATAATGTATCAATTGGAAGTACATTATAAAACAGAAATCGATATTTTTATGTCATATATGTTATCGATCGATTTAAATGTTAGATGTGTGAAAAATTAATATTCTGAGATACGTTTATTGAATCTAAAAAAGAAAAGTTAATAAAATAATCCGTTTTAGAGGAGGTTTTTTATGAAGACCCCTCATATCGATATTTTAACGATTATTTTACAAATTTACGATATTTTCAATCTAATTTTGAGAGCGATATTTTGAGCGATATATAGTAAACCTTTTTGTTCTCCATGTTCTCCCTAATTTTAAATATATTTTTATTAACCCTTTTCGCTCAGTGTCCCTCGACATGATAGCCTCGCTCTACCTCCCCCACCACCGCCCGGCTCTTAACCCATTCCGGCCCACATAAATCGTGTACTTGCCGCTTGTAGCTTTCAATTTGTGACAAGCCGTGGTCGAGTTGCAGGACAGGAGTCGGAGGAGGCGCTCCTTATACAAAATGGTGCGTGGGCGAGGTGCCATGTCCCCCCATCAGGCTCCTCCTCTTCTTCCCAATCCCCTTAGTGGTCTGACCGCTTACGCAAAAATGTTTCAATTAAGTGGAGATCGGGATCGGGATTGGGATTCAGATCGGCAGCGGTATGGGGAGTGGGAGTGGAAGTCCACGGACCGGATGTTAAATGCAATCCTGAGAAATGGCAGCGCGGCACGCAAATCATCAGCGGACGCAATCGCAGCCAGGTGCCAAGCCGCGGGGTTTTCCTCGCTCTTGCTGCTCTTCTGATGACCCACTCTGGTTATTATTAAGTATTGCCCTGATTGATTTATCGGCCTCAACTTGCCAGCTAATTGAGTTATATTAACCCCGGTCGATCTCGTTGGCAAAATCTCTCACACTGTCATCATCATCGTCGTTGTTGTCGTCGTCGTCATCGTCGGCCTCCGTTTGACGTTTGACGTCGAGATTGGGGGCTTAAACAGGGGCTGGAACTTAGGCTCGAACCTGACTTTATATGGCTAAAACGCGCCATTAATTGCCGGGCCGAGTGGCTGCTTATGCGGCCCATGGCGCTACGACGCTGCCTTTTAATATTTATTGTCAATTATTGTTACTTTAATTGTCAATTATTAAAAATCTTTGTGGCACTGACAGAAAATGAGGGTCTTTAATAAAGTTAAGAAACAAATTTAAGAAGGAATATACTGAAAAATGTGTGAACATCAATTACAATTAATTTATTTAATATTTAAGTTGTTGTTTAAAAATGTGCATGCTGTGCTGTGTATTAAATTTTACATTTGAACGTTAAATATTCCCCTTGCTAAGTTTAATTTTTGTTTTTGTATTTACTTTAAAGTTAATTTTATATGTATGTTTCCCTTATTGGTTTTCTTGAACGCCGTGAGAAAATCGCTGGGTTTCACGCTGCGTATGCGCAATCAGTGCGTAACCTCAGGTGCAAGGCTGTCAAGGCTGAGCCCATTCCATCACCATTCCATCCTCTTGCTTGGACCTGAAGTAAGGCAAGGTAAGGTAGGGTCTTCCCCTTTTGCAGCTAATCAATTAACGCGACAAGAAAAACCGAAACAGCAGCTGGCTGAGGTGAACAACTATGTCCTCCCATTAGAGCTGTTCCAATTTCGAGGAGGCCAGCTCCCCTTTCACTCACTTTATGGAGCTGTAAATAAAATAAAGGCTGCAGGTGCCAGGGCAAATTGAGTAGCCTGTCTGGCACAGTTTTATACTGATATATACTCTGATATATAGTATATATGTATATATATGCTATATATAAGAGATCCAGGTGATCTCTGACCACATGCAATCTGCAAGCGGCAGCTTGATCCAAAGTGGATTTGGCGGTTGAGCTGGCTCATTGGGGTGACCAAGAGGGGAGTGTAGGCACTGAGAGGAAATAAATAAGGTTTTTAAAAGGGTTAAAAGAAGCATCTTATTAGATCATGAGATCACATTTAAACACCTTATTTTTATACCTTTAAAAGGAGATAAAAACCGCTTACATTTTAATAGAATATTTCTTAGTTTTACTTACATTTTTCCCAGTGTCTTAATATATAATTAATATACCATTTCCAATTGCTGATTTACCGATTGCAGGCCACCACCTTATGTCAGATTAATTGCACAATTATTGCTTTACCAAACATTTGGACAAACATTACAAAAAAATGCCAAGTAATTTGTCTAACCCATACCCCTTTGACTTCTTTTTTTTCGCTGTGGGTGTCTGGGCCAGGCCAAAAAGCAATAAGCCAACGCGTAAATCAACAGGAATAGCAACAGGAATGGTAACTGGAGCCGAAAACAGAAACAGGAATAGGACAAGGACCACGAGCACCAGCAGGAGGACATGCCGCAGCAAGACACGGCTAAGCAGGCAGGGCCAAAAGGCACCTGGCCGTCGTCTAATCAACTTGGAAACAGAACAAACTCTAGGACGAACTGCTGCTGCTCGGCTCATAAAAACCAAATGAATGGCTTGGTATGATGGCAACCTGGCCAAAAGCTAGAAGCCGGCGAAAAAAAAAATGCGAAACAGAAACAACAGAAACACTTTACGACAAGCCGCACAAATTGGAAGCTCTCTTTTTTTTTTGGGGCCCAGGACTCTTGGTCTTTTGTGCTTTAGGGTTAAAGAGGGGTATGACAGCTAGGTGAGGGTTAAGGTTTAGGTGGCATAATTTATAGGGGGACATATCTGCCAGGATTTGGTTTAAACAATAATTTTTTTGAGGGTTTATTGAGGGAGGTTTTAAATTAATATGCAATAGCTTAATAAATTTGACAACTTAAAAAAATATTACAAATGGGAATAGAGATCATTGCATTTTATTTTCTGATCCTATCAAACTTTCTTATATTTATAAATATTTTCCTAGGGTATTTAGCTGTTTGCTAACTTCTTCCATTTCAGTTTTATGACCCGCATCATGTTGATGCTGATGGCAAAGGCCGGAACGGGGACCTGAGTCCTGAGCGAAGCTGAGCAGTTTCGGGAAACATTGCATTCTTGACCCAGGCATTTGCATGCCTCCACTTTTAGATGATATGTCTTTCGGGGCGGATTTTCGGGGCCCACATCAATTTTAGCGCTGTGCAAAGTGCAAATGAAATGCATTTTTTTGGGATGTCCTTATCGCTTGCATTTCATCTGTTGGCGGCGGCGGCGGCAACGGCAAGCAGAAATTAAATATCGCAAAAATTCGCTTGTCAAAGCGCCAGACGAGAAATTGAATTGAAAAACTTGTAGGAGGCGGTGGTGCTGCAATTGCTGCTGCTGCTGCATCGCTGATGCTTTTCCTCCTGCTGCTGTGTGGATGCCTTGACTGCTGATTCCAATCGGTCTGCGGCGGGTGCTGCGCTCCGTTTGGCAGCGCCAAAAGAGCCAAGAAACGCGATTGGAATCGCTCATTTCACCCGCCTGCAGTCGCAACAATTTTGTATAAACAAATCATTTATTTTTTCTTTTTAGCTATAAAGATTTCAATTTAATTTGAGTTTACTAGGAATTTAATTGAATTTGGTTCATGCCGGGTAGAAATTTTTTAATATTTTGAACATGCATAAATTCATTACTTAGATCGACTTAAAAGTCTGACCCTTAATTAAATTTAAAATTTTAAGAATTAACTTAGAAAAAAGTATATAATATTTTTAAACCCCAATTTAGGGGTTCTTAAGCACTGAACTTTAAAAAATAAGGAATTTTCTACCTGACATATTTTTGTCTACTTTAAGACCTCTTCTTCGTTTCGTGAAAATAATGGAGTACTTATGATTTCAAACCCCTATAGATTTCTTAAAGAAAAATGGCTTTAACATTTTTTTAAAAACCACTCAAAGTTTCTTCAAAACTTACTAAGTTTTTAAAATCAACTAGAAATGAGAATGCATCAAGCTTGAAATATTAATATTATTAATTGCTCACTTTTTGACAATTTTTAAGTGAATTAAAAACCATAGAAGCATTTTATGACAAGTCCGTATATTATTTATTTAAAAATTAAACTTTGCTGTACCGATTAAAATTCTTTTATGAAATAACTAAAAGTTTTTTGCCCGTGTTGGATATTAGCTACCCCGGTGGGGCATATGTTGGTGCTCTCGGTGGGGCACTGCTGGGGCCACGTTTCCCACACTCACGCACTCACTCGGCTGGCGGGGCTGGGCCGTGCTGGGCTGGGCGAACGTTTCTAAATCGATGCCAAATGCATGCCAAAATGATTCAAAAGACAAACCGCAAAAGACTATAAAAGATTTCTTTTCTTGTTCGATATGCCAGCCTGCGATAAGCGTGCGATGGCAGTCGGGGGAGGGGTTAAGGGGCGGCTGGCGGTGCAGAAGGCAAAGCGCAGCTGCTGCTGCATTAATTACACCACGTTGCTGCGATATTGCAGAGAAACGGAGGAGGAGGAGGCCGGAGGTGCAGGCAGGTGGAACCTGCTCGGCGGGGTCTGTTGGATTTCGCAGGGGGTTTCCTTGGTTTCCTTGGTTCCCTCGGTCGCAGCACCCGCATAACCCGCTCACCATGGACCCAGCAATCCGCAGCTTTTCTTCACTCCATCAGACTTTTAGCCACCTCAAGCCATTCATGCTGCGAGGCTTTGGTCTCGGCCCATAAAATTCATGGCTTGCCGAATGTCATTTGTCGTTAACAGCCGCCAAATGGCCAAGAATGAGGGACAGTTGGTCAAAAGACCAAGAACAAATCAAAGAATTACAGCCGCCAAATTGTTTAATTGTTTGCGGATATTTAGTGTTCGTATTTTTATGGGATTTCAGATTAGAATACAGAGTGTATATTTTTATCTAAGTTTTTTTATATTCTAATATTAGGAACCTCTCCTTTAATTATTAACATTTTACGTACTGAATATTTAATTTGAAAATAATTTTCTTTAGTTTTTAGCCTTTACTTTGGAGGCAGAAGGCATACATTTTTCCTACCTTTATTTTTACTATACAATCTTTAGAGTATATACTCAGTAAAATAAGTAAATATCATTGAGATATAACCCTTTCAGGCAAGTGATTTATGAATCATATAGTCAAGTCAAGTTAACTCTTTCTATTTGTTAAAGCCACACGGGTTTTGCCCCCTGGCCTCCGGCTAAGTCATCTTTTTTCGCAACACCCACGATCGAAGGAGTTGTAGACAAACATTCTCGCGATTTAACCCCAGACTTGTTAATGTTGCTGCGGCTTTAAGGTGAAGTTGTTGCTCCTCAAGTTGAGATGCTGATGATGATGCTGCCGGCTGACCTTAATCACAAATTTGCATGCGACGCGCAGCTGCAACAAATGCAACAGCTACAGCAGGTGCAGTTACATGCACAGAAAAAAAATTAAATTTGACAAAATAAAAATAAAGATTTATCGAAGTTAAACAAAATATTATATGTATATTGCGGGAAAAGTGTCGAAAAACTATTAAAAAGGCGTATTTATATGAAGATCATACCGAAATATTGAATTGAAATTTGAAAAAGGGAAATTTATCGTTCTTGCCCTAAAAATATCGATAATAAACTCACATCGGTTAATAAAATTGATAAGATATCTTTTAAAAAGTCGGAAACTTATAGTATGGAAAATATCTAAATACCACTTTTGGGAACATTTTTATCTGGAATTGTAGATTGTATAAATAGGTAAATAATGAAATAAATAAATAAATCAAACTTATACAAAAAAATGATAAGTCACAAATATATCAATCCGGCTTCGATTTTTAAACTGGATTTAAAAATAAACCTTTTTTTAACGTGTGGAGTTTGTGGCTGAGTACTTCTCCTCCCCTCACGATCCCTCGCTTTTAAGTTCCTACACCCACACAGGCGACGACCTTAGAGAAACAAAGTGGGGTTGGGTGACTGGGAGGAGTGGCAGCTCATTGACTTCCATTGATGGCTGGGCAATAAATTGCCGTCGCCGCTGGATAGTTGCCGTTGTGGCGGTCGCCGTTGCATAGTTGCTAAGGTCGCCTGAGCGGAAAACCCGTTGTGGCAGGCTGGGAACGAGGCAACACCCGCAATTCCGATTCAATTCCGAACCGTTGCGATTTGTGTTTTCAGCCCGGACTTTGTTTTTCGTCCGCGTCTCCCTGGGTGACTTGCAGCTGCAATTGTTGCTGCAGCGACTGCGACTGCGACTGCAGCTTGATTTATGCGACAAGAACGTCCGCGAAGGCCGTTGCACATATGGCAAAAATTGTCAACACACAACGGCCCATAAAAGCAGCGGCGACGAGAGATACGAACACGATACGCGGTCGCCACCAGACAGATACAGATACGCCACTTGCTAGGGCACTGTGGAAAAATGGTAGATAAATTTTTGAGGAATATATAGGGTAAATTTTTGTAATTGAAATTAATTTCACTAGAATATGTCCTCTTATATTAGTTTTTTAATTTTTAACCGATTTCTATGAACCTTTCTATAAATTATTTTCTTCAAAACACAAAAGGATGCTATGATTTTTTGAAAAGTCATTATTTTTCGGTTGGCTCCCAAGTTTGAAGATGTTAAAGATATTTGTATGTTGGTTCCAAAGTAAAAAAAAAATAAAATAAATATTTAAATAAAAATGAAATAAATAAGGTCTTTAATTATATAAATTTTGAATTTTTTAAGACATTTTTAAAACAGTTTTTTAATGTATTTCATTTTGCAAACAAAAAATAAATATTTCGATGTTTGTTACTAAGTTTCAGGAGCATAATGCTACCTTGTAATTTCTAGTTCTACTAATTTTCCTGATAAAAACTATAAAATTCTTCTAAGTTCTACT
Organism: Drosophila bocqueti; assembly: GCA_018151655.1. Classification (NCBI taxonomy): domain Eukaryota; kingdom Metazoa; phylum Arthropoda; class Insecta; order Diptera; family Drosophilidae; genus Drosophila; species Drosophila bocqueti. The sequence goes on from JAECXF010000230.1 coordinate 8,564,416, forward strand.
GAATTTCTACATTTTTTTATCATTCTTGCAAGGTCTATAATTTTTTTCCCGTGCACGTCCAGGCCACCAATCAACACATACTGATCATATGCAAGTGGTAAGTGGTCAGCACAATCTGAGACTGAGGCCGTCTATTAATTAAGCGGCAGCCACAAAAAATAAAATGAAATGCTTTTGGCCTGTCTCAGATTTGCTAGTGCTGCCGTTTTGGTCGCTGCACGTTCACCCGGCTACAAATTGCTCTTGCCACTTTTGTAAGCCAATCGCTTGTTGGATCGCGTTGCTCGACCAATATGCTTATCGTGGTGGCATAATCATTGTCCCCATGTCCAATGGCCACCGCTTCAAGGAGCAGGAGCAGGAGCAGCCTCAGCAGCTGCTGTGAGGAAAAATAACCATCGCTGGCATTCCTCATCCTCTTAGGTCTTCTCATAATTTGCCCCAAGTTTTCCACGGAAAATCTCTGCTAAGGAATCTATAGGAAAAAGTTGTGGTTCAATTGCAAGGAAAGTTATTATTAAAAAAGTATATCTTATACATCTAAGAATGTATACAATTCTGTACATTATTGTTAATTATTATCATAATCAAATTGTTTATGTAAAGAGAAGAAACCCAATGCCAAATTTAATTTTCGTATAGAAAGTGATTACAATATCCTGATAGCAGTCTTTCCCAAGGCTTGGTTGGCTTATAACTTCCAATGAAAAGCCAGCTTTCGGGTTGGGTATCTCTCTCTCTGGCTCTGTAAGTATTTTATTTAGACGGTTTCCGTCTACTTTTACAACCGTTACCAAATCAATTGAGTTCGCCCCTCAACGAGCTTTTGGCTTTGGCTGGCACCCTTCACCAGACTCCGCCGTCTGTCTAACATTTAAACATTCAATTAACCAGCTCATGACGAATCGATGCGTCGCAAGGCATTAACAGACGCGGCCCAGCGAACTTTAAGCGAAAATGCAAATTTTCCATTAACACCTGACGACTGTTGGAGCTGGGGGTTTCTATAGGTGGCACCGGCTCTCCTCTGCCGCTACGAAGGACGCTTAATTACCAGGCCTCGGCTTCCAGAGCTGTTAATGACTGCCGCTGGGCAGGCTTGAGCCGCCTGGTCTTCAGAGGAACAGCTTCCGTTCCCAGGCTCTCGGCCTGGGCGCAGCTCGACTCCTCACCCAGCTGGGGGCCAGTCGTCGCTCCCCTTCGGAATATCTCCTCTTCGCATATATTTTGTTTTATTTTCCTTATTTTTGCAACGCCACGGGGCAGACTTCCGGCATAAAAATGTGTGTCATAAAAGAGCGCAGTCCAATAAAGGGGGGTTCGTCACTTGTACTCTATGGTGTATGGATTATAGGATTATGTGTGATGTCTGGGTATATTGGATTAAGGAATTTTGTGTTTTCTGTAGCTTGTTTTCTATTTTTGAAAAGTAACTCCCACTGAAAAGTGTATTTTATATTATATTAAACCTTTCTTTCCTCTTCCGACCTTGAAAAAAGCTGATAGAAAGGGAATATAATAAGAGTTTATCGACATTTAAAATATCGAATAGTGTCTTATTTATCGAAATAATAGGTACATTTATAAGTCAATAAAATTTTATGTCATTTACTTGTATTATTCCCAACTGTATCTAAAAGGTATTAAAACTACATTACCTATAAAGTGAAATCGTTATATCTCAACGAGAAAAAATACATATTAATCTTTTAAATCGTCTTAAATATATAAATGATCGATATATTAATATTTTCTACAATCTATAGTCAGCAGTATCTATTAGTGCGGTATAAAGTTCCCTTGCCACTTGAACAATCTGACTTCTTCCATCATTATAAATATTTTTATACGAGTATATAGATGTACGATCCGCTTAGGGTGCTCACCCGCTGACAATAGGTGGCGCTTGAATACATTTAATGGTTCACATCGAAAACCTCAAGGCATAAAACTTTCTTTTGCATTTCCTTTCCCGTTGCTCTAAGTGCGATTCTATAATCACCCGATGGTCGGTCAGGTGCAGGTGCCTCAGGTGCCTCCTTCCAGCTCATCGCCCCCACTTGTTTTCCTTACTGTTTTTTTTTATTTCGTATCCAGCACGCACGCAATCAAGCGGCAAATCAACAATTTTCCATAGCAAAACAGGCAACGGTTGTTGCAGTTGCAGTCTCCCCTGTTGTTGTTGCTGTTGAGTTTTATATTCAGTTTTGTGCGGGTGATTGACGCTTGTTGCATGCAACAACGGTTGCAGAGCCATCAGGCAGTCGATATTTAAGTGCTGGCAAACCGCAAAGTTACTTGGTCAAGAGGGAAGAGGAGACGGTGGGGTATAATGGCCGCAGGGAGTAATGACAGGGACGCAAAAGAGCCTCTTTTGTGGCTCCTATTGGGATCCAAGCAGGTGAAATGTTTGCCAGATATCAACGGCCTTTCTAATGCCCTCCCTCGCCCCAGTCTCAGCACCTTAGCTTTTCCCTGGGATTCCACACACATGCGTGTGTCAACATGCGTGCAACAAGTTCCCACTCTCTCAAATAGCTCCTTGCCTTGGGTTTCTTTTGGGGCGCGGGTGCGCGCTACACTTGAAATTTATTACAACTCGATTGCTTGTATTTACCACATTTTTCAGCGCCCGATATCGATCAGGCAGTTACACTGGAGGAAATAGGGGAGACAAGCCAAGGTGAGCACTCCTAGACTATAATTTCTTGGAAAAATAAAATTAGATAATATTTGAGAATTAATTTAAGGCATTTCCATTAGCCTTAGAAATAGATGGTAAATTTGTATATTATAATAAATATATATTGTGTCAGATCAAGGTTTTTTGTATGTTATTTTATACCAAAGAAGTATAAGGTTTATAAATATAATATTAAAAAAAATTTCAGTTTTAAAGCTTTGCTAACTCGGTTAAAACAAATGTTATAGAAATAAAACACACATAATAATAAAATATAATGAACGTAATATATAAACTATATAAACTATAACTGTAATATATAAACATTTTAATCAAATATAAAGTAAAAAATTACTAATATCGTTACGTAGCTAGCTAAAAAACATAGTTTAAGCTTAGCGAGATCCTAAAGTGAAGTGCTTAATTTATTTTATTTATTTCTCACGATTTCCCTCTGTAAATCTGATACGATTTTTCTCTCTCTGCTCTCTTGGCACCATTGCGTGGCCATCGTGTCATCGCCCACAACAAGGCAGCGCCATCGCCATCTCCATCGGCAATTCCTTAGCTCCGAGCCTGGCCTCGTGTAAATTAGCATATCGTGCGCGTAATCTTTGGGCCAGCACAGGAGGCTCTCCGCTTCTACCTGAGGCTCTGGACTCCATAGCCCCATATCCATATCCCTCATATCCATAGCCATGTCCTGCTGTTGCATTGGGTTTGCCTTTGCTGTTTTGCGGCATGCGAAGGCGTCGTCACGCAATGTGCGAGTACTTTTCTTGACCACTGTGTGGGCAGCTGCTCCTGCTCCTTCCATACTGCTCCCTTACCCCTCTCACACCATCTTGCCCCCTGCCTCCTGTTGTTGCACTTTAGCTTAATGACATTTTATCTGCCGCCAAAAAAAAAAGGAATAAAAAAAGAAATCGCGCATACGCAACGTTGGAATTTTGCTCTCGTTGGTTATGCAACATAAAAACCTGCCAGAGATTTCTTTTTTATGCAATTGGCAACGAAAATAGTGGCCATTGCTTTTTATGCCATTTTAATATGCAAAAGTTTTCGGCGAGTCACTAAAGCCCAACTCCCAGTAACTCCTCCCTGGGGCAACTCCTTCGAAATGTGTGTACTTGTCTATTCATAATGGCTGCCAAAAACTTTGTGTTCGTCCAATGGTCAGTGGCTGGTGAGTGGTGTGAGGAGAGGGGTTTTGTTTTCCGGTGGTCACACCAAGAAACTGCATTTAATTCCGTTTTTATTGAGTTCAGCAAATCCAATTAGAAGGCAAAACTTAAAGGGCCAAAAAATCCACAGCAAAAACGGGGAAGAACTTAAGTGCAAGTTTCAGGTCCTGCGACACGTTGAAGCCGCATTGTTAACTCTTGACTTGCCTTAAACTTTTCTGACCCAAGTTTCCAGTCGTCCTGCCGCCCAGTCCTCCTTTTCCGTCTCTTTCGCTGTCTCCTGGCGGGTGTTTCGCATAAAAAATGTATACGAAATCCCTGCACTGCAGCTGCAGCATTACGTGGTTAGCGAATTTATTATGCAGCAGTCGCCACCGTCTCGTGTGAGTTTGTGCTTACTCTTTCCTTTTTAGACCAGCCGGATAGAGGGACGAGAGAGCCTGAAGCTCGCCAGGACAGCCAGGACTCCTGTATCAACTAATTGCCTTTTAACAAACAAATCGTGCAGGAAATCATATTGAACCGATGGCCATTCATTAGAAAGGGTGCTAACAGCTGAAGTCGGTGGGGGGTCTAAGGTTACATATGGTGGGAGTTGGGTTTCTTAGAGTAAACTTATAAGAGGGAGCTTTGATTGCGGACTGGAGGATACCTCCATTTAAAGCAGGTTTCGTGGAATATTTTCTATATTTAAATTAAATTATACCATAGTATATTTTGTTATTATTGAATTAATGGAAGAACTCAAGCTCTTTGAATCGATAAAAGTTGAGTGAAATGTCATTTTACATTTATTAAATTCGTCTTCATTAAATTAAATATTAAATTTATATGAATCGATAAAAGTTGAGTGAAATGTCATTTTACATTTATTAAATTCGTCTTCATTAAATTAAATATTAAATTTATATATCTTCATAAATATTCCATACATTTTAGGGAGTTACTAAAAATAATCTTATTTAATTTTAAAGGTCTTAGAACGTTTTACTATATTTTCAAAGGAATTTAACCAATGCTTATATTACTTATATTTTTTAATATAGTTTAAACATATCAAAATATAAATAAGAACATTTTCACCTCTTATTAAATTTTACCAGACATTTCCATTCGTATTTTTTATTTATTTTATTCAATATTTTTCTTATTTTGACTCCTAATTTATATTTTGTATTTATTTTATTCAACTTTCTAAACCCAACCTTTTTATACTTCCTTAAGTTTTTAAAGTACTTCTACTTTTTTGTATTTCTTGTATTAAACTTTTCTAATTCCCATCTTGTACTCCCTTCATTTTTTAAGTACCTTTATACCTATTCAACAAATTCGTATATTATTATATTTCAAAATACTTATTAAAATATAAAGAATAAAATACCAAGCAATTCTTATGATTCCTGGTTTTACTTTGTATTTATTTTATTAAACTTTTCCTAATCCCAACCTATACTCCTTTCCTTTCTTCAAGTACGCGGTACCCAAATCCTAATCCACTGGGAAACCCTTTGCGCTCGCTCGGCAGTCGCTTAAAAATTCTATTTCTTAAACGTGCCTCGCCATCCTTGCGGCAGGCCAAGGGCTCCTCCAGTTGCAGCTCCAGTTGCTTCGGTTGCTCCATTGAGGCGGGCAGACAGTCAGCAGCCAGCATATATACTACATATATCCGTGGGGGAATACGGAATACTGAATACGGAGCACGCGGGGTGCATAAGGATATTCCTGCCAGTTGCTCTGGCTGTGAGAATTTAAGTGTTTTGTACGTGCGCCAACAGCAATTGGCAAATTCAAAGGCGTGTTAGCATGCCATCAGCAGTAGACTTCAGTTGCCAGCGACCGCCTGGGGAGGGAAATGGAGGGGTCACCAAGGACTTGGATAAACTCGCCCAAGGATACCACACACGCAGTCACACACATGCACCCAGGAGGGTGTTTGCGGGCGAATTATCCTTTCAATTTGACTTGGCATATGTGTGCGGAGAGCGGTCTCACTCTTCACCCTTTCCCGGCGCTCTTGGGAAAATCGCATTTTAAATTTGAAATGTCTTGAGATTTCTTTTCTTGCATGGCTCTTCTTTTTCTAGAGTTTTTCTTGGTGCCCTTGTTGCCAAGTTGGCTTGTCCTTTTTGCCATATTGACGTATGTTGCGAGTTCCGTTTGGATTTGGATTGTACACTAACTAAGGGGTGTTTTGAGAATCAGGAGGAATTTGTCAAAGTGAGAGTTAATGATGAAGTATAATATTTATAGAGTATAAATTATAACAGATAAATACATTTTTAATTGCAATATATTATTTTTTTTTTTGTTAATGAAGGAAACTTGTTTTGCAAAGCAGACGTTTGTATATTATTGCAGTTTACAACTGGAGTGTGGAATATGTATGTATGTATATCATCATTCTGCAATGATTTCAATTTTATTGTAAAATTTTCCTGTTATAGTTTTTTATGTTAAGAAATCAAAATAGTTAGTAAACAAATTAAATAGTTGAGAATTTATGATTATTTTAATGTTGCAAACCCTTATAAAATATAGTGAAAATATTTTAAAATATTGTTTCAATGTGTTATTAATTATTAGCATTTCAATTACGAAAGTATAATATAATATTTATTAGGCCAAAACACATACTACATTGTGAAGAGCATCTTAAATTCTTTAACAGAAATTCACAAATTCCCAGATCTCACCGTCCTGTCTTTCGCCAGTCGATGGGCAAATATCGAAATTGATTTATATTGAAAAGGGTTCAGACTTTGTCGGGCCACTTCCTGAGGTCGAACCGAACGGAAGTCAAATCAATTGCCTTGGAGGCCCGTGGTGGTTTTCAGCTTCCCAGTTCCGAGCACCATGGCGGCGGAACAGTCACGTTCCGGCTGTGCAAAAGGGGCAGACACCGGGCACATCCTCCCTGGATGCAGAAAGCGGTAGAATCTAATGCTGCCACAAATTGCGGCAAACGAGTTTGCAACATTTAATGATGATTTCATGTAGGTGCCGCCAATAAACTCAATGCTAAATATTCCATTAGTAATGTCGTCGCTCCGCTCATTTGATTCCATAATTAGTTGGCTGCCAGCAACAGGTTGTGTGCCTGTGTTAGTCACTTAGTGAGTTGGTCTGTTAGTCAGCCAGCCAGTCAGCCTCCGTCTCAGACGATTGGCTAAACGTTTTATGGCACAAAGTACCGTTGACAAAGCGCGATTCCGAATACGCCCTGCAGGCCAAAACGTTGCCAACTTTATGCAAAATGCAAATGCATTTCGGCTGCGAAGACCCCCTCAAACTCAGCTCCCTCTTCATCTCTGATGGATGGCAAATGGACGGCAACGCATCTAAAGTTTAGTTGGGTTTTAGTGGCTGGGAAATGGGGAATGGGAATGGGAATGTAAATGGAGGAGGAGGTGGTGCTACATGGTGGAAAGTCACTGGAACTGCGTTGGGCCGGGCTTTAGAGTCACTGAACTGTGATTAGTCATGGCGATTTGTAGGGGGAAATTCTAAAACTGAGATCGGTTATGACGGGTTTGGGATATGGTAATGTCTTGGCAATGGTGGGAGCAGGAAATCCTTGGAAGAACATATGGAGTTCTTGGTTAGAAAGAAACTCCTCTTAATATAGCAAACAATATTCCTTTTCATCCAATACTTTTTCAATTTCAAATTCCTCCCCTGCAAAATCCTTGATCCTCTCCTCTCAATTGCATAATTCAGTCAAACACTGTGATTTTCCTAATTGAATGCTCGCTCGCTCGTGCTCTGCGGTAGCCCTATTTTCAATGCCCAATGCAAATTGATACCTGGCGGACACAAATTGTAGTTCATAATTCATAGGTGCTTGGGTGGCGACTCTCTAGACAGTTGCTATTGCACTTGCAATGCAATTACCCAACGAAGATGGGGAAAAATGTGTAGAAGTCGGAAGGAGAGGCGCGACGCCTTAAAAGGCGAGCCCCAAGTCGAGTGGGCATATTATTTTATTTTAATTGAAACATTTATAGCTCCTCCGGCGCGGTACTTGGAGGTGCTGCGAATAAGACAGAGACAATCGATTGAAGTGCCGATGTCGATGCCATTGATTTGCATCTCCAAGGGGGGCAGGGGCAGGGGCAGGAGAGGAGAACGAAGATCTAGAGAATTCTCTCCATGTTGCACCGCTTGTCGCTTGTCACATTGACAGACGCTCGCCCCTTTTGTGGCAGCCGCTGCCCGCCGCCTTCTCCTCCTCCTTCTTGAGATTGACAAACTACAACGCAGACGCGTCTGCATGTTTGTTTAATTTTTTACTTAATTAAATTTGAATTTGTAATTTGCCCTCCTCTACGAGTGTAGCAAAAAATACAAGAAATAAATAAATACAACAAAAAAATAGCTGACTAAATCTGCAACATCGCCTTCTTTTTTTTTTTTTTTTCTGCTCTTCATTTTGCCTTAGCATTGAAAATGATGTACAAGTTGTTGGCTGCGTTGGTGTGGCCAGACAGACCTGGAAAAGACTCAATGAAGGCGGGGGTTAAGGGGCTCGAGGGTTAAGGGGAATATGCCACAGGACGGAGGAGCAGTTGTCTGCCCCGTCTGAACATTGCACTTGCTGTGGAGCAATGGAGCGGAGAGGCCACGATCGCTATATGTTACCAATTTTACCTGCACGAGTACCCTGTAGTTATTATCTCTCGAATGTTTTTTAATATTAAATTAGTAGATTAATACATTTTAAATATGTATTTAATTAAGAAAAGAACATTAATAAGCATATTTTTCTTAGGTATAATAATTTTAGAGTATTTCTTTGATTTATAAGAAATTAAAACAAATTCTTTCCTCACATTTTTGGGTCTAGAAATTATTGAAATGTTGATCATTTTTAAAGGGTTCCATAGATCATAAAATAGGGATAATGCTGAATAATTTAGCATTATATATATTTAATCAAAACCATATTTAATATACCCCCAAAACTATTACTACCTCTTAACCCAAACCGTCGAGGAAACACTCCCACCCAGCGTCGCCTGCACTTGGCAGAGCAGAAGATTTATCACATTGTTCCACAGATTGTCTGCAGATCTTTACAGATATATATAAATATATATACATATATCCAAGCGAATACATTTACTTGGGGCGTGTGCACCCGCACCAACCACAAGCAGTGAAAATCGCAAGAGGATGATCCAGTCCCGGGACATGTGTGAAAAGTGGCAACCCAGTGGAAGAACTCGGCGGAGTCTGTTGAACTTCAGTGAGACGAATCTTGCAGGGAAAACTATTCGAAGAAACTGAATCTGCGTCTGCAATTTGCAATGTAATGAGCTTGATATGCATTCTCCAAAAAAAAGAGGAAGGGGAGTCGAAAAGGGGGAGGATCTGCAGTCGGAGACAAGTGTCATCCTCCCGTCCGTTGGTCTCTGGTCAAAAAAGAAAAACACTTTTGGCACTGGAAAAAAATGATTAAGGAAAAAGGTGGTAAATACTGAGAATACAATTTATTCATCATCAAAAGTAAACCCTCGAAGAATAAAGTTTATAATTAAATAATATTTAATAGAAATATAACAGGCACAAAGGAAATTATTTTAATTGGTGTTGAAAACACGCAGTGCGACCAAGCCAAGCTTATGTTTAATAAGTGCAAGGTCGCACATTGCTACACAGGCGTCTTGACCACACTACAAGGATTTTTTATTGACATTTCATATATCTATTATAGGAATTGGTTATTTGGAATCAACAGAAAAAACATTAATAATAATGTCATAACCGTTTTGTTTAGTGCATCCATGTGGGGGAGTCTGCGGCTCCTGCATAGAGAGAGAAAACCCGGAGTCGGTGACTGACTTTGCCTTGTTGCATGTCAAATTGCATTAGATTGGGACAGTTCTGGGAAACATCTTCCCGATGCGCGACTCCTCCTCCTCCACCTCTCACTAAAAATAGCCGTTGGAGAAATCATTTAGAGGGCTGGCTGTGACGAATTTTATGTTTCAATCAGGGAATAAAAGAGCGGAGGAGACTCTTTCTCACTCCGTCGGTGGTCCAATCAAATATTTTAATAGGCCTTCCCATCGGCTGCCAATCGAATCGATTCGGATTGTGTCGGATCAGTGTGGATCACTCGCTGGCTGGCTTTCCCAGAATTAAAATTAATAATCAAAGCCATTTGATTTCAATAATTCGAAAGTCTGGTGGTCGCTCACCCACTGGGTCCACTGAGAGTCCACTGAGACCGCGGAGTCTACGGATTCCGCTGCCCCGCCAATCCGAGTTAATTACTTTTCACTGCACTTGACTTTGGTCACACGCTCAATCTGCCCCTCGGAAGCCTCGCTGGCAAGCAGCTGCCCGTTGGCTTTTCTCACCAGGGAAATCTCCGTGTCTCTGCCGCTGTCTCTCTATCTCGGGTAACTGGGAAACACGCAGAGAAGACACATGGCGAGAATCGCGCAGAGTGAAGGGAAGTGTGGAGAAGTTGAGGGCCAGCCGAACCAAACTGAGCCGCATGTTAATTTTCCGCATGCTAAACCTTTAGCACAGTAGCACCTTGAGGTGGCATTTCTGGCAATAACCTTCAAGGAAGTGGCTTAAGAATTTATAAATTTAAATATAAACGAAGAAATTTTCGTAGAGATATTATCTATGGTTAATTTACTATTGAGATTCTCCTCAATAACTTAAAATACATTTGATTTAGAAATAAACTGAACATGAAATCCAAATCATTAACCTATTTAGTCTTGAATAAGCCTCAACCGTAACTTATAATGTATAATTAAGTTTGAGAGCATCACATCCATAACCGAAATAAATTCTTTAATTCTATTAGTTACTGATATAAGCCATTTTCAATATATTTAGCTATTTATTTGATTGAATTCGAAGACCTTTTCGATATTTGTTCCACTTTTAAGGCATTAAATAAATAATAATTAAACTCCTGAAGTGCTAGTCTTTCACATACATAGAGATATTCTACTGACTTTAATCCACTTAACTTAGGATCACTTTGAATGATAAATCCAAAAGGAAAGTAACCCACTTTAATATCTTTTGATATAACCGAAACCTTATAAATGTTACCAACCCAGAACAGGCCTTTCACGATCCCATCTCCAGTTGGTAATAAACACCAAAGTATCGCCGGCAAAGCGCTGGCATCGCGGGTGCTGGGCCGTGAGATGTGGGATCTGGCATCTGAAATCTGGCATCTGGGTGTGGGCAAACTCCTGGCAATGGACCACGTCCAGCTAAGGCTGCAGCTCCTCGCGGCAGCTCCATCTCGGACATGCCTAAATCGCCGCTAAATTGTTATCTACGAGTGCAGCGTGTGCGCTGGCATTTCGGTTTGCCATTTGGCCAGTTAACCATTTTACCATTCTGCCAGTTTGCCAGTTGGCCAGTTTACCATTTTGCTGGGGACTGCGTTTGGTTGCTTCGGCATCTCTCCTCTTCTTTGCCGGTAATTAAAAACACATTCAATGTGCGGAAAATCGCAGGCAGCGCGGCCTCCGCTCGGCCAATTTCCATTTGCCAACCCCAGAGGCCAACGCCGCCGACGCTGTGGATGAGGCCATTAACTCTTGTTTGTTGCAGCGCCAATTTGACATAATTCTCTAACTCCCAGACCCATGCCATGGACCAGGACCTGCACCAGCACCAGCACAGCTCTCTTCTGCTGCTCTGCCGAACCTGATGCATTTATTTGCTTTTTGGCAGTGCAAACAATTTCGATTTATCGTCAGAACTCACGCGGAGCATGCGTAGCCTCGGACATGGAAAAAAAATCCAAAAAAGATATAAGTAAAATCATAAACTAGGAATGGGACAAGGAGGCAGCGCCTGTGTGGCCTATGTGGCATTCGAGGGAATTTTGTGTGTGTGGGTCGTGCGGTTTTTGATCGTAATTGCATTTCATTACATGACTGGTTGCCTCAAGGTCGTGTTGGGGCCAAAATGTACGTACTTACACTACAGGGTAAGAAAAAAAGAGTGTGAACTGAATATAAACAATAAATAATCAAAGAAATATACCTTATAAAATAGCATTTAAACTAAGACTTTTTAGAAGTATAAACACGTGAAGGACACTTTCTGATAATCTTGTATAAAAATCTGCACAGATTAAAATTACCCCTGTTTTATTAATATTATTATTGGCATTTTCTTTTCTTATTAATAATATATTATAGTATTTAAATATCCCTGTGCTCTTCAAGTCAATATTAATTTAAGAAATAAAAATAAGTCTCATAAAAATATTAAAAGGTCAAGACCACTTCCTAAAGCTCTTAACTGTAAATTTTACACAGTGTTTAAGGATATCTCATAACAAACTTTTAAAAAATCTCCTTATTCTCCATAATCTGAAAAGACTTCCCTATTTTCCAAGTGTTTCTCATACTCCCAGACCATAATCAATGGCATATTTGTTTTATTGACTTCATTGTCTTGGCCCCAGGCGAGTGGACATTTGACAGCTTGAAATCGAATGGCAATCAAAGCGAACGACAATCGCTGACAGGCGGCAATAGAACGATATATATTACTTATTATTCTGCAGACTTGAAGATTGCAAATTGGAGCGAGGCTAGCCAGGCTTTCTTTTTGGATTTTTCTCTACTAGAAAATAGCCTTGCATGACTTGCTCTGGAATTTCTGCAGATATCTGAACTCCTCTCTTTATTTTCTCCTATAATTACCATTAGCATTTCCTCCTTTTTCGACCGTCGGGGATTATTCACAAACTATAACTGACAGCTTTTCATGCCGTGGAAGACTGTCTACGGCCGAAATGAAGTGTTTTACGACATATTTAAATTTAACTACCATTATGCACATTATCCACTTAGCGCAAATTGCCGCCCCCTGATATATTAGGCGGCCCTCGAAAAAAAGAGGGAGAGAGAGAGAGAAAAAAGCAGCAAACACAATAAAAAATTAAAAACAAACCCGAAAAGAAGTCAAGTGGAGTGCAGAGAGCAGAATTTGTGACAGCTCGTAAATAAAAAATTAATTTCTCTGCCTGGTTTTTTCGCGGGACCTTTTTTTAGCGCCAACACGCGATGATGACGCGACTGGCGGAAGAACTCCTCCCCTCCTCCTCCTTAGACTTCCTCATTTGTGTCTGCAATTATGTGGAGTAGACGGAAAAAATTACCCAAAAATATTTGCAGCAAACGTTTTTTATAGAATGCATTGTTTGTCTAGATTGGGGATTTCAAGCCATGGATAAGCCAAATATTTGCCGCCGCCAACTGGCAGACACTGTCCAAAGCAATTTGCTTGGGACCACACGGCGTATGTGTAATCTATGCAAAAGAGAAGGGGGAGTGAATCAGTGGCACCGAGCGAGAGAGAGGGGAGGGGGACCGGGACACCTATTGCTAACTTCATTAGGCGCCAAATTAAGCGATAAAACTGTAAGAAATTCATTAAGCAAATTCTCATGACCAAACAAGGCGAACAGCAAACCATAGACAGAAGCTGCGAAGCTTGAGCTGGGAGAAAAGCAGGGGGAAATGAGGAGCAGATGGAGAATCCAAAGAAGCAGCCAAAGATTAGGGCCTCCAAATCACGGGGAAAGGCCAAGAAACCGATAGACGATATACCCTTAATTAATACGTGAAGTTATAACCAAGTAAACACCAAATAAGGTGGGTTTTATTAGTTTTATTTATATGAATACTGGGAAATACCAGTAAAAAGCTGTTCATTAATACTTTTTATCTTATGTTGGGAAATCTATGATCTCAACTTATTTATTTATAGTTACAGATATAAATATATATATAAATTATAGTTACAGATAGCAAGAAACAAAAACCTTGATTTCATATATAAAATACGTTTTTTAGTACATTATTTATAGAAGAACAACGAAGATATACTTGCATAAACTAAGCAAATGTATTATATATTGAATGAAATATTTTTTATGAGCGGAAAATAACTAAACATTTGTTTTATTGTATCCTTAATTTTTTTAAACGGAGTCTATAAACTTTACGGTTAACAAAGAAACATAAATTTTATTTAACTAGTTGCCAAACTTCCTTTGATTTTCGATTGCTGAAACTCCCCCCTTTGCGGTTAGGGTATTGCAAAATGGAAAGGCACAACAAGTTGAAAATTTGTTTTTGCCGAAAAAGAGTTGCGCAGGCGCAGATTCGATTGGGCGAATGTTCGCTCGTTCGGCTGGCGGCGTGTGAACGCCGTCTTGGCTCTTTTTTGTATGTAAACTACACGCATGTACAGACGTACTTTCGATAGCAATCTCCGCTGAATCGGAGGCTGGTGCCGGGGGCTCGCTGTTTTTGGCTGGATTTCTGCTCGGCAGAGCCGAGAGTCGGCTCTTTCATGGCAGTTGCCATTAATTAATTGAGCGCAAGCGCGAGCCGCTCACCTCGCGATCATCATCGGTTGGCTTGGGGTGCACAGAGACAAAATTGGGAAGGTATGCCACTCTATAGATCCTTCTTAGGTAAATATCTTATGAAAAATTTGCATTAAAATTTACCTAATATTTTTAAAAACAATATTCATTCTGAGATTTTATGATTTAAAAAAAAATTGTAATTTTTGTACTGGCAGAAAATATTAATATTAAAAATTATTTTAAATGATTTGACTTGAGTTGATTTTTATATATTTTTTATCAGTTGATTCCTTCATTGATTTTGTTATAAATTTATTGATGACTTGAATTGATTTTTTATTATTTTAAATTTAAATTTGATTTTAAAATTATTCTTAATTATTTAAAATATTTGTACATGACTTGACATTTATTGTTTTATATATCTTTTGTAGTATTTGATTTTCTGTATTATTTATTTGAGTGTTGACGAATTTCAATTATTTTACATTTAAATAAGATTTTCAAATGATTTTAAAGTGATTTTAAATGATTTGACCTGAGCTCATACAATTTGATATGATTTAATATCTAAAATGCTTTTATGACTGTATTATTTCATTGAATTTAAATATTTATTTATGCAGTTAGTATTATAATTTTTCAACTATTTTTTCTGCGTGAATCCCTCTGGTTGAGATGGTAGTCCTGGCTTCTGTCAGGCCTTCCTTTTGTTTGCATTTCCAATTGCAATCTTTGTGGCAGAATCTCAGCTCCGGGGCGTTGCCCGTGAGCCGGGCGTCGTCTCCCTCTCTAATGGCCGATATCCAAGCTAATCCATTTAATTATTATTTATATCAAGATTGCGGCGATGAGCTTGGTGAAATTTCCACGACGCCGCCTTGTCTGTTCCTGCCCCGAGTGGCATATACGCACCCAGCTCCAGCTCCAGGTCCAGGTCCCAATCCATGCCAGAGGTCTCGCTTCTGAGAGCTGAAAAACCGCATTGAGAAATGCAATTAAAGTCATTTGCTGCGGCAATGGCGACATAAAATGCCTTCGCTGCGGCGTCGGCGTCGTCGTCGGCACTTTTTGCATGCCGAGCGGCCTTTTTTTATGCCCGCCGCAGCAGCAGAACGAACAGGATGCCAGCAAGAGCAGCAAAAAAGCGGAGTGTTTTTTGTAGGTAGCGGAAGGACGACGCCAAGATACCCTGGAATATGGTGTGGGTGAAGAATTGGGGAGTTTTCTATTAAGAACATTTTTATTGAAATTGAAATTTATGTATGGTTTTCACTCCCTTTAAAAACAGAATTAAGCTTATGTTCCTGTACTTTTAAAAAATTAAATTGTAGAGTTTGATTTACAGTTCATATTAAATAATTAATATAATTATATATGGTTCTATATATGTATATTTTTAATTAGGTTTAACATTTGACAAGGTTGCCTTAAATTCTTCAGTAACTCTAGGTAATAGTTTGTTCCTTGGTTTAAAATTAAATACTTATTCCGAAAGAATAAAGAATAAGAAAGCTTCAAGTTTCTCAAATTTTTCTTGCTTTACATGACACTCCTTTGCACTTAATTGTTTATAGGAAATATTTGCTTCAGCCCCACATACCCTTCCCAATTTAGTGGGTATTCTGGCAGTGGGTAAAAAATGCGACGGCAATCGCCGCCCCGGTCGGCAGTCGGCAGTCGGTGGCTGTTAAAAACCTCCTACTTTTCCTGCATTTCCGCTCATAATGATCATGATGATTGCATTGCGTGGCTGATGGGATTTGAATGTGGCTCCTCCTCCGGTCCCGGTGGCCGGACCCCGCGTTCGCTCCCCTTTCTTTCTCTCCGTGTAATTTGCCAGCATCGTGGGAGCGAACTTTTTCCTTCTGAACTCCGGGCAACCCGAAACTCTTTTCCTTTTGGGTGACGAGTGTACTCCCAGCTGCACCTGTTACCCCGGAGTGGAGTGTCCAAGCGGGCCATAAGTTAGCCAGTTGATGGCCGGGAGTTGATAAGCGTGCTGAGAGAACAGCTCGTAAACAGTAAACTTTTGTCTAATAAATTCAACTCTTGCACTTAGTAAATTTCCACAGCTCGCATTATATATTTTTGAGCACTTCATCATCAAACGCAGGCGACGTTGGCCTGGCCTGGCCTGGCCTGGCTTTTTTATGCACAATTTACTTTGGCCAAAAGTCGCATAAATCTCCTCCCCAGAGAGAGAGAAAGAGACTCTATGGCTCTGTAGCTGTAGCTGAAGCTGGAGCTGGAGCTGCACTTCCAAGCCAAAGTTTGTAGCTGGAGCGGTGCTGTGGCAAGGTAAATGCTACCCACAATCCGCACACACACAAAACACTTAAGTGCCATAAAAGAGATTTTTATTATGTCTTGTGGCAGCATCCAAGGCGGAATCCCAAAACGGGAGGCAATCTATGCCCCATTCCATTTCCACTCCTCCGAGTTTGCCTGAAGGAACTGAAGGGGATCCGGGATGGTAAACATTAGCTTAGTGAAGGTTACCCAAAATAAACGGATAGGTAAACGAAGATATTGAGACTGGGTTCTGAATACTCTTCTAGAATTAAAAAGAAAGAAAGAAGAATTTTTAACAAAATCTTAGGTAACTAAGAAAAATATTAAGAGCCTTAAAGGTTCAAATCTCTTTATGTATTTATATTTGACTTATCTAAAAACTTATTGAAATGATGTGAAGGTTTTCTAACATAAGTATGTATGAATTAGGATATGTAACTGATATTTAATTATTTCTAATAAGATAATGATAATATAAATGTAGATATAAATATATAAGCGAATTATTGCATTTACCTTACAAACTGAAGAATTTATTTGTTTAAATTAATCTGAGATAGATTCTAATTTTCGATCAGAAGGCCTAAACTTCTATGGCTCTTAACCCTTCATAAGCTCGTAGTTTAAAACTATTGTTAACATTAGATAAATATAAACTTGTATCACTAATTCGAATATTTTCAAGACAGATTTCTGTTAGACAAAATGATTATTCTCTAGAATTCTCCTTTTTAATATAAAAATATTTTATAATATTACTTCATTTATATTTTATCTATTAATAAACCTTCAAAACTTCGTAGAAAAGTATTTCCTTTTACTTATATAGATTTTACTGCACAATTCGCTAACTTAAGCAAATCATATGGTTAAAAATGACTTAATTTACCTTATACTTATTTATAACCTCTATAAATTTAATAGAAAGTGAGGGAATTACCTTCTCTACTTAACTTAATCCATTTATTCCGAGAAGATGCTGCTGCTTCTGCTGTCTCGATTATTGGCCTGCGCTCCGCTCCGTCTCTCGGCAATCGCTTACTTGTTGCTCATCCATCCACCTACAGTCAAGTCTCTCCTCCATTCCTATAGCCATGGTGGTTGGCTCATCCTCCTCCGGATCTAGGGAGCTCCAGCACATCACTCCACTCCGCCAATCTGTCTGCTGGCAGCTTATGCAAATTGCGGCATTGTGGGTGTCAGCTTTGGGCTCTCGCTCCCCGAGTGACGGTGATGTGGCTGATAGACTTGTTGGCATTGTTGACATTTCGTCAGCACTTGGTGGGGAGTAGGAGTGGGTGAGTGAGTGGGTCTGCCAGCCACTCTTGGCACTTGGCACCCGCTCTTTACGGATTGGAAATCGGAGCCTGCAATTGCTGGTCATCTCTGCCTCCTCGGGTTTATAATATATATGTATGTATGTATATATGATGCTCCTGACCAGATTTGTGGTTTTCTGTCAGCCAGGACACACTTCTTGGGCTTCCAACCGCAGCTTCTGGGGGAACAACTTTTGTTTTAAATGGTAACCTTAGTCCAAGGATTTTGTATTCTGGCTTGAGAGGTTTGTTAAGTTTAAGTAGAATGTGTTTTTGTGGCATAAAGATCTTAATACTTTGAATATATTTTTCTGTATAATTTTCTAAGCAAAGTTGCCAACACTTTTCCCATAATTCTAACTGGGTGTCTTCTTCCCAAAATTTTAAATGTAAGAGGAGAACTTTCATGAGGTCAAATCATATTAAAAATCTATAAAATATGCTCAAGTCTTCCTGTAACTTTTATCTCTTTTATCTCTGGCAAATGGAAAAGTCATTGCGGCTTTTTCATTATAGTTCATTAGTTGCAATCAAGCTGGCCAAATGGACAAGAAACAATTATCACGGTAACGCCCAGAGCTTGAAAGCCAAAATGCGCCACCAAGAAACACTGCGGTGCTGCCAAAAGACAACAGACTTTGGCATCGACACCGCCGGTAATAGTCTAGTACCAAACATTAGCGGCACTAGCCCCGGCCATATGCACTATAGAACTCAGACTTCTCCAGACCGACATCGACAATCTGTTGACCTTCGCCGTCTCCGACGCCCGCCCATAGAAAAAAATACGCCAAAGCCACGTCGGGCTGCCACAGCCTTCTCGGCCAACAAAGTAACAAGCTCTGTCGCAGTCCGAGTCTCCGGATCGGACTGTCTGCGAGCATGTGGCTAGCCGCAGTCGTAGTCTAGTCGCAGCCTCCTGCCACCTGCCATCTGCCCCTGCTACCTGGCTGCACCTTATCCACCTCCCACTGCTCAAACTCCAAGCTTCAATAGGCACTGGAGGAAAATGAGGGGGGAGTCTTTAGAAAATGTTGCAATTTAGAGATTGATTTATTCGTAAATAATTTAAGTTAAGTAAATATTTACCCTTAGGAAAGAGTTACTTAATTAATTAAATATGTAATTATTTATACATGCATTAATGCGTCGTTTAATATTTTTCAATGTTATTCCAAAAATGACCCAGAAAGTATGCTACATTTTTCACGAACACAGGACCGCATATTCTATAGTGGAGGATTTAAAATGATAATACAAATACTAAGCAATTAAATACAAATGTAAAATATTATATTTATTATAGTAATAAGATAATAATTCTTATAATAAAGCTCTTAATATTTTTTGCGATCAAAATTTTCCTTCTCAGTGTATTGTCTGCAGTCTTGGGGTCTCGAGTCTCTCGGCTCGATCTCTCTCAGCTGCGTCTGCGTTGCTTTCAATGGCGTTATTTATGTTTATTACCTCTAAGGTCGTTCGTTACTCGACAGTCTTAGCCAGGCCAACGTGTTGTTGTGTATCTCTCGTTGCCGTTGTTGTTGTAGTTGTTGGTGTCATTGTTGTTGTTTTTGTTGGTGTTGGTGCTGTCGCCGCTGTTGATACTATTTTGTACGCAGATATCAGTAAATTTAGATTTAAAGTGAATGCGCGCGTTGAGTGTCAAATGCGCCAAGTGTCAAAAGACAAGTTGTTGTTAGTTGGTGTTGGTTATTTGCTGTGGTTGGTGTTGGTGTTGGCATTGCAGTGTTGCTCAAGTTGTTGGTGTTGCCATGTTGCTGTTGTTATTGGCGTTGTTGCAGGACGTATTACAAGATCTCCTCGTCCGAATCACAGCCCCACCCCTCCACCTGGTCCGTGTATGTATGTATATATTTATGGCCAAGTTTTGCACCTGCTGCCTTTTGCTGTGGTTTTGTTTTCGACTTTTCGGTTTTCCGCCAAACAGTTATGCTCAAAAAGCTGCTCCATATATGGCACAGGCATAAATTTCCAATTGTTTTGGTGCCGCCCGCTTATGAAGACATTCAATTGAACAAAAACGCATATTTTATTTACGACTCTCGCGAACAAAACAAATACAGAAAAGCCATGCTGGAGGGGGTGAGAGGAGGCTAAAAAACGCACTGAGATTTTGCTGAGATGCTGCTGCTGCTGCCTGATGTTGTTGTTGTGTGCTAATTTTATCACTTTGTGTGTCGCTCTGCCGTCACGACTTCTGACAGCACATAAATACTCATAATTTATTAATACGGTAAATGTTGCATGCAATCATTCCGCAAGGAGTTTTCCAGGAGTAAGGGGGGAGTATGGCCACAAAAAGGCAGCAGCAACAAGTGGCCAAAACAGAGCAAACTTTGGCAGTCAGGTAGGCTACCGAGTGAGAGCGGTAGGCAGGATTTTTAAATACCCTGGAATTTGGGTTTCAAGCTTACTGAGATTTTTGTAGAATTCATTTGGAGTATTTAAGTAATTTTTTCTAATTTTATAAATTAATAAAAATACCTACAAGTATAGATATAATAGAGACAAGTGTATTTTTAAGGTAAAATAATTAATACATATTATATTTATATGTTATAATAATCCGATAAAATAAAATTCCTTTACAAATCCTTAGAATAAGAGTTGTTAATTATTTCCCGTTAAATCCCCTTGTCAATTTCTCTAAAAATATAATATATAATAAAATATCCAAAAAACTCCTACCTATACAGAGTATCCGTTTAACTTTAACTGTAGCACAAAACACGCACAAATAAAACTGTCGCCAAGCAGCAAGGTGAGAGGAAAGGTGCTCGCTGACTGCATAAATAATAATTTCATCATTGTGCGGCTGGGGATGATTTATTTGGCTCGACCATAAAAGGATTTTGCACCCCAGCCCTGCAAAAGGAGGGGATTTTTATATGCCATTCCCATGCCCAATACATTTTCGATACGATTCCGATTGCTAATTCAATTTTTTTGACTGCTTTGCCACTCCGAGACCACTCACCGACAGTCTGTCACTCTGACTTCCTGACAAAAGACAGGAGAGAAAACTAAACTCTGCCGAGTTTGGGGGAAAAAGCTTTGTCGAAATATTTATAGCAATAATTTATTGTAGTTTGGAATTTATTGTCTACGACACGTTTCAATTGTTCCTCCGTTTGCCTCACTCGCCCAGTTAGACCAGAGAAATTTCCAGGGACGCAGGGCGGAGGCATAGGAAAGGGGATCAAAAGGAGAATCGCTGCCAGGCACTTAGCGAGGAGGCGACTGCATCATTTGACACTTGCAAGATTTATAGTCGCTGCCTCAGCCAGCATTTCTAAGATGCCAAAGCCCAGGCAGCCCGCAAAACTAATGGAATCTTAATTTAGCAAAGCCAAAATAAAGGCAACATCAGCCAAGGCAGCAGCAGCAGCAACACCAGCAACTGAAACAACGAGCAATCGAAGCGACAGCAACATCAGCATCAGTAAATTCCATTTCCATGGTTGTATCTTGGCACCCGCGAAAAATGCAAGGAAAACAGCACTCTGGCAAAATAAAAGAAAATGTATTTTCTCTTTTAAAGAGGATTTAGTTAAACTAGATTAAGCTTTAAATAAATTTATGAAAAAACATTGAAGGTCTTACTTGCTCTCCTAAGGCCTTTAAATATTTTAAAATTGCCTAAAAGACAGGCCCTATTAAGGAAGAGGGTTTCATAAAGATAGATTATGGTTTAAATATATTTTCGGGGAAACTCTTGAATGCTAAAAAATATTTTAAAACTAATTAAAAGTCAGACTCTTTTAAGGAAAATAGATAATAGTTTAAATATATTTATAGGAAACAGGCGTCTTACTTTCCCTCTAAATGCCATAAAATATTTCTAAATTAAATAACACACACTCTCCATTAAGGCTTAAGGCTCAAAGTCTTTATACACTTTACTTTTTCTTCCTGTGCATTGGCAAGTGGACTTGTAAATTGAATTAAAATGTTTGCCACTGACGAAAGGGTTGCCGGTTTGCAAGTTGCAGTTTGCAGGTTGCAGCTTGCAGGTGCCACTTTTGGATCCACTAAAATTATCGCCGAATGCAAGATAATTACAATATAAATGCGCTTCGTTAACCTGCTCCTTAAAAGGCTAAAAGAGCGGGGAAATCGAGAGGAGCTGGAGAGCCTCAATGTCACTCTGTCCAGGCGGATAATTGGCCGCCGAGACAGCAGCAACATTCTCCCCCAGCGACGACTCCTCCAATTTGTGCAACGTCTGGCAGAACTGCAGGAGCCACCCTCGTGGAGCTGGAGATCGCTTGAGGTTGCTACTGCTGCTGCTGCTGCTGCATTATGCATGCTGATTGAGCAACATTTTTGCGCAACCCACTGACAAAACAACGCGCCTATCGACAGACAATCAACAACAACGACGACGACGACTGCAACTGCAACTGCAACGGCAACAGCGGCAGCAAGAGCCACATCCTTTCCACCTCCGCGTCCGTTATGCGGAGCACTTCCTGTCCGCGCAATCTTTCATTCATGAAATTTGTTGCCGTTGTCATTGTTTGTGTTGCAAATCAAATGCCCGCCAGCAACATGGTCGCATAAATTGCTGCCACTGTTGCTGTTGCAGGGGATTGTAGCTGCTGCTGCTGCTGTTGCTCCACTTTGGCAGCAGCAAATCTCTGAGGCCGCGTTCTTGTTGCCTTTTTTTTCGGCTCAGTTATTTTAACGAATTTATTTGCCGCAGCTTTTCATGGTCAGCGCAACAACAATTTAATGTAATTTAAATGACGTGCCCAGGACGCAGGACAGGCCTGGACAGGACGGGATAGGCAGGGACGGGACGGGACAGGACAGGAACTGGAACTGGGTACAGCAGGTGCAGTTTGGTTCTGTGGGAGTATGCAGTTCGTTCGCATTTTTCCCTGGCGGCTTCTTTTGTGGCAACAGCAGCAACTGCGACATTGACGACAACGACGACAGGCGAATGTCGCTATCAAGTTCTGTCTGCTGCCCTCTCCTTTCCCTTGTTTTTTTCTCTTTTTCGGTACGACACATTTTAATGATGAGTCGAGTGGAGTAGAGTGGAGTCCTCTCGGAATTGGTAACGTCTGTCTGTGGGTCCCTCCGTCCAGAGTTCAGACTTGGGTTGAGTTCAGAACTTGCCTCCGAGACGAGGCTGGCAACAAGGGAAATGCTAATTTGTGTATGTCGCTTTGGATGTCGTCTCTGGGCAGGGCTTGGCTTTAAATACCTTGAGATACAGGGTAGCTGGGAAATGCAGGGAATTTTACCTATAATATTTTTGAGATATAAAATGAAATATTAACATTTCCTTACATCAAAAAGTTTTTTTTTTTAGCAAACGATTTTCTTTAACTTTAGAAACATAGACCTCAGTTATGTCTCTATAATTTTCTTAAAATTCTCTGATCTACATATCAAAACAGTTTTACTTTATGCCAATAAAATAATTTTTTCTGGTTTTAAAATTTGATCTATGCAGATATCAGATTATATAGTTTTCTATAGGGTATCTCCTGATCTATATATATTATTTTTCCATAACCTCTTCGTTTTGTTTCTCCATTTCTGGCTTTAATCAGTCATTCAGTCGTTTGCTTAAATTGAGTCGCCGCCGTTGCCATCGTCGGTTGTCTCCACTGGCTTTGTGTCTGTGTCTTCTTACACTCTTACCCTCCAATCCCAATCTCATAAAACAGAGATTCAAAAACCTGCAAGCCAATGGCCCAAATTAAAGAAGCTTTTTCTCTGTTTTTTTTCTTTTTCCATTTTTCCTCCAGACTTTTGCGTGGGTTGTTCGATGAGAACCGAGTGTGGATCGCTGTCGCATGCTTATTAATAACGCGCATTAGTCAGGTGTCTAAGCAGGCGCAAAAAAGGGTTAATTAGTTACTGATTTCGGGTGTTAATCAAGCGGGTCATTTACCATTTACCATAACCCCAACGAATCGGGGGAAATGGTAAATGGTTAAGGGAAAAGCGCTGCGGTTCCCAGGCGTGGCTGAAACCATTTCGAAAATGTCACTAAATTATGCACAATCAATGCATCATCAATTGAGGGCTTTCGTGGGGAAAAGGGGGTGACAATTGATTTCAATTTGCAATCGAATTGAAATGAAATCAGTGACAAAACAAACCCCGATGAAGGCGACAACTTACACCCGCATCGGCAATTTGTTGCTGCCGGGCTTAATTGATGTTGTTGTTGCTGATGGTCATGTTGCCTCCGAAAAGGGTGACAATTCCCCAGTTAGAATCGTGGCCAACCATTTGTTTCACTTTCATTTCGAGTTGGAAAAAATACACCCATTGATTGGTTTGGGAAAGGCTTTGTGGCTGCAGCTGCTGTTGGTTTTGTGTGTCCGCTCGCCTGCGGGAAACAATAAAATAAAGTGGCAAACAAACTTAACAGCCCACAAACAGCAGCAACAACAGAGTGCAACAGCAATATAGCAATTGTTGCTGCTGGGTGAGAGGTTTTTCTTGATTTTCCTTTAATACCCGGTGCTTGAGTCTATCAGGGTACATTGTAGGTACTTAGTATTTTAATGAAAGCTATTCATAAGGCTTTGAGCAATGTATCCTGAGGTATTTTACAATAATAATAATTTTAAAAATACTTTTAAGTTTGGAAATACTGTTTTAAAAGTTGAAAATCCTTAGCAAGCTATAAATATTTAGGATATATACTTTTTTAAAGATAGAAATTCTTAAAAATGTAAACATATTTATTTATTTATTATGATTTCTTTTAAAAATACTTTTTCCAACACTTTTAAAATGGTTTTAGGTTTGGATAAAGTTGAAAAAGCCTTAAAAGGTTAAAAATAATTATTTATTTCTTATGTATCCTGCATGTTTAAAAGATATATATATTTACTGCCTTAGAACTACCTTTAATTGTATTTCTTCTAACACTTCTCAAAACGTTTAAAGGTATGGAAAAATGTTGTTACAATTAGAAAACCCTTAGCAATCTATTAATATTAATGATATATAACTTAAGTTTTGAAAAAATATTATCACGACCTAAGAATTCATTTTAATAATGAATTTTCAATCATTTTAAAAAAGGTTTTCATGTTGAGAAACACCCTTAAAAAACTAGAAGTATTTAATTATTTATTATATCTCCGTTAATTAATAACAGAGTAATTTCTTTTTAGAACTACTTTTAATACTTCTTCCGCTAATATTTTTAAAAATGTTTTTAGGCTTGGAAACATCCATTTAAGCGTAGAAGAGCTATGATATATGTTTTAATTTTTTGTACTCCTCTTGAGTAACTTTTTGTAATGCTTTCTCTACTAAAACTAGGTATCTTCCAGTCGAGTTTTGCAGTCTACATTTACTTTTGTTACTCCTCTCTTTGGTCTCAATTGACTCATGCGGCAATTGTGTCAATTTGTCAGGCATTGATTTCGATATTGATATTGGAGGCGGACCGGCGATCATTAGAGTTTATGATGCGGGTGAGCCACCTCCACAGACGATCGTATGTTCCACCCCCTTGATTTTCAGAAACCCCCTTCCATCCCGTCCATGCTCAATTTCCATTTTACGCATTCGCTGTGCAATTAAGTGATTTATCATTGAAGTCTCCCTCTGATGTTGCTGGTGATGTTCCTGCTGCTGGTGTTGCTGTTGTTGCTGTTGCTGCTGTTTGCTGCTGCTGTTACTGCTGGCTCAGCCAACTTAATTTTAGCGGCAATCAAGCAATAACAAGCTGCAACATGCCGTGTTGCACGATTGCCTTTGACTCCGGCACAGCCACGGCAGCCAGCTCCAACTGATATCGATAGCTTTTGCGCCTCGACTTCTGCCTGATTGCATCTGTTGCAGCAACAACAAAAATTACAAGCAGCAACAACCCGGCTGCTGCATAAGTTAAATTGAATTTAAGAGAGAGAGAAGGAGTTCCTGACTGGTTGCCTCACCTGGTTGCACCTTACCACTCTCAACCCCGCATTGAATCGTTTTAAGTTTCAGTACTTCGCGTTTTTTTTTTGTTTTGTTGCAAGTACGTGCTGCAATCAGCAACACCTACAATGCCAGGCTGCAGCCAGGCTGCCCATCAATGGATATAAAGCCACCCACTACCCCCCTTTTCCCCCCAAAAACCCCACCTTAAGCACATGCATTAAATAATTTTACACTTTGTTTGCGTTCAACGGGGAAAGGAGCGGAGATGAGGCAAAGAAATGCAAAATTCGCGCGATAATCGGCAGAGCGTTTGGCAGTTAACGAGACTCAAACTCGATGGCTACGTGGATGCGGTTACCTACAGAAGATAACACCAGGTGGGGCAAAGAGGGTGGTAAGTGCACTTGGAAAAATATTTGTTATATTTTTAAATAAAATAGTGAGGGAAAGGTTACATTTCCACCTCAAAAGGAACAATTTCTCTGGTCTCTAATAAGAAATCAAATATTTTGAATGCTAAACATTTTAGCTTTCATTTAATTTTAAACATTTTGAGGAAGACAACTAGTTTTATATTTATAGATCCTCAGACCCATTATCTATTCTACAATAAATATATGAATTATATTTCAGTTAAGCCTCTACAACTTCAAAGTAATATTTTTCAAACTCTATTGATTTGTTATTCCCTAGAGCCCTTAAGCTTAATTCTCTCTGAACCTTTAGCCAAAACGAGGGCCATATAATTTATATTGTCCTTATAAATCAGCTCTTTATATATATTTATATACATTTTAAAACTCTTTTCTTATTTCTTACGGCTCTGGCGGCACGAGCAACAAATTGCCCATTTTGCAGGCCATGTACGTGCGGCAATTTTCAAATGACATTTTCATTAGCAATTCGTTACGAAAATTGCAGCTGAAAAAAGTTTATAGAAAAGGGGAAAACTTGTCAAATTGGAGATATTGCAATGTCTTGAGGAAAATTATCCTGGAAAATTTATGAACTAAAAGATTTAAGGACCTTTACCAGAATTAACCTTAACTTCTGTTGGTTTTTCCTATTCTTCTTACACTATTTATATTTCTGTGCTATGCTTTGTCTCTGCCTCTCCATTCAACTTTTTTGGCAAAGTTTTTCGAGGGAATTTAATTAAAAATATTTATTCAGAAGCATTTTTAGGGTGGAGCATGTGTGTTCCTCTTGTTTACTTTCGCTTAGCCAGTGCAAATGTTCAAATTAGCAACAACAACGACAACCACTAATAATAACAAGAAGGGAAGCTAACTTCGGGAGGACAAAGTTTGTATACACTTTTAATTATAATAATAAAATTCGACAAATATAAGAAAAATATATGAACACTAAAGAGGAATCCTATTTTGGGAAATCGATATTTGTAGACCCTTGAAGTTTTTAATTGAAACATGATCGAATCGAATAGTAAATCGATCAAAACTAATCATTTTTATTCGGTAAGTTTCAGTGTTACTTTTTATTGGCTTTAAAAATTAACTAATTAAATTAAACAAGTTTTTGCTTCTTTTTTTTTAATTATCCTATTTTGTATCGATAGTTAACGATAACTTATTTGGAAAACTAAAAACAAATTTTATGTACATTTTAAACAATTTTAATAATATTGAAAAATTGAGTAAAATTTGCATCTACCAAGACCTGCCTAGATGAACTCGGTTGTTGATGCTGATCAAGAATATATACGATTAATGTGGTCTTAAATGACTCCTTCACTGCGTTACAAGCTTCGTACCACAATTATAATACCCCCGAAAAGAGTATCAAAAGTCTAGCAAATGAAATGACAAACAAAAACGAGTCAAGCGAATGAGAGGGCAAAAATGGGAGCACGCTTTTTTCGCTTGTTTGATGTTTGCCTTTGTTTTTATTTTATTTCAGCTTTTTGTGTGTGTGCTGCTGCTGCTGCTGGTGTGCTGCAGCTGTTGCAAAATCTTTGCCGCTGCTGTGGCAGCCATTTTCCTCTGGCATTTTCCTGGCCACTTAGGTGAGCGGCAACAAAAGACATCGCGAAATTAATTTTATGCACAGCAGCAGCAGCAGCAGCAGTGGCAACACAAAAATTGTCATCCGAAATGGCAGGAAAAACTTTGCGCCAAAACAACGTGACATGGAAAATGTTTTTCCGCGCCCAGAGGTTTGAGAACGGGGTTTGCCCCCACCCCTAGTTGGGGGTTGGGTCCACCCCTTTTTATCTTTTTTCTTTCGGTGGGAGAAGAGTGGGGAGGGGTGGTGTTCGGCCGTTTTCCACAAATTAGCCTACGTTTTTTTATAGTCGCCGCCGACGACTGACGCTAATTAGCACGCGCCGGCGAATCAGCAAGCGGCATCAGCAGCAATGCACTGGGAAAAAATATGGAGACGTTTAAGAGGGATCAGTGGAAAAATAAAACATCAGATCATCTTTCTTCTGCATTCTTTAGCACTTTTTGTAGATCAAATTTAAGGTTGATTCGAGTTAATTAAGTTTTTATATACAAATGTTACTATAATATTTATTTCATAAACATTTTTAAGTGTTTAAAGAAATATTACAAAAATGCATAATTATTGCATGAATTATAACTATATTATTATCCAAAGAATCTATTAACTTTAAGCTCTATATACTTTTAAGTTTTGCCTCTTTTTATAATTTTAAGTAACGTTTAGATTAATTATATTATTATATGTGGGTTATTTTTCATATCGTTAATAAATGCTGGACAGTTGTGAAACCTATAAAAATAACTAAAAAATTATTAATGACCCATTTTGATTAGTGCATCACCACTGAGGAACCACCGCGGGTTGCCTGCCCCACCGCAACATCGCATATTGCCGGGGCCACTTATTATATCATTTTTGTTCTTGGCAAAAAATCGGAGGGAATGCAGACAACATTTTGCGATTTTGTCACAGTAATTGGACATATTAATCTCTGTTCACCTAAACTTTTCGGCCAGCCGGGCCCAAGGGGGGTTGGAATAAATAGAAGGGGAGGTAACTCCTGGTGGCTTGTTCTCAGCCTGTTGCCAAGAATTGAAGGCGGCTATGGCGAGACAGAAGCAAAAGAAAAAAAAACTAAATAATAAAACAAGAAGAGAATTTATAGGGCCAAGAGATATATCATTTATTTTATTTATGCATTCGCAAAGAGGCTAAATTTGACATAAGCTATTAAATATTTGATTTTAGAATATACAGTACATATGTACATATGTACAAGTACTACAAGCAAAATGGTTCTAAAAATGTTTTAATTTATGATGATTTTAGCTCAACTATTTGCGGGCTTAGAAAGAGATTTTAATTGTTTATTTTATACACAATTGTAAATTATTTCTTCTTCCTAAATACCATATTTCATTTTTAATTTTCTCTAGAATCTCTTTCTATGTCTCTGCTCTTAAGATTTCCCACGCCTCAGTCTGAAGTCTGGAGTAATTAGCCGAGGAGACAGCGCCAGCCTAACGATGTCACTTTATCAACGGATTTTTGTATTTCTTTTATACGGATCTCACTGTCTTCGAGGGGTCTGCCAGCCCCCCGGAACCCCCTTTCAGCCAGTGGCCGCCAGATCTGCAAGTTGTACCGCTAATATGGAATACGCCTACTCCAAAGAGGAGACTCCTCCAAAGTTGGACTCCGCCAGAGACTTCTTTCAAAGCCACATAGAAGATAAAAGCCAAAGCCCCCTTTGGAGTGCCTGAAACCCCTTGAGATCCCCCTAGGAACCCCTTTCGGAGTCCCCCTGGAGTCTCCCTCACAGAACCCCTGGGTACATCGCCCCCTCTCGCCACACAAAGCGGAGCACTTTGCATTAGCGACATAATTTATCTCGCCAACGAGAAGTCAAATGAGTCGGACTCTGGCGGAGATCGAGGGTTCGGCTTGGTATCTCCCCAAGAGCAGGGGGTGGTGGCCAGTTGGAGGATGACCACGCAGACGCAGCGGTTCCTCTGACTTTGAACGCCGGTTTGCACCTGCAGCCTTGCCTCGTCATCTTGGCGTTGTTGCTGCTGTGTGGTTTGTGTTGCTCCTGCTGTTGCTGCTGCTGGTGGTGGTGGTGGTGCTGTTGCCTCGCTGTCGTCTTCATCGTCGCCTTGGACTTCCAAGAGACGGCTTCCACTCCTCTTTCCCACTCACTCTGCATCTGTCTCCCGCTTCTTTTCGCTCTCCATCACGGCTTCTGTGTCTCCTTTTTTATTTTTTGGGACGCAACAAGTGCAATTATTAAAAATTCCGGAATTCGATGTTTGAGGGAAGGAGAATACTGAGGGAAATTTAATCATGAGAAGTACAAGGAATATATAATAAATTATTAATAGAGGATCTATAATCTATAGAGAGATTCTACAAAGGAATGGAAAATTGAGACTATAATTAATAAAATTAAATATTGATAAAAATTTGCAAGATGAAGTGTAGATAGTTTCAAAAATTAAATAAGGGACAGGAATCTACAATCTTTATATATAGGTAATATAAAAAAAACAATTCCTTAAAGAGATATAATTTAATGAATATGATAATATAGTTAAATACAGGGAAACCTTATAAATCCTCGATAAAATTACAGGGTAAAGCTTTTAGTTCTTAATTAAATATATCATTAATTAATAGCTTTTATATGAAAGAACCTTGGGTATTTATATAAATTAACTTTATCTGTTTGCTAATTATAAAAGAAAAATATAAAATATGGAAAGCGATCTATTACTTTTTCACAAATTATTACAACAAAATAATAGACGTCAATTTAATTGTCAAAAAATACAATGCCCGGGACACGTTCAATAAAATCCATGGAGTCTTTAGGGCTGATTTTATAAGATTGTAAAATGGTTGTAAATAAATATTTAATTAAAAGGGAAATATAAAATAACGTTTATTAAGAACTTTCAATAAATCAAATAGAATTTATTTTAGATAATAAAAAATCCCAGAGTCTCTAGAATTTCCTTCCAGTGCAGTCTGGTCTGCCTTGAGGTCTGCCTCAGCGTTGCATTGCGTTGCGTGGGGAGCTGTTTCCAGTTGCTGCCTGCGATCCTTGCGATTCCGATTCGATGTCGATGCCGCTGCCGCTGTCGATGTCGATGCCTGACGATGCCCCACCTCAGGCTGGTGCAGCTCCCACTTGCTCGGCAGAGCGGAGGAGCAAGTGCAACTGGAACTCCAACTCCTCGCCTTGGGTTGGGCTGGCTCCGCTCGGTTTGGCCTTCCTTACGCATCAAGTGCGTTGGTTTTCGCATTAATTATGCCGCAAGAATGAGGCAGCAGCGATCGAAACCAGAAATTGATGTGGCAGCCTTTTTGCCTTTTGCTTCGGTTGGTGGTGTGTGCTTCCAGCATTTAATAACATTGCCACAAATCAATATATCATTTGGCTGGATCGCGGCTTACTTTCTTCGGATGCCTCTCTTTCTCTGCGCCTTTCTGCGGTCTTCCCACACTTTGGCTTGGCCAGAAAAGAAAATCAATTAAAATATCTTTCTCCTCCTGTGCGCAAATAAATTTGCCATAAAAATTCCACTAAATCATTGGCAACTTTGTCGCTTTTCCTGCCTCATTCCAGCTGAATGTGAAGCTTCAGCTCCCAGCTCCCAGCTTCATCTCCAGCTTCGTTCCCGGTTTCTCTCGAGGAATTAGCATTAACATAGCCACAAAGACGGGAATTGTCAGTGGAGATTGATGGCGCTGTATGTACCGTTATTCTTCATCTTGAAAAGTCTAAAATGTAGTCTCTATATCTATTTATCTATACTATGTATATATCTATACTACATATATATTATATCAGGTCGTTTTTTACATGACTCTTAAGTTCGTAATATCCATTTAAGTATTATTCAAAGAATAAATTAAGTATTGATGAATTTTATAGTATATTTAAGGTAGTATTTATAAAATCTGTAAGGTATATATATAGTTTATATGGGTTGTGAGGAGACTGAATATTATAAGGTGTATTTTTACAGAATTTTATATTCGGAATATCTATTTATTAAATATTTATGAATTTCATATTTAATCTATTTTTCTGGTAAATATATTTTAAATCCGAGCTTGGCTAGTCTACATCACAGTTATTTTACCTTTTAATTCCATTAGGCGATAAATTGAAACCAAAAAACTAGTTATCAAGATATACAATTTAAACTTAAAATATTATTGTAATCAGAGCTATTATATTTCTTAAAACTCCATTAAATTATAAATTAAACCCAACAAATTTATGATACAGAAGAAATACAATAAACCTAATCTCGCATCCTTCACATTCACTCAATAATTACAACTTTCAGTACAATTAAGCCTTAATTACTTTCTTTTCTTTTATTATAAAGCCTGATTAACCCGCAGGTATTCTGTGCTCCCGGCTAATTGATTCAACAGCCAAATGTGATAAATGCCAGCCTCTATGAATTAATTGGCATGGCTAAGATGCAGTGGCTGTTGCAGCTTTTCATGTTCCTCCTGCTGCTGCTGCTGACTATTGGCAACGCCCAGACAGCTCCAAAGCGACAAGCGTAACAACAACTGCCCACAGGCCAGACCAAGTTCAAGAGCAGACAGAAATGGATAAAAAAAAAGGAAAAATTATACAAAAAGAGCTAGCAAAGGCAGCTAAATAAAATCATAATCAGAAGGAGGAGACTAGCAACTTGTCTAGCTCTGACATGCTGTTGACACACACAGCCAAAGTCGGCTGCCAACTGACTGCCGGACAACCCACATAACTTGGCCAGACGCTCTTGGCCATATATTTGTCTGCTGACACAAACACACACACACTCATGCTCCAAAGACTGTCCTTTATTTTGCTGATTGCAGGACAATCAAATCGCAATCACCCACAACATTAAGGCAAAGCGAAACGAAAAATGAAATGAAATGAAATCCTTGCCGCTCGCATTAACAGCTCATTGGCACTACTGTAGGGGGTCCCTATAGGCAGGGTCCCCTCCAGCCTCAAGCCTCTGTTTCCTCCATGCAAATTGGCGCCGCCAACGCTTAACCCTTTCCCTTTTTTTTTGCTTAACCCTCTGTATATTCTTCTCTCTCCCTGGGATGAAATAAGTTATAAATTTTGCAACCGTTGATGGTGCATATTATGATATCATTTTACAACTTGTGCAGCGAGGCCCCAAAGGGACACAGTAACTAGAGAGGAGACCGTGACATGTTTGTGTGGGGGTATAGAACAAAAATATACATATTAATGGGATATAATGGGTGTATAATATATATAATATATAATGAGAATATATATGAATATAGAATCTTTAAGCTAAGACCTATTTGATTTAGATTAAAATGTATTTCTACTCTAAATGACTAAATGAATATTTGGAACATAGAAGCTTTAAGGCCATATTTCTTTGATTTAGATACAACTAATTTCAACTCTTTACGATTTTCTTCAAGATACATTTTTGTTTGGGGATTTTAATCATCTTCCTAAAGAAAATATATGATTTAAATTATTATTTTAAGGTATCCCTTAATTTCTACCATTAAAAAATAAATATTGATTGCTAAGAACTTTAGGTATATAAACGATATAAAAATATATACTATATAATATAATAATATACTATACCATATATTCTTACTTTATAACCAAAAATATATAAACTATATTCTATATTGTATACTATACCTATATGAAATGTTCTATATTTCACTTTGTCATCTCTGTAAGGCATTATGCAAATGTCTCTGCTGCTGCTGGAGCTGCCGCTTCCATGTGATGTTGTTGTCGTGCCTGCAAATTAATGTTGCTGCTGAGTTTAAGCGTCTCCACCAGTCTCGGTCTTCCCCTGGAGGGTATCCCCCTTCCCTTCCTTGGGATCTCAGCCTGCTGCTGCTGTTCTTGCGACTCTGCCTGTTGTCATTGTGCGCTTGACCTTCCCCCACTTTAAGAATTATTGTTATTATATGCGCTGCAGCGATAAAAATCGCAGATGTCCAGCTCCGCTCTTCTCCGCTGGAGACAGCCCATGAAATACGGCCGGGGTGCCGCAGAGAGTCCCGGAGTAACGATGTGCCACATATGCACACATGCAGCTCTTCTGTCTCTGTATTAAAAATAATTATAATTGCTCCCACGATTTTACGTTCCAAGAATGTTGCCGCTGCTGACCACAGGAGCAATGCAATTGTTGGCCATGTTGCTGCCGCTCCTCATGTTGCTCATGTTGCTCATGTTGCTCCTGTCGCTCCTGTCGCTGTTGTTGAGGCCATTCCATTTTAACGCATATTAATTTCAGGATTTTTATACTCTGTTATTTTTATTGTGACATTTGATTAATTGACGACATTTAATTACAACGGCCTCTGCCCTGCTCCCCACCAG
The DNA here is from genome assembly GCA_018151655.1 of Drosophila bocqueti. Lineage (NCBI taxonomy): Eukaryota > Metazoa > Arthropoda > Insecta > Diptera > Drosophilidae > Drosophila > Drosophila bocqueti. The sequence continues at coordinate 8,598,578 of JAECXF010000230.1, forward strand.
AGTCGCATGTATCCGCCTCCATCCTCCCTGCTTATCGCAACTCATTTATCGCTGGAAAAATTATGACGCTGCTGATTGCCAAGGCCCTTATCTGATCAGCATGTCTCTGGGAGAATTCCCTCTTCTCCCCGCGTATTTTCCCTTTTTCCCTGTTTTCTCTCCGACTCTTTCGGGCCCATCGTGTGGGTGAGTTTAAAATAAAACTCTTTATGGGCGGCAGCCAAATTGATGACTCATTTGTAGCTGTTGCCTCTGGCTGTGGCTGTGGCAACAAGTGCACAAATCGTTTCGATTCGATGATTAAATATTACAAGACAATAAATGCTTTATCTTCATAGCGGGTGCTAAGCAAATTGCCAGCTGCCAGAAGTCAGATTAGAGACCAGACAAGACCACCAGCTGCAGTTTGCCACTTGGAAAGCCGTGGCGTATACGCAACATGCTTAAAAGTTTATTAGAGAAGGCAAGCTGAGGCAAGAACTTCAATACTTTTTTATAGAAAAAATAACATTCAGGCAGAATTTAAACATATCGAAAGCTTTCATGGAATCAACGTTGTTTTGCCATATCTAATGGCTGAATACTAGGCCTACAAATTTGATAATGAATTTCTTATAGTTAATGAAAGGTGTAAGTTTAAAAGGAAAGACAAAATATTATAAGAGTCTTTACAAATCTATCAATAATCAAAAATTAGCAGAATATAGTTCAATCCCTAATGTTTATCCATTAATAATATCTCTGAGAATATAATCGAAACTATCGATAATCCAAAACCATCAAAACATAGTCCCATCCCTATATTGTATCCATTAGAAGTCAAGATAAATGATGCCACACGAAAAACGGCTCGAGGGAGCTGCTAAAATCCCCAAGAAATATTGAAGTCCTCGATGCCCGTCCTCGTCGACAATTTTAATGGCCCCGCAACGCATTTATTTTGCAGTCACATTAAGATAATGTGCCGCTTGTAAAGCTCAGGACTCGCCTCATCATCAAATGCATCGCCGATCAGCTGCCATTGATAAACGACAACAACGAAGCCGGCAACATGTTGCTCTTGCCACAGCAGCAACAGCACCGCCAGCAGCAGCAGCAACTGACAGCCAAAAAAATGGATTGCGGCCTGGAAATATCCGGCGGTCCTGTAACGTCCACGCGTTCTAGAACATATCACATGATAATCTTCATGCATCACTCCGACGTCAGCAACATGTTGCTGCTGCAGAGGTTGCTGCGGCTGCTGCTGCTGCTGCACCGGAAGCATTTTATTGCCCGTTCGCGATTCGCCTGCACTGATTATTCCCGGGCAATCGTAAATCCCGCTTTTGTGGGGGGCACGCGCGATCTCTCTGTGATGGGATATAAGGTAGATTGAGGGTTATTTCTAGGGTCTTTTCTAGTCAAGAAAATGTAGGAGTATTCTATGAGTAGGTTTGTATATTCTCTGTAATTAATAACCCATATATTTTGCATCTTTTATATGTGAAAATACGGAAAAGTTAAAGTTATTTATAAAAATACTTTCAACTAAATTTGTTGCATATTAAAGTAAAAGTGTCTCTTTAAATATTTCTTGTGGGCCACAGCACAAAAGTAGGCTATGATCCTGATTATCATGTGAACATTGATTACAGGGTACATTTAGATTCAAACATATAACTGCAACAGTTCCTGCAGCATTAACAGCAGCTCCAGCAACTTCAACAGGAGCAGGTGCTGCAGCTCTGGCTTTTCTTATTCTCCTTTTTTAGGTAGCTGCAAGTCAAAGAGGTGCGAAATGGCAAAACGCCCGCTGGCATTGAATTACCAGACAAAGTGTTGCCAGCCCCGAACATTAGATGATGTTGCCACAGATCGCGCGGGTCAGCAGCAGGCAACACCAAGACCCGAACGTGTTGCTGATACAATTTGCTTGATAGGCGCACATTTTTACGCTTCAGCGCGGCTCAGCTCGTGCTATCTGTGCGAAATCTAATACATTTTGTTATGGCCACAGCTCCGATTCGAAAAAAGAAAAGGCCAAACCCAAACAAAGGAGATGAGAGAAAATCAGCTTGCAGAAACAGAAGCACCGCAATGCAGGGCCAAAGTCGCGTACGTGGTTAGCAAATTTATATTACCAAAAAAAAAGAAGAAAGGAAACAAACCAGGGAAAAGGATGTTACCAGGATCTCAGCCTCGCCACAACTGGCGCCAAGTGTGTTTTTTGGTTAACCCTCTCTTGGCCTGCCAGCAGCCTCACATAAATTGCATAATTTTGACTGACTTTTGTTGGCAGCAGCAGTTTTCTTGGCCCCCGTTGTAGGTGCCTTCGGTGGCTTTTTTTTCCTTTTGGCAGGAAGGAAGATGAATACACAAAGCCAGCCAAAAGCTGAGCCAGAATTTTGCGATTTATTTTGGCCAGAAGAGAGACATATGTGCCAGGTTTAAAGTTGTAGGGGAATGTCTAGAAATTTTGTTGTTACTAAGCAGAGGTTTTGAATAATTTATTGGGGGACTTATTGCAGATAAAATATATAATTTAGAAAGCAATTCGTATTTAAATAGGTTTATAGTGTTAATAGATCAACGTGATATATAATTTAAAGTGGGAAAAGTGCTTAAGTAGATTAATGAAATTTATAGATATTTAATTGAGTGCTGAGAAAAGGCAGGACTTCAACCAATAACTTTTATTCAGTGTTGCTAAAACATTTTGTGACTCTTATAGAAAAGAAATTTGGTTCAACTATACTATATAAATAAATTTAATAGACTTTTAAGAACTGGTTGGTCATTCAATACCTAGTAAGCTTTACAAAGACCAAAGCCAATTGAAAATCACAGAAGTCTGAATAACAAATTTGATTACCCGAACTTTAATGGGAGCTTAGAGTGCCATTCCTAAACTTACACCTGCTGTAGAACATCTATTTTAATGAGTACAGCCCGGCGATATAATTTAATGCCGAGCACTAAATCATGGCATCTTCGACACCTGATTCGACGAGTGGTACTTGGTCAGTGGAAGAGTTAAGACTCCCATCATCATCATTTCTATTCGCTAACATTTCCGCTCCGATTTTTTCCCAGGCCAGGCCGGGCCGGGCAGACACTTCCTGAACAGAGAACATTGCCTGTGACAGTTTTATGGGTTTTCAAACTGTTTTATGACACGCCAGTGCCAAAGCCAGCGCCAGGCGCGAGACGTGCCCATAATGAGCGACTTGGCCATTGCTCATACGCCATGTGGAACGCGCCAATCAGACACTTGTCCGCCCACGAGTCTCGAATGCCGCGTGTCTGCTATTTAGTTTTGCAAGAATAATGCGCCCAAAATTGAAATGAAAATGATAAATGTGCTACAGATACAACAACGAGCAGTCTGCGATTCATATACACAGATGCAGCTTGCAACGTGGCTCAAGTGGCGACTCAAGCAGCGCGAGAGGCACGCACAGAGTCCGCGCGATCTCCAGCCCCATTGCGCAGGCGTTTTTGACAGTTTTTTAATAATATCAGCAACGCGGCAGTGGAGTGAAGTGGCCCGGAGTGGGTCCCTCACTCCCCTGATCTCCTTTTCCCTGCAGATCGGCCTACCATTTCTGGTCGGTATCGCACATATTCTACTCGAGTTGTGCAGAGAAAGAAAAGGGAATTAATAAAAATATTGAAACCTTATAATCGGAACTCAAATTCTGAGAGTTTGTCCTTAATTTGAATGGGAAAAAGTAATCATTAAATGTATTTAATCGCTCTATAAACATTGAGATGAACTTTATCCTATTCAATGTCCATTTTAATACCCAATTTTCTCACTCTGTTTGGCTTTTCCCCCCTCTCACTCTCAGTGCCCTCGCTATTTTTTTTTTGTTTTAATTTTTATTTGTATCTCATTTTGGCATAAATGGCTGCAGACACGGGCGGAGCAATCCGCCTCAACGGCTGCCCGATGCCGATGCCCCTTTTCCCTGCTCATTGCATGCCGCACGACATTTTTCGCTTGGCGGTGCGATAATGAAATTTTCTGACACTTTAACCAACACTTTTCGGTGCCAGTCGCTGCGGCACCATAGCTCCATCCAGCGCCAGCAGGCGGAGCTGACAGGTGGGCAGTGGCTCCAGCTCCAGCTCCAGCAGTTGATAAGTCAAAAAGTTGTTTCCTCATTATGTTGATAAACGCCCAGTGCAGAAAATAAAAAATAAAATCAACGGAAAGAAAGAATGTCAGGCACCGAAATGAGCTCGATTCGGACAAATTGAACTGAAAAAGCACTGACCGGCTGCCATCTGCAAATTGATTCGTAGCTTATGCACTAAATATGACAGTTTCTCGATGAGGGAAAAGTTGGGGTGATTCAGGCAAATCGGAAATTGAGTTAAAAAACCAAAATACATATTATATAGATACAATATTAATCCGGAAAAAAGATACAAAATTCTCTGTATATTGGTTATTTTATTTATAATTTTAAAGGCTTTAAAAATATAAGATAAATCCATTGAAATAATGTATACTAAATACGGTCTTTAAAGACTTTTTTTTTCATTAACTTTAATATGCTTATTTTTTCCTTTTAAATTAGCAATTAGAATAATAATAATACAATTTTCAAAATATATTAAAACAATAATTTAAACGATAATATTTATGAATTATGAATTAACGTTTCCCAGGCTTATTTCTTTTATTTCCTATTCATTTTATTAAAAAAATTTACAAAAAAAGGAATATTTTTTAATATTTATATTACAATTTCCAAGGAGCTCAAAGTGATCTACCGTTTCCGTTTCCAATTCGGTTTCCGTTTCCGTTTCCGAAGCTGATTTCATTCTGCGGTTTCGTGCTTTATTACTTATGAGGAGGCTTCTCTCCACCGCCAAGCCTTCCGTGTAATGACATGTAATTAAGCGTTTATTTACAGACAGCTTTGGTTTGTTCCCAAAAAGGGGCGTGGCAACCTGGCTAGCGGGGCTGTGATGTGGCACGGAGTGGCGGCATTTTAAGCAGGCATTTAACGGACGCAAAGTGGCCGAAAATTGACAGCTTAAAAGCGACGGAACAGATTGCAAATAACATTAAAAAAATTAAATAAAATAAAGGGAAGAAAATAAGTTTAAATGCGTTCGGACTGAAAAGTGTTTAAAGGGGATGTGGGATCATAATTTAAGCTTGGGTTTTGTTTAAAGAAATGCGGCTTTTAATTTCAGGTTAAAAATTAAACTAAAGAATTGTGTATCTTTGAATGTAAGTGATATGTTTATAAATAGTAACCTTTCTTCTTTATTATATATATTTAAATAGCTTTCCTTTTTTATATATTTTTTTAATATAAGCCTTGTTAAGAATTCTGGTTGAGCTGAGACAAATTCTAGTGGCCTTGCGTGGGGGCCGAAACCTCCCAACGTCAGCCTCAACTACTTATTTGTTATTACGCTTTAATTTATTTGCCTGCAGTCGCCGATTGCCATGAGTTATAGTATATGCATAAGCAGATCTCGGCGGTGCCCAGACATTGGGCGGACAGGCGGCAGCCCAATCGAAACTCTGGCCGGGATCCACGCGCCGACGAACAACAACGTTGTCGTTGTCGTTGCTGGTGTCGGGTGTCGGTTGTCGTCTGTCGGTTGTTGGTTGTCGGTTGTCTGCATCTGTATCGGTGTATCGGGGGTATCGGTATCCATATCGGAGTCTCTATATATCGGGTCTTGGGCTCTTAATTTTTTTTTGGTAGGCAGACAACTGGCACTCATGTGACAGGCGGCAATAAATCAAACGGCAAAACGACAAACGGCAATTGGCTTCAAGTGTAAACTAATTTCCATGTCGATTTATAATAACAACTTGTTAGCATTTTGTACTTCCACTGCACGAGACTTCATTAGTCAAGGCGCCAACGCAATCGAGCATGGGAATATTTAAGTAGTTGGATTAGGATAACACACATATTATATACCTATAGTAATTTGTTTCTAATTTTGTTGTTGAGATTATACAATAATTATATGAAGGAAACTTATGGTCATCTCTATAGTTAAGTAGTTGCGAATGATAATGCCAATAATAAATATTACAATTTATTTATAATAAATCGGAGGTCTTTTGTTGAGATTTTAAAATAACTGAGGTTTAATTATCAGATTGAAAGGTATATAAAAAAGTCCATATAATGTTTGTCTTAATACCTTTTTTTATACTCTTTTAACTCCTTCCATAAATAGACATAATCTTGACCTTCTAGCTCTCCTATAAATACCCTTACCAACTCCTTTTGATAAGACTCTTTTTCGGCCTTGTTGATTTATGCAAATTTCATTCGTGGCTGCCGCCAAGCCAAGATCGGCGTAGATAAATACCCTTCAATCTAAATGTAAATGGCTCCGCATGTAATTGCCACAAATTGCCACTGCAGTGACCAGTTTTTGCCTTTATTTTCTCCTTTTTTTTTCTATGGCCAAAACGGAGCTGAAACGGCCATGGCAGTGGTAGTAGTAGTAGTCATGTCTGTGCCATGGTGTTCTTGCGCCTTTTTTAATTACCCGCAGGATGCGCGACAACAGCAAACAAATTGCCTCAATTTCCAATGTTGTTGCTCGTCGTGATTCATGTGACGTAGATGGAGCTGCAGCAGCAACATGCAACAGTCACAGTAGACACATCTAACGGGCTGTGGGCTGATGCTGCCACTGCCACTGCCACCCTCCCCCGTGATGCAACTGTAAATAACGCGTGAAGTGGCCAAACATGCGTGGCGGCGTAACGGTACTCTTTTGGCCAGTGGGCGGCAAAAGTGAGCTGCGGCTCGGAGCGCCTGGCAACAAGCGATAAACAAACGCCACGCCAAGTGTTTGCCGCCAGACACCACCACCAGGAGCAGCAGCAGCAGCAGCATCCACATCAACAGCAGCAACATGTTGCTGATGCTGCGTAGAAAAGTGTGTTGCAGCCTCGTTAATGATGATGATGATGACCAAAGTGCGGCTGCGGGTAGGAGGTTTGCTCTGGTTTTAAATTGCTTAAAGCCTGCTGCAACCAATAGTCTGGGAAAACCAGAAAGAGCTTGAGAATCGGGTGTATCGACCGGGGAACACCCGGTTCTTAGGACATCTTTTAAATGAGTTATCACAGAAGAAATCCCAAAAATGAATCCTTGATATCTGCCACATCCTTTAACCTTAGAGCTAGATTATTCACATCAGCCTAAGGTGCCAGATGGCCTGTACACCGATTGCCTGCTGACAACTCACATTGTTTGCGGCTCCTTTGAATGTTGCACTTGCAAGTCGCATTCCCACCGAAAGGAGATCCTCTTCCAAGCCCCAAACCCATTCCTGCTGCTTTAAGATTTGATTTATTGCGCGAATAGATTAAGTTAGCGCATCTGCTGGATGCTGCTTAATTAATTTGTATCTGCTGCCAAATCGAATGCCTAGAAATGGTGCGCTTCCCCCTCGTTTTTCCTCCCTCCTGACCCCGCCGGTTCGATGCAGTCGTTTAACATGTCAGAGGACCGGCTTTTTCTCTTCCGTTTGTCCGAGGTTTTGTCCTTTGGCAGCTATAAATTTTACGCCTGCTGCCTGTCAGCCGCTCTTATTTATTTATTTATCTGTGCGTGAGTCGGGGAAGCGAGTGTGTGTGCGTATCCTGTGTGTATTTATGTCAAGCAGGAAATCGTTGCTTTTTGCCTTTTGCATTGATTGGCCCAGAAGCATATGGTCAGCCCATCAATGGGCTCCAAAACCAGGCTTTTGTTAGACAAGATGCACAAGATCACGCAACTCTCGAGCCAAAAGCACAACAAAACCAAAACAACACAACAAAAAGCCCAATAAAATGCAACAAAAAGCCAAACAAAGCCCAATGCTAGCAATCAATCAAACAGCTGCAACAGCGGCAACATCGAAACTCTTCTGACAGGCAGCAACTTCCAACAAGTGAGAAGGTTAAAGGTGGGGGATCTTTTTGATTTATGTTGGACTTAAAGATACCCTTTCTTAAAAATAAATCAATTTATAGAGAAAATTAAAATAAGAAAAAATTAAATTGAATAGCCAAAGTTGATTGTTTTTGTGTTGATTTAAAGAGGACTAAAATTTACATTTTTATTTTAATTTTAATTGTTAAGTATTCTACATATCTTAAAATAAGATATGTCTTCTCTATTCTGCATTAAATATACAATTTCCTAAATAAGTAATTATAATTTAAAAATAAGTTTCAATTAAATAAACCCCATAGATAGCATTTTAAGTAAATATTATATACAAATTAAAAATCAATTAAAATGTAAAGTATTAAGAAATATTTTTTAAAATTATGCTAACTCATATATCTATCAAAAACCAGCCTACCTCAACCCTAAAAAAAAATACAGGGTATCACAAAAGCAGCAGCAGACTTCAGCAACAGTTGCTTGCGGTGGCAAGCTGTGGCGTCTGCGCCTATTGATGTTGCTGCTGCTGCTGCTGTTGTTGCCTCCGATGTTGCTGCCGCTGCGTTTCCCATGTTGCTCCTAGGTGAGCAAGGTGTCTCGCCTGTCTCGGTACCCGCCTCGATACCATTCCCACTACAGGTCCCACACACACAATCAATCAAGCCGCCGGCAATTAATCAAATATCTCCAAACATAATTAGAGACGGAAAATCTAATGAGACGGGGAGTGAGATCGAGGAAGAAGACCCAAGACCCAAGACCTGAAGGCTGAATTCCAGACTCCTTAACCCTTCGCCGGTCGCGGGGGCAGCGTGTTAAATTATGAAAAATGAACGCGTGGAACGCGCTTTTAATTGTGCTAATGTTGCGTTCGAGTGCCTGAAGATATAGGCCCCCCACCTGAACGCATCCCATGGCGATCGCTTCCTGCGGCGTTCGTGTCTGGAGTTGGGAGTCTGGAGTTGCTGGAGTCGCTGGAGTCGCCGCTGGCTGTGTCTGTGTGCCTCGGGTTCAGCTGGAAATTCAGCCTCTTACTGGGTCTCGGGATTCAGATTCGTATTGGGATCCAACTTCAGCTGCCGTTGTTGCCCCTGTGATGTCCCGCTAATCTCAATTTGTAAGTTAATCGGAGGCGCTGCTTGAGTCGACCGAAAGAAAAACGAGCGAGCGAGGAATTGGTTATTTTTTTGAGGGATTTTCTTTTTTATTTGGAAATTTGAAATACCCTGGAAAAGTGGGTGTACAATATTATATACAAGACACTGATAAAGTAGACAAAATATTCCATTTCAATGGGGAATTTTTAAGAGTTTTTACGGAATATATAAAGCTTGTGTTTTTATTTTTTATAAATAGCCAAAGGTAGGCTTTAGTATTATACCCCCATAATTTTTACAGGTCACTTCCAAGTCGATTCCCTTTCTGCCCTGCCATCACTACCCTTTCATTACTTTTATTGTCGCTGGCGGAGAGCGAATGAAATGTTCGATTGTGCGTAGCTTGATTGGCCCCGACTGCTGGGAGGAGAAAAAAAAATGAAAATAAAAAACAACCTTTAAAAAGGGGAATGAGAATGGCAACGGGAATGGGAATGGGGGCTGGCAGCTCCTCTCGGAGATGGAGTGTTTGTAGTGGGCGCGTCTTGTAATTAACTCCGCTGGCACATAAACCAGACGTGGCCAGACCCGAAGCCTTTTATACATAATTTTTCATGAAATTGGCCGCGAAAGTGGTTGCAGCTCATTGAGAAATGGGATTTCGGTTCGCTTGGGAAAGTCGACGACGACGACGAGCAGCAGGTGAACGAACAATGGGACAGAATCGCTTTCGCGAGCGGCAAAATTTATTGATACGTAACCTGAGTAGGCATATTATTTTAATTAGGCGACACTAAAGCCTCGCTATCGATGCCGTCAGATCGCGCCAGATCGCGATTGAGAGATCGTCTGGAGAGTCTCTGGAAACTCTAAGCCGGAGACTCACCTGCGATTCGTATTCGTGTATTTTTGCAAAGTGTGGTGGAGATGGAGACTAAACTGGGAGAAAACTATAGAGAATTTGGGCACAAACGGAGGGTTATTAATTATTAAAAAATTCTAGAAGATATAGCTTTAAATCTGTGAGATATTAAAAATGTAAGGCAATTATAAGCATCGTTGTAAGCAACAGCTAATAGTATCCCGATTTTCCTTAAAATTATTAGATTAAAATATTAAAAAAAAAAATTTTAATATTAAATGCTAATTTGCATAAAATAAATATATATAATATCTTAAATTTAAGGTGATAATAACTAAAATCTGAGGTATTAAATTCTGTCCCTAAAAAAAATTACAAATATAGATACTATCTGTTGAACCATTGGTAGTCTTATAAGTAAGATGTATCAACCTTCGATTAAACATTAATTTAAAGAATGACATGATGTAAAATTTCATACAAAGAAATTCTTCAAAGCGAACATTTATTAAATTAATTTAAAATATACATAACTAAGCCCCTAAAACCCACTTTATCTCAGTGAACTCTCCTCGACAGTCCTTGCCTTCTGGGCTGACACTTGACAACGGATCCGATTCCAAGTCTGGAGGCTTTGGAATTGCGTGGCAAGTGCGATTTGGATTCCGATCCGAGACTCGATCCCGATTCCGATTCCGATTCCGACTCCAACTCGAATCCCGTCGGCGATGCTTGTCTTTGTTCGGTTTGTCTCTGGTTTGTCACTCGGATTGATATTGATGGACTGACAGAGGATTTCCGCCGGCTCAGCTCAGATCACTCTCTCCACACACACTCTCTCGCCGATGCTGATCAGGGGAAGCCCCCGTCGTCGCTTCCCTCCAATTCGATTCGCTGCCAAAATGTCTGGGCCCGTGCTCGGTTGGCTTATATAAATTTCAAGCATTTTATTGTAAGGCGTTTTATTAAAAGCTCGTAAACATTTATTTTATTTCATAAATTAGAATTTTAAAAGCCCGGCAGAGGGATTTGCATAAGAGCATGTAAATGTCACTTGATTGGAGCTGGCCTTGCCTTTGTGGATCCACTAACGGTAGTCACGATGGTCCACGTTCAAGTCCAAGTCCGAACCCAACCCATGCCCAATTTCGATCCCATCCAAAAATCGACATAAACATCAACGGCGACACTGAAAGGCGCCGTAAACAACACTAACAACATATTAAATTTAATAATATTAACAAAAGCCGATCGCTGGATCGATCGCTCGGGCCTGAGAACAAACGAATGTCCACCAGACATCAAAGAGTTTTGGTATAAAGAAACTCGGATTCGCTGATTATGCGGGAGGAGTGTCTCTGGGGGCATTAATTAGCTCCGATTTAGTCGCAGCACATAATGTCGATATATCTATATATAAATTTATTATATACCCATCGCCATCTGTATCTGTGTGCCACGGTGTCTACTTAGATACCCATCGGATTTGACTAACGGAGCGAAATGAATGAAATTTGATATGCACAACGAGATAGCCCAAATCGAGCGTGGAGAGCTTAGAGCAGGGGCGTATAATCAAAGGGGGCTTGAGTTATACATATATAATATTAATTTTGTAAACTTAATTTAGGTTATATTTGCGGAATTTTTATTTATTAAGTAACTGTTAAGAAGGTTTAATGCTGGAACGTTGCTTTAAAACTAGAGAAACCGACTCAATTAGTAATAAAATTATATAAGGGAAAATAATCGAATTTAATTATATTAAATTATTGTTATAATTGGAAAAATTTTTATTATTTTTAAAGGTTACACGAAAATGCACATATATTTAAGAGTTGCCAAACTAACTCATAAAGTTATATTTATTAAATCCCATCCGTAACAATAAATGTTCGTTAAGAGAAATTTGTTTTAATAAATTTTAAGCTCAGTTAAAAAACATTACTTAGTTTAGCTTACATTTTCCCATAGACTTTTGACATTATAAAATTTATAAATATAGATCTTAACCTAAAGATGTAAATATTTAAATGGAGCAAGAAAAAACCAAAAGCAAATCAGGACAATCTTAATAAAAAGCTATCTTACACCTCAAATCATTTATCTAATAACTTGATATATCCTCTTTAAACCCACCTCTGGCACACCTGTTCACTTAATTTATTTATTAAACAGCCGCCGATTGTCTAGCTTTTGATCAGACTTTTTGGCATTTCTCTCGCTTCAACCAGGGGGGTTATAAAAATAAACTTTGATTTCGATAGGAAGCCCTGGCTCTGACTGTGATTGGAATCGCATTCGGATGTCGAAACCTTGTTGTCACTTGCTTATCAGCGTCAGGCCCTTAAGACTCCGGCGTCTATTATTGATTTTCAAATGCTTTTTGGCGCTATAAATCGGTGAGCGATGCCCCAGACAAAAACAACCAAAACCAAACAAAAGAATACAAAAGAAGCACAACAAACGACAAACACCGAAACAAATGATAGAGTGACGGGTATTTTTCGGGTTACTTAGCATAAATAGATGCGCAGTGCAGATACAGATACAGATGCCAGCCAAGATCTCCTATATTGTGGGTGAAGTTGCGTGCCTCAGGAAAGGCAAGAATATATAGAGGGAGAGATCTCAACGGGTCAGCATAATTATAGAGGCATGTGTGCATAAAATTTGTGGCATCATTAGGCTGCACCCCCGGCGAAAAGCACATACCAGAAAAAGACCCAAAACCCAAACCGATCAGCGATCCCAAAAACCTAAACCGAAACAACATTTTGGCTTTAAGGCTTTTCAAATGAATCCCTCGCGAGTTTTCGAGTCGGCTAATGACCAGGCTAATCATTATGCCTAAGCTAGATAACGACGGACCCCGAGTAGGAGCTGGAGACGGAGCTGGAGACGGAGTCTGGAGTCGGAAATATTTTGACAGTTTCACGCTCAGCCCGCGAGTGCTATATGATACTTTAATTATAGGCCAAAGCGGCCTGCTCGACTCTCTTGTTTTTGTTTAGGTTTTTTTTTTTACCAACAAGAAGTATAAATTTATAATAAATAAGCCCAGGCAACGGGTCAACGGCGAGCGGCAAGAAAAATTCTGTTTTTCGAAATTCTTTTCAGAAAAAATATTTGAATGAAATCTTTTTTTCGTTGGCGGCGGCGGCGCGGGCCTGTCCGAGAAATCTTTCAATTAAAATTTGCATAATTGTAGCAGCGAAATAAAATTTTGCATGAATTATGTGACTACTTGGGCATTATTTTTTTTTTTGTCGTTCGACAAAAATTGTAGCTCATAAAATAAATTCCGAAAAATTGACAAAATTATAGTATCGACTCTTTACAACGAGTTTCGGAAACTGGTCGCTGTCTTGGCCTAACGAGAAACCGATCTGGAGCCCAAAAATATATGGCTATGTCTTTATTATTATAAGCAAGAGCCCGCCTCCTTGGCCATAAAGAAAAGACACACACCATATCCATATATCCATGATACAGTTGGTGAGTGCTCTCATGGCTTATCTATCAAATTAGCAGTCGAATGGTACCATTATAATGGATATATCTGCTCGATCTCGGCCACAGCTATTGGAAGATATCATATTTTTATAGGTTTAGCTTTCAAAAGGCTAATTTAGAAATAACTGTCACAATTTCTGGCTTCGTTGGGGGTTCATTTTACAGCCTTCGAAGAAAGCCTAAACGACCGACTGGACGATCTCCCCGCCTTGCGAGATTTATGTACCCGCCATAACTCTCGAGTCTCAGGTTTCCCCGCAGGGAGGGAGAGAAACAATAAAATCGAAGAAGAAATGTCTATGAAATTATGATTTCTCGTACTAATTTGCCTTGTTAATAAAAAATATTTTAATGTCTCTCGCATAAACATCGAAAAGCGAAGGCGAAGGCAGCGGCGCGGCGGTTAACCCATGGCTAACAAGGCGCCAACATTTGGGGGATTCAACAAATTGATTTAAAATTTAATTTTTGTCGTATAAATCTCTTAAAAATTGGCTTAAGATATACGAAATTTCAATGTAAGACTTTACCTAAAATAAATAAGTAAAGAGTGTATTAAAAAAAACCCCTCACCTTATTCACAAATGTTTTACATGTAACAGATAAATGCAATGATTAATATCTTAAATTTTATCTTGATTCAGAATGCATAAATATGTTTTTGCGCCGCAGACCCGAGCAGCCAGTGGTTGTTACATTATTTATTATGTTTGGCATTTAAAATTAAATTTAATCTTGAAAAAATAAAATACAACATAATATTTTATTATATATTTTGCAGTATAGTTTATTGCTGTTATTTCTGCTGAAAGACCTATAGTAAACTTTTAAAAATATATTTAATACAAATATATTAAGCTAAAGGAAGTATATAATTTAACTTAAACTTATAGTACTTTAAAAGAAAGGAATTCAATAGCCTGTCTGTTTCATAGGCTCCTTTCTTATCTGCCAGTTTTAGATATTTTTCTTTTATTTCTGTTATTAAAAGATTTTTTTTTTAACCCACATATTTGTTATCAAATTTTTCCCAACTTCCCGGAAATTAACAAAAAATGTGGTACTAGTCAGTATCCATATTAAATATGTAATCTCTTGGGTAATGTAATGTTTGCCCCAGTGGAACCTGAACCGTCTGAAGCGTCTCCCCCTCAGTCTCCCTCAATTGTTTAGTTGACTGAGGTTAGTGCGCGGTGCCCGTGGGTTAATGTGGGCCCTGCTGGCCGTCGCTTTCTGCTTTTCAGCATTTTCAGCGTTTTCAGCTGCCGTTGGTGGTCCGGCGTTTATGGCCGCCTGCCAGCTAGCCAAATGCTGGTTGGCTTAGACGCTTTTGCTGGCAGCGACCACACCCCGCCTTATGCTAATTGCGAGGGAGATGGAAGTATATACATATGATATAAATGAGTATTGGTATTAGTATACTGTAGTAGAGTGTGCGAGAGGGTGAAAGGGCTCGGACCGGGCCGCATAATCAGCTCATCAGCAGCTCTTTTGGCTGGCTGTTGATAAACTAATTTGTTTGATGTCTGCTCTATGTAGAGCAAATATTCAGTTTGGAGTGGCCAAAATGACCACTAAAATATTGTATGAAATTGACCAAAAATGACAGACAAATTGGCTTTTATCGCTCGGTTTTTGTGTGTGCCGGAATCGGCCATATTAGCTTGTGAATAATTTAACCATCCAAAGTGGAGCTAATGGTGTTAGTTGTCGTGTTTCATGTGTCTATTTATTAACACGGCCTTTTGTCTAAGCATCGTGGATTTTGTGGTGTGTCCGTGTGTGTGTTGTGTTTTGGGCCATCAATTTATGATGTGGCATCCCATAAAGAATTGCCTGAATAGCCAAATGAGTTCAATCAGCATCCATTTCAACTGGCCGCTGATAAATTTCATATTTATGCTAATGGACTCGGCTGTAGTATCAAAAGTCACAACCTAAACCGAAATCCAACCGCACCACTTTGCACCACCCATCGCTCTCTGGTCGAAAGACTATTCTGAAATTCAAATGTCCGTCTGCAATCCAAATATATTTAATATATTTCGGTTGCCTGTGGTGCAGCCATCCGCAGAGTTCGCTATAAACTCGGATAAGTTATATATCCGTCGCTTATTTGGGGTAATCTCATACCGCACATCCGCCTGAGGAGGAGAAACTGAGACAAAGCGGAGCAATCCGCTCTTCTCTGGGTCTTCTCAATACATTTTTTATCTGAATATATGCCAAAAATTATGATATCAGTTTCGGTTTTTAAAGGTATTACTTGCAATCAGTTCGATTTCATCTTAAATTTACATGTTTTTGGTTAATATAATCATAACTTTGGGTATGGCTCAAATTAAATTATCTCTGATTACTGCATTATGAAGATAAGACCGATAAACTGAGCCTTTGTTGATTGTTCAATGGGTATTTTGTTGAAATATATGCCTAAATTAGTATATATATTTCGGTCTTCGCTGTTAACTTCGCCAGAGTCGAATTTCATACAATAACTTAAAGTTAATATAGTCAAAACTTTAAATCATATTTCTTTTTAATGTATTAATGAAATAAAGTCGAGAAACTAAGCCTTTTGTTGCCGATTAAATGGGTCAAATAATATATTAAGTCTGTATTAGGGTATATAATTTTTATGTGTATCAAGTTTTTGGGGGTTTGCTTTGAAGCATTTGGCTTTTTATAACAATTTTAATATAATTTATTAACATTATTAATTGATACAAAAATAGTAAGAATTTGGTTGTCTTTTATAATCATTTCAAATAATATATTAAAGTCAGAATACTTTTCTCACTTACAGTTTTAAACATGCAAAAATGTTGATGCACAAAGTTTGATATTTCAGGTCTTCTTGTAGTTAAAAGATACACAAAAAGGCAGTGATTGCCGAAAGTTATATACATATATTCTGATTCGCCATTAAATTCTTAGATAACAAATGTCTTAAATTTATAACTCGATATGTTGGTTTGTTAACCTAATGATTATTTTTCAGGAAAACTTTAGTAACAATATACATATTTTCAATTCGATCCGATGATCTAGCTCAAAACTTAACTATCGTTTATTATTTTTATGTAAAGAAGACTTTTTTTTTAATTTTAAATAAAGTTTTTTTTTTAATTTCTAAAGTAAGTTTTATTTAAACTTAAAAGCCTGAATTGCATTACCGGCTACAAGAAACCCCACAAAATCGACCCCCCAAGATCTATTTTATTAAGTTTATCTTCAAACATTTCCGATGTTTTACAACCGTTGCTGAGCTTTTATGTTTCCGTTGCGCTGATGTAGCTAGACTATATATATCTCTTAACTACACACTATATAGTAAACACAGTATGCCCGACATGTGTTTCACTTCGAGTTCATCAAATGTCATTAATGGGATCGCTTTTATCACTCACCCGGACCGTAGGCTCTTTTGGCATATATGTTTGCTTAATTGTCGACCCGATAAAGCTTCGATCCCAATTAACGAATCTATGCAAATGAGAAGGAAGCCCCGAGCAAAGATTTTACTGCGCCATTTTTAATAAGTTTCAATTTGATTATATTTTTGTTGTACTCTTAAATTGAGCCATAAAACCGAGCCCGGCCAACGGTTAATTAACTGTATTTGAATTGGGTCTCGTATTTATATAGTGGCCATTGGTTTTGGTTTTAGTTTTTGGGTTTGGGTTTGGGTTTGGGTTTGAGTTTGAGTTGTGATTCTAGTTTGCCAACGGGCAACACCCAATTAGCCCGAGTTTATTTATACTAAAAAAAAAGTTGGTGGCTTTTAATGGCAGTTATCAAATGGTAACTGTTACAAAAGAGACAGGTTGCTACTTAACAAAAATATATCAATTTTTCCCTGGCTTTTCCATCTGAAAATTAATGTTTATAGGTTTTTTTCGATTTTTTTGATTTTTGAGTTTTACGAGTTGGGCTAGTGTGGGAAACCGAGGCGCCGCCCCTGTCTTAGGGAGCAGTTAATAAATATTCATCATTCATTGCCAGCGATCATCAAAACGTTAATCAAGTCGATACCGATTTCGAAAGGATATTAGATGAGACATGTGAAGTGCCCACAAGATATAGCCGCTGGAGTGGGGGGGCAGCACACACATCGGAATCGGAATCGGAGTCGGAGTCGAGAAAGAGTTCCCACAATGAAGAAGCGCGCTTGTGGCACTTGTGATTTCTACGAATGTTACAACAACCACAGTCGCGCAAATGGAGGCTTCCTCTTCTTGATGTTGAGGTTGCTGTTGTGCCTTCTTTGTTGTTGTTGTGACATTGAGGGCGAATGCGTTTGGTAAACGACGTCGGCGACGTCGAAATCAGGTAAAAACAAAAGGTTAACACAAAAGAACAAACAACGAAAACAACTGACAACAGCAACAACGATTTCGCTTTTGGCCTGGTCCACAAACCAACAAATAAACTAAAAAAGGCGAGTAAGGAAGGTTTAGTGAGGGATTGGAGTCTGGGAATACCCTTTCGGTGTTTATTTTTATAATACAAGATATATATTATAGAAAAATAACACTCTGCAAAGGCCTCATTTGCTTTCAAAGACTATAAGAAATAATATAAGTAACGCTGTTGGATTTTTGTAGCTAGTTCCAGACTCCTTTTGAGTCCCGAAACGCCTTTTGTATTCTCCTAGAGTCAAAATCTAAAATTCGACTGCAAAAATAACCTCTGGCGTTTTGCATCTTATTCTTTGAATTGTCCCCAGGTTTTTGCTAAGGTGTTCCATAGCTCTCCCACTAACTAAAGCTCCCTCTTTTAGGGCAAATCTATCTATAAGAAACCGACAGAAAGCGAGGGAAAAAACTACCGAAAAGCCAAACACCATGACATGGACACCAGGCGTAGGCTCGCACTCGAACAGCGCCTCAACTCAGCTCGGCTCGACTCAGCTTGGACTCGAACTCCGGCTCGAACTCCTCCAACTTGGACGGCTCCTCCGCCTCCTACATCTCAAGTGTGTGGAGGAGAGAACCAGCCATCGCATTTTGTAACTCATGTGCGACATTAAGTGCTTTGGTTTTTTTTTGACGACGTCGGCGGCGGCGGTGGAGAGCTGAAAAACAAAAGGAAAAACTGACCCGTAAGTCATCATAAATGCAAGTTTATGGCCACAATGAAATGATGACGGGACTCACAGCTTGGACTTGGAATAGAGCCGAGCTGAGCTGAGCTTGTCCGCCGGAGGTCGTCGGAGTTAACCGCTTTACCTACCGCTCGCCGCGGAGTTACATACTTCTACGAAATCACATCAAGAGCTGCGAGGCTTTGAGCCTCTCCGAGAGTTCCAGTTCCCGGGCAGGCGGGCGTAACTCTTTATAGACTCGTATTTGTAGATGTATCTATTCTGCGGAAATCACAAAATGCCACAAATTCTCCTGCCCCCGCCATGGATTGCTTTTTATTTGAGTTTTTTTTCTTCGTTTGGGTTTTGGTTTGGTTTCCCTTGAATAACGCCAACGCATCGGTTGCGGAGTGTATTTATAAGTTGGTGGATTCATAAGCGATTCCTTGTCAATCATTTGCCATATTAAGGCGCCTCCAGATCCTCCTCCTCGGGAGTTTTTGAACGCTCGTTAACCAATTATAGCGCAAGGAGATCGATTTGATGAGACATCAGTTGGGGATCTTGAGGAGATTTTACAGTGGTTTGATATGAGAAGGAAACTGGAGCAGGAGAGTAGATGAGGAATATATAAAAGAAACTTGCTATTGGGAATTAACTTGGTTATATCACTGACCTCTTAGCTAAGTTTAATTAAAGACTTAGACACTTTCCATTAATGATCTAATCTCTCTAGCATATAATCCTCTTCCACTGTACGATGATTTGGGCTTGTTAGTGTCCACGGGATTGGACTCTTTCCATTGGACTCTTGGCAGTGACTGCAATGATGATGAATTGTGTGAATTTAGCACATTAGTCGCATCATCCGCGCAGAAGGACAAATGCAGTCAGCTCACTCTCTGCCTCTCCCGCCGCGAAGGGTAATCATATCGCACAGACCTGTCTCCCCGCAAAGGTGGGCAGCAGCAACTAGATCGATGGCCAGTCAAGAAGTCCGAGTCCGAGTCTCGACTCGGATGCAGTCATAGTCGCGATGCTGGAAGTTATGGAGGTAAATGCATTCATTGTGAGTTGTAATTGCAATTGATCTTGATTATGGCCTCTGTGATAATGTTCTTATTGAGGATTGAGGAGCCTCGGGGCTGGTCAGCGGTCAGTGGCAATGTTGCTGCTATGCGATTCAATTGTTGCACTTGACGTGGGACAAGCAGCTCGCATGTTGCACAGATACGAACGTGCCTCAATGTGTTCTCCTCCATTGATCATTGATCATCATCCATGCAGCCAGGAGTCCAAGTGGGCGTCTCTCACAAGGCCCAGGTGAGGTGGGGTACTGGGATCTTGTCGGTACGTTTAATTGATATACTTCAGCCCTTGCCCTTATATATTGAGGGGGTTATTCCAGAGAGACAGAGGAAAAAATTAATTAACTATGAAGGTACTTTATACTAAATATACTAAAGAAGATTATACATACATACAGTTAAGGATTATTGAAAGCCTGTTTAGTTTATCATTATAAGTTGCTCGTAGTTGGGTTATAATTATTAATGAATAGTAAACGGTTTCAGGAATCTCTCATGTATTTAATTTATGGCAACCAGACTTACTATTCATAAATAGATCTTTAGTCTTATTTAATATACATCGAAAATATATTGTTTAAGCATAGAGCTTGACCCCTACCAAATAAAATATTCTCTACCTTCGAAAGCGAACCCTTTCCTTACTAAAAATACGATTTTTCTGATCCTAAATGAATAAGAAACTTTGACAGTTCTAGTTTTTCTTCACTGTGCACCCGCCTCGTCGTCGAATCGAATTCAGCTAAATTCACACAAGAGTTCATTAGAGTTGACGCTTGCCTTAAAACTGACACACGTTACATTCGACTGGCTGACTGGCGATCGTCGTGGAATTGGACTCGGAATTGGGTCCCTAGTGCAATTTAGTGCGGCTAATAAGCAGCCGAGATGTCGCTGCTACTCAGCTCAAGCGCGGCTCAAGACTTAGGCACAGACTCCGTCCGTCCGTCAGGCAGGCAGACCGACATTTAAAAGTCGCCTCAATCTGCTGCCGATCGATGGCGAATCAAACTAATCATTCAAAATTCAACACAGGCCCCGACTTTGACTGTAGACTGCGGCAGCAGCTTCAGGTACAGCTCAAATTGTCATCATTAGGAAAAAGGCAATCGCTACCGCTCAGAGCCACCGCCGAACCAATGAACTGAACGGAGCTGAGCTGAGCTGAGCTGAGCCACTGAACCACCGCTCCCTGCCTAAATTTGATTTCTTCCTGCTCCTTTGTGCGCGCTTTTGTGCGCCATCAAACGCCGGCGACAGTTTGTCAGATTATTATCAGATTGCACTGGCTCACTTTTGACTTTCGAGCAGGCGGCGGCGGTCTAGGAGGAGCCACCACAGCTCCCGATCCGGATCCCCAACCCGGCCAGTGGCGTCGCCCCGAAGGGATCTGCCAATCTGACCCAGTTCAGCCGGTGGATGACGCCCATGATCCCTGACAACAGAGAGAGAAAATTGGGGGCAGGAGGACTACCTTAACTATGTTGATAGTGGTAGTGGTTAGTGAAACAACTTCCATATTTCAAATAATGTTTTATTGGGAAAGTTTCACAATTAAATTATATGAAATTCTTAAACTACCCAATTTATAGAAAAAGATACAGATAGATCTAATAAATTCAAGAATTGAACAGATCAAAGATATTTTTTGAGAAATCTTTCATTATTTGAATTCGGACACTTACATATGTAGGATTGGCCCAAAGGCTAGACCTTTTCCACATATATTTTTCCCTTTTCTTAACCTCAGTTAGTACTATTTTTTCAGGTGTTCTCCGCTCGAACCGCCTAAGAGTCGCCGTTGACTGTCAGCGATTGTTTTGCTCCCGCGCATGCGCGCGGCTCTCTTCAAACGAAATCACATCGAATGTCGTCGCATGCGCGTGATCAACGTTGTTGATCTCTACCTGTATTCCTTCCCCCCTGAAGCCCACCTGCCCCTGTGATTCGTGGCATCTCGATTTTCGTTTTTTGGGTGCACTGAGCATACACAAACACACACACAAGTTCCTGGTTCCAGGTCGCTTTCGTTTTAGGGCTTTTCAATACCTTGGAGCTCGTGGAATTCATGGATCTTATGGATCTCATGGATCTCATGGATCTCTCTGTTGACTCTTGTCAAAATACACTTTGGGGCGGGTGGGACTCCAGACTCTATCCATAAATACGCATTAATTCAATCAACTTTTTTAATAAATATTTGATGTGATGAAGTTTAGTTTGTAGAAGAAATACCATTGAGAAATAAGGTATTTAATAAATCTTTCTCGAGGTAAAGTTAGGTTATATGGAAACCTACAATAACTATTTATATAGGGCTCTAATTCTTACTGTTTCAAAAAATATATACAATTTTAAGTGGCTCGAGTAAACAATAAATAATTTATAATAAACATATCGTTTTTAATATAATTTGTGTCAGAATCACAATTTAAGGAACTCAACCTATGCAAACTCAGAAACTAGATTACAAACCAAGGTTAAACTTATTACTTATATTTTTAATGATCTTTGCATAAACTAAGCCTGAAGCTTAGTAACTTTTTTAATTTTTGTTTATACGGAGCCCTACTTACTCATAACTAGGAACCTTTATGAACTTTTGTCCTTGTAAATATTTTGGAATCTTTAAAATTCTATAAAGACAAATTGCAAACATAAATATTTTATAAAAACCTTTTAGGTAACACTTTTTATAGAGCATTTAAAATCCGTCTACCCATCTCCATTCGTATTCAATTTTTTCGGCAATTCCGAGCTTTTTTCAAGTGAATTTCAGCGCCTGATGGGAGAGACAATGGCTTTTCGGTATTGTTTGGATTCCGCTGCTTTATGTGGGTGGCTTCTGTCCGGCGGCATCTCTTTCTGCCGCTCCCATTGGGTTTTCCAGTTAACTGCCTCTGGCAATGTATCTGTATCTGTGGCCTCTCAGCGTATGGGAATCGTTAAATTAAATCACAGTCGTTTATGGGCCTGGTTTTCCTTTTGGGCGCCTCGACCGCCGACCGCCCGACTGATGAGGCCCGCGACCTCTTTTGGGCCTCAAATTTGTCAACTTGTAGTTAGTATATTTCTTGGCTGCTTTTTAGTTGACCCCCCCGGCCACTGGCCCATAAAATACTTATGTTTTTTAAGAATTTTACGATGCCGCCAGCGTCTTGTGTGTTTTCTGGTACTTTACCTTTTACCTTTTTCTTGTTTTCTTGCCCATTCGTATTTTTTTTTCTTCGTTTTTTAGTGAAACTGAAAAGTGACAAGATTGCCACCGGTTTTTCGGAGAGATTTTTATGCCTACTTGTGTAGTGATTTTGGCTGATATCGCACGGCCGCGACTGGCTTCCGCTCGATTTTCCCTTTTTTAATTAAAATTTCATAAAAATGCCTCGCACTTAGCACTTGTCTAAGCGCTGGACTTTCCAAGTGCCGCCGGCTCCCAGTCGCCTCCTTGAAATCCCATTTTGTACTCCACCCCACCTCACGTTCTTTGCCGCTGGAACAATGGCGGTTTGGGGACTTTGATCTTCGTGCCAGGCCTGATCGGTAGCCAGCACCACCGGCACCACCACCGCCGCCATCAAGACCAAAATCCACAAAAGGTTTATTATTTATTGTTGGCGAAAGAGGAGGGCCAGCCGTCGGAGGAGCAAGGTGCAGCTCCAAAGGAGGAGGGATCGACAAGTGCAGTCCATGCCGCAGCTGCAAGTTGCAAGTTGCACGTTGCCAAGTCGCCAGGTTGCCAGGTTGCACAGTTGCACTTTTGCACAGTGGCCGATTGCACCACGAGCCATGGCTACTGGATACAACGCACGGGAAGAAAATTGTATAAAAATATTTAAAACATTTCAATTAAGTTTATTTTGAAAAAAGATTAAATATAATTTATTTACATTCATTTTGCAAGGTTTATTTCATATTTAAATTAATTTAACAAATGTTTCTTAGACAGGAAGTAAAATCTTTCGCTCCAAACATATTATTAATTAGGAAATACATATATCTTTTAGATTTTGTATTTCCTTCTCCCCCAAAACTCTTCTTTTTATTATGATATCTAAATTATTTAAAGTATTTTTAAACATGAAATAGCTATTTGTTTATAATTCAATTCAACAATGTTAATTTTAATGATATTTAACAAATTGTTTAGCCTTAATTGTGCTTATTAAGCTTGGAATTTTTCTAAGTGTTATCCACGCGAATGGATATTAAACCAGGAGTTCGAGCGAAAGAAGCCAGAGTTAAATCTCGGCGCGCACTGGATCGTAACGCCAAAGAGCGAGAAGGGGCTGAAAAACGGGGGCTTTGGGGCGCGAAACGGGGGGCGTAACTAAATGGGGGGACGATCAGACAAAACGCTTTACAAAACGTTCGCTTTAGAGGACGTTCAAATAATAAATGCACTCAAAAATGCCCAAATGCCCGCAAACAAAATAAATAAAAATGTTATTGATATTTAGCAAGTGGTCTGCTGGGTGCAACTCCTTACATAGCTCTCCTTGGAGCGCGTGCTATGGCTTCCTAAGATCTCCTCGGTTTATTCTATTTTCTGTGCCTTTTCTTTTTTATTTATTTTTCCTATGGCGCCGAGAGCAGTGGCCACCTTTTTGTCCATGATTTGCTAGATATAAGCACGACCTGGTAGCGCTTGGCTTTGGGCTTTCCATTTTTATGCCATTGCGGAACTCAGGTAGTAATTCCCATTTTAATGCCAAATAAAAATATATTCTTAAATGTATGCAAGAATGTACATCTTAATATCATAGATTGATGATTAGTTGCTAAATAAGAGCGCAATCGATTACAGCTAAGGGACTATATTAAGGTCATAGGGGAAAGTATCTAAGGGATGCAGGGTCATTTATTGATTAATTTTTTTGTCTCAAACGCAAAGAGAAAGTGATTTATAAAGTTTAAATTAATTTAATAACTTAATTGGTTATGGCACTTAAAAAGAAATATTAGAAAAATAGCATAACATAAAATAACTCCACAATAAGCTTCAAAAATCCTAGAATTTGAAATATAATTCCAAAGAGAATTCCAAATTACAAAAAAAAGTTAATCTTAATGAATACATTACCCACAACGGCTCACTGGAAGTCGATATATCTAATCTGAAATGTTCACCTGGCTGGAGCAATTAATTTGCCTGCCGGCGAGCTTCCTAAGCCTCTACCCAAACACAGAAGCGAAGAGGACTTCTTCCTTCAAGCCCAAGCTCGCCGTAGTGCCATATCGGGAGCTACACACGATCTTGTGTCATCTACGGCATTTCCACATTTCCAAGGAACTCGAGGAGGAGCAGCTGGAGTAGGAGAAGTGCATCTTGAGATGCACAACATGCGCAGTCAACAAATTTGCAGCAACATCAACGCCATCTACGGTGGGTGTTGCCGCCTCATAAACATCTATCATCGCACAAAAGAGCCACAGATCTGTGGAAGGGGTTTCGGGGGGGAAGAGAGTCTTCTGAAGACTGTCTTTGTTGGGGTCTTTATGTTGCTAGTTCTCGGCTGCCCGCCTTAACTGTCAACGACGATTAAATATACATTTGCATAAATTAGCCAAACTATTCTTCGTATGCTTCCAGAGGTCCAAAAGGTGAAAATTAAAGAGCAGCCAAAGAAAAAAAGAAATCAAATGGAATAGGTATCGGAATCGGAATCGGAATGGGTATACGTATACGCATACGCATAGTAACGTATCGGAATCCACTCAAATGAAATGAAATGCGTTGAAATCAAATGCCGTAAGAAATGCTCCCCAAACAAAACTCGAGACCCCGAATCTCCGATCTTCGATCGTCGCGGCCATTGTTGAGCCTCGGCAGCAGCTGTCACATAATTCCGCTATAAATTCTTATTCAGTTTGGACTAGCTGTTGATTTCAACACCTTAGATAAGCGGGGCCCCAGCTACGGCTCCACTCACCCCTCTCACCTTTGTCCCCCTTGGAGCCACTGCACGTGTCACCCCCGCGCGTCGGCGGTCGCCTCCTACGCCTGCGCATATAAACTGCTTGTAATACGCGGCTATTAATTTAAAATTACAGTTTTACACAAGCCCCACGGCATTCAGAGCTGCTGGCGGAGAGAAACGAGGCGAAACGGAGCCAAAAAAAATAAATATATGATATGAAAACGGCTTATAGAAATTCTATGGGGGAAAAGTACAACGAAGTTTTCATACACTAGCAAAGGAATTTTTGAGATATAGAATGGATTCTAAAAGATTTCATAACATACATTTACTGATCTAGATATTAAATCTATTTTAATTTTCTGAATCATTGATTTCGCATTTTTTAAAAATACTTCTTTGGGTATTTTTAAGTTATATTCTGGTTAAATATGAATATTCAAGGTTTTAGTTCTTATAAAGTAAACCCTAAATAAACCAACTGTTTCTTTCAGGAACATAAGCTCCAATTTATTATTTTAAACCAAATTATATTTTTAATACAATTCTACATAGCTCAAATAATATTACTTTATATAGAAAATATTATTAGTATCTTTAACAATTATTAAACTCGGCAACAAACTAATTTCTCAAGTACTTAAACCTTTCCTCAACCATCCCACAATCACAAAGAAAATCTAAGTTTTGCCATTAAATATGAGGAAAATATATTTTATACCGTGACAGATTGAAGGTGCCTCCTGAAAGGGTATAAATAAAAAGAATTAATGGCTTACGCACAGATTTACAAGGCCCCGGGAATCGATATGCATAAATGCATGGACCAGGCCAAGTTGGAAAATCTGTGGACAGGGGAGTGAGGCGGAGGCATGAAAGAGAGCTGCCTGCATCCGAATCCGACGAATCGGAATCTGAATCCGACTCAGAGACCAACTCCGACTCCCCGAGTCGGTGTCTCGGCCACTTAGATGTTTGGGCCGCGATAAGAGGGCCACAACTGGAGGGAGTAAACCGAACAAAACACAGCAAAACATACGCTTAAAAATGCATTTACAGTTAAACTCAATCAATTTTCAATCGATTTCATTCAACGACTGAAAATTTACGAGCGGACATTAAAGACGCTGGTGCCCAGGGAAAGGGATATGCTATCCTAGGAGGCAAGTGCATCCTTATCGATGGCCATTAAGGGTCCTTAGTACACCGGCTTCCTGTGTGTGTGGCCCTGGCTACCTGTTGTCACCCGCGGTGCGTGGGAATGGCAATTAAAAATGGTTAAGGGAAGGGGTTTATGGTTAAGGAACAGGCACCAGATGAGGTCACCGGAGGCAGCTGGCAGAGAGGGTCAATTAAACGGTATGAAGATCCGATCGCATCTCTTTCTCTCAATGCGGATGCCGAAGCGACCTGGAAGATGGAACCGCTAGCCGTTGGCCAAAGTCAATTGGCCAATTGCTAGATTGGTCAACAACACTTAGCTGCACAAGGACAATTATAAAAAAATATTACAAATTAATTGCCAAAGTTGGTATTCATACAATGCTAGCTTAAAATTGTAATTAAAGCCTTTTAAAAGCATTTAAAGTCTAAGGAAAACCGACAACTGTTGAAAATAATGTATTATAATAAGAAATTATAAATATAAAAAATATAAAATATAAATAAGAAAATTATAAATCATCTTCTTTTTGAATTTATTTATAGTTTTATTTAATAGTTTTTAAGTCTCTTTCTCATTCCTTCCTAAAATCCCACCATGGTTCCCTGCTGATCAGTGTAATTGGGAGTTGATTTTAGCCACGCACTTGTCGGTCCGCTTCAGAAGATCTCTAGCAGTCCGTTTCATTCTCTTTTTCGAGGCATTTCAATTGGCCGTTCTATGAAATTAGCACCTGTCTCACCGCTGCACTGCGACTGTGGTCCAATCCATTTGGAATTCCGCAAAATCATTATGCCCCGCCTCGTGCGCGCTCGCTCGTCCGTCGATCCGAAAACGCTAATAGAGCAATAGCGCTGATCCTCGCTCGATGATCCCTCCTCTTGCCACCAGCACCGATCCCGATCCCGATCCCGTGCCCCGATCCTGCATTGTTCGCGTGTAATAACTCCTTCAATCGATCGCTGGCGATCGCTGGCAGATCAATTGCTGCCGCCTATCGACGCCACGGTCATGGCATGAAAATTGCATGCTTTCTATTTCAGATGAAATCAACTGACAATGGCCCAGCGTTCTTGGCCAGAATCGGGGATGGGGAGTCGAGGAACCGAGGCAAACACTTCAATTGAGTGCGCCTGGCCATTGTTCTGCTGACGAACTTTCGCAAAAGCTAAGCTAAGCTGCCTTTGTGCAATATTATTAACAGCAACTGCAGCGGCACCAGCAGCAGCAACTGCTGCATCTACAGCAGCAACTTTGAGCTCTCAATCGAGCGTTACAATTTTCACAATCTCGCAGCGATTGGACATGCAAGTGAGGCCAAGGAGTTGCATAAGCTAGAGGCCAACCCCGACTTGGCTGAGTTCGGGCTACCAAGAGGCTCACCATGGCACCTCTTCGCATTTTTTGAATCCTTTTTGGCACTTTCGATACCCTAGAGCAGTACTTGGACCTTTTTTCGGACAAATAAAGAACTCATAAAGAAATAATAAAATTTTTCCATCAGAAATATATATATTACAAAATTCTAGGGCAAGTTAAACGGTACCTTAAAAGCTGCACTACAGGTTCTTGCAACATTATCAAACTTTTTAAGGGTATTCCCAGCTTCGATCCTCTGCCTCCTCCTGGCCCTCTTGTTATATGATCATGTATGAAGATCTGAATCAGAGTGCAGACTGCAACGGAGACTGGGACTGAGACTGAGACTGAGACAATCGCGCTGCCTGGCTAAAGTTCGCAACTCTCGGCTGAATCTCGAGTCTGATCTTTGCCGCCATTCAAGGTGTTTGTGTGTTGGCCCCTCGCTCCTGCGATCGCTGCAGCTCCTCCCGGCGAACTCCAGATTTTGTATTCAGACTCTGCAGATCTGCATTTGTGTGCGGGTATTAAGACAATTTATAGCCGCTAATGTGCCAAGCAAAGCCCACCGCACAATTGGCCAGAAGAAAGAATGCAGAGGGAGAAAAAATTGAAGCCACTTTCCTATAAATATCTAAATCTAAATTGACTTAGGCCTATAACTATAGCAAAAGAAGAGAATTAAATGTACTGAAACAATATACAAAAAATCAAATGAATCTATTCTTAAAGTATATGAAATTTTTAATACAAATCAGAGCCTAATTAAATTATGATTATGATTTATATTTAAAATATAAAAAATTAATAACCTTCTTCCTAAATAAAATATTATATATTAGAGCTTCAAAGGAAGAATTTTCCCATCAATCCTTATATGTTCTCATTAATATATGTATCTCTAAGTGCATCGAGGGAGCAGCCAGTGGAGGAGTATAGAAAAATATAGCTGATCAGATGGGGTAAAAGAGGAGAGAAACCGCCGTCTAGAGCAGCTTCCGTTCCGTATCATTTGTCTATTTAGTTGCGGGGCCTGCGCTTTTCCGATTAACTTTTTGTTGAACTTCATTACCTGGCGAAAATGCAATAATCGAGCGGGGATTGAACTGCACTAGCTGCTATAGCAATTTGTATCGCCGATCGGGGGCAGAGAGCGAGAGAAATACAGATGAACAGAGGCGCAGGCAGACTCATATGAAGATCGCCTTCGTAATGATTAAAAATCGTGCACTGGACCAAAGCGAAAACAATATTCGCTTACAAATTGGCACAGTGCCACGTGAAACACCTGCAAAAGTATGGCAAAAAACGGGGGGAGTTGCTTGAATAGCTACCAAGCTTCTCTTGATGATGTAGATTCCCAGGAAGGGTAATCAAGGTAGCAGCCAATCAGGCGATTATCCCATATATTGTTGGGGAAACCCTACATTCCCCCATCGATGATTGCGAAATTAATTCTGAAAGCATTCTGGAGAGTGGGAAAAGGATATGAAACGGGTGTATATATGAGGTATGAATTCAATTCATAATTTTACAGTTCTTTCCATTCCTTTCCATTTCTGTGTGTCATCGCAGAAGAACATTTTTTCTTTTGTTTTTTAAGTGTTAAATTATTTAATACATGAAATATTTTATTTCTGAGTTAAAAAAGGGAATAATGGAAAGAGTCCAAATCCCGTAGCCAGAATTTAAAGTTTTTTGGGTGAAATTTAATGATTGATTAAACAAAAAAAAAAAACGAAGAATTAAGCGAAATAGAGAAAATCGGTGGGTGAAACGTTGAATTAAATTATATTTTATGTTGAATGCATACCGATTCCCTCTTTCTTATAATGCAAAAATATTGTTTTTCGTCCTACGATATTTTTCGATTTTTATAGCAGTCCCAAAATGAATTGAGATTTTTATTTACATATATTCGCCTTTAATATTGTTATAAATAGTAAATAGAAATAAAATTAATCAAGTCAGGTTATGTTTTGATTTTCCATAGTTGCCTTGTTTACTTCATGGCCATAGAATTATCTTGTACAGCCTCTCCTCTAAATTAACTCGAATTTAGCCTTACAATTTATTTATGAACCCATTTAGTTGACAGAAAAATATGCGCAAAATGATGGAGGAGCGCTTTTGATCTCTTCCCTCGATCCCACGAACTGGTGATTGCCATCCCCAGCTGAAGTGCTCCAATTGTCTAAAGCACTCTGGTGCATTTATGTAGTTTTCTGCATAGTATAGCATGGCATATATAGTGCAGTGCAGTGTCGCATTGCCATTAATTTCGCTTACAATATTAATTACCATCAAATTTCTCATTCCGCTGATTTGTGGTTCGAGGCGAGGCGAATGTGTGGCAAAAATGATTTCGGCCGCAGATTCATAAAATATCTGCCCACAATGGGGAGAGAGACATTAAGTATGCAGAGTGTATACACCCCTTTTCCCCCTATCCACAGTGATTTTCCCCCGGATTTCCTCACCTTTCCCACCAGTTTGGCAGCTCTTCCCACTCATCCTTGGTCAGGCGTTGCTGTTGACATGTTGCCGTCGCCCGTTGTTGCCGCTGCTGCTTCTGTTGCCTCTGGCATTAAATTAGTTGTTGGCATCGGTAGTGGCAGCTAATGCAGACCACCACCTTCACCCAATCCCCCCGTGCTTATCCCGGCCCAGCCCATTCCCCAGTCTCCGCTCCATCAACCGGCTAACGATGCACTCAATTACAGCGACCAGTGCGGTGACGTCGCATAAATTATAGTTTATTTATTTTTATTTTCATTTTTAATTTCACTGCGGCGCTGCTCTGCTTTTGTTATGCCTCCCTCTTGATTGCCCCATGAGATATACATATATACTAATATTTGCAAAATGATTACCTAGTCTAGTGAAAATGATTTGGAATTATCTTAGGTAAGATTCTTTTCAGGTTTCATCATTGATATATTGTTAAATGTATATCCTACTATTGAGATTTGATTGATTTGCTTAGAATACAAATTTAAGATCTGCTTGAATTATTTCTTTTTATTTTATTTACAATTATTTTTATGTCTGCTCCCTCAAGATTTATACTCTCCCAGTATTGATATATTTGCAAGCGTTAGAATGTTTAACTTTTATTTAGACCATTTGTCAGTTGTGTACAAATTGAAATCGCGCTTTTGAACTAAAAAAAAAAAATAAAAAAATTCGCACCACCATGTACTCTGTTTTTCTATTTTTTTATTTTTATTTTTCGTGGAACGACACCTGTCTGGCATTTCAAGTTGTTCGCACGTAGCACGTGGGCTCAGCTTGCCCAAGTTCGATGGAGTTGCTCTCTGTCCCCTGCATACAGTGCGGCTCATTAACTGCAGCGTTTGATTGACCAAATTATTATGTAATTAGCTGCAGGCTGACCCACATCCCAGCAGGTGGTTTCGGTGGTTTCTTATCAGTCTGATTTATTCATGTTTCTCGGGGCTGACTTATGGAACGTGTTTTTCACCGGCACGTCGTTGACAGGAAGTCGGGCAGTCCAGGGACTTGGCCTGGGATTGGGAAACTCAGCAACTCGAGTTGGTAAATCCATAAACTGGGAGTAAAATATGGCTGAGAGCGCTTTGTGTGTGTGTTTGGAAATACTAACTCCTTTTTTGAGAGCTTAAAAAAAAGACTACTTGCAAGCTAGGGGTTTCCGTTTAAGGCAGTAAACTGGGAAAACTTGGTAATAAACTAAGGAAATATTAATAAAAATAACTGTCTTGGATTTAATGATTTGTATATATTTTAATAAATTTAATTAAGTCAGTTAAGGAAGGAAATTATTATGTTTAATAAAATGATCAATATTATTAGGATTTTTAATATAAACTTAAATATATATTGAAAAGGAAAAAAAGACTAGTTTAGAGTTTGATAATAGCATAATAATTTTAAAACTATATAAAACAATTTCTTAACTAAATGAATTAAAACTTATAAGCTTATATGTTGTAGTATTTAATTTTAATTTTCACAAATTTATTAAGTACCTTAAGACTGACTAATTCCTCTAAGATTTATTGGCTAATTCTTAATTACAAGTCAAGTTATAAAATTACTCAACTGAAACGATTTCTATGATGTATCGTTATGCCCCTATATGCTTAACTGCCACCTCTTTCTAAGAGCTCAATTTGCTATTCAATTAATATATAATTTATTCAGCAAGAGATTTTAATGAGCTCAGCCAGCCTAGTCTGCTAGTTGTGTTTATTTTAGAATTTCGCACCACCGCGACTGGGGCTGTGGGCTAGGAAATGCCTCTAATTGGCATCTTGTGGGAGTGATACATTCAATTAGCGACCAATTGATTGTTGATCCTCCAACAAAGCGGGTTCCAGGTATTTTTGGCACCTTCTCTGTTTGCCAACGGCACCAACAGCACCCACACATCGTGATTCGCGTCGATCACATTTTCGCACCTCAGAGGCAGTCGGAGATGTTTGCCAAATATTTGGACTGCTCACGTCGCAGGTTGATCGCAGTCCCAGGTAAATGTTGGTCAGTGGGGTCTTGCTTTCACCTGCACTTCAGTGTTGCCAAATGGCCAAGTAGTGGGAGTAGCTAGGTGGCTGACAATTCATTAACCATTGCACTGGGGCTGTGGGCCATAAAATTATGACATCGATCGGATGGGCACCTACTTAGGGTTTGTTGACTGACGCCCCGGTTCACTCACTCCCTTTACATAATGAGGGAAGACCTGTACGCAAAGCTCATTAATTCTTACCACGTCCTCGGCATTGGTTTTGGTTTCGGCTTTAGTTTCGATTTCGTTTGAATTGTCTTTGTGGCGAAGAGGCTCCTATAAAATGATAGGGTTCGATGGGGTTTAGCCACAGTCAAGAGACAACAGTTCAACAGGCAAAACCGTAGAGCCCAGCAATTGGATAACCCCTCAAATTAAGCCAGGAATCTCACAGAATGAAGGTATATCCTCTAACGTATATTTGAATAAATTTATATTAAGATACCCTGTACGACTTACAGTTCTTCGTGTGCATTTTGGCCTTGGTGGCCGTGGCTCAGGCTGGCCTACTGCCCCATGTCGACCATCATCATGGCTACCACCATGCGGATCTGCCTCATTTGGTTGACGCCGAGATCCATCACTCGGATGGCATCCACCTGGGACACAGCGCTGCCATTGTGCATCATGATGATCACCATTTGGATCATCATTTCGATCACCATTTCGATCACCATCTGGAGTCGCTGCCCACTACTGTGTACCATCATGAGGAGCTGCCACATCACTACCACTATGCTCGTTATCACACTGCTCCCTTGGTGCACCACCATCATGACACCCATGCCGCCATTGTGCACCACAAAACTGTGGTGCCAGCTCACCTGGATGTCCACAGCCATTCGAACC
This sequence comes from Drosophila bocqueti, assembly GCA_018151655.1. Lineage (NCBI taxonomy): Eukaryota > Metazoa > Arthropoda > Insecta > Diptera > Drosophilidae > Drosophila > Drosophila bocqueti. The sequence goes on from JAECXF010000230.1 coordinate 8,631,980, forward strand.
TTTTGTCCTTTGCCAAGCATGCCCTCCATGGCAAATATGGCAAGGTCAGGATAACCGAGACCCATTACTGAGAGAGATTCCCCCATAAAATCCATTGCCCAATCATTACACAATTAGCCAAACGCTTGTTTATTGTTGTCTATTTATTAAGAACCAAGTTTAGTTAAAGAAAAGTAAGCTCTAATAAAAATAGGAAAGAAATATGAAAAGATAAAATCAAAGAATCAACTTAAGCTGATCCTTCTAATAAGATCTTTAAGATAAATACCCTTAAATACAATTAATGTTGCTTCATGTTCTCTTATGTTTTCATCAATTTATAAAGTATAAAATGATGTGCAATTTTCACTATTTCCGATATTACCTTAACCATTTCGGTTAGTCATCCCCTTCTATTAGCCATAATGCAATTTGGAATTTATTAGCCGCTAAGCTGGCTCACGAAATCTTCGCATAAGCGGGTGAGAATCTGTGAATTTAACCAGCGAATAATTGAAGGTGCTAGCCATAGATACTTTCCCATTTTTCCCCCCCTCTGAGCGGCCCCTGATTTGGGCTCATTGCATCCGTCAGAGCCTTCAACGCGGCCCAGACAATTTATCATCCGCTGTGCGAGCCGAAAGTAATTTACTTGCAATTTAAAGATAAACAGGCGCGATAATGTCTACAAAGCATAAACGTGAGTTGACGCCTACAATCCGCCAGTGGGGGAATCAGGGGGGAGCCGAAGGGGGTGGTGGCACAGGGGCAACCATGACCATACATCATCGCGATATCGCAGCCAAAGAGAGTGAAGGTGTTGCCAGTGTGGTTGCTGTTGCTGTTGTGGGGATAGTGTTGCTGCAGTTGATGCACTCAGGGAAAAGTGGTTTTAATTATAAAAAATATTAAGGAAATATATATGTTTATATAAACTATATATCTTATATACTTTATATTTACTTATAGTTTAAGGAAACTTCGAGAAGGGAATCCTTTAGTTGTTTACTCTCAAATTTTACTTCCTTAAAACCTCTCCTAATTTTCCAACAATTTTGAATACATATTTTTTCCCAGTGCACCTGCGGCTAGTGTTGCTGTATTGTGCCTGCCTCACGCCACTCGCTGGGGTAAAGAACAATTGCAACTGCCGCTGCACGATGCGGCAGTTTCGAGTTGCAACTTGCAGCTCGCCGAGCTGCAACGCAGTCGACCCTGACAAACAAACGCTGAGGGCGTCGTGCTCATGTCCAGAGCCCGACTTGGTGCCCACAGCTCGAGGGGCGAGCGCATGCGCAACACGTGGCCGGGACACCACCGGAAAGTGGCAAAGAGGGTACCCTCCAACTCCAACACCGACCCGACCCAAAAGCTTCCCCTTTTTCGCAAGTGCAGCCAAGCGGCTTCTGCAATTTTCCAGTCGTGCGCCATGGCAACGCGTGCCGAGCTCATTTTCATTTTCATTGAGCCACCGAAAGAGGGGGAGAGGTGAGTGAGAGGAGTAGCACAGAGTTGGCTATGAGGAAATTAGCCTCTTAGCCAGGAGCTGGAGTTGGCGTTGAGTCGAGCTTTTGTGGCCTTTTACTCCCTTACACTAAGCAGGGATCCTTACGACGCTTATTCCACTTTGAACAGTCGGCAAAAAGTCAAGTAATTTGTTGGCCAATATGACTTAATAGCAGTCCCTAGAGGGTCTTATTGGATCACTAGTTTTAAAGCATTAATTTAATGTATCCCTTTTTGATAACTGGCTAAAATAAAGGTTTAATCTTTGATGAAAGGGATTCGCAGAGGTGTTATTATTAAAATGATTTTCTGTTTTTTAACAGGAAGTTTTTATTCTTAAGAAAGGAAGTTAATATGGATTTACCATTTAAAAAATCTGTAAGCCTGGAATTATTCTTTTATTTATACAAATAACATGTAAAATAATTAAATACATATAGAATAGATTCTAAAACCAGAGAGGCTATTTCTTGAGTCATATAATCACTTCTTAAGTTGAAACAATCTTTATTATTTAAAAAAAAATAATGTATAGAAGCTAAGAACTTTATAAGATAACTTTGTAAGATAATACTTAAATACCGATAATGCTTAACAATTTTAATCACGTCACTAAAACACACAACCTCTTAAATTCATAGTTCCCCTTCAATTTGTTTTGCTCAGTGCCCGGCGTTGACAAATATTTTGTACAAATGGCCGGGCTCTTTGTGCATTTGTGCATCGGTGACTGGCTGCACATGGCCACAACAGCATCCGAGCCTCAATGGGAATGGACGCCACTAACTTAACTCTTCGGGGCAGAAAGAAGCAAAAAGTCGTGCCACACGAAGCCCCCGAAAACTAAACCAAATGCGGCACGACTCGGGTTTTTTTATTTTGCAGGTTGTCGTGCGTTGAATGGGGCAACATCAGTTTGTGCCATGGGATGCGCCAACATAAGCTCAACACCTGCCAAAACCTCATAAATTCGATAAATCACAGCTATGAAGATAGAAGAGTGGCTGGGCAAAAACACAAAATACAGAATACAAAATAAAAAAGAAGACTGTCAAAAAACAGTGATGCGTGAACACCCGCCTTGGTTTTGCTCCAACTTGTGCCTTAGTTGGGCCTTTTTGTGTGCGCTTGGAGCCGACTGCGAAGTCGCCTCGCTACGATTAAAGCCAGCCTAGTGTGGCAGTGCTAATGGCACAGACACACAAGTCGCTGGGTGTTCGAAAATAAGGGGAGACTCCAGGGGAGACAGTCAGACAATGCCACAGTTTATATTGCAGCCTGTGCCTGGTCATTAGCAGCATTGCAGCTGCAACAGCAACCGGCAACCGGCAATCGTGGCGTTGCGGTGTAAGTGAGGTAGCAACGCAGCTCCAGCTCCAACTCCAACTCCAAGTCCAACTCCAGCGTCGTCTGTTTGGCAGCGTAATTGTGTTAAAAATTACTCAGGCATCTTAATCACTTTGGTAAATATTTTGCTTGCCCGTCTCGCAGGCAGGCAGGCAGCCAGGCAGCCAGCAGAAGGAGTTTTCGATTCGAGGTTAATGCGCTGCAGCTGCAGCTCCACAGCTCCACAGCTTCACAGCTCCAGACTGGCTTCGACTTTGGCTTTGGCAAAATGTTGCTAGTTCAGAAAATCCCCATCAGAAATCCACATCATGAGTGGGTGTGCGTGTGTATCGAGAGCCGAAACATGCAAACTCCCAAACGAGCCAGAGTTTTCATTCATGAAATTGCCCCGATTGGTTCCTAAGTTCCAACCAGGAGGAGATCGGAGCAGGGAGCAGGGGGCAGGAGAGCAGGCAACTCAACTTGATTGCATGTTCGGGCTCAGTTCATTTTCAACAGCATCAAGGATCAAATGCATTAAATACGAGAACGAGACCAAGTCGCTGCCATCGGATGTTGCAACTTGAGCAGAGAAAGAAATTATTATTGGATACAAAATTATAGAAAAAATATAACTTAAGGTGTAAAGAAAAGAGTTAAATTTGTATTTTTAACAAGAGTAAAGAGATCTTTTTATGAAATTAAAATAATAAATATTACAGAGTGGATAAATATTTTTAAATAATATAGTTTCCCTTGGGAAGTAACCCCATTACAAAACCTTTTATATATGTTTATCTTAGTTAATTTACTTGATTTTATATCATTCATATTACATTAAGCTTTCAGAAAATTCATTTGAAATATAATTTTTTTTGAAGAAATTACAACTTTTCTCTTTATGCATCTTGAAACATCAAGGCAACGGCAACAGCAACAACACACCTACTTACGTTCAGTTCGCCGCTTTATCAGAGCTGCTCATCTGGCGTCCTCTGTCCAGGGTCCCAGGTACATCCCCATTCCCATCCCCATCCCGATACCCGTCCCCAAAGTATCCACATCCTACGTACACATCCACATCCAGGGCGGGTGGCGCACCTGCGGCAAACTGCTTTGCAATTATGAGATTTTTTGCGCTTCCTCTGCTCTGTTCGGCGGCCAGCGGCATGGAGTTATGCTAAACAAATCAGGAGCGGACTTGAGGGGAGTCTTGGAGCCAAGGGATAATGATTTTTATATAGGGAAAAGGTAATATCCTTTATCATGATTTTTTATATAAGTAAATTGTAAATAATATATTTTTACAGGCATTTTACCTTTGATTTTCAATTTAAAAGCAATTATTTTATATTTATTTCAATATTTTCAATTAAGACTTTTCTTTAATTCAGTGACTCGGTCTTTAAATTAAAGTTTGAACTTAATTTAAGTTCATATAAAAAATAAATGAGTATATTTTTGCAACATTCCTGTGATAGTTTTATGTATCGAATTCAATAATGGAAATATTCAAACAAAAAAAAATACTTATAATTATTCTAATCATTTTTACAACATATTTTTCCACATCTAGCAATTAAAAAAATAATCAATTGCATTTAAAATAATACAAAATATGTTATTTTGAATATTATATTTTCAACAGTATTATAGGTACTATTTAACTTTATAAACAATATTAATGTAGAGTTCCATGATAAATATAATCCCCAAAATTAAATTACCTTTATATTTACACACTTACAAAAATAAATTTAAGTAAGGAAAATTACTCTACAGAAAGCTGTTCAGCTGGAATATATTTTAGAATTAAATAATTCATTTTCTGCAACTTATTTTAACCATCATAAAATTAATTCTTACCTGCCCGCCCTGAGACCCTTTAAAATCGAAGAGAACTCACCGCATTCCCGTCCTGATCGGCCGAGGAAGAGGAGGAGTAGCCGCTTGCCAGGTCGATGATGTTGCAGGCAGCTTCTGTTGCCGCTGCTGCTGCTGCTGCTACACTTTCTCTCTGTGCAGCAGCCCCGGCATCATAATTTAGACTGCAATCATCATTATCGTTCGAGACCAGCGACCCGAGAGCATTCTTGAGCAAAACGCCCGCACGTAGACATTTTGGAGGAGAGCTGGGGCTGGGGATCTTGGGGGATCCTGAGGGGTCTGGAGGACGGCAGCCTTGGCAACTGTCAGTCAGTCAGGCTTCGCTTCGACTTGGACTTGGACTCCGGAGCAGTCAGTGAGTCTATCATTCAGTCAGTCAGTCAGTCAGCGCAAAGTTGCCAGCAATTTGCTCAAATAAAAACGTAAAAACGAAATGCAGCAGCAGGAGCAGCAGCAACCCAGGAAGCTGCGCATGCGTCTCTGGCAGCATATAATTGTCTCTTGGGCAGGGACCTCTCTCGACTCAACCTGGCGAGGATCCACATCCACATCCACATCCCCAGCCCCAACCCCAACCACTGACGGAGCCACACAGCTGTGCCTGCCACTGTGCAACTCGCTTTTGGTGGTGCTTCTGATGATGCTGCTGCTGCCGTCCATGTCCGGCGGCAATTGTAATTACCGCAGTTGCGCCTCCCGTCCGTCGGGGCCAACGCCTTCGCCAATTCCACACTGAGCGGAAATGGTAGCCATTAACAAGGAGAATTTCAATTTCGATTTTAGCTTTGCACTTGAAAAAGATAATTGAAGAGGTTCGATGAATAGGAAAAGTATCTATCAATATAGCTGCCAATAAATCGTATAAAATGAGGTCACTTCATGTTATATCTTTAAATTCACTTGAGAAACAACTAATTTATAAGTTTTCTGATATTTTAGATATGTTTTGGAGACTTAGAATCTCCTTTTCCCGCAGTGCCGCGCTGGACAAATGCGCAGTAGCCTGGCATTTCAGTTACGCCTGCAGTTTGTTATTACGCGCATTATTTCTGCCGCAGCCCTTCGGTGTCCCCATCCCATCTCATCCGATCCCAGCCTCCCAATCTCTGGGATACCCTGCCTCTGACCCTGGTCCCCTCCTGATTGCATTCAGTTAAGACTGCAGGGCAGAAGACATTTTACATTAGCTGCGCATTCCAAAAATCCACGTCCCTCCAAGGTTTCAGTTCAGTTTTTGTTTTCGGTTCATATTTTATTTATTTTTGGTAGTTTTTTGCGATGGAAGAGAAACTAATTAGAGTAGACTTAATGGAAATTCTTGTAGTTATTCATAATTTAGTTAAACGCTTAGCATACAATGACAAAGGAACTGCCAAGAGAGTTCCTGGAGATTTTAGTACAATAATGAGTTATGTAGTTTTGGGCAGCTAAGGATTGTCAGAGTGTGTGTGTTTTTTTAAGGGAAAGGGTAATTATTAAACTTAGAACTTAGACTAACCAAGCCTTAGTATCTGTACATAGCACCGCAAAGATAAAACCGAACTTAATAGCACCTTAATAACAAACTGGAAGATCGGATTGGGGTTGGGTTCCCAGGTCGCCAGACTAGACTCTCTGAGGAACCCAAAATTATAGCATAACTAGCAGTTGGAAGTGATTCGATTTTGTTCTCAACTAATATCACAATGTTGCTCGCTGATTCTCTTCACTTCGATGCGTTTTCGATAAAATTTGATTAGTATATGTCGTAGTTGATCTTTGATTCTGGAATTCTTAGGACTAGAAGGCAAATGTAAGCTAAGAGTTGAAAAGTTGAGTCTTTTGATTAGCTATCATAATTATTGCTTTAATTTACAATAGGTTAGTTTTGGATTTCTGGATTTAAAATGTCGAAAAGCGCTATAAAAATATTCCTGAAAGCGATTCGAGTAAAATTTACTTGAGTTTAGTTGAGTGAAGGATTTCATTTAATTTTAAAAGGTATTTTTCATATTTTATTAATTTTTTTTTTAGGATTTGTTGTTGATTCTAGTAAATGGAGTTTTATTAAAAAATACTTGACTGGATGCGTTTAGCATTTAATGCTTAAAATTTTTAACTTCTCAGAAGCGTTAAGTTGAAAAATCTTAAACTACGATTTCGTATATTTCTTCTTCGTTAAAAATATGTTACGTATATCTGGTAAATATATATTTTATATGTATATATATGGGCTATCTGTTGTCATTTATTGTTTAGTTATCCATTAGTCAAAAAGTTGATTAGGCCTGGCAAAAGTCGCACAATGTACAAGGCAAAAGATTCTATCTTACAGTATCTCAAATTGAGTTGTTGCTTAGTTTTTTTATTTAGTTTTTTCCCTTTTTTTTGAGTATCAAAAAATTGTTGTGTTTGTTGGTAAGGCACTTCCGTGTGACGGAAATATATAGCACTATATCTAAGTGTAAATCTAAATCTATATTCCTATATTTATGGGCTGCTTATATGTATATACACATAGACCCCAGCTTAGTGCCCGTAAATCTCCGCCTGGCGAAACAATCACTTGGAGCTGATCCAAAGCCAAACTGAATTATGTTGATGGAAACAATGAATAAACCGACGGAACGCGACAGCCCTGCACACCGCACCGAGACCCCTGGCTACCCTGCCTGCAAACTTCAAACTCAAACTCAATTTTCGCGCTACAATTACAAATGACGGCGATAAATTTCGCGAGCGGAGACAAAAGGAAAGTTGGATGCCAGCCATCCCAAACCCCCCCTGGATCTGAATCTCTGCTAGGCACCCCTTCGCCCCAGCACTCCTTTAACCCCTTGTTGCCCCATTTTGCGGAGAGGAAGTGATAATAAACGCACGACACGCGCGCCTTGTTTAGAGATTTATGCGTGCCACGGAATAGAACCGAGTGAAAATAGAGGCGAACGCTTAAAAATAGTGCAACTAATGCACTCGACTAAAAGATTACTTCAAAAAATATCAAATTGGTAGGAAAATACATAAAAAATAAACTTAAAAGTATTACAAAATAAATTTAATAGGTTATAAAGTTGCAAATAATCTATAAACATTATAAATGCAATCATAACTTGAAGATAAATCTTCCAAATCTTGTGGAAAGCTTATAAAAAGTGCTAATATTTATAAAAAATAAGAAACTATAGTTTCTCATTATACTTTCTTTCAAGAGCCAAGTTCATCATAAGCCCTGTATAGCCTTCCATTACTGCACCCAGGGTATCCTAAAAAAGGAGAAAAATCCACTGCAAGCTGCAAATAATGTCAGTCTTTGGTGATGGTGGCCAAAATGATGCACGACCCCAGCGGATTATGCAATGCGGCATCATCACATCTAGGCCTGGCTAATACAGTCCGGCCCATAAGTCAGCCACAGCCGCTGCCCCCTCTCCTGCCCCTCTTTGCAAAAAAAGTGATGGAGTGCAACATGCTAGCTGCAACACGCGGCTACTTAGCTGCCCCTCGCCCTGATTTATGGCCTCGGAGATGCGACAACTCCTCCATTTTCAGGCCCAGCCCCAGACACAACACACACACACACAATGTCTGTCAATTGGGGCATTTTCACTGCTTAATTACACTGGAAAAGCCAAAGTACGCTGGGGGGAGGGGATAGGGGAAAATGGAGGCCAACTGTGCCAACGTCTGCAGTTCGTGTTTGTTTTGCAACCCCGCACTTATTAAGGAATTAATTTAGTCATTGCAAAACAAGGTCAGACATTAGCCGCAAACTGCAATGCAGCAAGTCCCGCTACAAAGGACCTTCTCCCCTCTGCCACTTTTCACCCACATTTCCACCCGCTTGGCACCCACTGCAACTCCCACGCCGTCGCCTTCTTCGTGCTGCGAGGCCATTAAGGCTCCCCCTAAGAAAATTTCCATGCGAAGAACAAGGACTTGAATCGCCTTTACAGCGCCCCAAGCCCCACCCCCGCCCCCGCCTGTAACGGCGTGGGAAAAACCTGCCGAAAAGCCCGGCCAAAAGTGGGGCTGCGTGCCAAAATGCAGTTTCGTGACCGGCGAAAAGGAGCTGACTGCGCCTTGTAAGCGATTCCCATTGCCTAAAAGCTTGTAAGCCAGTTTCCGGCTCCGGCTAAAGCTACGACTTTTGGGTCCGGGAAAGGCACGGGAAAGTATGGGTTTTAGACTCATGTAAAAACAGGAAAAAATATATGTGAGTGAAAAACCCACAAAGCCAAATTAGGCGGATGAAGGCTGTACTTAAATAAAAACCTAAATTGAAATAAGTAGACGATGAGAAAGCTCTCAAATTTGAAGGGAAAATATAGTCAAAAGGAACTAAATTTTAAATTAGAAAGAAGATTCATTAAATAGGCAGCACAAGCTCCTAAAAATCATAAATACCAATCTGAAAAAAAAGAAAAACCAACCAAAATAATAACAAAATAAGTTTAAAGTTCTGTTTTGCATGACATTGTCCATCGGTGTGGACTTTGTTTTGTTTTATTTTGTGAAAAACGTTTTGGAACTAAGAGCTAATCATAACCAACTAGAATAACATAAGTTAATAATTTATTTAAACGTTTAGCTAAGAACTAATAATCAATAAGCGGGAGTCGGGGCAATGTTTCACTCTCTTTTCTTTTATAATAGATTTTATAATAAATAACGAAAAACTTCAACTTGAAACGACCCCGAGGGGAACTCCCAACCAAACCAAGAATGGTTTATGAACTAAAGAAAACTTAAAGGTTTTTATTTCATTTCATGAAAACAAAAATAGTAGTAATAGTGTTGAGAGGGGGGAGTGTAAGTCAATTGCAAATACAATTTATAATTTAACAAAGTGTTTTTGTTGAACAAAAAAAAGGAATAGTAAATAGTATTTTTTTGCTGCTCAATAGAAATGAGTTTTGTTTTGTTTGTTTGTTTTTTTTGTGCCCTAGGGAGAATTCTTTGTCTTTTGTTTGTTTGTTTTTGTGTGTAGAACTACAATTAAATTAAATTAAATTTTAATTAAATTAAATAGAGTAAATTTAAATTAATACAAATCGTTGTGGTAGAAGTTTACAAGCTGCTGAGTAAGGTTACCAATAAATTAAGAGTTAACTAACAACTAATGCCAACTAATGTCAATTAGCCTAGGTCTAGGAGTCTAGCTTAATAATTTCAGTGTTGCTCGAAATGCTGAGAAATCAGACCGGCTCAGGGATCTGATCGTATATATTAGATATATTAGATATAGCCTAAGTTTTGTGGAACATGGAATTGCCTAGCTGTATCGAAGATCCCACGGGGTGGTTCAAGGGGATCTGGCAACTAGAACTAGTTTAAGTGCTAATACGTTGGGTGGTCGGTCTTGAGTGTGTGCTGCCCTCTAGCTCTCCTCCTAGTGGATGCTTCTTTAGCCTATTCATTAACTGTAGGTAGTAATAAGGTTCCTCAGTCTTCGCAGAGATTTCCGGTACAAGTACAAACTGCTCTAGTTAATATTATCATTATGTTTTCCCTTCCTTTCTAGCACTAAGCTGGGGGTCTCCCTCCTAGCAGGTCATGAAGCGCCTGCTGCTGGCCACACAGTGTTAGGCGCTCTCGGTCTTCACCACAATGGGCATGGGCCCGCCCAGGGTCAGGCCCGGCTGCGACTTCTGCAGCAGCTCCTCTTGGAGCAGACTCATCGGGTTCATGCCCAGCCCCATATTGAGCCCCATGCCCATGCCCATGTTCATGTTCATCTTCATGTCGAGCAGCGGATGTGAACTGGGCGACTTGGGCTCCTCCAGCCTTTCGCCGCTCCGGCGGGACTCCCTGCCCTCGCGACCTTCACGTCCTCCCTCGCGTCCCTCGCGGGATCCGCTGCCGCCGCCGCCACCCCTGGACTCGTACCGCGTGTGCGTCCTCATGTGCCGCGTGATCATGTCCCGGCGACAGGCGGCATACGGACACTGCGGGCACTTGTAGGGCTTCTCGCCGGTGTGGGTCCTCTGGTGGGTGGACAGGTGATCGGAGCGGGAGAAGACCTGACCGCACACCTTGCAGGTGTACGGCTTGACGCCCGTGTGCAGGCGCATGTGACGGGTGAGCATGTCGGAGCGGGCAAAGGACCTGCGGCAGACGTCGCAGGAGTAGGCTTTGGCAATATCATTGGCGGGATTCCGGGACTTGTGGCGCGAGGCCATGTGCTTGGCCAGGCGGTCGTGCAGCGAGAACATCTGTCCGCAGGTGGGGCACACGTAGGCCACATCCGATCCGGGTGGCATCTCCTCCACAACGGGCGACACGTCCAGATTGTAGCGCCAGGCCACCGTCTCCTTGGTCGTGGGCGAGGCCACATCGCCCTTGATCACGGGCACGCCCACCGTGGTGGTGGGCACATGGGGATGTCCGTGCATCTGCTGGTGGTGCAGCGGATGCAGTGGCATCTCCAGCTTGATCATCGCCGCTGCCGCCGCCGCAGCCGCCGCATGGGCTGCGTTCATGGCATTCGCATATGGCGAATTGGGCGGCGGCTGGTGGTTGGGCGTGGCAGCGGTGGTGGTGGGCGTGTGTCCCGAGTGGCTACTCGATGCCGGCGACAGGGCATTCATGCTCTCCAGGCTGCTGGCCGCACTCATGGCCGGCGGTGGCGGCATCATGGCAGCCGTGGAGGAGGAGGAGGGAGAGCTGGACTCTTGGTAGGATGATTTTGAGCCCGACTTTTTGTACTTCTTGATCTCCATGTCGCTGCGCATGCACAGATCCAGCGGACGCTCCTGTGGCGGCGGCATGGGCTTCTTGTCGCCGCCCTTCTTGCCCTTCGGCTTGGGACTGGTGCGCTTCTTGGGGGCGCCGCTAGTGGTGGTGGTGTTGGCTCCACTATTGGTCACCGAGGATTCGCTGCGCGGCGGCGAGGGCAGCGACGGCGGGGGCGAGGCATTGGCCAGCAGGACATGGGGCAGCATGTGATTCGAGGAGGCGGATGCGCCGCTCTTGCGCTCCTGCAGAGTGGGCGATGTCTCCGTTTCGGAGGCTATCGAGGAGGGCGTGTGCTGGAGCGGCGAGGGATAGAGATCGTGGCGCCGGCGGAACACCTCGTTGAGATACTTGGTGTGCAGGTAGTAACCGAACAGGGGCGAGGGTATGGGAAAGTACCGGTCGTAGGGGCTGGGTATCTCAGTCTTGATGTCCACGTGCAGCGGATTCTCCTTGTTCAGCTGCTGACTTTGCGGATTGCTGTGATCCTGGGGCAGGTTGCTCTGCGCCGCCTGCAGCTGCAGCGGACTCATGCTGATCCTGGGACTGTCCTGATCGTTGTCATCGCTGTGCGACAGCTCCAGATCCTCGCCGGAGATATCCTCGTTCTCCTCGTTCTCCAGCTCCGGTTCGTTCTCCTCATCCTCGCTGACGGGCTGCTCGCTCTTGATGTACTTGGCTTGCTGCTGCTCCTCAGGGTCCTCGGCATGCTGCCCCTCCTCGTCGTCATCGTCGTCGTCGTCGCGTATGGATTCCTCCGTGTGATCGCCTTCATCATCGTCCTGCTCGTGATCCTCTGCATCCTCCTCCATCTCCATGGGTTCCGCCTTGCAGGCCAGGCCATTCGAGTGATCCTCATCGTTATTATTGTTGTTATTGTTGTTGTTACTGCTGTTGTTATTGTTGTTGTTGTGGTGGTGCAACTTGTCCAGCACCGCCGATAGCCTCTTGCGCTTGCGCTGCTTCCACGGCACCACAATGTTGTTGTTGGCCACACTGGCCTGGTTGTTGTTCATGTTGCTGTTGTTGGAGTGACTGGTGGCCACCGCAGCGGCCACTGCCGCCGCAGCCGCCGCCTGCTGATGGAGGCTGAGTGCCAGCGGCAGGTGGTGCGGATGCGGCGGCGGTGGATGGGGATGATGGTGGTGGTGGTGCTGCTGCTGCTGCTGGAGATGCGGATACGGCAGCTGGCCATAGGGGGCGGCTGCTGCCCCGGGCGCCGGATACATGTGCGGTAGATACTGCTGCGGGTGATGGTGGTGGTGGTGGTGGTTCAGATTGTGGTTGAGGTGATGGGGCGGTGGCTGCGGATGGGGATGGGAGTGGGTCAGGTGGAGCGGGTGGGCATGGTGGTGCTGCGGCGGCGGCGGCGCCTGCGAAGGCGGATTGTGCGGATTCGTGTGGTGACCATGCCCCAGGGGGTCGGTGCCTTCTGCCATCGTCATGAGGTCAACTTTTTGTGGCTTCAGCGGCGGCGGCGGCGTCTCCTGCGGAACGGAGCCTCCAACGGGTTGGGATTGGGATATGGTTGGAAGCAGCTGCTGCTGCTGCTCCGCCTCCTCCTCCTGCTGGGACGAGCACAGCGTGGGCAACTCCACCAGCAAGACCTGCAGCTTGCGAGGCCGGGGATTCTTGCGAGAGACCCGACGAAGCGATGTGGCCTGAAAGAATAGAAAATTAAAATGGAATGTTAATTATTTATATAAATTAATTAATTAAATTAATCGAAATGAGTTAAAAATATAAAATATGTGTACCTTTCATCTTATTGAATACCTTTATATTTATTTAATTACAAATACACCCTTCATAACAACGACTTCTTCAGGTTATACAATTCAAGGCCATTTAAAAATGTGGAGTCTCAACCATGAGTAGGCACTTTCTTCGGGGCCAAGCACTTTTATTACCATTTTTATTAGCACTGTTACCTTTCATACGAGGATTTAACTATATAATCCTTTTGGAAAAGAAACAAAGTTTTCATATTTCACTTAAACAAAAACAAAACAAACAGACATTTTATAGAATAAAATACGCCACCCACCATATTTGTTTTAAATAATAATAATAATTTGTTAAATATAAATAACGCAAACTAGCACTAATCACTTTAGTTAAATTTATACAATCACAGTATAAAAGATTGTATAAATTTATTATTGATTAATTGAGTTTTTTGAGAGCTGCGCGAAAGGTTTAACGAAGTTTCAGTCTTTTACTGCTCAAAATGCGAAAATTCTTTGTGGCTTCGTGTGGGAAAAGCTAAACGTCATGACAAACTGTCTTTCTCGCTCTGACACACGGACTCTAAGGCGTAGATACTCAATCCTCTGGCCATCTCTTTCGTTATCGTCGTCTACTTGTTACGCGCAGTGTTGCCAGACTGCAAAAACTCCTACGCAGATGAAGTGAGGTTAAAAATAAGTGTAAAATAAAGGGAGACAATTTTATATTTAAAGGAATATATTTGTATATAGAAGAGGACTAATGCCAAAGGTATAGCTTGTTTTGAAATCAACATCGAAATATTTGCTTAATTTTTTAACCTCACCTTCTTCGTTCTAAATTTTCCCCAAGAGCTGCCAGATGCCCCTGACTCCTACGCAAGCGTATATTTCTTACGTAACTACGTTAAGAAGAAGCAAAAAATTAAGGGAAAATATAAAATATGTTTGATCTTTAAATAGGGAAGGAAATCGGGAACTGGGGGCAATCAGTCAAGCATCAAAATGCTGCAATTTCTCGGCGTCCGTTTGAGTTGGCTTTCAGTCAAACAAATAAATAAGATAAATTTTGTGCTGAAGCTGCCAAAAAAAGCTATCCGGGGAAATAACGTAACGAGAAGACAGATGACAACAACGGCGGCATTTACGTTTACGCTGCGTTAGTTTTATGCGTTTGTCAGGGGAAGGGAAGCCATGGAAGGGGTACAGTTGAGTCCAAACTCTCCACAGTCTCCAACTCCCGCTGTGGGTATTTTTATGGCGCTGCCAGCAGATTTTATGGCGCTCCAAGTTTATGGGGCCTTTGGATTTTGGCGCTGCCTTCGCCTTCCGCGACCTCACCCTAGCCCCCTCTCCTAACCTCTAAGCTTCTGGTCAGCGAAATCAATGAAGGAAAGGCGACAGGCGCAGGACAGGAAAGGACAGGACAGCGACGACGACGACGACGACAGCCGTGGACGGGACCAGGATCGCATCGCATCTCGCCGTCTGGCGCCAACATTCGCAAATAATTAAAAGTTACCACACACATGGGCGGCGGCGGAAGGGGGTGAGAGATGCGGCCACCGAACTGAAAGCAGTTGGCAGCCCCGCAAAAGGACAAGGCACCACAGCGACAACAACAACAATAACAATAACAACTACAGGAGCTACAGCAACGACGGCACGTCTGGAAGGACGTTTGCTGCATTGCGCTTATCCTTGTGATATATGAATATTGTGCACACACGCACGTAGCTGCGAGTTGGGGGGCGGTGCAGGAGCTGGAGCAGGAACAGGAGCAGGACGAAGCTTTGTGCTGTGTCTGCCATAAGCCGTCAGTTTATGGGGGAACCTCGCCGTTTTTACACAAGGAAAAAAGAATGCAAATTGAGAAACTAAAGCAGAGAAACTAAATAAACTAAAATAAAATTTTTTGAAAAGGATTAACATGATTGGAAACAAGAAAGCTTATTTAGGGATGCCGAAATTTGTATACCATTTTGGACAATTTTAATATTTGTGAAATTTACTTTTCTATATTTCTTTTTTTATTAATTCAGATTTGAATGGCGAATCTAAGCTCGTTTTTTGGGAATTTTTTACCCTAAAAACGACCTGAAATATTCGCATTTTTCAAATCTATATTTTTAATGATATTATTTTTAAACAAATCAAAGCTTAAAAAGTCATAAATAAGTCATAAATTCGCTATTCGGAAAGCGTTTCTGTGCTGGTTTTTTCTTAGTTTAATAAATCTACATACAAGAATTAAATATTTGTTTATGGCTATATTAACTCAGCTGTTGATGCTGATCACGTTTATATCTACTAAGTATTTATGCTTTAAAATGGAAATTACTGCTTCAATGCATAGCAATCTTAAGACTAAAATGAAGATACCCTTCAAGGGATAAAAATAAAGTAAAATATAAAATATCCCAGAATTTTTAATTGGGTCTAAGAAAATCCTCGGTTTTCCCATTTTTTCCTCACAGTGCACTCCGTTGTCGTTGTCCTTCTGTTGGCAATTTGCGCCTACAACTGGCTGGGAGTGGGCCAGGAAGTTGGGTCAGGGGCTAAGAGTAGCAGTAGCAGGAGTCCATGTCCTTAACGGTCACGTGTTTGCTTTACGTGTTGAGAAAATGAAAAGAGCCGGGTTGGACTCGTGTGTGTCCGTGAGCCGAGGAGAGGTGTTGATGGGCCAGCGACAGGGACACCTGTGTCCATCTTTCCAGCCCATCCTGGCACCTTTCACTCCCCCAGTTAGTGGCTTGCTATTGCCATTGTTATTGTTGTCGCATATGTCTGCCCCTTTTTGGCTTAATGGAGTGCGTGTCCTTTGTGGCCCCCCAATGCTGCCTTTTTTAAAGTTGTGTGTTTCTACTGTGGCAACTTTTTCGATTTCGCAACTTAAATGGAAAAACGGGCAGAAAGTTTTTTATTATTTTTGCATATCATAATTCATGTTCTATTTCCGAGAACAGGGTCAGCCAGTCGCCCCTCCCTTTCTTTTTCTCCCTTTATTATCCACCCGAAGGGCAATTAATATTCTTAATTAGGGTAATTAAACAGCGCAATGCTGACAACTATGCGAAAAACTTTACACCACGGAATGGGCTCCCTCGCTCCCTTGCTTTTCCTTTGCTGGTTCTTTTTCCACAGTGTCCCCATGAACAAACGTATATATTCATAAAATAAAGTGAACAAAAAGCTGGAAAAAAACATAAATTTTCACGCCAGTCGAGCCGGAGTTCCTTCTCCAAGGTTCCGCCGCTTTGGGGCCTTGTTAGCACGCGAAATCGGGGATCGGATTCGAGGGAGAGTTGTCGAGATTTTTGATTTATGGCTGGCGGAGTTTGGATAAACACAAATATACGTATATCTGTATAAACGGTCATATACTCTTGGTCAAGTGTTAATTAACTCTCCAAAGCAGTTGGCCAAATCGATAAAGTTTTGAACGGAAAAGGATATGGTTTTTGGGGAAAATCATGTTTAGATACTTTTTCTGCTACACATTGATTGTATATATTTTATAAATTATAGTCTCCGTGATTTATTGTAGAATTATAATAAAAATTGACTTAAGAATAAAAAGTTTTTGGTGATTAAATATCAATTTGTATTTACTCTCTTCCCTTGTGGGTTGCGGGAAAGAGTATTCGCTAAATCGTTGTAATTAACTCTACATTTCCTTGTGTGAATTTTTGTTTTCATTTTGGGTTTGCTTTTTTGCCGAAAGATTACATAATGGGAGAACGGAAAAGACAGAATGGACTTGTCAGGCGATGGTGTAGGAAGATGGTGTGAAATTATGCTAAATGAAGTGTTAATTTTTGGCCACGGGTGGAATGACTTATCTGAGGGCCGCCCCGAAAAAATATAAAATGCGGGAAAACTGCCCAATTTAATGAAGCTTTTTCTAGAGTGTAAACATGGCGCTAACAAGTCGCCAGTTAAAGACCGAAAAAGAGCGGACAGCGAAACATGCTTGTAAGCAAATGTTTGGCAAAGTGGAACGGCGAATGCCAAGTGCTCGTAAATGATCTGAAAACTGAAGACTGGAAAACCGAAAACCGAAAGCTGGAAAGTGCAAGCCAAGTGCAAACTGCTGCTTAATTACGCCAAACAACGAGCGAACAATGAACAAGTGGCAACAACTGGCCCAAACAACTAGGAAGCACATAGCATGGCAAAGCACATCGCATTAAATGGCGCTCATTTGTTGTCAACAATGGCAGAAAACAACAAAAATTAAACAAAAAAATATAAAAAAAATATATATACATACATACATATATATACAAAAAGCAATAAAACGAGAACCCAGATTTGCCAACTCGGCTTTGTCTTAACTGCGCTCTGCAAAACTGCTAACAGAAAACTGTCAGCGGGAAAACTGAAAACTGAAAATGTGCAATGCCATGGAAATCTGATTCACGGCCAGTTTTTGAGGCAGTCCAACAACCATAAAGGTGGCCATAATAATTATAATAATGACGCCACGCACTTAGCTAGACGAAAGATGTACACTGTACAAAAAGGGGGGTTTAAAAGGTATTTAAAGAAAATATTTTGGGCTGAATTTAAGCTCTTGAATTGGTTGAACTTATAATTTGTTTTTATAGCTTGCAGAATATTATTTAAATTGGAGAATAGTGTACTTTTATATTTAAAATTATTTTTTAACTGGTCAAATAGTTGTATAATTTAAGCCTTTAATTAAAATAGTTTTCATGATTAGCTTATGAACAGAAATTTGTTTAGTGAAAGAAAATATGAATTTCTAAAAGAACTAGATGTTTACATTTGTAAACAGTGATAAAACCAAGAGATGGAATTGTTTTTAAGAATTCTCAGTAAATCAAATAAATTATATTATGTGTTTAATTTTCTTCTTAAGTCAGCTGCCTCTAAAAATAAATATAAATAATTTTAAGCTTGTCTTCCCTGCCGAGTGTCCACTGTATTTGCTTGGCATTTGTCACGCTTATTACACACAGCGAAACTTGATGAAGTTTTGCAGCCCCAGTCCATCTTTTCTGGTGACTGAAAGACGCCGCGATAAGCCGCGTGCCATGTGCCTCCTGTGGCATGGCGTCTGTCCCCCCTTTAGCCCCTGCCAGGCCCCTTTAACCCCACTGATACAGCCCCCTTTTAACCCCCCTAAAAAATAATAAAGTCCCTTTTAAAAGCAAGCAAAAGCCACGACGACAGTCGACAGTCGACGCGGCAGAGTTAAGCAAACAAAATTGCAGAAATTAAAATGTAAACAAATTGTTTTGTGTGCGGATGGCTGTTGTTGCAGTTGTTAGTGTTGCTACTGCCACGCCCCTCTTCTGGGAGGACGGTACCGGGGACTGTGTGGCCATTAATCTGGCAAATGTCTCTGACGCCATTTAAGCCACACTTCACTCGAGTTTACTTCACTTGTCTTTGGTCGTAATAAACGACATCATAAACATCAGCGTTCAACGTGATATGCATTGATAATGGACGGGGAGGCTCGGGAGGAAAACTTCAATCACAAGTGCAAAGACAACACCAGCAGCAGACAACAGCAGCAAAAGCAACATCGAGTCGCTTCTGGAAAGCAAACAAAGCATGACGGGGCAGAAATATGGCTAATAAAATAAAACGCCATTTGCTTAGCCACGACAAACGGCAGCGACAGCGGCAGCGAACTCAAGTACTCATCAAACGAGATATCTAAAAAAAATGTATATATAAAAAAGTGAAGGAAAACTCTCCTCCAACTGAAGCGAAACTCTTTGTACGCCTACAACCTAGAGAGCTCTATCCCACTCTGGCCTGGCTGGGGCTGCTTTTGCTGTTGCTGGTAGCCAATGACAGCGGCAACATGTTGCTGAGACCGCCCCCCTCGCAAGCAACACGAGCAGCCAAGTGGCTGGAAAAGCTCTGGTTTAATTGTTTTTTGATGGGAAAGAGTCAAGGAAAATGTGAAGAAGTTGTAGAAGAAAATTGAGCTGGTAGTTGGTTAAGAAAATGAAATATTTTAAGCAGTGGGTAGAAATTGTAAAGGCGAGTTTTCCGAAGAAGTTTACATTTCCATATTTAGCTTTGATTATTAATAATTCTAAAGAATCATAATAGATTGTTAGGTGTTATTTATAAATAAATGTAATATTTAATTATATTATTTTATATGTTTTACTACATGTAATATATTTTTTCATCTGATTATAAACCCATTTCATATTTAAACCAAGTTATTCCCCCAGCTTTTGATTTGATTAATTGATTTCACTCATAGCAATTCCAATATCTTTCCACTCAACTGAACTACGTTGAACTCTGATCTCTGATATCTTCAATTACACTCGTATTTCTACCCAGTTCATTATCACTTGGCTAGCTCTCCCCCGCTTGTTGAACAGCAAAACTCATTTATTATTACTAGCTGCTACTATAGTTACTAGCTACCGATGATCATTTGCAATTGGGAGCCAGAGTCAGAGCCGGAGACAGAGCCTGAGCCTGAGCCTCCGTCTCGGCTCCAATCTGAATTCGAGCTTGGCGCACTGCAATTAAAATGATCACTGTAATTTGAAAACGACTGCGAATTGGCCCGGACTAAATTTGACGTCAATATGTGAGCTAACGATATGCTAATTAGTTGGCACTGCGGCGGCTACCGGTGGTGGACTTGGATCATTAATTAAGAGGGGCTCTGATCTCTGAGGATTGACGCTGCCAGGTTGCCAGGTTGCCAGTTACGAGTTGCAGGTTGCCTGGCCATCGCTACCAACTTGGCCAAGTGGATAATGCCAGATAATGGCGATTTCCTGCCACCAGGGCAATTGTTGCTGCCGTGCCAAGGAGCAACCGAGCAACACCCCAGTAACACCAACACCAACATCATCATGAGAGCCCCTGGCTGACCGCAGCTTAAATAAAATTACATTCAAATTCAATTGTAAATGCATTTTATCTGTTGGTTTTGCTGCCGCTGCCTGTGCCTGTGCTGCTGCTGGGGCTGTAAACTGCAATCATGTAGCACATTTTTCTCTGGCAGGCCGAGGTCCCTGGCCAGAGACTAGAGACGCTGGCCTTTTACAATCAAATGTAATTATTTTTGCAATATACACCTTCAGCTGCTGCTGGGGTGCTGGTGCTGGTGCTGGTTGCTTAGCATACTTCCGTTTGAGCCACAAAAGGCCGCGCCCGAGCCTGCAACTTGCAACCTGGAATCGTCTCTGAACTTGGCCATATAGCCCGGGATCCCAAAGGGGGATCGGGATCGCGTGATCAAAGTCAATTTAGCTGCGATATACAGACACATTTGTTTTGTTGCTGCTGCTGCTGTGCTGTGCTGGGCTGTGGCAGCCACTTCTGTTGCACGTAGGCCGGACCAACGATCCTGTCGTCATCTGCTGCCGCCGCTGGTGCAGCTAAATTAAACCATTGCCGCCTTATCGTAGCCAACTAACTGAGGCGCCTAAAAGGGCCACAGAAATTGGGAAGGGGTTAAGAAAAATAAAAGAATCGAAAGGAAAACAGGTTTGAAGAGTGAATAACAGAAGCCTGGTCAGGAAGCGTATTCTGTGTTTCTATTAATAATTTGTTAAGAGGTTCTGTTTGCAATTTAATTAACTATTTAATAAGTAACTGAAGAGCTTTAAAAGAGTTATGTAAATAGAACTGAGTCACACTGGCTAAGTTAAATGGATTACAAAGCAGACTGGTCTCACTTTCACTTCCCGAAAGGAAGGCCACACTGAAAAGTGAAAGACTGGTCACATTCCTTAAAGTGACACTTCCTCTTTTGGTTTTCTATTCTTGATTTTGGCAAATGTTTATCATAATTAGGCACACGATTTGCTGCTTAATTGCTGCATTAACATAAATAGCAGAAAAGAGCTGAAAACGAACTGAAAACCGAGAAACTCATAGACTGAAAACCGAAAAATCGCCACAAGCAAAAGGTCTCAAGTGAGGGAGAGGGAGAAAAAAAAATGGTTTCTTTGACCAAACTAAAGATCCCTGGCTCATTTCATGCTAATTATATATGGCCGGGCAAAATGAATGGCTGGAACGCCCGCCATTTTAGCCTAGACCAGAGCCAGAGACGAGCTGCGGCTTCATTTGGAGTCGGAAATTATTTAATTTTAACCTCTGGGGCCAGCAATCATCATTAAGCACGAGCTTCGAATGCCGCGTATTTGTTTTTTCTCTCGCTTATATATATTATTTTACTTTATTTTGTCTGGGTATAGGTTCGGTTTGGGTAAAAGGTTTTGGGTCAGCGCCAAGGGGGCAAACCTTCGAGTCCGCCCACTCACTCCACCTTCTCCTTGGAGATCAGCGGATCTCCCCTCCGCACTTCGTTTATCAGTCAAAAGCGATCTTTGCAATTAGCCTTAAACGCTTTTTGGCTCAACACGAAACGGCCCAAGAGATCCGAAACTGAACTCAAGTGGGTCATCCCATCCTCATCCTCATTCTCCCGTACACACACGTCACATTATCAGAACGAAATTATCGTATATCAACCTTCGGCCGTCGAGAACTGCAGCGCCTGCATATTTATTTTTAATCATCTTTGTGAAAGCAGGTGAAATTTTTGGCATTTATGAAAGTGCAGGCAGCAGCGTGACTCGGTTCGGTTCAGTTCGTATAAAAATTAATATAGATTGCAAGCGGGGATACGCAGCGGCAACAAGTTGAAAGTTTTCCTTACCCGTTTCTCGTTTTTCGCCTTGTGTAAAATTTATTATGCCAAAGGCCGATCATTATCGGGTAGCCAAATTATATATGCGCGCGCGCACATGATGCGCATTAAGGGTTCCCGTTCCCGTTTCCCACATCGATCCCGATCCTTGCAGGGATCTTTTAGCCCGGTTTTCTGTGGTTAACAGCCACTCGCACTCGCACTCGCACTCGCACACGCTCTTGCTCTTCGGGGCCAAAACTATAAAATGTCGCAGACTATAAATCCACTTGGGGCAATAAATTTCTCAAAATGTCAGCGCAGGCTCCCGCATTAATTACAGACTCCGCTCCGAGATCTTGCTGCGAATATATAGTATGTGGGATATGGGATATGGGAGCCATGTTGCCTGTGGCACGCCAGCAACACCCGCATCTGGTCTGGCCAGGCTCTGGCCACTTGGAACCACTTGGGTAATGTGAGCCGTTCCCTGGGCTTGTAATCAATAGTTGTAACCACCAAAAGTGCACCAAAAGCCACAGTCAGTGGAACCACTTGTCGAACTAGGGATGTATGCTTATCGAGGAGAACAATTTTCAGTCGATATAAGGCAGAAATATGAAATGTATTCAAATATTTAAAATAATAGATAAATATCGAAGAAATCGACTTAAGCGAAACTTAAGTTAGAGAACTTTCAGAAAAGATTTAGTGAAATTTTAATGTTTTTAAATGGCATATATCGTTATTAATCAATGTTTCATTTAAATTAAAGCTATCTTTATTAAATTCCGCTCTAAATATCGAAGTTTGAAGAGTTATCGATATTTTGTAAGCCATCCCTGAGTCATTTCCATCCATGTATATGGTGGAGAGTGCTGCCTTTTGTGACCGCAAAGGCAAGTGCAAAGCATTCAATTTTTGCCCCGTTGACTGCAACAAGTTCTTTCAATTTGCGTTGCCAGGTGGAGTCCACAACAACAACAACAACAAATGCAACAAAAATAATAACAACAAGAGCAAGACATACGAAATAAACAAAAACAACACTATACAATTGCAAACCTGCGCGTGTTTTGGCTCGCATTTTGATTGCCTACAAGCCGTTGCTGTCACTTTGCATTATCCCGAGTCCCAGAGTTCAGAAAGGGGGTTTGCCTTACCAGTGAGGAGAGGGTTTTTGGAGGGGATTTTGAGAAGGGTTTTCTGGGTTGTGAGGGGTTTTGAAGAGAGCTTAAACATGTATATAAAAGGAAGCTATCGAAGTAAAGGGTAGAAAAGGATATCTGAGAGATTGAAAAGTTATTGTATCTACATTTTTGTGTCTGAAATAAACTAGTCAGTATTTCAAATAAAAGCATTTATTTTAGGAGAATTTTCCTATAATTATTTTATATAATTTTCCTACAAGTTCTTAAATTTTTAAGTAATGGATAACCTTAAAAAATATCTCTCTTCATCTCAAGACTTTCCTACGCCTCTAAAATGTAATTTATACCAAAAAACAACTTTTGAGATATTTTTATCACATATTTCCGACTCAATAGACACACTTAAAAGGCTCGAGCATTAGTGGGTTCCATTTAAAACAATCTTTGTTAGTGGCTGTCAAGCGAATGAAAATTCCTCATTGACAAAAAATGACCCTAAGCTTCCTTGGGTATTTTTCTTTAGACAGCTCACCACGGGGAGCACTCCCTGGCTATTAATTTTCAGTGTCCGATCACAGTATTGGGGCTTTTGATTTTCTTACTGGTTTTTGGGTGCGATTAAAGCGCAATTATGCTGTGTTTGAAATGTTAATTTCGCTGGATCGCTTGAAAAGAACACACAATTATGAGGCTGGTGCTGCTGCTTCGGATGCTGCGGCTGCTGGGGGGACGATGGCTAATTTATGCAGCTCGTGTTGGCCAAGAGATCGATTGATCGATGGCTCTAACTCATCACCGCCAAGTGTTAATTGATTTCATTCGCTTGTAATTTGACTCGTTTGTTTATGGCCCCGTGTGTATTTACCGTTCGCGTCCCGTTTCGTTTCGTATCGTTTTGATTTCGAACTGAATCGCTTGCCAACTCAATTATGAAGAGAGACCAAATTTCGGGGCGCACAAATAAGACCAAAATCGAACGAATGAAAACTGAAAACTGAAAACTCCAACTCCGGCGTTGTTCAATGGGCTCGCGAATGAATGGGACTGCGCCTCCGCTGCGTGCTGCTGTGGCTTTTCTCTCGGCTTTTTGTTAATTAAGCTGTATTTCAGGCAGCTGACGGATTTATGAATAAAGCGCCACCAACGAGACTTAAAAATTCAAAAATCCGCCAAAAAAATTAGCCACAAAAAAATGTAAAGAAAAGTCTGCACAAAAAATCGGCGACGCGAAAAAAATCGATAAGCAAATGTGATGACACCCGTAAAGCGAGCACTTTGGTTTGGGGCGTGTCAAAAGAAATCTGAATGGATTTCTTACCCATCTTGGCCATCTTTGGTACTTTGGAACATGTGAAACGCTTTTCTGGCCTTAATCGCCACTGGCCAACTTGGTTATTTGCAATTGCACTCGCAAATTGGCAAAGGTCGCCGGCCAATTGAGTTGTTGTGTTGCTCTTGCTTGACGTCATGTTAATTTTTTTTTTTTCATGTGTTTGTTTGTTGCCAACAAATGCCGATTTTTATGGTCAGGTTGCCGCCGTCGCAGTTGGAGCAGCTTCAGGGGGCAGCCTCAGCCTCGATCGCCGGTTGCGACTGTCGCAAGCAATTAATCTTCAAAAGTAGCCAGGTCCAGCTGCATTTACTTTTTATTTCATTTTATTTTTTGTGTTTTTATTTATTTATTTATTTTTTTTTTTGTGGCTGCTGAGGAGCTCTAAACGAGACTCGACTTGGCAATCTGTCTAGAGAGCTCAGCTTCAGTTGGTTTCAATGGCGACGACGACTCCTTTTGGCGGAGAGAAGGTCGTGGCAACTAAAGAGCTTACAAGGCTGACACTGGCTATCGGAAGTGTGTATTCTATATATTTTAAATGAATTTTTAACTTAAAGAGACGCGATTTTCCTAAAATGATTTACTTGTTAAGGGTTAAGATTATTTTTATAAATAATTTGTACTCAAAATCTTCAAATTTATTGACTAATATTTAAGTAACCACCTCTATTCAAGACATTGCTGATTTATATGATCGATCCGTAGGGGATACATACCCCTTACCCATACTCCTCCATCACATCCACCCCCTCGCTGCGCCCCTGAGTTGTCCTCGTCGCACACGCATTAAATTCAAAATGCGTTTTCAGCTTTTAATTTTTTTTTTGTGAAGGTTGCCTGGCCAGGTGGAGCTGAGCTACGGCCAAAAGCTGCAGCCAGGCCAGGGTTGTCATTTTGGCAGCCAAAAAATAAATATAAAATAAGGCAGAGAGTGCAGCTGCCGACTTGATAGCAAACTTACCTCTTTGGCTTAGTTGGTGGCTCACTCCAAGCGCTGATGATCTGGCATAGTCTGGAAAAATCGGAGAAGAAGCTTCGTTAGAGATTGAAGATTTCGGATGCTGCTGCTGCTGTTATGACAAATTGTGCGGATTTTTCAGCTGCTAATTGCTGCGGTAATTAAAGCAGAACACAGCCGAGCGCGGAGATCATTAATCAAGCTGGAAATAGTTGGCAGGTTGGACAAAACTCTTGGCTCTCCGATCGCCGTACGCCGATCTCGGATCTCGGATCTCTTGAATCTCAGGCTCATAAATATTTAATGGCCTAGGCAAATAGCGAATACAAACACGATCAGCTGGCGTTCGAGTTTGTTCTCAGACTGCCTGGCGATTTAATGAAAATTTTAGACAACTTTTAGTGGAGCTGCCAGCCTCTCCAACTATCTATATATTATATATCCCTGGGTACATACATATATATCTCTCCCTCCACTGGACATTGATTGATTGAAGTGTTTTAATATTAGTTACAAAATTAGCCCCCTGAAAAAGAGCGGTTACCACCCACCAACTTGGCCAAATTAAGTGGGCGTGTCAAAGCAACCGAAAACCGAAAAAACAGTGGCCAAGATTTTTGGGAAGAAAGAGATATCAAAAACAAAGGGGTAAAAAGCCGCCGCCACCAACTGATTGATGAGGAAACCGTTTAGAATCGCCTTCGATAAATAATAATTTATTTATTTTTTGCTCATTAATCCAGTAGCAACAACGCCGATAAAAAACAAACAGATGTCAAAGCTGCAATTGTGGCTGCTGCCTTTTAAGGACTTGACAATTGCGGCTATTATTTGCTAATTCTTTAAGCAATTTATAACAAGATTTGCATTGAATGGAGGGGTGTTAGGGATGGTAAAAGGTTCGATATGGGAATATTATTATATCGATTAAATATCGATTTTTGTGGATAATATCAAAATAGTCCATATATTCACACTAAGACTATTTCTGAGTCTGTAAGAATAATTTTGTAAGCAATTTATAACAAGATTTGCATTGAATGGAAGGGAGTTAGAGATGTTAGGGTATAAAAATACCACTGTATCGATAGTAAATCGATTTGTTTTCATATTTCTCAAAGCCTGCATATTCAGATTATAGAAGCCTACAAGGAAAAGCCTAATTTTTAATAACCAACATGCTGAAAGTAAAAGCGATTTGTTAGATATCTAAAGGGTTTTTTCAATAAAAATTTTTCTTTTATGGATACATCAAAAAGGTTTTTATCTTGTCAAAATGAGCATCTCTAATGCAAATAGGGTGCGGGTGCTGGTGCTGGTGCTTTGTTTTGGCTGCTAATTGGCATGTTGCTGGCGTAGCTGCGACATGTTGCTGGCGGGTGCAATTGCATCGATTGCCACCTGTTGCAATTAGGCATGCAACATGGCATGTTGCTGGCTGCGGTTGCGCTGGCAAGCATGTGTGGCACTTATGACCAGCAGCAATGTGACCAGTTTTTTTGTTTGTTGTGGTGGCGGCTCCTGCAGCTGTGCGACCTTAACAAATATGCGGCCAAAAGGCGAAAAACTTGTTCCAACGAATATATCTGTGCGCCTTTACAGATACATGCTGTATCTGCTGCTGTATCTGTATCTATAGGCGGCTGTGGCGCAGCTGTGGCCCGACTGATAAACTCTGGCTCCGGGCTTATCGCACCCCCACAACAACAGCATCAGCAGTAGGAGCAGCAGCTCACCAGCGAAGCCAGAAGCCGCTTCCATCGCCCATCGCCCAGCATACCGCTTATCTCATGAACCTTGGCCCCTCAATCTCTGAATCTCTGTGCGTGAACTGGACCAAGGCGCTGGCATCACGCTCCCAGAGCCAAACTATTCGACAACGCCTACTCAAAACACTATACACCGAATGCCGAAGCCCGCGATAAACATCGTTTTGTGTGCGTTATTGAAATTCGAATTTCAAATGAGCCACGCAACAGGGAAAATCTATTTCGGTGGGAACTATATTTTTTTGTATTTCTGTATATTTTCCGTTCAGGCTTTTTGGGTTACGGCTTACATACATACATATCTGGAAACCGTTTGAGTTTTGCAGTTAAACTTTCAAATGCAATTAGTTGCGGGCATAAATTACATACAGAACCTCGAACTGACCACTGAAAGAGCTGCTATTAAAATGATTGCCCGCGATGTGGACATGGACATGGACACCCTGCGCCATAGATTGAGGGCGGCGGTGGAGGGTCTGCTCCGCTCGATTCTGTGCTGTGCAGTGTTCCACCTACTACAATCAACGAGGCGTGCATGCAACGTAGAAATTGCAGCCTGGCGGCGAGCAACATCGGCAGCGCAAAATTAGCAGCGCGTGCTAAACAATTGCCCCGAGCAACAGTAGCAGCGGCAACAGAAGCAGCAGCAGCAGCAATTGCTGTAACAATACACACCCACACAAGCAAAGAGGCACTGAGAGAAAATTGAGACAAAATATGTATTAAGAATGTTACTAGACAATAAGATACCATAAGATGTAAAAGATACTTTCTAACTACCTTAAAAAGCTTAGTTTCAGGTGTAAAATCAAGACCTCTTAGGAGCTTATTCGCTGGGGAAAGAGTCTCAGTGTCTTACAGGCAACTTTGCATATTGTTTTACCAGCAAATATGGCGGCAACAACGCCGGTACAAGCACAGCGGCAACTAGCGTTGGTAATTGCAACAATTTAACGGTCTGTCGCTTGGCTCTGCGCTTAAGTGTACTTTGGTTGCCCAGTGTAGCCCCCTCTCTATCGCTCTGACTCGCTGCCTCTCTTTCTCATCTGCGTTGTTTTTCTTTTTTCGGCTGCCTACAACTTAATCAAAAACTAATTGCATTTGCATAGAGATGCAGGAGCTGCCACAGTAGATGTTGCTGCTCCTGCGTAGGCAACGCCACGGATGTGGTTTTCAACGCTTGGCTGTGTCAACTTTCAATCAAAGTCAACAAAAAAGCATAAAAAAGTTGGGAGTAGAAGGAGGCAACAACTGTGGTTTACTTTAACCAAGCCCAAGACTCGCCAAGCTGCATGTTGTTGCTTCCTGGCAGCAACCGCAACTTCTGCTTCTGCTAGCGGGTGCTGGCCATCTCTCAGGTGGTCAGTTTTGGATTTACTCAACCGTGGGAGCCCCCAGTGTAAAGAGTAAATTAAAAACACACACACACATAAAGAAAGGAGGAGGTGCAGTGTGAGTATCCCTGGGATACTGGATACACTCGGTTACCGGAGATACCTGCGCATTCTAATTTATATGGCGGACGCCCGCGCAGGCTACGCATTTCTGCACGAAAGCCACAGGACAGGACTGGCTTGCTGGCGGACTGCGACTGCGACTGATGGATCACCGTAGATAAGCGAATCTCGCAGATAATCGCATCACTCACTGGGAGTCGCTCTCCAGGCAGGTTGCAGGTCTGCACACAGTCCGGAGTCTGCAGTCTGCAGAGACATGCAATAATTTTCAAACAGCAGACACGGCAGCATCTCCAGACTCCGCCGAGATGATGATGCATGACAGTGACAGTGCGTTTTTGCTGATGTTGCTGCTGCGTCTGATGCTGCTGCTGCTGCTGTTGTTGCATGACATTAAGCATGTTGCAAACAGACGCTGCCTCGCCAAACTGACAATGAGTCCGGCTGCAGCGAATTGTGGGTGCCTCGGAAATTAGCCGCAATACAGGAGAGAGGCAAAGGGGTGCCGGAAAAACAAAACACTGAAGAAAAAAATAATCAGAAAACCTTCAAAGAACATAAAGAAATATTCTTGAAGCTCTATCTTTATCCGGTAATTTAAGCTTATAATTTACAATAAAAAGGCAAAACTTTATTGAAATATAGTTATTTAATAACTAAAGTATACGTGTTTAAAAATGAATTTTTATTATTTAAAAGTATTCTATTTAGTAAAAATAAATCTCCTTTTAATACCTTTTAAATCAAATTTCTTTCTCTGCACCTTAAAACTTATTTTCATGCTTCATCTGCAACTGCACTCGGAGAGAGGCCAAGTTAAGTTAAAGGCAAGAAAAAAACTAAATCTTTACAACCGCAACGAAAGCTGAAATGAATTACAACTCCTACGGTATTCCCCGGCTTTGTTTAGAGCAAAAAAAAATGGTAAGAAAAAAAATCAATTAAAATTCATAGCTTTTATGCACTCCACGATCGAACTTCCCCATTCGATTTCTGTTATTTATTTATTTTTATTTTTTTCGGGAACGGTCAGCAGCTGCTGGCTGAAAATGAAGCTGGCGCCAGTCGAGTTCAGCTGATAAAAATCACGCCGATGCAGCATCAACACACACAACCTGGACAAGATTTTCTCTGTTTTTGGTGGGGGAAATGTCTGAGGGGGCAAGCGGCGCAGGGCTTTATGTCTAGCCACCGACGCAGTTGCAGGGGCAACGTCAACGGGGCCTCATCATTATCATCATTAAAATGTCAGTTAATAATTTCTACCTACCTCAAACCCCTCGTTCCCCCCCTCAGAGAGTGGATCCCTCTTCCCCTTGAGCATTTTCGAGTGGTTTACAACGTTCGAGGGCCGCTTGGATTTCTGCTGTTTTTCTTGGCTACCTGGTTGAGTGCGGTGTGCGTCGGTGTCTGTGGGTGGCCACCGAGCAACCCCGACCATGACCCCAACGAAACCTTTTAAGATGACCTGATTTTGGGGTTTTTAAAAATCTAAAGATGAGCTTATATCCTGTCAAAATAGAAGTACATATTTATAAACATTCTGTAAGAGAGGCATTTATGCCCAGGCTTTATGTATGTTCAATTTTATCATTTTCTTAAGCCAACTAAAGATATATTTCCTTATTATTTCTCTACTCTATTATTTCTCTACTTCATTTATAATGAAGTAACCTTAATCGTTTTTCGATAGTTACTATCGATATTCCAGCGATATACATCTCGTGCATCCCTAATCCTGTCCCACTCAGCCATCAAGTTCGTTGCTTGAGTCTTTTGTTTTTGCAGGGAAATGTGAAAAATGCTCAAATTGCAGTGGGCAATATCAACAATAAGCAGTCAGGCTCCGGCTGCTGTTGCTACTGATGTTGCTGTTGCAAGTTGCTGTTGCACCTGCAGACAATTGCTAATAATTATTTATGCGGCCCAGGGGCTAGAGAAGTGCGGCGTAGCTGCCACTTGGCATTGGCTACTGTGGCACTCCTCCCTCTTAATTTTTTCCTTTTTTTTTACGTAGGCCCCCTTGCCGGCTCATCAGGCAGTTAATGACCAGTCGACGTGGTCATCGCCATTCCCTGGCAAATCCATAATTATGCTCACCGATATACACACTAGGAGACTTGCAGCCTCGGCATTTTCCCTCCATTGGTGTTTTTCTTTTGAATTTTTTTTTCAGTGGGTGGAGTTACGCCTTGTCTTAGCTCTCTTTCCCCACTCTCTTGGCTATTTTTAATTTAATAATATTTTGTAACTTTATAGGCCGAAGCGACAAGCTTGTTTACAAGCTCCAAACATGCAACAACTTTAATAGTTGTTCGTTGGCCAAACGGCGAAACAAATGCAAGGAAATCAAGAGAGACTTTTCAGCGTTGGAAGGAGACAGTAATATAAGAGGGGTGGTGTGAGGGAGAGGGGGGAGAGAAGCTAGCATGCACTGAACAAAATTAATGTCTAATAAGTTACTAAAGAAAATATCTGTAAAAATTAAACTGATAACTTTAGTTCAATGTTTGAAACTTAAATTACTCTCACATAATCTTTAAAATGTTTTTAATATTTTTGGTTTTTGTATTTTTAAATATAAAAAATACTGTAAAAATTCTAAATTTAATACAAAACTAAATTTATAATTAATATATTTCTCTCTATATTATTTTCAAGTGAATTTTCTCTCTATGCTTCTCACAATGCGGTCGTAAGTTGTGGCATTTTGCGCACTTCCTGTCGCCTGTCGGACAAAGTTTCTTCGGCTTCTTCTGGCACCCTCGTTATCCTTTTGCTCTGGCCGCTCCGCCACAGAGCTCTCATATCCTTCACCAGTTCCTGAGTTAGGCAGTTAGCTCCCTCGCTTTTGAAAAGTTTTTTGCCACACGCACGCATTGCAGTTGTTTTGCATAACGCCTTAAACTGCGGCAAGTATTGGAGCCCCTCCGCTGCGCTCCAGTTTTCTCCACCCTTCTTGCGATTTTCCATTTCACTTTTGCCCCAAGTAATCCACACAGAGACACACATTCAGCTTGTTCGTTCGCCCTTGCATGCGATTAGTTTGGTAATTTGATTGCTCCAGTGTGTCGCTGTTGTGTATCTGTATCTCTCGGATACTTGCCAGTTAAGTTGTTAAACTTTGTCCTTGTGCGGCTTGCGTGCCGGCTAATTGAAAGGATTTGTGGAATACGTTAAACCATGACTGGCAGAGGAAGGGGTGCGCCGTCAGTGGCATTTCCTGCTTAAAGGCATTTTCCTCTTGGGGGCCCTGGGAAAACGGCCATCGGCTGCAATTAGTTCGGACTGGAAGAAAGGGAAAATCTGCAGCATCATCTAATCTAATCAAAGGGAACTGCCTGGCTTGCGTAATAACTTCCGTTTCTGGGGCTTCAATTAAATCAATAACTGGCTAATCAGTCTTGGTTCTTTTCGGAGCGAAGGTTGGACCCCGCTTTCATGGACTTTATAGTTGCATATCCGTTTTGGGCAACGAAATCACGATCATCATCATCATCATTGTCATCGTGCAACGCGGGACCTCAGCCCATCCTTTGCCAAGTCATTATCCGCAGTCGGAGCTCTGTGGTTGCCCCGTTCTTTTGGACCAGTTTGACAGGTGTTTTCTTGCCGCTGACTGAAGCCCGATTCTATGCGACGGCGGCGCTGTTTATTTGTTTTGTTTAACCGTCGGTTTTTTTGGCCCGACTCTTTCAGAGGGGTTCGTGGTCGGGTCGTGTGGCGTCGCCTGAATGTTTTGAATGCAAGCGGTTCTACTCGTATTTTAAATACGCTCTGACATCAGAGCCCCAGCTACAGCTCCAGCTTCATCTCCATCTCAGTCTCCATTTCCATCTCTTCTCCTTTTCTTCGTCTGCTTTAATTATAATTTATCTGACTTGTGCCTTAGTCGGCATCGACGACATCCCGCGTGAGCGTATCTCAAAGTTTTTGACTTTTATCTGCTGCTGAATTGATGAGTATATAATAAGACTTTATTGGTCGAAAAGCGGCTTTCAGGAATTTCTTTCAGTCAAGTGGAATGGGAATGGGTATGGGAATGGCACTGCCTGTCGCCTGTCGTGGGTGTCGTTCTTCCTCCAGGCCCAGGCCCAAGTCCTTTTTGGCGAGCGTGAGAAAAAGAATTCTGCGGCGCTGCCCTTCTTCGATTCCTTGTGGTTTCTCCCCGCCAATGCATTTCTCTTGTTGTTGCAAATTCATCGCAAGAGAAAAAATAAAAAACAAAACAGAAGTAAAACCAAAGGAACGCGCGTATGCCTTGGAATTTTGAGACGTTCCTCAGTTTTGGTATTTTTTCTTCTCTTTTTTTCTCTTTTTTGTATTTCGAATAAATTGCAAGCGGAAATCAGGCAAGCCACTCAACAGGCTTCCCTTTTCCTGTGGTCAAGTTGCTTAACATTCAAAGAGAGGGGGAATTTTAGAGCAGCATACAGACTATAAAGGTATAGGCCAAGTTAAGCACACACGTGCCGGCAAAAAATATACAGAAACCAGAGAAAAACCAATAACAAATGAACAAAAACAAACAAGAAACACATTTGTTAGACGAAAGCCGCTGGAAATATGCATAAACATAATAATAACAAGTCATTTGCATATTCATCTAACATCGGATTGAAGCCTAAAACCATAAGTCAGGCATTGAGAGCCGATGCTCTCCCAACTTATTCGATACTTAAAATTTGTAGAAAGGCAAAAAAACGAAGAAGAACTGTAAAAATAATCGCGCGACAAATTTATGATTAGTCGGGTGTTCGAATCGATGCCACTCCCCCTGCATTTTCTCCACCTGCCTGGGTTCATTGTAAATGTCATCGATCGGTTTTCATTGTGTTCGCGGCGGGGAGAGAAAAATCGTTTTAGACAAAAATGCTTTGGCGACATTTCTTTCCCGGCTTTGAGGGGCGTTTTGGGAGGTGGCAACAACAAAGCGGCTTACACTTTGTTTACAATGTTGCCTGGCTATTTTACAGATATTTCTTCTCCTCCTCCTCCCCTCGCTCCGGCTGCTGCGTCAATATTGATCCATAAATAACAGAGATCCCCAGCCAAAGCCGAAAACTAAAAAAAAAAACCGAAAACTAAAAACTGAAAACCCAGACAAGCGGCCACGTTAGACGCTCGACGGAGAAGATCTGGCCGAGCGGTCACGTCTCAAGTGAAAATGGTTTTTAAGTGGGCAATGCCTAGTGAAAATTAAACTGTCCCCTGGGCACGTCAACGCCATCATCATCCGCAGTCTGGCCAAAAAGCGAGCTGAGATGCGTTTGGGTTGGGCTGAACCTTAGGAAGACAGTGCGACAACTTCTTTAGACCCTTGGTCCAGGGATCAGCTAAGACAAAGGAGAGAGAGCCGGGCTGGCCAAGGAAAATATGACGTCTTTTCAATACCCTTTAATAGGTCACTAACGAAAATGTTTAAAATAAAATAAAATTAAATGATAAAGGTAAATTACCTAATAACCCGAATAAAATAAAATAAATACTAATCTTTCTTAAATATAAAATAAATGCTTATTTTTTTTAAATGTATTTATAACAAATAAATACTAATCGTCCTTACATTTTCTCTCCACCTTTGTTTAATCAAATATCTATTTAATATATTTTTTATGGCTTAATACAAGTATTAAACATGGCCATAAATAAATGATTATTTTTTTAAGAACTCATATACGTTTTTTTTCCCATTGTTTTCAATTCTGAGAAATCAATAAACAAAATAATTTATTAAAGTGAATGCCAAATAAGAGTTCTTTATTAACAAAATAAATATGCAGAGGGGGCGTAAGAAGACTTCACCAGAGTTTAGATATAAACAGGTTATTTTTGTTCAAAGACAAAGACAAAGACTTGAAGCAATTGAAACATCTTGTTACCTTTATTAATGCCAAAAGTATTTCCTACTTTTTAACAAAGATTTTATAACAAAAATATATTATTAACAATACATACAAACAAAATAATTTAAAACATTTTAATTTGAAGAATTAAGAGCTCTTGTTTCATATATTTTTATTAAATAAGAAATACCCTTAACTCCTGCTATTTCAACAGGTATCTTGCCAGAGAAGAAAGATAACAAAAAACCGAAAAACCAAAAGTGTCAACTCTAATTGCCTTTTGCTTGGACAGCGATGGGCTCCGGTCTTCAGTCTTCAGTCTCCCAACTCCAGTCTCCAGCCTCTATACTCAGTATCTCTCTGGACCCTTTCTCGCCTTCCGCGAGAGAGTCTGCGGAGAATGTCTAACCATATATAACCCCTTCAGTCCCCTCAAAGTCGGGGTCTTTTGGTCAACTCTGGTCGTCAAATATTTGAGGTTGACTTTGGCTTGCGCTTGCGCAAATACTAATAAAATTTCGGTTAATTTTTTTAACTCGACACGCACACACACACTCGGTTTTTATTTATTTGCTGTTGCTGTTGTCGCGCACTTGACTGTAATGGATTTGTTGGCATGAAGATATTTCTTTATTATTATTATACGTTTTGTCGGTTGTCGCTTACTTAAAACAATTTCGACGGAGGGACGACGACTTTCCTTCGACAAACAGTGGAGCGGGGGATTACATAAATTAGGCACTCGCCGCAATTCGAATTTAAAGTGCAATTCATATGCGGAGATACCACACTCAGTGGGGATTTATGGGGACCATTAGCTTTTTCGGGGGTGGTGCGGTCTCCAATATGTATCTCTGGCAAATCCGGCAAGTGGAGCTCGTAAACAAACATTACAATTAAGTTTTATGCGACAGACATTTGCTTGCGCTTATAAACTCGGCGAAAATATTGGTTGGACTAAAAGCCAGTTGCGGATTTTCGCAGGAGGGGAGGAGGTACAGGTTTTCAAGAGCTACAGGTTTTCCACTTTATGAGTAAAAAAAAGGAAAAACAGAAACTTGCGACAACAATCGAAAGATCTTGCGGTGGGTCTAGTCGTGACTCAGATGTGCCTTGTAATCAGGCCAGGCGGCTTTATGCAATGCCCGTAAATTTCCTAACCCGATCCACCCAACCACCCACCACTGACCACTCGAGACTGCTGTGCCTTATCACCAGAGAGTCCCCTCCTTATCACCAAAACCCCCGCCGTCCAACTCCCACTCCCACGATGGGCGGCTGTCCAGTAAATAGAATTGTTTTTTTCGCGGCCAGAAATCCATGAATTGCGACTCGAGCAGTGACGTAAATCGAAGGACAGATAGGCCAGATCGAGCGTATATAGCGTATATAGTATGTATGTGATAACACACCCGACCATGTGCGGTGGGTGGCCGCAATCGGAATCGAGCAATCTCCGCTCACGATTTTATTCTAACTTTGTTTTCGTCTCTATTTTCCATTTCCCCCAGCGGGCAGCACTCGCCATTTATTTATATGTGCGTTTAATGCTCATTCAATCCGTAATCAGCGATCTATGTAGTCCAATGACGTTAATTGAAACTACTCGAGATTAAAAGTTGTTTTCAAGTACGTGCTGCCGTCGCTCACGCCGCGCCAATGGCCCCACCGACACTAAAAATTCGGTTCATTGAGGACTGCGTGTGGTGCGGTTCCCTTCTGATATGCCAAAAAAAAAAAGCACGAGAAGAATTATAATAAAAATAAAATAAATATATAGCTAGGAATACGGTGGGAACTGAGTTATCTAAAGTAAACCTCAGGCTGAAATTGCTGCTGATAAACTGGTGTTTAGTCTGGGAAAATGAAACCACAAGAAGTTAAATGGGGTTTCGTTTTAAGATATGAAATATTTAAGAATTTGTTATTAAGAAATGTGCAATAATTTTTAGGATATATTTTTTATTTGATCATGTGTTAATTCTCTACTTTATAATATATATTGAACCGTATAAATATTATATTAAATCATTTTAATAATAAAACCACAGGCAGGCAATCAGGTTCAGAATGTTTTGAGACATGAAAAATGTTAGAATTCGTTTCTAAGAAATTTAATTAATATTTGAGATATATTTTCTACATAATCATTAATTTATTTATTAAGTTAATGAATACTTACAATATATATTGATTCGTATGAATATTAGGTTAAATCATTTTAATAGTAAAACCAAAAGAAGTGAATCAAGGTTGAAGGTTTGAGATATTTAAATTAAAGGTATTTGTTACTAAGTAATAAATTAATGGATACATATCACTTAAAAAAATTTTCCATTCTCCTAAATATATATATTCTCTAATTAATTTTTCTTTAAGTTAAAATAAATGTTATACCGTAAAAACTCGTATTAAATCTTTACACTATAAGTTTTTCCTGAGTTCTAACTGAAGTATATTTTCTATTCGAAATCCTACTCCTATTTGGTTTTTTTACCCCCTAATTCCCTCAGAAAACCGCAAATTTAATTAGGGAAATTAAGACAAAGTCTGAATTAGATCAGTTCGCTGGAAATAACTCTGATTCTATGTGGAACAAAACCACCAATGAAAATTCGTTAGAAGATCTCTTGGCTCAACTCCTCCTGCTAATTGAAGGGGTGTGATCCAGCGGAATGGATCACTTGCGGGCCTCCTCCTCCGCCAGTGGAGGCTCTAATGAAAAACAAAACGTTTATCAAATGCATGATAACAACGCATGTCCAGGGCCGATCCAAGCCGATCGGAGGCCCTATCAGATGTCGGGGAGATCGCCCCAAAAGGTGTTAAACTCTTGCCAACTGTGGCGCAGACATGGCATCGCAGTCTTTGTTTTATTGTTTAACGCATTCCAATTAACATCTCCAATGATCTGTCTGATTGTGTGTCTCTCTTAACGCACACGTGATGATTGAATTTTAATTTTAGCTTGGCAACTCTGGGCCGAAAAGCTTTAACCCTTTTGTGAACACCTTCGCCGCCTCCATCCAGTTTTATCATTGACTTTTTTCTTCACATTTTTTTCTGCTCTTTTTTTTTTTTTTGTATATATATTTTCTGAACCGGGCACGACTAATCCAAATCAAATGGCTCCTCCAAATCAATTCGTTTTCAATCGTTTAAAGTTAATTAACGCGCCAGAATTTTATTTCACTTTACACATTCCTCTTTCACTTCGACGGCCGCTGCTCCTCCTCCTCCTCCTTCTCCTTTTGTTCTGTTACACGCTTTTGTTTTGCTGTAAATTTATTTTATGTTTTTACCTTTTTAAACTTTTGTTTTTCCCTTGTTTTCTTCTCCTTCTCCTTTTTTTTAAAGCCCGCGTATTGTGTGCATTTTTGTTGCTGCTGAAATAAGCCCAACGTCTCAATTTCAATGTGCGCTCTTTTGTTGTTCTTGCCATTTGGTTTGTATTAAAATTGTTAATTTAAGGCTGTGTCAGAAATAAATTAACCAATGAACCAGGGACCTTAGCTCAACCCACTGAAAGGGGGCAGGAAGAGGGGAGAGATACACTAAGAAAATTGGCGAATTATTTGAGAAAGTCAAGGAGTGTAAGAGGTGAGAAGAATGTGTTTTAAAATATTTAAAATATTTT
Organism: Drosophila bocqueti; assembly: GCA_018151655.1. Taxonomy (NCBI): domain Eukaryota; kingdom Metazoa; phylum Arthropoda; class Insecta; order Diptera; family Drosophilidae; genus Drosophila; species Drosophila bocqueti. Next base: position 8,669,920 of record JAECXF010000230.1, read on the forward strand.
AATAAGGAGAAAATATTTTAAAAATTCATTTTCTAATTTAATTTAATATGAAATTAATATAATAGGAATATAGAATTTTCTTTTAGTTTTATTAACTAAATGCAAACAGAAGTGTAGAGAATTTGCTATGACTTTATTTGATTTTATTCCAGTTTATTCTTTGAATATTGAAATAAAACTAAAAACAAGTACTTTATTAAAAAAATCTTCAGCAAATATCTGCCTTAATATGGTCCTATAACTCTTTCTCTTAGTGTATAGAAAATAGTGAGAAATGGGGAGCAGAGTGCCGAATGCCGAGTGCTTGTGTTGTGTGTGGAAAATGCAAATTGCAGCTGACTCCGAGGTCCGTTCTGTGCGCAACAAAATAAAAAAATGGAGTCGTGCGGGTGAGGCTCAACCTCGAACCCGAAACCACTGAACACCGCCGCCGCACCACCTGAGTTAACTGCAGCACCACCCGCTGGTCCCCTTGCCCGCCCCCGTTTTAAGGCTGCTTTATATGCCAAAAGCAGTGGGTCCGATCGGCAGACGTCGCCGTTCGTCATATATGGCGCGGAGCGTATAAAGCCCGGGGAATCGGTGGATCGCAGGAGAGCGGAGTTGTCGGAGGAAAAACCGGGGAAAAATCACTCGCCAGACTCGCGCGACATATTGAGAAATGTGCAATAGCCTAATGCCCATTTATGGCATCACTTTTCATGGCAAGTTGCATTTATCGCCGATCGAATCGGAATCGGAATCGGTTTAGAGCGATCGATCAAACGTTTGGCCTGCGAGACAGCTCGAAAAACAAAAAGCCTAGAATTTTGATTTCTAGGGTATCTCAAAGATACAGACAGAGTTTATGCTAATTTGTGGAGTGTAAAGTAAAAGGGGGGAAAAAGGAGGAAAAATATAGGAGATATTGGATAGAAAGACAGGACTCTAAAGATTGATTATTTAATTAGAAATAAGAAAGATATAACATTATTACCATTATTCTTAAAGAACTTTAAGTATTTTCTGTCTTAATCTGAAGCAAAAACTAAATAATTGTTCTAGTAAAAGAAATACCTTAGATCCACTTTCGCATTAAAACAATTTTATAAAACACACACTCTTCTTAACCTTTTAATTAATTCCCTCCCTCATTACCTAACTTTTGGTTGCTTTTAATTTGTGTAAGAATATTCTTTTGGAATACTTTGTAAATACACCAACGGACCCACCTTCGATAGCTCTTCTGTCAATGCCTTTAAATGGTATAAATTACCAATGAATGACATACGATTTAATTGCCAAGCCTGCTAGTAACTAGTAACTAGCAAACTCGCAACTTGCAACTAGCAACTTGCAACCAGCAACTTCTGCTGCATACAGATCAGTTTGCGAGAGATGTTGCCAGTTGCTGGAATTAATTAATATTGCACTTTTGAAGCGCGTGCATACAAATTTGTCAGCTAGTCTGCGGCTCAGGTGTAGACAATTGGCATAGTTCACATACAGGGTAAGAAACAGGGTAAAGATTTATGAAAACTATAGAGTTTCTAGGAGAATTAATTGTACCTTTAAGGGGAGGAGGTGTTTCTTAAGATAGATAGAACCTTTTGAAAAGGTTGATATAATTATTAATATATTATTGAATCAGTTTCTTGTTCAAATCTAAAGAAACTAATAACTCTTTGTTTATAGAAAGATCAAATCTATATTGTAGCTCCCTTTGATCTCTTTTTTTTTCTCTGTAAAGAATCATTTGTCTGCTTTTGGCCACGATGGGCAATTAAAATTGCAAAGAACTGGAAATGGAACTGGGAACTCGAACTGGGGGCTAAGGGTCTATCTATCTTCCAGGCTCTACTATCGCTGTCTTGGCTTCAGCTTTGGCTTCAGCTTCGGCTTTGGCTTTGGCTTGGGTGTTGTGTGCGTCAATTTGCCAGGAGATCGGCGATGTCAAGTCGCACAGCTTCGATTGACGTCAAACTCTGATAGAGAATCGTAATCGACATCGAGAAATGGTACTCGGTACTCGGTACTCAGATGATGCCTCCTCCGGAGGGGGCCTGTGCCTGCTGTGGGCTGATATGAACTCATCATCAGTCCATCATTCATGAGTGCAATCGATTGCACAGTCACATCTGTAATACATATATTATTTTTATATATGTATGTATATATTTCCAGATCTGATATTACGCTGAGGCACAAACTGAAAGCCGATCGCCAGAGTAACTGGAGCTGCTTACTTTTGACACATTTTTGTGTATATTTTGTATACAAAATGCTGACATTGGCAAGAGTGAGTAATAAGTCGTTTTATAAGTGGAATAATGTTGGTATAAAATGTTGAAAGAGGTTTAAATATTTACTCATTATAAAGAGTAAATATTTAGGAAAATGTAAACACTTAAGCTTTAAAATTTGAACTATAAATCGTATAAAATGTTTAAAGAATTCTAAATATAAATATAAATATTATAAATATTTAACCACTAATAAAGCTTCAAAATTTGAACTTAAAATCGTATAAAATGGTGAAGAATTAATTTTTCATTGAGTCATTATCATTAAGTTTCTTCATATATGTGATTAAATGTTAATTTTAAATTGCTAAATTTGTGCTAAAAATATTCCTGGGCAAACCAATATTTCACCTTAATATCCCTGACCCTTCATTTTATTTATTTATGATATGTTTTTTGTTGGCCACCCAAATATAGTGTTTTTTTTTTTAGGGAAGATCATTGAAGCCGTCGGCAAACTCACCTTGGTTTTTTTGGTTTATTTATTTGTGAGTGGGAATTATCCAAGCATTATCCAATTTGCGGCAGCCACTGTATGTTATATTTGTTTTCAACTTTTTTAAGCTGTGTTTCTCCGTGTAAACTCTAATGGCTAATATTAAAATATCACACTTCTTTTTTGCTTTGCTTTGTTTTGTTTTGTTTTGACGTACTTTCTGAGGGTTATGCTGCGCTTGCGTGTGTGCTGCGTGCTTAATTGATATAAATAGGCTTAATTTGTGGTATTACTTTTATGGTAAGACACTTGAATGGCAACGCACTTTTACACTTGCATTTATTTCGCATTTGTAATTGATATATTTTGCTGTTTGGCAAGTTTACATTTTCCTTTTGTCGTTTTGTTCGGTTTAGAGAGCGTTTAAATGTGGATTATTGTTTCACGCGCGATCAGTGGGCCGCATTTTGTGGCATGTTTCTCGGCTCGCGGTCTCGTCGCGTCAACGTGCGAATAACAAATAACGAAAACGAACGAAACGAAACGAACGAAACGGATTTCCCAAAGCCAACGGCGGTTTTTCCGACGCAGCGTCGTCGTCGGCAGCGCTTCGGGTGCTGGCGGCAGCAGCAACACACAGTCACACACACACACACTGACGACCAACCACCGCGGAGGTGGAGCGGGCAGAGAGAGTGGAGAGAGTGGAGAGCGAAAGGCACTCGGCACACGCACCGAAGCTTTGCGAAGAATTAAAGAACTGAAAGACGCGTCTTCGTGGTCGCCGGAAGAAATGATTTTTTTGCGGCAGCGCGTGCGGAACGTTAGTGAACCTGAACCGACACTGCCCAGCAAGATACAGATACTGACTTCTGAGTAGAATCCACGGCGGTGTCGCCGCAGCAGCAGCAGCAGCAGCAGCAGCGGCAGCGGATACACCAATACCAGCAGGCCTCGGGCCACACCAACACCGACGCAGGCGGGCCTTGCCTTCGGTGTGTGCGTGAACCAGTCTGGGCCTCTCATTCGCCGGATAAAGTTCAGAGAGGCAGCGAGCTGCTGGGGAGAGAGAGAGTGAGAGAGCGAGCGAGGCAGAAAGAGCAGCACGTGCAAAGGCCTTTTATTTATTTTTCTTTCAACTCTCTCTGGTGTTGTTGTTGCTGCTGCTGCTGCAGCTGTGGGAGCTTAACACCCACTCCAGCTCCAGTATCTCTCTCCCTCGCTCCCTCTCTCTCTCTGTTTGGCCTCTGTAGTTGTTGTTTATGGCTGCGTGGGTTTCTAATTGCTCAAAACTCTCTATGCCAATGAAAAGCACTCGGGCTGCACTTTCAGCTTTTTTGGTGTTGCTTTGCTCGCTGGCTTGCTCCGCCGCCGGCCGGGCTCCGAAGAAATAGGCACCTCCCACTTCACGGACTCACACGGATTTACGGACCTACAGATTCACACGACGGCGTTATATAATCGTGACTTTGGGGCAGATGAACCTCTTAAAATTTGTGGATTCGAAGGGTTTTTTTTTAATGTCTTTGAAGAGGTGAGGCTTATTAAATCCTTGCAAGTTGCCTTTCAATTTAGTGCTTTTTTGGGTCAGTGAACCATGTTCTTTATCTTTCATATATTTTAAAATTATGCCTGTATTTACTGAAGAAACTACATACATACATACATATATCATATGTTTGTTAGAAAGTATCCTACGCTTATTGTTGTTTTTAGCACTGAACTAAACTTTTCTTTAAAAACAAATTATTTATGATTTCCAGAATTTAATTTAATTTACTTATGGCTTTTGTTTGAATCTAAGTACGTAATACGAGTTAAGATTAGGTAATTTTTATGGTTTAGTTATTTTAGCCATTTAAAATGAACATCGATAAATGCTAAATATAAATTACCTAAGGATCGAAATCAAAAGAGAATAAGATACCCAATAAATTATAAATAAATAAATGAGATACATTGCTTTAATAAAATTTCGTGTGATTTTAATCCTCAGAAATTCACAATTCTCAATTTTTGCTACTTAAAACATAAATTACATTTAAATTCTTATGAAAGATATTAAAATACCAAATAGATGTTGTTCTTTTATTAAAATAAGTACATATTAAATAAGCTGGATTGATATAATTATTATATATGTATGTACAAGCTAAATAAACTGTTACAGATATTCTTTATTACGTTATACCTTTCAGATACATCAAAAAATAATATGATATAATAACACCAAAACTTTTGCATTGTAGCTGAAATTCCTACAACCCAATGTTTCCTTAATATAAGCTATACTTACATTTGATAATATTGTAAAAAAAACAAAATTCAACTGATTTTTTGTAAAAGATATACATAGCTTTATATTTACACCAGCTTAAAATAATATTTTTATGTACATATTTGGTATAAAATTACGAGAATCTTAGTAAATTCAATATATAACTTTCAAAATGCCAAATAATCTTAGGGATTGCCTAGATATAATATGCTTTTCCCGATTAAAAGAGCAAACAAATCTTTTAATTTATAAGGAGTACAAAAAATAAACAGATGTAAATGCTCCCTTGTATCTTTAAGACACAATTATTGCTTCATTCATTTATTTTCCTCAGAAAACAAAAACTGAATCACAAGAAAATCTCAGTCCACTTTCAGTACGGATAAAATCACCGGATAAAATCCGAAATCGCTCTCTCTCACCTACACCTCACACAGACACACGCTCTCTATTGCTCTCTCTCTATCTCTGTGCTCTCGTGAGAAATGCCGGCAAAACAATCTCACGGATATGAACTTGAAATGCCGATGCAGGCCGAGAGCGAGGGAGAGCGCTCTGTGTGTCTGTGTGAGATTGCGGCGCAGCTGCCGCTGCGGTGTGTGTGTGTGTCCAGGTGAGTGTGAGTGTGTTTACAAAACAAAAACCGAATTGAGAAAAGAACAAAAAAAAAAGGTGAAGGCAAAAGCATGCCAAGCAGCAGCAGCAGCAGCGCCGCAACAACTACAATTTGTGAATGAACGAATAGTAGCACACGCACACACATTCGTCACTCACACACACGCGCTGGGATACTCTGTGGTGTGCGTGTATTGTGGGCAGGGAAAATAAACGAGACGCGAAACGCGTTTACGCGATTCGTACAGAAATTCGTGGGTTCGCTTCGAGAGCAGCGGCGTGTAGGTGTGTATGCAGATACAGCTATATAGCTCAATAGGTGTGTGTGCGAGTGTGTGGGAAAAGCAACAACAATGAGTTATTGAAATGAGACGGCGACAAAAAGCAAAAAGCAAACCAAAATGGTGTAGGTTAAAAAGTGATCAGCGATCGGCTATCCGTGAGATATATATCGATACGATATATACTCGTTTGTATGGGTAAAATCGGGGGTGGGGTATCTACACACACAGCCAACACACAATTCGCCTATTTGTTGATTTGTTGATGAAGTCGTTCGAGTTGGCGACATTTTTCCAGCTGCCTACTGTTTATCGATAAATACTAGGTAACTTCAGGGACCACGGGGCGTATGATTTATATACTACAAAAGTTAAATTTATTACATTATTTTATTGTAATTAGCATGTTTTCAAATTTTTATTACACTTATTTTGAAATACCAACAAGCTGATATATATTTTTTTAAATTAGAAATTGTATAAAAAATGTATCTTACCTTTTTTTCTGCATGGATTACATTTCAAAACTTAAATTTGAAAATTTAATCTGGCCAATTTAATCAATATTATATTACTCTATATATTTCTAATAATCTTTTAAAAACACTCTTTATTTGGGAAGGCGAATAGTTGCTATATTTGTAATAAATAAATTAAAAAATACATTAAGTGATAAATTTTATAGTCATAATATATATTTTCAGTGTGACACTGTAAGTCTGTTATAATTATTCCATTTCAAACAGCTTAAATCATAAATGTAAATGTTGATTTAAAATTTTTATGTTTTAAACATCTTTTTAAATATTTGCGGCTGTAAAAATGTGTAATGGCTGTTGAAATCATCCCAATTTAATAAATATTTTATGGATTAATGAATCCTAAATATAGCACAGCCCTAGTACATCGACTTCTTCACTTTTTTATTATTGGGAAATTAATGCGTAATTACAATTAATCCAAATTTTGATTTTTAACTATAGCCTATATATATATAAAGGGATTAAAATTGTTTTAGTGCAAATTGAGAAATAAAGATTTTTGAAGTATGACTAATATAAATGAGGCAAGGCCTACTCTGAGCCTTATACCAATATCAATATTATTCCATTAATATTATTTTTTTAATTAATTATGTTTTTTATTTTTAAATAGGTTGCAGGTGGAATTGAAAATTAAAATAATTGGAAATTTTTTTCTGATTTAAAAAAAAATTCTCTCTAAGAAATATGTTTTAACAGTGACAGATTTTAAATATATAGATATATATATCTCATATTAAATAATTTTAATGATGAAATATACATTTAAAAATATATTTTAACAATATATTTGATCAAAAATCATGCCCTCATAATATTAAGAAATCCTACACATTAATCAATAAATATATGTATATATATGATTAACTACGTATGCAGCATAATAATTAAATTTCCATTTAAAAAGAATACCTCCAACTGACGGGTATTAATAATTCGAGTACGTCTTCGCCTAAGGCCTCCGCCGATGCATATTTTCGTGCTTTAGTCTGAGCCATGAGTGCCCGCTAAGTACATTTCAGTGTCGCCGAGGCCTACGCCCGAAATTGAGATGAAATGAAATTAATGTCAATACAAAGTCGTACCCCGCAGACCGGACGGCAATCAAGGTAAAAGTTCTCGCCTTTATTTCAATGCAGCGATTTCGAGTGCAGCTGCAGCAGGGGAATGTGTAGCTGCGAGATTCCTTGGCATCGCATATTGCCTTTTGTGCTGGAAATCTTCCCACGGTTTGGCCCAGTCATCACCATCAGTCCACGACTTTAGCAAAATTCTCGCCCTCTCAGGAACTCGGTCTTGGGCCAAGGCCTGCCTCCTTATTGTTATCCTCGCGGCCACCCCAGCACTGCCGCCACCACCGCCGACCCAGCACCAACCCAGCACCAACCCACCACCAACCCACCCGATTTCAACCCACCACCACTACCTCCTCCGACGATCCCGGCATTCCTTTATATATCCCCGATCCCAGGTCCCAGATCCCAGATCCCGTTGTGCAACCCCCGTAAGGATTTTTGTTCCTTTTTGGCGGGAAAAACTACGACGAACGTCTTCGCGGCACAAAAGGCAAGATCTTGTTCGGAGATTTTGTGGCCTGCGGCACTAAATCCAAGCAGCAGTAAAGCAGAGAACCACCCCTAGGGCCGGCAGCTTTCAATAGACTCCTGCTGCTCCTTTTTGCCTAGTCAGTCTTTTTACGGGCCTTAATGAGGCGCAGATCGCAATGGGAGGGCGATCGAGGACACAGGGGGAAAAGTTTGGATAAAGAAAAATTAATTTCAAAATTAAATAACTAAGCCTGAAAGCCAAAACTCATGTTTTAGGCTTTATATGTATTAGAAACCTTTTTAAATCAATTTTTAATAGTTTCATTTGTGAAACAGTTTTCCAGTTGTTGTATACTTAATTAAGGAACTCATGTTTTAATGGTTCTTGGACCATTAAAGGAAAAAAATTTTCTCCCTCTGTAAAACTCCCAATGCGGAGCCGTCTTTGACTTTCCCATTCATTAGAAGCGCCGCAACACAATTTTCAATTAAGCACGCAAAAACGCCAACATCTCTGGCAGATCGAGCAATGCCAGCCGCAATTTGCATTTGCAACTGCAACTGGGAGTTCGCTGCAACATAATAGCGCCAACAGCAACAACAGCTGGCGGCACAATAACCATAAAAGTGGATGAGATCCGAGCACCTTGAGGGGAGATTTGGCCAAGCGACTAGATCTTTATGCTGGGCGTCATTCTGGGGGTCAGGTGGAGAGATGTCGCCGTCTCTGAAGCGCCAATTAAAAAAATCTAATTTGCATGCTAGTGTCGAGTCTCTCACCTCTCTGAGATTCCCACGGATAAGCCAGGCTCTGGAGAGAATCTGATGGAAGACAGGAGACTCATGATTTAAAACCAACAGCTGGCAGGATTTTTAATCGCAAAAATCTGTTTGAAAGAACGGAAGAAAACAGTTTTAAATAATAAAGCACACTTTAAAATATGAATCTTAAAAAGAGATCATTTATAGGGGAAAACAGAAATTATGATTTTATACTATTATGTAGTTAAATAATTATTCATTTATATTTATTTAATATTAAATGATCTTGAAAGAATATCAAATGCCTTACAAAACCAATTCCAAGTATTCCCCTTAAAATCCAAACTTCATTAATTATATTTCTTATGTAAAAACTAACTCAAATATTTGCAGCTTAAATATATTCACCTGCTTTTGGATTTTATTGTTTTAAGCCAAAGGGAATCCCCCTGCTTTGTGTCCCCGCGCTGTCTTAAGCTTTCTGGGAAACTTTCTTTGGCTCACATGGCGTGATTGATGGGACCACTGATGATGGCAAATTAAACTCAATCAAACGATTACTGATTCAATGCCTGATTTACTATTTATAGAAGCTCCATTATAGCCATGGAATTCGAAGAGATCGATGGCAGAAGTATGCTCGAAATCATTTCGAAATTTTCACCAACTTCCGCAGAAGCTATAGCTCTTTTGTAAGATCCCTCGCCACCAGCATGTTTACCTATCTATCATAACCTGTCCCGTCAGGCAATTAAGCTCTTCTGCTGCTCATTTTTTCTAAAGTCTTCTTAGTTTTTTTTTGGCACAACTTTTAAGATCTTATCACGGCACTTTGCACTTCCTCCAACACACACGAGCTTCAGATACCATGGTTGTATCTTTTTTTGGGGTTTTCGGTTGCCTTTTTGTTTGGTTTTTTTTGTTTTTTTTTTTTTTTTTTTTTTAATTCTGCTACCAACATGAGCTTAAATCACGCGCACGCCCCGAAATCTTGGCCAAGATCTCGGCGGGAAGACAAATTTCGTATGATTTACCTACAGCGTTGAGATGATTTAACCTTTACTGCGCTGACGAGCTTAGGGGGAGTTGCGGGTGCGACGCCATTTCATTCACAAAAAGTGTTGTCTTAATGAAAATCTCGGTAGTTTTTTTTGGTCAGTGGATGTGGGAAGGTCGCCTGGAGATTCGTCTTCAAAAAGGGGCACATCCAACAAAGTTTAATGACATGCCTCGAGGGGCGTAGACAGAAGCCAATGTGTTGTTCTTTAAACATACGCATCGACATCGCCGGACCAGAGTTAGTTTAATTGATTTTGTTGTTAGTTAGGCTGGCACCGATAAATGTTTAGTGTAGTCATTAAATCCAAGTGATTCCACTTCCAACAGTGCTGTGGCCTTTTTCCTCTCCTGAAAAGTAGAGTTGTTACACGCAAAAAAATAAACTCAAAGTGTTTGAGAAATAGGTAAATTCAATGAAATTAATTCTGTGTATGAAAAGGTTTTCAGATAATTAATTTTTCTTGAAGAAAAACATATTTCTTAATTTATTACTCCCAGAACGATGTTTTTCTTCTTGGTTTTTAAGGGTTTGTTCCATCAGCTGGCTCAAAAAGGCGGCTACCTAAGCATATTTAATGAGAAAAATCCCTCTTATGACCTTTATTTAAATTAGCGTGTTTTTTGCCCTTTTATTTAAATCATAATAAGGGTTAAATCTTTAAGACCTTTTCACAGCTGAAATAAAATCATCAATTTAAGCCTTTTAAATAAAAAATAATATCCTTTTTTTAGGTCAAAAAGTGTACAAATAAGGCGTGTGAACCACTAATATTCCAGCGCATGAAAATAAAGAACTACTTTAATTAATTTTTAGGAAACACCCTTTAGAAAATGCCCCTTAAAAATTTTATAGTTCAGGTAAATCATTTCTCTTCCCATTTTTTTTTTTTATCAAATTTGTATATTATGGTCAAATTTAGCTCTTAAATGTATGTACATTTTCAAAATCAAATATAGGTACGAAATCTTTTAATTTTATAATGTTTAATTTAATATTTCTCAATTTTTCTCCCCCGTGTAATTGTTCCAAGTTTTTCCAAACGTTGCAGCATTTTCTCACGTCGCTTAAATGGCTTAATAACCCAATCCGAATGCAACATTTTGTGGCCGAGCTTTAAGTTGTTGGTAATCGCTGGACTCCCCCCCTCTACCTGTAGCTCCCCCCGCCTTTCGGAGGGGTAGGTAGTAACCCGCTTCCGGTCTGCGGTCCTCCTCTCATCAATGAACGAGCCAAGTGAATGAATGAGTGAATGGGGCTATCGTGTGGTTTGTGTGTTAGAAATGCCATAAAAAATGCAACAGCGGCATAAAATTGATTTGATTGCCAAGAAGATGAAGCCAGAAGCTGAATGAGGCTGGAGCTGGAGATGAGGATGAGGAGGTGAATCCTACACCCGCCTGAGAGTCTAACTGATTTTGCCCATGCCAGGGGCAGGTTGTTGCAGATCGTAAAACCTCCAGACTCTAGACTCCGTTCTCCGATCTCCAATCGGTCCCAAGTTCCAGATGTAGGCCGAACCACTTTGATGAGCTGGATGGGACGGAGTGGCTTCCTCAGATTGAGATAGAGCCGGAGTCAGAGTCAGTCAGAGGTTCAGAGAAAGAGACGGGGTCTCGGCACATTTAGAGATTAACTGGTTTTATTGCTCGATTGGCTATAATATCTTTTATTTACGAGTCTCGGGCTAATTTGAATTTTCAACGTTTTCTTTTTGGGCTCTCGCCTTTTGGCGCGCTCTCTTATTTCTATGGTTTCCCACACTTTTACAGGTGAATGGAGTGGCCGGTCAGAAAGGTATTTGTGTTTGTGAAAGATTTTTGATCGCATGATTGTTATATTTTATTGATCAGCCTTATATACATCTACTTATATATTTATTTTTTTTGAAACGCTTCAGTTTTCGGGGCCGTCGTGTGTGTCTCTTTTTTTCCTACGTTTCATGTATGTTAATCGTTTATGCGTCTAAGCTCATTTCTCCACCGGAGCTGAGCATTTAATAGTTTAATTTTTATTTGAATGAACAGTTAATTTTATGCCAAGTAGCCACACAAATTTTTTCTCCTCCGTTGCCAGCTTCTTGTGGGAGTTTTTTTTAAAGCGTGTGTAATCCTCCGTTTCGTCTTTATTTTGGATCACAGAAAATAAACATAATTTATGCTGAGAGCTGCCAATCGAACGGCTTAGGCAGCGAAGTTGACTTGAAAATCGAAAGACTTAAGCAGCGAACGTGAATTGAAGTTTATGCCCCAATGATGATGATGTATCAGTGTTTATGCCGAGATTAAGATAGTCCCAAGATAGTTTCCAAATGGAAGCAGAGGGGAATGGTGGTTCCAGCTGAACCTTCTTTTTTTTCGTTTTTGATACAATGGAAATTAGTTCCGCTCACTCACAAAGCTCGTCAAATGGGAATTCTCTAGGCAGCTGCCAAGCTTTTTTCCTTCTTGTATCTTTCGCTGATTCCCAAACTGCGCAGCAACTGGAAAGTAACCGAAAAAGATTGTAAAAGTGCTCATTAGACAGACGCAGCTGCGTATGCTTACTATACCTTCCCTCCTCCTTCGAGTTATTTTTTTTCTGTCCTTTTTTGAGGAGTTAAAATCCCTAGAGGACTGTCAAGAGGGAGGAAGAGATACTCGCCTGAAAAATGGCTGGATGGGGTGGCCTCTTTCATTGTCCTGGCAGTGAAAGAAGCAGCCAGAACCGCCTCACGGGGTGGTGGCGTTGGCGAGGTTCTAAGTCCTTGGAACGGGATCTTTGAGTGCGCAATAAGCGATTTCCTTGAAGGGTGGTGGTGGTGGGTCGCATAAATCTTGGCAGACCGTTTCCAGCTCACAACTCGTTTTCCCTAAATGGACAGCTGCCTGCAAGGCTGCCTTTTCTGCCAACAAGATGATCCTCCGTATGCCAGGCTTTTAAGCCGTGACAGATTGATAAATATTCCCTAGATTTCCGCAAGATGAGCATTTTTCCAGGGAGGTGAGATAGCCACCCGCCTTAGCTGATGAGATCTATACAGAGAGGGAAATACCATATAACCAAGCAGTTAAAAGTCTTTAAAAATAAATATAAATAATTAAAATCCGTAAAAGAAATATTATGAAAGTGGTAATAGAGTTGTATGCAATTTTAATAGCTTTTAAAGCTGACATTATAATAAAAACTGTAAAGTACAAATTAGAAAATATTGTAAATAATTTTGTAACCTTTTAGTTTCTAATAGGTTTATAAATGAAAATGTTTTACACACCTCTAGCCATGTTTACTAATTAATAATTTTTTTAATATTCTTACATTTCAATTATAATTTAATGGAAATCAAGGCAATCATAAACAGACATTCTAATTCCTTTGGCGAGCGACTTTTTTCACCGTGCCCCCAAATCGACTGGCGTATATATTTATGTCATTAAATTTAAGCATTTTCGTTTAGGCCATTCAGCTGGCCAACCTGTGATTAAGTTGGGCCCTGACTCGGCTCACTGTCTGTCTTTCCCGCCCTCTCTCTCTCTTGGCCAATTGCATGTCCCGGCTAATAGTTGCAAGCTCCGCCACAAGAAATTCATATGAAATTATAAGCGTTTTAGTTTTATTGTGCGTTGCCAGTCGGACACGGACTCGGACTCCGAGTTGAGTTGGTGGCGGTGGCGGAGGCCCCATAGCAGTGATAAATGTTTCCTACGCCGAGGTATTTCACCCGCGGCATTAACAGCGGCTGGAAGAAATCATACAAATGCAAATTTAATTGTAGTTCGCCGCATCCCAGTGGCAGACCCACAAAACGCACAAATATCTCTCGGCGACCGATGATTTCTTTTGCTGCAAATGAATGCTTTCAGCGTGGCACGCAATTTAAGTGGGCGGGGGCCCCAGGGGCATGCTCCAAAGTCCAGGATCCTCTCGCAGAGACACGAAATATGTGCCAGAAAAACCGAAACCCAAATGCGAATGCGAATTCATTTGAATTTCTTGAAATGTTTCTGTTTCTGTCTCTGATTTGGCTAACGGTTGTTCAGTTGTTGGCTCAGACGGCGACCTCTAAATCAACTTGTTGCTGAAGCTCCACCTTTGGGTCCTTTTCCCTTTCTCTTAATGCTTTTTTAACGTCTGGCGGTGGCTCATTTATTTGTTTTTTTATTAATATTAAACGGGTGTGTATGGTTATTTATCGGGTATTAAATTTTGTTTTAAGGCAAATCATGATTGCATTTAATATTAAATCTGTTTGATTTTGTGATAATTTCTTAAAAGGAAAATATGTTTATTAATTAATTTATTCTTATTGTAATAACGAATACTTTTCCGTATTGCAATAAGCTAAGCCAGAACGATTCCTCAATCAGGCTTGCATAAAATATTTTAATAGCTTCTTTACGAGTTTCCTCTTTTAGTGTTGTATTTACAGTGGAATAAACAATGAACATTTATTTTTAAATTCTCCTAGAGAATATAATATGGATTTATCTTTAACAAAACTAACGAAAGATTAAATGTAAAAACTACTCCTAATATTTATCCTTCTAATGAGTTTAATAGTAAAATTGATTTTTATTTAGCACAATACTAAACGGAACTTATTTGCTTAAATATATACTAAAATATATTGTATAAAAAATATTCAAACTACATTCAGAAAGACGTTAAAGATCCTGTTCTAATATTCAGCCAATTACTGAACCATAAATAATAATTGTTAATTAGGAATATAGACCAAAGTGTACCTTTCCTGGCGTCTCACACATGTCACTCTTTTCCCTTAAAGATAAAAACACTTGATCCTCTGTTCTCCTCTCTAATTGCACTTACAATTAAAACCGAAATTTGTAGTACCCTTCACAGCTGTTTTGCCACAATTCTGACACCTTATCCGCTCTAACCGCAATGCGATCAGATGCGATCCTTTCGTCTGCTCAGCTTCCTCTGAGTCTCGTGCCTCGTGCCTTGTGCATTGCGTTTTTCCCGTGTCAGCTGTTCTCTCTCAGATTTTCCCTGCCTCGACTTCTGTTCCGGTGGCAGCAGCGTCTTTTATACATTTTTATTCTTATTATTTTCCTCATCCAACAACTCTGACTGCGCGCCAACGACTTCTTAAGATCAGCCCTCCATGCCTGATCCCACCAGCAGCTGTCCTGCAGCGCTCCTGCTGCCCAAACAAAGGCCAGAGTTTCGTTTTGTTTTGTCGGGAGAAGAGGTCAATAATCTTGGATCGGGTGGGGTGGCTGCAGATTGGCAAAACTCGGTATTGGGGGAAGAAATTCGTGGCAGAATCTTTGCTAAAATTATTTTCAAGTGCGGGTTAGAGAGGTAGCTTCCCTTGAGGGTAAAGAAAATAGTAAGAAAAAATATAGTCATTTGGAAAATGGTTTTAATTAATTCTTATTCATAGAAAACAATTTATATTTTATAGGATTTTACGCTTGAAATGAAATTATATACCATGAAACCAGAAAGACCTGCTTAAAGACCAGCAACAGGCTTGGATATGGATTGGAGATGACCAAAAGCAACACTTTAAATATGCTTCAAATAATTCTAAAGTAACCCTTAAAATGTTAATAATAAATCAAATATTTTTTATAAAATATGTAAGAACAATTCAAATCTAATTCTAAAGTGGCCCTTTAAATAATAATAATATTAATTATATTACTACAAATATTTATTCCAGCTTGGAATTATTTCCAGAAATATTTGTTTAGAATATTCTCCTAAAGTAACTCCCTTTAATAGCTTAAATCCTAAAATCTTCTTTATGCTTTTAAATTTCTTTTGTTAAGTATCCAAGATTGTGTCTAGCGATTCCCCGATTAAATCGGAGTCGCCTCCTTCCGCATATCTTACCATGATGTCATTAGTGCGGCATACAAATATGCAACAACGAGTCCCGGGTTCAAGGATGTGATGCGGGTGATGATTCCCCGCCTCCTCCTCTTCTCTGCCAGGAAATCTGAAAAATCAGACACAAAGTGTGCATTAGGTAGCCGAAGGGAGCTGTAGGAAAGGTAGGAAATTAGATGTTATTGTACAAGCGAGACACACCGGGCCGTGGATAATAACAATAATGATGAGCACTGTGAGGAGAGGAGGAAGGCAGCAGCTCGCGCCAAGGGAAGAGGAAGGAACAGCTGATGTGCCAGATGAAGTCCCCCTCGTTCTGGACTCGGGGTTCATCTGGAGGGATCATCTGACAGTGGATTCAGGTGCGGGGGTGTTTTCTCCTCGGCTTACCAGCTCCTGTTCCCGCTCTCTCACTCTGATTTCTTTCTTTTTTTTCTGAACAGCACGTGGCTGTTTTTGGCGCCCTTTTTTTTGTGTGTGTGGTGTTGTTGCTGGCAAATTATTCATCTGAAAGAGTTGAGCGCCGAAAGCAGAGATTGATCGGGCACCGAGGAGGTATCGGGTTTCGATACATTGTTGCTCCCACACCGGAAGTGGAACCTCTTTTTTATGGGGCTTGGCAGGAAGGGAAACCCGTCGCAATCTGCATGCTAAAGCCATGCAACTTGCAACACATTATTGGCAACATGATCGGATGGAATCGGATGCAAGAGGCGGCTGCAGGAGGCGGACTGTCAGATTGGCAGCTATATTGAGCCAGGCCCAAAGACGGTTATAATTGGCCCAAGGCAGCAACAATTTATCAACGCCGATTGCCATTTGTGTTGACAACTAACATAGTGGACACACTCGCCGCGGACAGTGGATCAGGAAAGGAATGGGTACTCCATCCAGCTCTGGTCTGTGGTCTCTGCTCTCGAGAGCTCTCTGGTCTCCGGTATTGGGTCCCCAAGATCTGAAGTTGGCATGAAGCGTGTTGATTTCGCACTTTACAGCTTGTAAAACCAGCAAAAGGCAGCCAAACAGCCAGCAGCACCACCGCATCAGCGCTATGAAATTATTTATTTAATAATCGACAGCGAGTCATGAAAATGGTCAGCAATTGTCGTTAGTTGCGGCCGCTAATTGTGCACGAAAAACTGCAGATGTTGCACTTACAGAAAATGTTTTAATTGTTGGATATGAGTGGAGTTTGGATTAAGAATACTGTAAGTAGGGAATGTAAAAGGGAGAATTTGTTGCTTAATTAATGAATATAAAAAATTTAATTATAAAAATATAATAAATTTAATTTCTTGGAAATTAAATGAATAAAGCGAGTTTGTACTTTTTACAGTCGTACTATAATTTAATAACTTATTATTTTTATAAAAATGAAATTAGTAGAAAACTCTAAAAAGTATATGCATTTTATTTAAATTTATTATTTGCTATATTAATTTATAATAAATTTAAATAAATTATATAGATAATTTAATAATAAAAATAATTAATTTTCATTATAATTACAAATCAAAGAAAAACATTTCTAATGCCACACAAATGTTCTTATCTATATTAAAATTAAACAAAGAATAACCGGCAATAAACCAACAAAAATATGAATGTGTGGGCTATATGGTCTTTGTTTTTGTCTGTTAAACAAATTATTACCTTTATAAAAAATAAATAATAAGCTGAAATAAATCAGAAGTATAGTTATGTTTAATGTTTTTACTTGTAAAACACTCTTGCAATCTCTTGATTTAAATGAAAAATACTTAAGCAACAATAATTTCTACTACATTTTTAATTATCAGATAATTTCTTTGGGAACTCATTTTGGACCAGTTTTTTTAACCTATAAAATATATGACCTAATCTTATATATATATTATGTATTAAACAAAAAATTACTTTCAGTAAACTAACAAATATATAAATGTTTGGAAGATATGGTTTCTTGTCTCTTAAAATGTTATTAAAAAACCAAGCTTATGTATTTAAATTAAACATTAATATAATTGCTTTTATAGACTCGATATGTCGTTTATTTATTTATTTTATATATTTATTTTTTTCAGTACCATTTCTGGCACCAATTTATTTTGCAAAAATACATATTTTCGGTTATTAAATTTAATGGCTTTGATAATTTAGCTTACCCAATCTTAACCACCACTGTTGGCTAATTAAATCCAGCATTATTTTGCGTGTAGCATCGGTGGCAGTGGCTGCAGCATCGCACAGAATTTATTACGTTTCAATTATGTATATGGGCAAATGTTGGCACAGCCAATTGGCAAAGCATAAATCTCTAAGGAGTAGCTGGTCCTGCTCTCTCTTCGCCTCTGTATCTCACCTTTCTCGCTCCCACTAACAACTTGGCCAAGCTGTCAAATTAGCACGCCAGCAAGTTGGCCATTAGCGGTGGCCACTGTTTGCCTTGGCAGCTCTGATCTGGCTAATCAGCTTCCTACTCCTTAAGAGGTGGTTGCTGCAACATGCGGCGCTGTCTTGGCCACATTTGTGGGATATGGCAACACTGATTTATGCCAAGGAGTCTAATCAGTTCTTATCAGTTTTCCAGTTTCCCAGTTTCCCGCTTTCTAGTTTTTTCCACTTAGCTGGACTAGAGATTGTCCTTCCTTCTTCCCCCGTATTGGAAGTCAAGTCTGGCCTAGAACTCATTTTCCAATTGGTTTTCCTGGGACTCTAAATTCCATCCTAGAACTCACTTTCCAATTGGTTTTCCTGGGACTCTAAATTAAGATGAACAAATGGAGGGTTGCCTTACTCCAGGCCCTGGTGCTGCGTAATTCATATTCCCCCAGGCAGCAGGAGCTGGAGCGGCAACTTAGCTGGCAAAGAACTCTTCAATGCAATGTGTGTGGTCCTCTCTAGGCCGACTTGCTCCTGGGATGCTGTTTGTCGTTGTCCGTGCATAAATCGTATGAAATATCGCATTTCGCGCATTTTCGCTTCGTGTTAACGAGTGTCACATACGCACACATGAAAACAATCGCCAGCAACAAGCATTTATTTGTCTTTTCTAGAGGAGAACCGCGGCGGAGAATGTGTGTCTGTGGCAGCGGCAGTTGTCCAAGGCAGTTGCTACTTGGGCCAGTTGCTGGGTTGGGGCTGGGTTTGCCCTGGGCATTTGCATATTGACAGCGCTGTGTGATAATGCTGTTGACATTGATATAGCTTCAAAAGTCTGGGGCCTGCAGACTATGGTTGCTGTTGCCTTTTGCTTGTTGCTTGTTGCTTGTTACTAGTTGCTGCTGGCTGCTGGCTGCAACGCCCACCAAACAATTGACAGTCAACAACATGTCGGCTTGGGGCAGGCGAAAAAAATTACAGAAATAATGCTACAAAAAGAGCGCAGAATCTGATAAAGTTGCGGCTGTTGCGCATGCGCATGTTGCACGCCTACAAAATCATGTTGCACGTCAGTCGAGCGAGCTTTTTACCCTCAAAAAATATCTGCAAGTGTGTGGTGTGTGTAGTGTGTGTGTTCTGCCTTTGCGGCTCATTTAAATTCTGCAATGATTTTTGCCAAGTACTTGGCCATATTGCCTCTCAAGGCCGCCTTTGCGTTCTGTTCCGCCTGTGTGTGTGGCCCATCGCTTTTGGGTTGGGTTGGGGGCTTTGCGCTGACAGACGGCAGCCAAGAAGGCGGATTCCAGATCGGATTTCTAGAAGTGCACATTGAGAAAAATGTATAATAATGTAATTTTTAAAAATATAGGTTTGCTGGGGGAGAAATAGTAGTAAAGAAAAGTAGAAGATAGCACTGCGACGACTAACTAAATGGGAAGGTTTTGGGTGTTTTAAGCTCATAAGCATCTCACCAGAGATTTTTGTGAGCTTGCAACTCTTGCTTTACTTTAAAAATTATATTGCTTGTACTATTTTTTAATAAAGATACTTAAAATATATCACAAAACGCCCCTTACTAATGATGAATGGCAAGGTTCGGATGTTGCAAGCTCATGGGAATCTCATCAGTGACTTTTGCAAGATTGAAACCCTTGATTTAGTTAGAAACTTAATAAAGATATTTAAAAACTACCACAAAACATTTTTGACTAACAGTAAAGGTTGCAGCCTCCTAAAAGTTTATATAATTTTTAATAAATAAAATTGCAAGATACCAATAAACAGCCCGTACTAACGATGAATGTGAAGGTCCCGGAAGTTGCAAGCTCATGGGAATTTTAACAGTGATTGTTGAGGGCTTGGCAACCTAGATTTACATAGTTAACAAGTTATATTATTTATATAATTTTTTAATAAAGACATCACAAAACACCTCTTAAAAACGATAAATGGCAAGGTTTCGAATGTTGCAACTTGCAAGCTCATGAGAATCTCATAAGTGACTTTTCTGAGCTTGAAACCCTTGAATTAGTTGGTAAATTTAATTATTTATATATTATTATTATTATTTCTTAATAAACATGAATAAAATATACCACAAAACACTTCCTTTTCTCGCCGTGCCCCTCTGGCCGGCAATTGATTCTTAAAAAACGCTGACAACTTACATGTTGCAGCAACATGTTGCCGCGTTGACAAATCGGTGCACATACGAACTATGTAGATGCAGGCGGATGCAAGCGGAAATTGGAAATTACGGCTAAGATGTTCTGGCCAGCACAGAAAAAAAGGGAGATAGATAGGGAGCGAGAGAGAAGAAGAAAAAACGAGAGCAAACGCCCACCAAAAAATAGGGGCTTGCAGGTAATCCCCTTTCGGGTGAGCAACTAATAATCGCATAATACACGTACCAGGCTAATGATTAACCTGCATCATTATCGCTCCAAGATCTCAGATGCTTCCCTCCTCACTCTCAGGGCCCATCGAAAATTAGCTGCCGTATCTGCAGAAGCTCTTCCGAGCTGGGTTCGGGGGCAGGACAACAAAGCATCCTGCACTTTTACTCCTCGCCCCATTCAAGTTAAAGGAGGAGGAGGAGGAGGATGATGGCCCCAAGCAAGACCTGCAATCTGGCTTTATTTTATGCGCGGAGCGCGCTTAAAAATGCAGTCAACGTCTCCCTGGATGGGGCAGACAGGAACCTGCCGCTTAGGCGAATGCCTCACGGGCCCCAAAAAGGCAAACGGCCCGACAACAGCAGCAGCAGCAGCAACATCTACAGCTTCAGCGGCAACAAATGGCATTAAAGAAAAAAAACCATCACTGAAGAAAATTCACTGCATCCTCCCACTTTTTGCTCGGTACGCGAATGTTGCCTCTAGATGGGCCTATTATGTTGCTGCCACTGCTGCTCCCGATGTTCCCGCCAATCATTAAATGCGTTTTTCATACACTCGATTTCGGTTATAGTTTTGCTTCTTTTTATTTTTTATGCGGGAGTTACCGCCGCCGCTGCCGCCGCTGGGATTTTTGATTTATGTTGCAGCAAATGAGTTCGCGAAAGGAGAGCACCAGGACTGGGCATCGAGAATGTATATCAAGTAAGTATACACCCACACTTCCGGCTCTAAATTGAATTGAGGGCGTGGCCGAGAGCCCCAGCGGAATGTTGCCTGCGGCCAAGGCACATAATTATGCGCATGTTGCAAGTTGCTACGACTGCCACAGTCGCAGCCAAACATCAAAGTGCCACAGCAGCAGGCAACGGGCAGCAGGCAGCATGCAGCTCCAGCGACGACGACGACGACAAATCGTTGAAAGTTACAGTTTAAGTTGCGGCCGCAACAACAACTGCTGCTGCCAATCACCGCAGCAACTGCTGCGAGCAGCGGATAATCAGAATTCCAGCATTTTCACCTGTTGCCCGGACTTGTGCAGCTTGACATGTGCCGCACATGCCGCGCTGCCATTTGTCTGCACTTTAATGATGCGCCACATCTAACTGCAACAGCAGCATTGCCATTAGAAACTTTCAGCACTCGCTGGTTGCACAAAGGAAAAAAATGTAGAATATGTGCAGGGGTTCAATGCCAAAGTTTCAGAAGAAAGATGCATATTTAAAAAAGCTAAAAATATAGTCTACAGGTTAACAGATACATATTTTGTATCCCTTGAAAAAAAAGTGCTGCAAAAATTCTCATTAAAAATTATCATCACAAATTGCCATTCAAAATATTCCAAAATTCTAATCATAATATTTCGAATTAAAGAAATTAAACAACATTAAAATACGATAAAGGCGACAAGAAAAACAAGAAAGGAAACTAACTTTAAAACTCCCAAGCTTTTGTACACTTTCAGTTTCCAATTGTAGCATAAATAAATAATACATTTTTGTTAAATAAAAAAGGAGAAAACAAGCTAATTTCGGCACGCCGAAGTTTGTATACCCTTGCAGCTTAAAATGGGCTCGTTATAATTTAATACAATTCGATCAAATGAAAAGAAATACTAACAGGAGCTATATACCCAAGTCATTTATAAATATTTTTCTAATCATATTACATCTATATTATTTTATATATATATAATATTAAATTTCTTAAACGTTCCCATGTCAGCTATATGGTATAGTTGTCCGATTTTTATAAAAATTTAACTGAAATTCTAAAATCAAACAAAATGGGCATGTCCTGAAAAATTTCCCGACCGTTCCTTGGGCAGCTATAGGATATAGTTTTCCGATCCGGACCATTACGACTCTCTGCAAAGTTTTATTCAGATTCATTCATTCAGACATGGCTAGATCGACTCGGCTGTTGATGCTGATCAAGAATGTATATAATTTAATTTCTAACTAAAATTATAATACCCTGCAAGGGTATAAATATAGTAGTCAAATTTAACCTTAAGTTCTCCTATTGTATTTCGGCAGTGCTTCCTTTTGGGGGACGGTACATAATGCACATGCACATAATTAATTACCAATTACGCATTTTAGTGCCATTGAAATTGCGTCAGGTCAGGTCAGGAATTTAAATGCGTTCCGGTTTCAGTTAGCTATAAGTACAAGTCAATTGAGCTGCTTTGGGGCCAGAAACAAAACTAAAACCGATCCGAGAGCCAGAATGCCACCCAACGGCGACGATGTTACTGGTGTGCTCTTTGAGACTGATGTACAGACCGTGGACCTGGGGCTGGCCAAGGACCTCAGCAAGCTGAATACCACGGATGGCAGGAGACTGCAGCTGGTGTGGTTCAACATCATCCTATTTGTGGTTGCCCACGCGCTCTCCTTGTACGGCCTATGGCTGCTCTTCGCGGAGGCCACTTGGACCACTTTCGTACTTTTCTACCCGTCCTGCATGCTCTCGGGAGTGGGCATCTCCGGCGGCGCCCATCGCCTGTATGCGCACCGCACCTTCAAGGCCAACAAGAAGTTACAGGTGCTTTTGCTCTTCCTGGACACCTTGGCCTTCCAGGATGCGGTGTACTACTGGGTGCGGGACCACCGGTTGCACCACAAGTACACGGAGACGGACGCGGATCCGTACAACTCGGAGCGCGGCTGGTGGTTCGCGCACATCGGCTGGCTGTGCTGCCGCAAGCATCCGGAGGTGAAGGCCAAGGGTCAGCACATCGACCTATCCGACCTGGAGAGGGATCCGATGGTGATGTTCCAGAAGAAGTACTACCTCGTCCTGATGCCGCTCATTTGCTTCGCAATGCCCACAGTGCTGCCGATGTGGCTGTGGGGCGAGACCCTGCGAACCTCCTTCAACACGATGTGCGTGCTCCGGTGGGTGACCACTCTCAATTTCATCTGGACGCTGAATAGTTCGGCGCACATGTTCGGGACACGGAGCTACGACAAAAACATCAAGCCCACGGACCAGCCATTTCTCATTTGGTCGAAAATGGGCGAGGGCTATCACAACTACCACCACGTCTTCCCCTGGGACTACAAGAGTGCAGAGGCGGGTCACTTCTCCAATGACTACACCACCAAGTTCATCGAGTTCTTTGCCAAAATTGGCTGGGCCTATGACCTCAAGAGTGTGCCCATAGACCTCGTCGAGCGGCGGGCCCGGCGCACGGGAGACGGTACGCATCCCATCTGGGGCTGGGGGGATAAGGATCAACCGAAACAGGACATGACCGATACCGAAATCATTCACCAGCGGAAGAATATCAATAGCAATGTCATTTAAACTGTATTGAATAAACATATTTAAATATTTTATTTAATTCTTTACGTTTCACTTGCCAGGTTTGTCTGTTTTGTAAATAAATACATCGATTGGAACTCGACAAAATCAAATGTGAAACGTTTTCCTCGAAATTCAAATGCAGCTGGTTCTACACTACATCAACATCGGAAATATATTAAGTGCCGTTGAGTCAATTTACAATTCAAAGTTGTCTACAAACTAACAAATGGGCAATTACACAGACCGACAACATTCTAGAACCAAGAGCTGGGATGTATTTTATCGAAGGGTTTCGAATCGCTTGAATACTGCCTCAAAAAAGGTTATACGAATCCTATATTATTATGAGAGTAGCAAATTTTACAATATGTTTGAAACAAGTCTATCAGGGGTGCCACAGAAACGACTTCCGCTGCAAAAACCTTGAAAAATAATTTCGAGGTGCCATAGCACTTCCACAAAAATATTTTTTGGGTATTTGAAAACACACAAATTAACGTCCATTGCGATGCCTTCCACAAACGATATATTCTAAATTTTAAAAGCGGGTTTAGTAGAGCTTTCGAGTAACTTTTATTTATTTTCGCTCCAACATTTTAAACCTTTTTTTTAATAAAAGTAAGAGAAAGTAAATTAATTAACAAAATAAAATTATTTAAGGAATAAAATCCAAAACCTACCATTTCAAAATAATTTAAATAAAATATTTTCTAATCAAACACATGCGTGATTTTATCTGGCAACATGGCAACCCTTCCAGCCATTTCGAATGGTTTGTGAAAAAAACTAAACAAATTTTAAAAACTTTGATTTGTTTTAAAAAACAGTAAGTACAATTCTTAAAGTTGCCGAATCGATCGTCTTGTAAAAAATCCTTTTTGAAATTATAGCAAAAAAGGATTTTTAGGTTTCTTAAAAACCAGAAGTATAGGAAATAAAAAAAAACCTTGACATATAGGAAATTTTCTAAGTCGGTCTCTTTTCTACATTTTGTTGCCCTGTATTATGCGCCTTAGTATTTAAGGCTGCGTAAGTCTTACTCAATTTCTATATTTAATCGAAACTAAATTTCTAAGCATAAGTAAACATAAGCCAAGGCAGTCCCAACTAAGAATTCCGATTAGTTGACTTCTGGCCTCCAAAGAACACTTTGTTTCTGTCTTCTGTATATTAATTTGGATAGAAAAAAGCCACACAATAACACTGGGAGTGGATAGGTTAGGACTGAGCTTAGAAACAGTGGAGAGTCTGTGGATTTATGGTACCATAAATCGGTCGGGGGGATGGTTTGGGGCTGTTGAAAAATGCCAGTTCTGGCCACACTAATTAGTTTGCCCAAAAGCCCCCGCCGGCGATTGCATAATTTAGGTAGCCAGCTCCGGCTTCAACTCCTGCTCCATCTCCATCTCCTGCTCCTCGCCCAACTACGCCCACACAACAGACACAGAGCTTGATTTCCTGGAAAGAGTGGCCGCTCAGGGCCATGCTAATGCCTCCACCCTTCCTGGAAGCTGGCCAGATCCCAGAGATCATGGCAGCGGCAGCCGTTACCCGAGGGATCTGTGATCCACATTTGCATAATTGCAGACCAAAGTCGGCGCTGACTTCCCCGCTGTATAAAAAATAAAGAAAAGAAAACGACCATAAAAGAATACAGAAAGTATTCCCTTCCGAGTGATTTAGGTTTCCTGAAATGGAGCGACCGAAGAGGAAGTTGGGCGGCCATCGTCGCTTAGACCAGGAGCTGCCCCTCCACCAGAGGCTACTGGGCGGCTTTCAGAGGAGTTTCGGGTGAGTCAGAGCACAGTAGATGAGATGAGAGCAGGGTTTTTCTGCTAAAGAATATCTCCCTAGAACGTCGGTGGCCCTTCAAGTTCAGATGCAGCAACCAAAGGATGATGAAAGTTTCATGACGTAAGATCACCTCTGAATATACTTTCGTTTTCCATTCCTAAATAACATCCCTACCATCTCAGGAATCTGGAGACCTTCATCAATGTCCTGAAGAGTGCTTTTGGCACTGGCTGCTTGGCCATGCCGCGAGTCTTTCTAAATGCCGGCTGGTTGACGGGACTCATAATGACGGTTGTCCTGGGCGCCTATGTGGTTTACATCATGCACGTTCTGGTAACTGGTTTATATATATATTCCCCTTAAGATTTCAACTCAGCTTAATCTTGCCAGCTAAATGACATTGGTGCAATGGAAAAACGCTTCGGAGTGCCTCTGATTAGTTATGGCAAGAGCATGGAAGTTGCTGTGGGCCATGGACCCAGAAGGTTTCAGTTTCTGGCCAAGCCGATGCAGTGAGTCCTGTTTGAGTTTGAGATTGAGTTTTCCCTCTCAGGATTTACGTGTATTCTCTAGCCACCTCGTAAACATCCTGCTCACTTTGTATCACTTTGGGGTCGACTGTATCTATGTGGTTTTCATAGCCAAGATCTTGAAGGTTTTGGGTGACATATACTTCTGGCCATTCGATGAGAGGCTCTATATGGTTCTGCTACTTCCGCCCTTGATCTCGACCTTCGTCCTACGTCAAGTGAAGCACTTAGTGACATTTTCCTTTATATCCAACTTAATGCTAGCTATTTGTGGGTTTTCCTTTTGGTTATTTCCCCTTCTAGCTGCATTAAATATGTTTACTTGACAGGCTTTCTCATAACTTTGAGCTACCTGGTCCCGGATCTGCCTGCGTTCAGTGAACTACGACCCTCTCAGCCACTGAAGAAGCTTTCCTTGGTCTTTGGAACACTTCTCTTCTCCATCGAATCCGTTGGAGTGGCGAGTTTATACCAGGAATTGTTTCGTATTTTATATGAACTATATCTTATGTATAGATCTTGGCGCTTCGTCGCAAAATGCGAAAACCGAAGGACTTCTTGGGAACCTGCGGAGTCCTCAACGGTGGGATGACCGTGGTATTGATTTTCTATTCGGTATTTGGACTCCTTGGCTACTGGCATTACGGCGAGGACACAGCAAGCTCAGTTCTGCACAATCTGCCAATCGAGGAAGTGTGAGTGCTCCCTTAGGAAATGTATTATTATTTATTTATCCTCTGCTTCTTACCCTCAGACCCATCCAGATTGTGGCTGGTTTGTTTGCCTTGGGAATCTTCTTCAGCTACGCTCTGCAGGGCTATGTGACCGTGGACATTATCTGGCGTAACTACATGAAACCGAAAATGGAGGCGGACTCCTCATCCACGATGGTGGAGTGCCTACTTCGGATTGCCTTGGCAATTGCCTCGGTGCTGGTGGCCATTCAATATCCAGATTTCGGGCTGCTGCTCTCCTTCGTGGGCTCCTTTTGCCTGGCCCAGCTGGGTCTCATCTTTCCGGGCATCGTGGATCTCTGCGTTTGGTATGAGGATGGCTATGGACCCGGCAGGATCCTATTCTGGCGATCGATGTTCTTTATTGTTAGTGGTCTGGCCGGTGGCGTGGCCGGTACAGTGGCATCTATGAGCAACCTCAATGATCAGTATCCCATTTTTAGGTGATGTGTCTCAGGAAAATATACTTTTAAATTTATATTTTCTTGTTAATTTGTATATTTTATTATCAAAATAAAATAGAGAAGAAAGAGTAGCTCTGCTATACTATCAATCATTATTAGCTCTTTCCCATAGAACCCAAGTTTGTTCATCTTCCACCCCATGTTTCTAGTGTCATATACGTAGACGTGCTCATTCGTAAATAGTTTTCAGTTATTTGACATTTTAAATACTAAGTAAACTCACTTAAAATTTTTACAGTATGGCCGATAAAGAGTAAGGAGGAGTTCCCTATTACCTAAATTGTTTTGTAAGCTTCTCTTTCGCAGGGTCTACAATCCGTACAATAATCGAAATGTTGCTTCCCCCATAACGTAAGTTGTAATTTGAATACTTAACTTTCTGATTTTTCTTGGGTTTTAATTTGTATTTTCGTATGTTCCCCTAGGAACTTTGGCGCCTTTGTGTCCCTATTGAGCTGTGTGGTTGGCGTGGGAGTCCTGGCCCTACCCTTGGGATTTTACTTTGCTGGCATCCTCAATGGCATCTTCATACTCGTAGTGACCACCGTTCTCCTGGTCCACGGCATACACCTGCTGGTTAGTTTGCTTCGGAGAACAAAGTGTAAACAGTTTGTAATTATAATTTCCCTTCTTAGATAAATAGCATGGTGGAGTGTTCTCGCCGAATGCAAGTCGGCTATGCCACCTACAGGGAGTCTGTGACATACTCCCTTATGCAGGGCCCCGGGTGCCTCAGGTGCTGCGCCAAGTTCGCTGGCTGCGTTGTCGACTTGGTGCTGTTCTTCTCCCACTACGGCATGTGTGTGGTCTACCTCGTCTTCGTGTCCGTCACTGCCAAACGCATCATGGACCAGTATATTCCGGCACTAGATCTGCGCCTCTACGTGGCCATAGTTGGACTCCTTAGCATCCCCATTTTCATGATCCGGAATCTGCACAACCTGGTTTCCATCAACCTGCTGTCCAACGTGATGGTCTACTTCGGCTTCCTCTTCATGTTCTACTTCTTGTTCTTAGGTCTGCCTCCGATTACCGAGCGACGCTACATGTTCGGTGATGTATGGAAGGCGGCCCTCTTCTTCGGCATCGTCCTTTTCTCCATCAGCTCCTTGGGAGTGGTAAGTCTGCTAGCGGTACGCCGAGCTCAGAGAATTGGAGATGGTGTCACCTTTTACAGATGCTGGCCATCGAGTCGAAGATGGAAACCCCGCAGGACTACATCAGTTGTTGTGGCATTCTCAACATGTCCATCGCCGTGATCCTGATCTCGTACGTAATCTTTGGAGTCTTTGGGTACTGGCGTTTCGGGGACAAGGTAGCTGCCAGTATTTCCCTGAACCTGCCCTCCAAACAAGCGTGAGTTTGCGACTGATAACTTATGCCCCATAGATATTCTTTACTGCCGGATTTATTTATTCATTTCAGTGTTGCCACGGTCTCCAACATCTTGATTATGTGTTCCATCTTCCTAACGTACCCTTTGTCCGGATACGTGGTCATCGACATCATAATGACCCACTACTGGAACAAAAACGGCGAACTGAGCCATCCGAAGCGCAAAGAGATCATCGTCCGCATAGGGTTTGTCCTCCTGACCACGCTGAACGCCTTGCTGCCCTTCAACCTGTTTCCGCTGATCTCGCTGATTGGTGCCTTCTCCATCTCCTTGCTGAACCTCATCTTCCCGGCCCTCATTGAGATCTGCCTGTACTATCCGCCGGAGTACAGGAAAGGCAGGCCGAGATGGAAACTGTGGAAGAATATTTTTTTCATCAGCGTTGGCACCGTCATCTTCATCCTTGGTACCTACATTGCTATTATGGAAATGATGGAGGCTTGGGGCAAAAGCAACGTCGGAGCCTACCATCGGGGATAACACGTAACAGGGAAGGAACCGGGGACTCTTGGGCATCTGAGCTGCTCATTAGTTAATGAAAGAAAAATTTATTGTTTATGTGTAGTAAGAACTTTCGTACAGATTTTACACCTTGAAATAATGTTGGATATTGACATATGAAAGCTTAGTGTAGAAAAGGACACTTGATATAGTTTGTACAATTACTGCAGCTACACAACTAAATTTGGAGATATGTAATTAAAGGAGTATACAAATAATTAGTATTATTATTAAATTTAGTGAAAAGTACCGATTTTAGGGGGCGTCTGATCGGTACAGTGGAGAGTGTGTATAAAGAAGGGGCTCTTCGCTTACATACTCTTCATCAGATCTCATAAGATATATGTATATTCATCTAAAAATATTAAGCAGTGACATTTCGTGTTCCTAACTCATTGCTATTTATGTCATGTCAAGTCGGTTACTAAACACACAAACCATTAACACATATATTTGACAGGAAGTAGCTTAATATATAAAAATATACATATTTTATTTTTTGTACATTTTAATGGCCGATAAAGGGTAAGAAACAATTCGCCTCGGTCTGAGTAGCATAGTGAGCTTGTCTTCCACAGACAATACAATCCGTACGAACACCGAGATGTTGATAAGCCGATTACGTAAGTCTAAACCTCTGCTTGGCCCCTAGGCCTTCTTGTGCCTATAATGCCCTTTCTTCAAGGAACTGGGGGGCCTTTGTGTCGCTATTAAAGTGTATAGTTGGAACTGGGGTCCTGGCCCTCCCCTTGGCATTCTACTACGCGGGAATCGTCACGGGTATATTCCTGCTCCTCTTGAGCACCTTTATGCTCATCCATGGGATGCAGTTGCTGGTAAAGGGATATGTTGAACCAGTTTGGTTTTCTTGGCATCACTTTCTATTCAGATGCTATTTCCTCCCAGATATATAGCATGGTGGAGTGCTCTCGACGGATGGAAATCCCGTATGCCACCTTCCCGGAGGCAATGGTTTACTCCTTCGCGCAAGGCCCAAGATGCTTCAGGTACTGTTCCAAGGCCGGAGGCTTCCTCGTGGATGGGGTGCTGGCCTTCTCCCACTATGGCGTCTGTATGGTCTATTTGGTTTTTGTGAGCTCTACCTTCAAGCAGATGATGGACTTCTATTGGCTCGCATTGGATTTGCGTACCTATGTGATCTTCGTGGGAATTTTTACCATCCCCATCTTCCTTATAATGTCGCTCAAGTGGCTGGTGCCCGTCAACCTGCTAGCCACCGTGTTAATTTACTCCGGCTTCCTGGTGATGTTCTACTATCTGTTCACGGGACTGCCTTCGCTGTCGGAGCGCAACATCTTCTTCGGCAGAATAGACCATATGGGCCTCTTCTTCGGCATAGCCCTGTTCGCCGTCAGCTCGGTGGGAGTGGTAAGAACGTCTGATGATCGGGGAGGTTGTGGAAATCCGTTGAGTTGTTACTATTTATTCACAGATGCTGGCCATCGAGGCGAAGATGGCCAAACCCCAGGCCTATCTCGGGTGGTTCGGTGTACTTGACTTGGCCATAATTGTAGTGCTGATCTCGTACACATTGTTTGGTTTCTTTGGCTACTGGCGTTATGGGGACCAATTGAAAGGCAGTATTTCCCTCAACCTGCCCACCAAAGAAATGTGCGTTTGATACAATTTATCCCAGATAGGTCTCTAAATGCAAGCACTGATTACTTTTCGCCTTTAGTCCTTCGCAGGTCGCCAAGGTCCTTATTGCCGTGGCCATCTATCTGTCATACCCGTTGGCCGGATACGTGGTCATCGACATCATAATGACCCACTACTGGAACAAAAACGGCCAACTCAAGCATGCAAAGCTCAAGGAGATCCTCGTTCGCGTATTGTTTGTTATATTGACTACACTGAACGGAGTGCTAGCCCCTAATCTGGGTCCACTGCTCTCGCTGGTTGGTGCCCTGACCATCTCCTTGCTGAACCTCATCTTCCCGGCCATTATCGAGATCTGCTTGTACTATCCGCCGGAGTACACCTACGGCAGGTTCAAGTGGAAGCTGTGGAAGGACATAATTCTCATCGTTGTGGGCACTGTCATACTGGTCGAGGGCACCTACTTCTCCATTGAGACCATGGTCAAGGAGTATGGGTATAGAAAATAAAAAGTAGCTCTTTTCCGAAATTATTCCGTGGACCTTAGTACGAATTGCAAATAGATATTTAAATACTGAATATTGGTTATTTGAAAATGTAGTTTTTTAAAACTGTGTTAGAGGAAATAATATATATATTCTTAATACTAGTACTGGAACATTCCACTCAGGTTGGAAATAATTAAAGAAGAAGGAAGACTTTCGGGGTGTGTCTGAAGAGTCAGAAGAGTCTTTTATTCTTTTCATCTTCCTTGACTATATGACTATATATATACTCTTGATCAGAGGCTGGGGCCGCTTTCAGCTGCATATCTTTACCTACACAATATTTGAATATTAATTCATTGCTATAAATGTCATGTCATACAGTCCTTTAGTAAAAAAGAAAACAAAGATAGCATAAAAATTAATTTTTTTAAATTTGATGGCCGATAAAGGGTAAGAAGAATGCGCCGTGGTCTGAATCGCATCGACAGCATATCTTCCACAGAGACTATGATCCGTACGAACACCGAGATGTTGATCACCCGATTACGTAAGTCTTAACCTCGGACTTACCCCCAAATTCTTGTGGTGCTTATGATCCCTATTTAAGGAAATGGATGGCCTTTGTGTCGCTATTCAATTGTGTGGTTGGAACGGGAGTTCTGGCCCTACCCATTGCCTTCTACTTCGCGGGAATCGTCATGGGCGTTGTCCTGCTCCTGTTGGTCACCTTCATGCTCATGCATGGGATACAGTTGCTGGTAAAGTCATATGTAGAACCAGTTTGGTATTCTTGACAGCACTTTCTATTCAGATGCTCCCTCCTCCCAGATATATAGCATGGTGGAGTGCTCGCGACGGATGGAAATCCCGTATGCCACCTTCCCGGAGGCAATGGTCTACTCCTTCGCGCAGGGCCCCGGATGCTGCAGGTACTGTGCCAAGGCCGGAGGATTCCTCGTGGATGGGGTGCTGGCCTTCTACCACTATGGCACCTGTGTGGTCTATGTGGTTTTCGTGTCCTCCAACTTCAAGCAGGTCATCGACTATTATTGGCAAGAGTGGGATTTGCGCTTCTACATGGCAGCAGTGGGACTCCTCATGCTCCCCCTCTTCCTTATAACGAACCTCAAGTGGCTGGTGCCGGTCAACATGATGGGCACCCTGTTCATCTACTGCGGCTTCTTGGTGATGTTCTACTATCTGTTCACGGGACTGCCTTCGCTGTCGGAGCGCAACATCTTTTTCGGCGAACTGGAACATATGGGCCTCTTCTTCGGCATAGCCCTGTTCGCCATCACCTCAGTGGGAGTGGTAAGTCTGGAAATGGAAGTGAAAAGTAGTGAAGTAATAGCTCCTCATTCACAGATGCTGGCAGTCGAGGCGAAGATGGCCAAACCCAAGGCCTATCTCGGGTGGTTCGGTATCCTCGACATATCCGTCTGTGTGGTGCTGATCTTTTACTTATTCTTTGGTTTCTTCGGCTACTGGCGTTATGGGGAGCACTTACACAGCAGCATTTCCCTTAACCTGCCCACCCATGAAATGTGCGTTTGATACAACATATCCCGGATGAATCTGGCCTCAAACCCTGAATACATTATCGTTTCAGTCCTGCGCAGGTCGCCAAGGTCCTTATTGCCGTGGACATCATCTTCACATACCCGATGCCCGGATACGTGGTCATCGACATCATAATGACCCACTACTGGAACAAAAGCGGCAAACTGAAGCATGCAAAGCTCAAGGAGATCCTCGTTCGCGTATTGTTTGTTATGATTACTACGCTGAACGCAGTGCTGGTTCCTAACCTGGGTCCTTTGCTCGCGCTGGTTGGTGCCCTGACCGTCTCCTTGCTGAACCTCATCTTCCCGGCCATTATTGAGATCTGCCTGTACTATCCGCCGGAGTACAACTACGGCAGGTTCAAGTGGAAGCTGTGGAAGGACATAATTCTGATCATTGTGGGCACAATCATACTGGTCGAGGGCACCTTCTTCTCCATTCAGACCATGATCTATGAATACGGGCATCATAACAGCAACCTTAAAAGCCTTTTTTACCAAGACTATCATTGCTTGGACAATAGCTCGAGCTGTAGTTTAATAATTGAATACTGAATATTTGTATTGTGAACACATTCTGTGTGAAAATGATATGTTATTATTAGGCGTAACCGCGGTAAACCG
Organism: Drosophila bocqueti; assembly: GCA_018151655.1. NCBI lineage: Eukaryota > Metazoa > Arthropoda > Insecta > Diptera > Drosophilidae > Drosophila > Drosophila bocqueti. The sequence continues at coordinate 8,703,346 of JAECXF010000230.1, forward strand.
AACTAAATTATAGTCTAAATAATAATAAAACTGTAAAAAAAAAAAATTTAAAACTGTAGACAATTTGTTTGTTAATGTCTTTAATAAAAACTGACATATAAAGTTTTTATTGTGCATAATAAAATCAGCAGATTGTACTTACATTTTTATATTCCTCAAAGACTTAAATACCAGAAAAAAAAAATTGTAGAGTTCAAGTACTTTAGTTATTTAGCTCTTTCACACAAACATTTCACCTAGATCCCTACAATATTTTCCTATTTGGAATGCCATAATCAAGTTACAATTAAGGCAGTAGAAGGTATTTATGTTCCCTTTTATATATTATATACCCTTTAACAACATCATTAAAGACCCAGTCCAGTTGAAGTTGCAGATTCCTTGGAACTGGCGCCATCCCCAGAGGCCATCCTCTTGCCGCCCACTGATTTAACCTCCTGACTTAACCCCGGCCAGGGGGAGTCATCGAGGGCCATTATCAATGGCATGGCGGGGTAATTCCCTCATTAGCCGTCAGGCGGTGGGAGTGGTGAATGGACAAGCGGCATGTGGCATGCGGCATTCGGCATGTGGCATGTAGCATGCGGCATGTGCTGGCTGCAACCTGCAGCAGCAACCTGCAACCTGTAAGCCTGTTTCAGCACACGTCTCTGCTCCATCAGCCCCACTTAACGATGTGCTCCGGAATTTATGCCGATATGGTAATGCATCTACGCTGCTACTCTGAGCCCGTCTCCGTTTCCAACTCCATCTCAGCCTCGAACTGGGACTGGGAGTTGGAGTCTGGATCTCGGATCGGCGGGACTGCCTCATTATGCCATTGATGGACTGCAGTTGAGCATTTGGATTGCGTAATTTATTGTTTTGGGTCTTTCGGCCCCGATAAACTGGTGTTGGCCACTCGATTCCCGGCTTGGCCAAAAACGGGCAATGGGTCCGTCGCCCGCCCGACATCTGTTTCGCAGTCCGTTGGTCCAGTTGTCCGCCTGTCATTTGTGTGGCATTTTTTGCCAACGCCTGCCGGCGGCAATCTCACTTTCCGCCGGGGGATTTCCTTGGGAGCCCATTTAAGGCTCTAATTAGCTACGCAGCCAGCATGCAAAGCGATGCGCATCTCTAATGGTTTCCAGCGAAACGCGAGCCACACGTGCACCGAACGCATCCACATCTCCTTCTCCATTTCCCCAGTGCTTCCTAGAGTCATTCCATTATTCTATTCCTTGGCTTGGAACTCCGGAATAGCCCATCGAATCCCTCCCAGCGCGGGAGGTCAGCAGGTTAAGCAGCGGCTGGAATAGAAACTGAAGAGTTCTGCGTAGACTGTGATTGCAGCCAGAGTGCCACAAATCATTTCCCATAGCCAGTAGGGACACTGGAAGAAGGTATTGAGTTCTGGAATAATTATTTATAGTTTAAATATATTTTTAAGGGGCTTTTATAAGGGATTTTATTTGGAGTATATCAACGAAAAACTTAGAGGTACATACATACTTTTTGACTAAAATGTATCTGCACTCCCTGTAATGATCTCCACATACATAAAGCTCACTTTTTGTGTGAGTACATTTTCTTTTTTAATATTTCCCAAACTAAAAAAGATTTTACTTATTCCAGTATTCAATCAATTTTTCTTTCAGTGCTTGGAAGAGAGATCTGCGAGGCAGCCAATTTGTGTTCCGTTGCTTTGCCGTTTGTATAAATCAATTGGCAATGAGGCAAGTACGGTTGGGGAATGGGTTATGTGGCATGGGGTATGGGGATTGGGGACTGGAACCGAGATTCTCCTCGGGACGCGACATCACGCTGTGCGGTGTCTATCCTATAAATTGCACAAATCCCCCACCAAAGTCCTAGCTAAGATCTCGCCTCTAATGCGTTATGTGCCATGTGTTTGGACTAGGATCTTTTCACTTGCTCGCCGGTGCGTGCACTGGGCCTGTGATTGGTCTATAAATTATTGGGTTTATTGCGCCGCAAGGTAGACGCCCCCACCTCCCGTGACACTGATGGATTACCAAAAATAATATTCCTATATATATATTGCCTGCCTTATCGTCGCTGGCCAAATATTTGCCCATCGAAATACTCGCTTCCTTTTGGCGGCTATCTCCTCCTGAGGGCTGTACAAGTAACTCACATATTTGCCTGACGACTTTACTTTCGATTTCAATTTCATTTTCGAATTCCAGATCAACGGCCACTTGAAGACCGTTCGATGAGGTTCGATTCGATTTGAGGTAAAATATTTGCACAACTCGAGGGTCAGCTGGGAATCAAAAGCGATAAATACCTGGATCTCTATATATAGATATCTCTATATATAAAATAAGGAACAATATTAAGTAAAGTGTTAATTTTTGTAAGAGCCAAACGAAGATAGATCTTCAAATTTATTCTCAATATACTCAAATAAATTTATGAAATAAATCTTTAAATTTTAATGGCTTTATAATTCAAAAAATTTTCTAGTCTTATGTCTAATTATTTGAAAGTTAATGTAAATACAGTGTATTTTCTTTCTCTACCAGAACTACTGATTCCGGAACTCCTCCCGAAAAAAAACTATGTCAACTTACAGCAGAATTGTGGCTTTATTCTGGATGTGTTACTGCAGCAACAACCGCAAGAGCACAGCGGTCGCATTAATATTAATTAAATAAACGTTAATTCAGCGCATTAATGCGTAATAAATAATGCTCTTTTGAGCAGAAATTAATGCATAAAACGCTACTTATCGCCGCCGCCACGCACTTATCTGTGTCAACACAGAGTGGCAGCAGCAAGATGGCAATTGGGGGTGCAGAAGGGGCACTAGAGGGGTGCTGTGGGTATAGCGGGGGAGTGGGGTAAGGGGTGAGGGTAGGGGCAACAGCAGCGGCCATTGCAACTGACAAATGCATTGTCAATAGTCTATGGATCCGTCTGCACTAGGGGAAAAATAAATATAAAAAGGAGATATTATATTATTATATTTAATTAAATGAATATAATTTCAATTTATTTAAATATTAATTTATTAATTTACTAAAAAGTTTGTTTAACAAATTTCTTACTCTAATATAATTTATTTTTAAATGCCTTTAGCTACTGCAATTAAGTTCCAAATTAATTCCCTGAACCTTAACCTAATAGGAAATAATTTAAACAACTTAGTTCTTTCTCCAAGGTTTATGTAATATGTTAGAATTTAATATGAATTTCTCTCTGTGTACCTGGGGCTGCCCACAGAGATGGAGTCTGTTCGAAGTCAGAGTCGGGAATCGGCATCGCCGGTTGGCGCGTTGCAATTACATGTCTGTGACAAGAATTTTAAATGAAAATCGCTGCGTAGTGCGCTGGACAAATGATTCAAACTTTCGCGTTACGTGTGGAAAATGCTTAAAACTGAGTCGTAGCGAGTGTGCCTTATGCCTTGTGCCGATCTCAATGGAGGCGCCATGCCAGGATTGGAGATTTGCTGTTTTTCTGCGCTTTGCATGCCCAATGGCCAGGAGTCGCCTTGTCGATGGCGACGCATGAAATTAGAAAGGCATTATTGCAAATCTCTCGCTTTATTTATCAGCAATTTGTCAGCAAGTGTGCCGCGGCTCAGATTAAAGTGCCAGCCGCCGCTGGATCTGTCCCCGGATCCGTTCAATCCGTACGATTCCGTCCAGACTTTCTAATGCCAAGCTGCTGGTGCTGCCACCTGACACACGCACAAATCGCCGCAGGAATTAGGCAGGTGGAGAAGGTCCAAGCGGGATCCAATGGGGTCAAGTGCATCCGCAAATGAATTAAGTATTTTATAGTTTTTACAGCTGAGTCAAAGGCGGCTAAATGCGGGCTTGGCAATATACAAATAAAATAATCATTCATTCATAATCATTCATTCATTATTTGTTTAGATGCTAATTTCTATTATTTCTTTAATGTAATATTTATATAATTCACCAAGCACAGTACATTGTGGCCTCGACATTAATATCAATGTCTTGCAACATCGTTATATTATAGATATCGAAATAAACAAACTCTAAGCCGGGACAGTTATATTTTTAACATTTTAATGGACAATTTATGGACTTTTGTGCTAAGAAGAAATACTTCAGTCCTATACCTAGCTTTGTAAACAATTTATATTGTTTTTTAAACACCGTTTATTTTTTTTATTACTTATTCATTTAAAATGTTACACTTAATTTTAAAATATTATTATAAGACAACCTATAGATTGTATTCTGCAGTAAATACTTCAAAATATAATATCTTTTATATAACCTAGAATAATATTTCAAGAACAGAACATTTTTTATTTTGTTGTTTCTACATTTAACAATAAATATTTAAGAAATGTAATCATAGCCAGATTCTGCCATTTAAGAAGCCCATTTTATTTTTCCGGGTGCACTTGCATTAGATGAAGTCTCCTGGCCCCGGGCCACATAACTCAGGCCGCGGAGCGCCCTTTGCGCAGTTAACAAATAACATCAACTTATTAAATAAAGTTTCAATTCGGTTTCGGCGAGAGGAGCAGCAGCTACCGTGCTGGGAGCCGGAGCAGGGACTCTGGACTCTGGACGCGGAGACGGGACCCAGGGAGCTGCAGGCGCAGCCGCAATAAATCATCACATCGGAGGGGGGCATTGGAGTGCGGAGCAGGAGCTGGGGCAGGAGCATGAACTGGGGCTCTGGAGGGGCACTGGCCATGGGTAACAGACGGTAACTGCGGCCAAGTTATGTGGCTTCATTGTGGACAGAATGAACGCTTTTAAGCAGACAATTGCAGCCCGGGGCGCAGGCACAACAGGTAGGAGAACCTGCGGAGTGGGATGATGCTGAGGGAACAGGAACTGCAGCGGGAGCGGGAACATGAGTAGGAGGAACAGGAGGAGCAGGAGCAGGAGGAGCAGGACCAAGGGCTGGGGGAAAACACTCTCGCTTGGTGTAGAGCAACTCCCACTACCCCCTTGCTATTGTTGCCACAGTTGAGCCTTGGCTCGCCTCACAGACTCTCGTAGGCCGCACTGCGGGCATAAATCATTCGGGCCTCGAGAGCAGCTCCTGCTACTCTACACTGGAGGAAAATTAGAAGACTAAAGTTGATTTATATTCTGTAAATAAATTTCAACAACAACTTAGAAGTTGATCAACAACTAGAAATATGATAGACGTAATAGCATTTAGAAATTACGAAAGAAGAATTGAATTCCTCGCTCTACTTAAAGTAAATAAACGAAAACAAAGTTTATGGTAATATCTTATGCCTTGTAATTATTTGTTAATTTTAAGGATTGAACTAAACTATTTCCTTGTCAGTTCTCCCTAGATTTACGCCCTTAAATTACTCTCAATGTGTAACTCCCTCCATTCCCCGTACCCCTTCTAATTCACCAAAAATCCCCGCAACTCGCAACTGCAATATGAGTTAATTTTTGCAGCTCCGGACTCTGTAAGGAGTTTTGCGTATTTGTCAACTGCAAATTACAGCATTTTTATGCCCATTTCCCACACAAAAAGGCTCCTTGGCGACTCCGATTCCAACTCCAACTGGTTACCAGTTACTGGCTACATGTGGGCTACTCCATGTGGGTGGATGTGTATATGGCAATGTGGCAAATTTATGGCGAGCCTGGCATTATAAATTTTCTATTAACCTGCCCCCACCAGGAGAGAGATGGCGATTCGTGATCACAGATTTGCATTGAATACTGGCTGGCTGCACTCGGAAAGTGCGTTGATGATGGCGCATTATATCTGTTTAAGGCTTTAATTTTATTTCTTTTGCCAAAAATGTACGCAAAATAAGTGCGCAAGGCGGCGGTGTAGAGCCTTCTATGGGGTTACGGGTGCGGGTCCCGGGTAAGATCCCACTGCCTTGAGCTCACTTTGCATCCAATTGACTTGAAAGGCAGGGGCTGCATCTCATTGAACCCCGACAAATTGGTCATAATTTCAGGCAACTAATCCCAATAAACATGGCCCAAACATTGTGCCACTGACATTAAGCTGCCAGTTGGCCATTCCCGACTTATATTGCTACTTACGGCCCGGGTAAGCTGGGTAAGTAGTCAACTAATAAAATGCCATTTATCGGGCCATCGATCGATGGCAGGCAGGCAGGCAGGTGGAGCTAGGAACCTGGAGGGGCCCAGGAGCAGCAGTCAGGGAACTTGTCCAGCGAAATGCAAGTGCGGCGAATCGATTTGGCCAGCGGCCGGGCATAAGTTGCAAATTAACAGAAGTTCAAATCGAAAAACGGGCCGGCGATTTATAAGCGACGAGTAATTGACGAGACAAAAGGTTAATCAGATGCTCATCAAGTGGCCCCCACTTCTGAGCCTGTCAGGATCGTGGGGATATACAGTGCAGGTTGAGGTTAAAGTAGTGATCACCAAGGGAATTATTTAGATATTCTAAGGGTGAAGCGAGTTTAAAAATTAATAGGGTTAGTAGAACCCTATAACAAAGTGCTTAAAAGTGCGAAATGAAATTAATTTTGTATCAAATTAAAGCTAAAATTATTTGTAATACTGTTTTAAGACGTAAAACCTTTACAAATATTAAGCTTAAGTTGGAATAAAAAATCTTAACTCAAACCCAAGTTTACTATCAAGTCAGGCAATGCTGCTCGGACCTATTGACATGACCATAAGTGTGGCAGCCACTTGCTGGCCCAGCTTGCTCCTGATTTGCATAGTGGGAAAGTGAGTGGGAAAACCCAGAGCTAAGAGTTGAGAGCTCAGAGAACACAACACACACAGTCGGTACACTCAACACACTCGGCGGGTCAGGCAGCCAGGCTCAATCAACGGGTTTCTGATTGGTTTCACACGCTGCCCCTTATCGAGAATCGAGTGTCCGTATCCGCCAGATACGATACCAACACACGAACTTTAAACTCTCGCTGGGCAAACAGTAATTTTTCAATTGTGCACACACACAAACACACCTCACGGGCTGTTCCTTTTTTCCTCCACACTCGATGGTCGATGGCGTCACAATGCAAAACGCTTATCGCTGCAGTAAAGTAGGAGAATAAGTACGAGTTCGGGAATATCTCGTGGATACGCCGTATTTGTTATCTGTGGGTGTAATTTTCTCACGGTTCAGTTTCAGTTTCAGTTAGCTCGGACCTCGGACTGGGATGGGATTGAATTGCGTTTGCACATTCGCCGCCTCGCGGCCCTTTATTTTCTGGTTGTTTTCCTTTCTTCCCTTTTTTTTCGCCAACACTTTTTGTGGGTGATTACGATTCCCATTCCGATTCCGAGAGCAGCCACAGCCAGCACCTGGATAAATATCTTATCTGCCCTGACTTGAGTTTCCTTCGCCTCGTTTCTGCTTTCAGCGCATATCACATATTAATTTGATTTCTCAGCTCTCGCCTCAAGTAGCGTGGGAAAGTGCCCTTTGAATGCGAATCGCTGTTCTGCACGGCTCTGTTCTGCTCTCTTCCTATCGCCAAAACAGCGTTTAATTGTAAAAAAAAAGGAAGGAGAAACATCGCTATCAAGTGCTAAATTGTTTGTCCCCCGCGAAATGCAAACAGGCAGCCAGCAAATCCACCGCCGCAAACTCTAGGCGTTGGGAAATGTCAACAGGGCTCAAGGTTGCGCTGAGTAGGAGTCGCCAATTAGTTCTCACACTAAAGTTTGTGCAACTTTTTATCAGTTTAAATAAGTATTGACAAATTGTATTTTGTTGTAGCATAAAAATATCCATAGTGATAATTCTTTAAAATATACAATGTCCCCTTCCTTTAGTTGCATTATTGTGGTCTCATTATTGTTTGCTTTTAAAATCCAGAAGGAAATTGTAAAGGTTGCTATAAAAATCACTAGAGTTTTGAATTTGGCAACTATTCAATTTTAAAGAAAACACTCAAATAATTAATTTATTGTTGCATTTATTGAATATTTTAGATGCCAAATATTTTCTTAAATGCCTACTCCTAGGAAGTTCTTTAGGGGATTTCAAATTTTGTAGTTATGAATCGAGTTGGAAATCAATTATAACAATGGCAAAGTAGCGTTAATTATAGCTATAATTATAGCTATAGCTATTCTGTGGTATTTTATTTCAAATTTACTATGTGTTTTCTCATTATTAATAATTATAAACTATTTATTAAAAATGTTATATACAAATCAGAAAATCAAAATCAAAAATCAAACTCTCTGTTTGCCTACATTTAAAAAATGTAAATTCTCTTTTATGTATTATAAAAAAAAGGCTGTTTTTATGGTTATCCCGGATATTTTTCGACCCTTTCTCACCTTTTAAACCTTTCCTAGACCTCCACGAACATTTCAAGACTAAGATTATATAAATCCGTTCAGCGGTAATCAAGTTTTTGTCAGACAAACAAATATGACCCCTCCATTTTTATATATAGAGATTATATTATATATATACATATATTAAGGTTGAAGTATATAAATATATGTATTATATATTATATATGTATTATATACATATATAATATATTTATACAATCATTTTTTTGGGCTTATCGATGTTTAAACATATGATAACTAAGACAACAGGTAAATAATTTTTAATTCGGAAAGCTTTTCTGTGTTGGTTCTTACTTGGTTATTAAATCGAAATACTACATTGAGAGCTTTTAAAATCTAAAAATTTTGGCAACATTTTAAAATTTTAACGATGTCAACCCTTATAAAATGTTGAACAAAAAATGTTCTACAGATCATGGCTAGATCAATTCCCCTGTTAATGCTGATCAAGAATATATATGATTTATAGGGTCAAAAATGAGACCTTCACTGAATTCCAAGCCGCTGACTATATTCGAATTTTCTGCAAGGGTTTAAGAATAATCAAAAGATCTGACACATTTACTAACTCAATATGAAAACTATATATATCAATTCATAGTTTAGAAAATTAACCCTTTGATATATTCAGGACAAAAGAAAGTATTATAATAATATATAATAATAATTAACTGAACAACAAGGTAGTGGAACTGCGACAAGTTTCCAAATGTTAACATTTACTTAAACTTACCTTTAATAGTAGTAAAATTGAGGAACTGGAACGTTTAAAACAAAGCTGTTATTTTTATTATAAAGGATATCCATAAGGTAGAAGGCTATTTAATTATTAATTATATAAGTACATATATATATTTATAATCAGAACAATTCGAATTGATCATTAAGTCCAGCTAGTCGCCTTGCTCCCAACATAAAATGGATCCCTCTCTCACGTTCTTCACTTATGTAGTTGTACAATTCATTTAACCCATTTTGGTTTATATAATTTGCTAATAATTCTTTTCATTGTTTTAAATTTATTATGAATCGTTTTGTTTACATATTATGCTATATATATGTATATCGATGTACATTCTTTGATATTGTTACATGAAAGCTAAAGCAATCAGCCCCAAAAGTATGCTGTGTCTTACACCAAGTTATAGCTGTTTCAACTGAACAACTTGTTATTACCTCATGTTATTACCTCTGAGACTTATCAAACAGATAGTCCCCTAATAACACCCATTAAAAATGCATCCCTTAAACATAATATTCAAACTCAATTTAATTGTTTCAATAGGTTTTATTTATTTATATTTTTTTGTAATGCCATTTTTTTGGCTGCCCCTGCACAGGGGGCAGCGGGTCTTTGTGTATTGGTAATATATATACATACATACATATATATATATATATGTCATGATTATTGAAATAGGGCGTCGATAATGTACAGAGTAAATCAATGATAAAACAAAAAATATATAATTGAAGACGAAAACAAAAACAAACTTCGGCTGCGTCCGTCTGTCTTGGCTTAGTTCGAGTAGGAACTAATTACGACTAAGTTGTTGTCAAAATCACTACGATACAAAATCGCTTCTACAAGAATTCTCTAAGTAACCTTAATGCCACGCCCCCCAGGAGGGCGTTGGCACCGACTAAATCGAAATACTTTTGTTGTTTGGTTGCTATGTTTTTTTGTTTTGTTTTGGGAATCGGATTGGGTTTGGAAAGGGGCAAGAGTCAGAGGCAGGCGGGAGGTTTGGAGTCCTAGAAAACTTTGGTTAGCCCTAAAATTAGTTAAAAACTTAGCTTAGACATCCCTGTGCTTAGAAGAGTTTCATTTAAGACTAATTTAAATTAAAAATTAGCATTAGCAGCTGGGCCAGCGGCTGTCTCAATGGCCGCCGCTGAACTCGGCGTGGAATTCGATGATGCTGACGTATGTACCGGCCACGAAGCCCACCACGCCGAACAGTATCAGGCCGGAGTTCTTCCACAGCCGCCACTTGAAGCGTCCGAACCCAGGATCCTCATGGTAAACCGCCAGCTCGATCACAGCCGGGACAATCATGCCCAGCGTGCTCAAGCACACGGCACCGATTAGGGAGATGAAGGGCCCCAGATTGGGCAGGGCCACGGCGATGCCGCCGCATAGAAGCTATGGAATGGGGCGATTTTTGATTAGATCAGTAGGTAAAGTTTGTTAAAAATCAAGCCAACTTACCACCAGTCCCACTCGCATGGCGTACTCGGTGATGTTCTGCCTCTCCGGCCGGATCTTGTGCTCCAATCCCTTCCAGAGGATGGAGACGGGCACATAGAACTGCAGCGTGAAGGTGAAGAAGATGGCGATGGCAATCATCAGCTTCACAGATTGAGCCAGTCTTAAAATAAAAATGAAAAGAGTTTAGTATACAGGAAATTAAGATATTTAATTAAGACTCACTTATCCTCCAGTGGCAGATTCAGCGTGATGCTGGCCTGCGTCTCCGGGCCGTACTTCAGGAAGCCAAAGAATCCAACCAGAGTATACAAAGCGATGACCAGTCCCATGCCAAAGTTCAAGACCGAAGGGCAGCCAATGAAATGGGTGGGGTTCTTCATGTCATTCTCCAGGGACATCACTACACCGATGCCCTCCAGGGCGAAGATCACAGTGCCGAAGAAGAGCGGCCACTCGGTGACCGTCACAATGCCCGGCCGCTCGGCGGGAGCAGGCAGGTCGGAGAACATGTAAATGAAGGTGATCACAATTCCCACGAACATCAGAATATTGGCAATCATCGAGAAGGGCGTGAGGAACTTGAGGTTCCGCACCAAACACATAAAGATCAGCGGCGCCGTCACAATCATTATCCACACCCTGATGCTCAGCTCCGTCTCCATGTAGACCCGCACCACCTGCTCCACATTGGTGGCCACGAACACCAAATAGATGCAGCAGCAGCCCAGCAGATCGATCACCAGAAATGTGTTCACCATGAACCGGATGAAGCGCGACCAGCGATTCAGCGATGGCGGACCATCGAGAAAGGCCTGCTCCGCCACGTCGGCAAAGCCCATCATCGGAATCTTACGCCGCCGGCACAGGATGTGGGCGCACTTGACCAGAATGTGGACACAGTAGGTGCACAGGGTGCCCACCAAGAAGGTGGCCACTAAACCAAACCACAAGCCAGCGTGGGAGAAGGCCATGGGCATGGCCAGAATGCCAGAGCCTAGGGAACCCTTCAGGAGGTGCACAAAGGTCTCGAGGTCCCTGGGAAAGGGGGAGAATATAAGTTAATAAATATATTTCAAATATATATTTAATAAGTAAATAAATAAATAAACATTCATAATTACTTTGTCCTTAAATTGTTCACAGAAAGTATTTATGTAAGAATAATGATAATAGTATCTTCAGAAAGCTTCTTTTTCCCACGAATATATATTTTTCCCATATTCTTTGGATATAAGACAGTTTATTTTTAACTATATCCACGCCAAAATCCTTTTAAAACCGACATCTGCACTTTAGGTAAATAAAATATGTGTCTATTATTGTCTAATCGCCACTGTATAATGTATATTCGACAGATAAATAAATACAGATCAGTTGGGAGATGCCAAAAAATTGAGTAAAATGCTGTAATGCCTGGCATCTCAATCTTGTACAATGTACTACACATTTTCGGGTAGTTAATAGAATCACTGGAAATGAGGGCTTTTCCCGCTTCTCTGGCAGCTGACGTAGTGCACTCAAAATCAATAAATATTTCGTCTAAGTACATCAAATTTTAAACACATATTGCATATGAGCTGGCCAATAATTTATTTGGTGAGCTGGCAAAATAGCGAAACTTTCGTAATTTTCATTATTTTCCCCCACTTTTCTCTCACGCAATTTGCAATCTTAGTGCAAGGCCTGGCGGATGCGTTTTTCTCTCTCTAGATATTGGGAGAATTCCTCATTCCACATGCTAAACGAGTCGAGCAAAACATTTGTCGGCGCTTTTCATTTTATTAGCCCGTTCGTCCGAGATTTTCCTTTGCGCGATTACTTATTTTTAGTTTGGAAAAAAAGTAGTTTGCCAAAAAGTCCAAGGCCAATGTCAATACAATTGCATTTCCGTCCGATCTTTTCCTTTTTGGTTTCTGAGCATGTGCAAAAGTCAAAGTCTTAGTCGCTGGTTAAAGGTCAATGACGCGAGTGGGGGTGTATAATTAAGGGGATTAGTCATTGAAAGTTAAATGAATCGCATCAGCTGTTCTTCCGGGCGGCCAGGGAAGCCTTTAGAGGCCAGAAAATCTAAATAGCTGTAGATTTTTAGTGGACTTCTTATAATAAATTGTTTATGTATGATTGACCCTAAATATTACATTGTATGCATTGAAATTTCTAAGTTAGAGCTGCAGAAGAGCTTTCTTTACACTCTATATTTGCATGGAAATTTATATTATTTGAATTAGTTAAAGTAATAAATACTTTAGGTAATAAAGTAAAAATACATATATTAAAAAGATGATAATATAGACTTCTCTTGTAGTCTAAACCTGGCAAAGATGCTCCTCAACATTTAATGACAACTGTAGTTGCTGTTTACCCAACTTATAAGTTTTCTTTGTGGCACCTTGTTATTTACTAATTATTCATAAAAAATTATATAAAAACCTTTTTTACCTTGCGGTTTACCTAACTTTTAAGTTTTATGTGACAGCTTATTATTAACTAAATATTCATAAAAATAAAGTTATTTAAAAACCGCTTTAACTTCCATAAAAACTCCCATTAAACACCTTTAAATAATATTTATAAATATTTGTATACTACTTACGATGTGGGATGCGTCACCTTGCGGTGCTCAAACGGATTATAGTTGCCATCCTCGGAGTCGTCTCCGCCTTTCTTCCGGGTTATGACCAGGGGCAGCGTGGAGCCAGCCGCCTGCTGCACGGGCACATCGGCCATATCCGAGCGGATGAACCTGTCCGAGGAGGAGTACATTTCAAACATGGTCGTGGAGGACTCGTTGTTGTCGATGTTCTTGTACATCGCAAACGGATTTCAAAGACCGGAGCCGTAACGAAAACGGAATCGATTGATACAGCCGTTGCCCGTGGCATCGACCAGACTAATGATTTGATCTCGATTCGGATTCCGTTTCCCATTCCGATCTCCGTTCTCCGATCTCTTGGACTGCATCCACTCGGGAATACTCACTTGGGTTGGCCGCCTTTACCGCCTTTGCCGGGCTTCTCGTTCTCACCGTAGCCCGCAGCGACCGTTGGGATTTTCTGCAATGAGAGGAAAAGCGGCCCGAGGAAAAGCCAAGTGAGTACGTGTCGGAAAAGTGAGCAAGAGCAGGCTAAATGCACTGGGAGATAGAGAGAGATTCGCTGATTATGTAAAGCTCTTCGCAGCTGCAGCCAAAAAAACAGAAGGTGGAAAGGAATTGAGGAACGATAAGGAGCAACCGATAAATTGTGGCCAGAAAGCGGAAAGCAGAGAAAAATACGCAAAACAAGATCAATGAACAAGTTCAATGCAGTTTTATGACACAAACTATTTGCTTCGATTTTGCCATAGGTAAAAATGTCTAAATAAGTGATCTATCTATCAGGTCCCACGCGGCGTATGCGCAATATTCATTTCTTCGAGCCCCTGGAGCGCTGCACCTGCTGATGCTGATCCAGGTTGGTGGTCATCACGCCCGTTCCACTGGTGGCTACTGGTGGCGGTCCTCCTCTCTTTAGGGACATCTTCAGCTTGTGCCGGGCCAGGGCGGCGCCGGAGAGACGCGGCTTCCGGCCGGAACCGGAACCGGAAATGGAGCCCGTTGAGCCACCAAAGCTGCTCAGGCTTAGACTCTGGCCCCCTTCCGACGGCTGCGGCTCGCGGCGCGGCGGAACCGGCGGTTTACCGGTGGGGGCGTTCAGCTTGAGGTCTTCCAAGGTCACCGTGTTGGAGGCCAGAAGGTGTCCAGCCAGAGAGAGTTACAGTGAGAAAGGCAGAGAGAGAGAGTAATGGCGACGAGGGACAAGTCTCGGCGCGTGACTCTTGCAAGCGGCGACAGGCAACTGAATCAAGGCGGCCAGCCACACGGCCAAACAAACACCGCCCCATCGCCACCCCCAGAGATCACAGATTTCTATTAAATCCCAACCAGCACCCACCAGAGGCTACTCTCCCCAAAGCAGCGATGCTCTTGAGTGGGATCATGCACGGCGAGAAAATGATAGTGAGTTCCCTGAATAACTTCCATAATGGTAACTGGAAAGATTTGCTTAAAAGGATATTTTATAATTAAATAAATATATATTTCATTTGAAAAACATATCAATTTTTAGTTAGAAATAAATTCTATAAGTTTAGAATTTATTAATTAATTTTCCCTTTCCATTTCTTTCTGTGTACATGTTCACAATTTGAATTTTTTGTTGGGTGCAGCAACAGCCTGACGTCACGTCCAACCCACACGTGATCTTTGTTAGAAAAAAAATGTTAAAAAAAAACACAGTCACAACGAGAAGGAAATTAGGGGGATGTAAAGGGGGGCTGGGATGGGGTGTGGTGCTTTTTTTTAAATAAATTGTTTTGAGGAATTTCGTTCACCGTTCAGCGCGTCTGAAATAAAACGCTGTCGTCTAATGAGGAAACTGCGAATTTGTGCAACAAATACGTGCGAAAAAAGCGCCAAAAGCGCAAAACAACTGCTTTGTAAACTGTCCGTTAAACAAAACCACAACTTGATTGGTCATTGTTTATGCTGGTTAGTTTTTTTGCATTTTAATCTTTATTTTTCTTTCCATTTTTTAGTTTCTTTATTTTCATTTGCAAATTTGGTGGCGCCAGCTGACGGTAATTATCAGCAGCAAACAGAGAGGTAGTGTTTTCCGTAATAGTCGGCAGATGTCGCTTTTGTATTATGTAGAATGCGTTTGTAAAATTTAGGTTAGTTATCAAGTCGCCAGGTGTCGCTGGTGTCGCTTAAAAGACAGTTGAAAATATATTTCGTCTTGGCTTTTAATAAAATAT
The DNA here is from genome assembly GCA_018151655.1 of Drosophila bocqueti. Lineage (NCBI taxonomy): Eukaryota > Metazoa > Arthropoda > Insecta > Diptera > Drosophilidae > Drosophila > Drosophila bocqueti. The sequence continues at coordinate 8,718,631 of JAECXF010000230.1, forward strand.
TTAATTTTCTGATTTGCTTTAAAGTAAAAATCTCAAGAAAATCAATGAAGATAAAAAAACCCTGCGTTCTTTCAAAGAAATTTCAGGATCAGAATTATGCACTTATATTTTTGCAATATATCCATTTATTAAGAGCTAACAATCGATAAACAAATTTAAAAAAATTAGTTAAAACTACAAAAAAAACTGAATTATAATTCCAAATAGGAAAACAACGAAACCGCAAATATGTAAAACGATTAACATTAAACTGCGCTCGTGTTCACGCCCCATTGCTCATTCCCCACGAGACTGAAATTCATTCAAAAATTCCGCCAAGTATTTATTTAGATTTCCGCAGACCCAGAATTCTCAACATCCAGCTTCTTTCTGCTTCAGATAACATCAAGCCATAAATGCTTATTTAATGTCGTAGGCAGGCTTCCGAGTGCGCAAATGCAAAGTCAAACAAGAATGGATTCTCTCTTAGATAAACCGAAGTTTCTATACCCTTGTAAATAGTTTAAAATTGGACCATGAAAATCAATCATAACTAAGCCAAAAATGCATTGATTTCAATTTGGAAAGGTTTCCATTGATATGTTTCATTAGGTTAATAAATCTGCAATTGACTTTGAAATTAAATAAAAATTAAATTGTTGTCAATTTTTGAAAATTTTACTTTTCTAAAATGTTGAACAAATTTTACAAAAATTTTGTTCGGCTAAAATTTGTAGTTCAACGCAGCTTTTAATCTGCATTAAGAATAAAAGTGCTTTATAGGGTCTGCTTCACTTACTAAAACAAAAAACCCAGCTAGGGTATACAAAAACGAAAAGTTGTAATTTAAAAATAGTTGGAAATTATTAAATATGTAGATAGAACAATAATTGAACAGCTGCCGTGTTGACTAATTGCCACAAAGCGCCACTCGCGTACTCGTCAGTCAGTCTCTGGGTTATTCAATCTTTCAATTGCATGCTTCACTTTAACCCAATACACACAAAAAAAAAAACTATTAATAGGTTGAAGTACAGGCATTTTTAGCCCTTAGTTTTTCCCGCCATAAATTTAAACATTTCAAAGAATTTTAAACAGACCTTGTAGGTAATCATAACTGTCGTCTCAGAAATACGTTGTAAGTCCCCCAAACAGAATTTTCTACACGCCCTTTTCTGTCACCCTTTAATTATTAATAAATTCCCGAATTTATAGCCATATCAGTGTGTTTATTTTTTGTTTTAGTGCCCCAAGTGCGAACCCAAAATCACTTACTGCGCTGCACTTTTTTATTGCATTCTAATATTGTGAGTTCTGCGGACTGGCGGAAAAATAAACAGAAACGTGTCGATGGCAAAGAATGTAAACACAGAGTTGGAGCAGTTTGGGGTTTCATTTCAAGGGGGGTTGTCCGAAGGGTGGGCATTGCTGTGCATAAAAGGGGGGCCAGCGAAAGGGCGATGCAGCCCCAGAACAGCAACACGTGTCCGCTGGCGCAACTCAAGTTCAAAATGGCGTCAAGTGCAGTTAACATTGCAAAATGTGTGACGAATGAGGGGAAAACAAGAGGGGGGCAGGGAAACTGCATTGATAATGAGAGAGAATGATAAAAGGCACAGCAAAAATAAGAGTGCGTGTATCGGGAAAACATATAAAGAGTTCGAATAATTAACATAGTTCATATCTCTTAACAATTCTATTAATTATTGGTAACATGAAAAGACCCTTAAAAAACCCTTCTTAAACATATCTCTTAAGAAATGTTATTTTTATTAAACATAATTAAACTCGTTTAACAATTCTATTAATTATTGGTAACAACAAAAGACACAAAAATGTTTAAGACAGGGTTTCAAAATTAATAAGATTCGTAAAAACTTTAATACAGCAAAAGTAAGAGTAATTTTATCAAGGAATTATTTATAGAATTTGAGTATTAAATATATTAAGATCGTGTAACATAAATACCAATTTTAAATAAAATAAGAAACAAAAATAATGAAAAATTAATAATATAAATAAGAATCCCTTTAAGTTTAAAATTTAATACTTGAACCTTAAACAATATTTCCAAGTTTTGAGACGATTATAAGCGATTATTCCCAGCGATTTCTTTGCTACCATTGAGAATATCATTGCATACTTTCAGATACCCTTTTAAATGTTTTCAAATCAAAACCGAAATAAATTGAAAAAATTCTGAGTTTTGCTAGATCTTAAATATATCAGAGTATATTAAAAAATAATGCAAAAGTAATAAATATATTAATATCTTTAATACTCCTAAACAATAGTAAGATCCCCATACATCCCATTAGCGGAGCGTGCAAACCAATATGATGCCATTATATAAAAAAGCGAATGACAACCAATTTCACACACGAAATGGTTACAGAATAAATACACACACACACTCCCACAGACACCTATCGATTTTGTATTTGCATTTCCGCCCAACGCGAAATACTTATCTCCCACAATTAGCCAAAAATAAATAATGCAATCATGCATGTTCTGTGAATGTTTGGGCTATTAAATATTAGATAAGAGGCGTGATTTCTGGAACTGCGCAAAAGTTTCAAAACGCCGTAAGACCAAATAACTAACTTCCATCAGTGGCTGTCATTCAGCGGGAAGGGTATAATTTATGGCAGGTATTTCCCGATTTCGCACGCTCCTCCGGCGATAAGGAAGCCTATTAATTAGTGGGCTCTATCTTTAGAAAATCTCAGTAGCTTACGGTTACTGGTTACAAGATTGTGTGACTAATCTGGAGAGGGTGACGTTTTTGCCCGGGCATGACGTTAGTGAGATGGCCAACCCCTTTTCTTAACCCTTTTCCGCTTCCAGAACATGGCTAATGACTAAACCGGAGTGAGGAGAAATGCCGCATTCTAAGGTGCACCGGTATTTGGTGTGCTTTTCTAATTAAAATCGGATACAATGGATAGTGAGTGTGTGTATTGCCCCTATATAGCGGCGATTCGATCCGAACTCCGTAGCTGCCCCAACCTGGCGTGCCATTGAACTTATGTAAGCGAAAAAGTGGAAATAGAAGTGGAAACCGAAGCGGCAAACGAAACGAGAACGAAAACGAAAACGGCAAACGACAACAAATTGCAATGGAAAATTTTTATATTTGTTTGCAAAAAACTAAAACGAGTGACACAAAATTGCATTTGGCGGCAGGCGGCAGACAAAAAAATGAAATATGCAAGCTGCAAACTGCAAGCCGAGAACTACTAATTCGACATCAGGGGGAAATCACGTGGCCGAGGGTTCACTTCCCCTGAAAAAGTTATTAGTGTAGCAATCGGTCAAAGCCGACAATAAACAGAGATCTATTTGCCCAAATGCGCTCATAGAGTTTACCCCACACGCTCTCCGAGGGGATGAGTAACAACGCCTGCTGGCGCCTGCAATTACCGGCAATTGTCGATAAGACATATCGCGTATGTTTCTATATCTCTTCGAATCACGAGTACTTCGAATAGAAAGATAGATCATAACTTTTAACTGGTTAATTGGAACGCTTTCGTTTCGTGACATTTCTAATTTGAAATAAATTTTATAGAGGGACATGTGTGGGGCATTTAATAGAAATGTATATACCATTTAGTAAAATAATGAAAAACTAGAAAATATTAATATTAATATATTTAAATATTAATAAATATATATTTTAGATAGACACGATAGAAACGTTTTAGGACAAACATTGCCACGAAATTGTGTTAGCTTTAGGGTTTTACCCTTTAGTACGTAAATATGTATTCTCTGTAATATTTTATATTTTTAAACATGTTAATATTAATTAGTTTATAAGACCTGACAGTGTAAGTAAAGATAAGTGAAGTGAATGATAACTGAGAGACAATAATACAAGGTGCGCTGGGATTTACAAATTAATTTTTGTAAATATCATAAAAACATTAAATATTAAATATCTCCTATATTAAATAGGATTATTTAATATAATTTTGAATCATTTTTCACTTTAAAGATTTACCTGGATTTACATTATTTTTTAAACACTTCAAATGATCTCATTTCCTTGCCATTTAGAGCCTTTTAATAGCATTTCTAATTAGGAAAACTATAAAAACAAATAAATAAATATTAAAGTATTTAAGGCTATGACTTATGGCTTTTTGACAAAATAATTGACATTTTTAGTACCAAATTTGATTGACATTCGTTTATTATGTTTTCTTTTTTTATGTTATGAAAAGACACAGCTTTGAGGTAACTTAATATTCTACAATAAAATAACAAAGAATAAAATAAAATAAGCAAAGAAAATATTTTTTAAATACAGACAGTGCCTTAGCTTACTTTTCCTAATCATAAACTATCACAATTAATAAATATTTACAGTCTCGCGGATATTGCCCCAGCTAGCCAATTAATTTATATACCCAATGGCATAAGCCTTTGCGAATCGAAGACGATCCAGTTTGATCGGCAATTCCACAGTTTGATCCAAATAACATTGCAACCAGTCACGCCGAAATTGGATCAGTTCGGATGGTATTGGATTTATGAGATGGCATAAAGTGAATCGATCGGCGACTCCCCAATTTCCAGAACAAAGTCCAGGCGATTGATTTCACCTGTAATGCTATAACCCAAAGGGAGACCCTCTCTCTGAGAGGTCTCCCTCCTCTGAAGTACTTTGTGTTTCGGTTTCAAGTGCAGGCTGACGCAATATATTGCAATATATTGCAATACAGAGTGACTTGACTTAAAAATCTAGAAGAATAAGAAAAATAGAGAAGTAGAAGTCGCGAGCAGCAGTCTTCTCTCCCATTGGCCACACTCCCCGCGGTCAGTGGAAAGTTACCGAGTCTGAAACCAAAAACCAACGGCAGCTCGAATTTGTGCCAGACCAAAAAAATAAAACTTAAACTCTGCAAATTCAGCAAATTCCGCATTTTGTTAACTTTGGCGCTTGCGCAGCAGCCAAAAAATAAATAAAGTACAAAATACGAGAATATTTCGCATTAAAACCATTCCATATCGTGAACTCGAAACCCCGAAAAACGCTGACATAGTAGGTAGAAAAATATATGTAACCGGCTATAACCGGTAGCCCAAATGCCCTAAACACACTCCGCTGAAGGGAAAAAGAAAACCCATAATGGGCAAGTCCAGGCAGACATAAAAGTGCAGCACGGCGAGTGGAAAATTCCACTGGGACAGGAACAATAAGGCCTAGAAGAGCGAGGCGGGGGTGGAAAATTGTTTGGATGGATGGTTACTCATAACAACACACACCAAAAACTACAAAAAAGTTGAAAAAAAAGGTGAAAAGGGAAAGAACCGCCGAAATCATCCCCGAAATTAGGCTTCAGTTTGTTATCAATCCAAACAAACATTAACCCAGTGAGATTTGCATAAGCAATCAGTCAAAGGAAAGCAACTACAAAGCAAGGCGGGCAACCATCGATCAATAAATAAACAAGGCATTAGAGGGTTAAGTCTGCGGTCTGCGACTCTTGAGGTGTCACATCATCACATGTCCCTGGAGGAAGCCTGTAAGCCTTTATGCCAATTTAAAGGCCCGACAAGTCTTTGGAAACTTTTACCGCCGCCAAGCAATTATCGTTGCCGAAATGATATGCATGATATATCAAAATTTGCAAGAATTGCGATGATATCACAAGGAAAGGGGATTTTAAAGATAAATATCAGAGGGGTGGGAATATAGAGTGTGATAGGAAACGAGGATTAACTTCAAGTAGAATTGAAAAGGATTTAGTTGTCAAGTACTAGGCCTTATTTTCTTTTTTGTCTTCATTTCTTGTTTAATTAAATGAGTTGTAAACATTTTTCAATATAGAGATAGATACTCTTCATACTTTAACTCATGCAAAGGGCAATCATACATATATTTCTTCCAGAACCTTCGACTGAACCGTAAAAATAAATAACGCAATAACACATAATTCTATTTTAAATTGTATTTAAGTTAGAGCCAAAAATAGTCTCTTAATAAAAATTAAAGGGAAGTATAGAAAGGATAAATAAAACTGTTGAGTGTTAAATGTGTCAAATTTAATATTAATCAACATTTAAAAACCTTCAGTAAACTAAGAAAAGACCTTAAGGAACTCCTTAATTTGTTTGAGCAAATAATAATATTGCTGTGATCATTAAATCTTAATAAAAATATAATCTGAGTAAATAAAAAAAGGATAACTAAGATAATAAATAAAAAAAAGGATAATAAAAAGATAAGGCACCACTAAAACTTTAATAAATCTTCCAAACACATATATTAATTTACGAAACGAGAGAGGAAAACCAAGATAAAAACCCCCAGAAAAAACAGGATATTCCCATTTAAAATCATTCAAAGGATTACTTACAGTGTACTCAGTGGGCGCCAGCGGCGTCCGCGAGTCGCTCTTATGGAAACTCATAGCGACGGTAGTGATAATGGTAATAATGGAAATAGTAATCCTGGATTAGCCGATGCAGGATCAGGCCGTTGGGGGTTACGATCCTGGTGCGCGGAATGACACTCGGCCACCGAGTGGCGGCTGGCCGGATCCCAAGCACTTGTTACGATACAAAATAGAATTTAATGGGATAGATTTAATAGCAATGGTTGGGGCACGGCTGAGAGTGGGATTGGAGTTGGAGAGTGGACAATAGAAAATGCAATATTACTAATGCAACTTGCGAGGGTGACCGTGACCGTGACCGGAACTGTGGATCGAAGAGTTCGGAGATTTCATTAATTGCGAAATTCGAGGTATTTTTATGATGCTCTCTCTTCCTATTTCCGATTCAGATTTCAGATTCGAGGCGATTCGATGGAGTTGCGATCCGAACAACCGCGCGGCTTGACAAACAGAACAAGAATGCCAACCTTTGCACTAAAACTGGCGAGTAAGACCCGCCAGCCGATTCCCATTCCGATTTCCCGAAGAGGAAAGCCATATAGTGCGACGCGGAAAGCGAAAGAGACAGCCGAGCCGAGCCCAGCCGAGGGTGAGAGTGAGTGAGTGAGAGAAAGAGAGCTCTCGTATTTTCCGTTGCCAGTTTGAAAAATTTATTAAATTTATCTACGATTTTCAAGTTTTCCTTGAGGATTGGGCAAGCGAAAAAAGGAAACCTGCCACAGCTTTTATGGGATTTTTAGTTCCGCTCGAAATATTAGGCGGTGACTTATAATGCGTCACAGGTTGTATTTAATATCGGTTCAGATAAAGCTACACAAAGGGAAAATTAACTTTATTTGCTTGAGTATTTATTTATTTCTGAAAAAATGATTTATTATACAAAATATTATTTTATACTGTATATATAGCTTAGAAATAGGTTTCACGCTTTGATATGCCCAATTCTTTTTATGAAAACTAGTTTAAATAGTTATAACCTATTATTTAGGCTATAAACGATTTATTTCTGATAGATATATTGTCTGATAAGAACTATAAATAAAAATATCTTATGTCTTTTAGAGATAAATATCTAAAGGGGTGGGAATATAGAGTGGGATAGGACCTCGTTAGCTTCAAGTAAAATTAGAAAGGATTTAGTTTTCAAGTACTAACCCTTATTTCCTTTTTTCAAGTCTTCATTTCTTTTTTAAATAAGAAAGTTTTTAAATATCGTTTTAGACTCTGTTTAAAGAGACTATAAACTTTATCTTCCTCGTATACATTTTAAATATTTAATGTGTATTTATGTTTTCTAATTTAAGTATACTTTTGAGTTAATTAAAGTCTGATATTGTAAGTTCTGTCTCTTTTTAGTTCTCTGATAAACACTCATTTCTTACAATAAAAGGTTAAACCAACAATGATTAATTTGTAGATTCATGTAAAATATCTTAAGCCCCAGGATGATGACAAATGTCTTTAACAAATAATTTTCTGTGCCAGCGAATAATAAGTAAACCAATTTCCCAGAAGCTCAAACACCCCAGATAAGGCTCATATCTAACTGAAATGGCCGGGAAAACTGGAATAGTCCGCTAATTAATTGGCGATAAGACTCGCAGAGATGACTGCCTCCGAGTGCCTCGCCTCAATTGGCTGCCAATTGAAACGTGCGACCTCAGTGGGGTGAGCCTGAAAGAAATTCATTTTTGGTTGCCAAAAATACACGTCAAGGCTGGAAAAAGCAAGAAACGAGCAGAGTGCAAATCAGTCACTTGCTGAAAATTGAAATCAATTTCATTTCTCATTTCATATCTGCGTCGCGCTTACTTACGGGGTAACTTGAAACGTGCGCCAACTGCAGCAGGTCTGATGTTCCGTCTGCGCCCATAAAAACTCCCCTTTGCTCCTAAGCCCCCCTCCGGCGTAACCGGATCGAAGCGGTTCCATTCCTGGCCCATTTGATTTATGGAAATATTCGCAATTTTCCAGACGAACTGGCAAATTCCACTCAAACTTGACCGAGTTCGGGCATCTGGGCAGGGGATTAGATTGAAGCAACCTTGCATTGGACTTGAATCAATGCATAATTGAAAAATAATTTATACAAATGTCAGTTTAAGAATTTGGGTCAGGTCATGCAAAGGTTTTTATTTCAAAAGAAAAGAAAAGTAACCAACAAAAAGTTTGAATTTCAAAAGGCTGGAAAAATAATGTTGCCTACTTTTAGGATGCCTCGATAGAGTCTCCCTCTTTTGGCTTCTGGCGCGCTGCCTCACTAAGCAGAGCAGCCGTCAGGTGGCGTGCTAGTAACATTAGCTGCTGCCTGGCATTGCTCATACGCCCCCCAGACCGAAAATAAGCTGAAAAAAACACTTAAATTGGTATTATATTCGCAACGAAATGCTCTCCTTAATTTGTGTGACCTCTGCTGCCGATCTCCGCGGATTTAGCTACTTAACTTATAGATAAAAATAAACAAATAAACACAAGTAACAAGTGCAGCTTTCACAGAGCGAAATCAGAATCAAGTCGTACTTGAAAGCTAATTTACGGCAATCTCAATCCCCGCGGCAGTTGACAGGCGCGTTATTTAAGCAATTTGAATATGCAAAAATAAAACACGGCAAAACGCACCCTGAAATTGGACTGCCAAAACGGGTTTCTGCTTCAAACAAAGAGATATGATATTCGACGTAATAAAATCGGCGCAGGAAAAAGATCAGGCAGGTATTACCTAAGTCACACGACACACACTTGCCGGCACTTGGCATGCACATCGCATACGAATATATACCATATATAAAGTAAATGCGAAACAAAACACACACAGAGTTCATCCATCACTCACAGCGTCAATCCTTGGGCCATTCACAAAAACACTTGCCGCGAAAAACCCCCAAACATGACAGTCAAGCTCGGGTTGTTGACTTTGAGAGACCAAGCTCAATTCATTAATTTCACACACAACACTTGGGGATCCTCACTGTTCACACCTTGGAAATGCTCACCTTTAATAGGATTTTTGTGGGCCTCGAACTGCTCGAAAAGCACAACTAGCTTATTTTGTTGAAGAATCTGAACTAAAAGACTCCTCCTAAGCGGGCTGCCAAGTAACCACTTGTCCGTAAAATAAACGGATAAGAATTCCCTATCTGCTTAGGTGTATCCGCGAAATAATTCGAATGAATTCGGGGCCATGGGGCAAAGTATCCATCCACCTGCAGCTCAATGACGCTATTGATTATTAATTCTAGTCTGTCGATAGCTGTTGATAGGTGACTGGGGAAGAAAGATCTGAGGACCCGCTTCCGACTAAACCTCATAGCGCATGTTAATTTAATTAAAAATCCATGTATTCCCCAATGCAAAAATAGCCGCTGGCCCTGATAAAGCCCATAGATAAGCCGCTTTCGGTATTGTTTTAGATATTTCTATAAATACTAGGGAGCGGGGTAGAATCACCCTTATGAGTGAATCATTCCGAATGAACTTTTGAAAGGTTTCCAACTGACTTGAGCTGGGAATAAAAAGTATATAGAATAAGCTATCTGCACTCGCTTAGCTAAAAAGCTTTTATAACTAATTACACTTGAAGTCAATGTCGATTCCATCGTTCTCCGGTGATCCGCTTTTTGTGGAGGAGTCACTCTTAGGTAACAGACACTTGATGACTGCCAGGGGCTTAACCAAATCCCAAAGCACACAGGGGAGCACCCGATAAGGCCGCCGTCCTAATATCATTCGTCGTATTTACACCCGCCTAATTGCAGTCTAAAGTGATATACGGTGGCATGCCGAACATAAAAACCAATTACTTTGTTGTGTCTCACTGAACTGAACTGGCCAGTTGATTAGAACTAGGCAGGTTGTGATTTTTCGTTATTTATTTCCGATTTTTCTGCGATTTATGAGGATTATAAATCAGGCTTCGAGTTCACAGGATTTATCTTTGATATTTAGTTCAAATATTTGTACGATCGCAACCGAATTTCTTTCTAATCGTTCTTGTTTTGCCCTAATCTGGGTTTATTATCAATGGAAGAAATACAGGGAAATAATCGCAAAAGGATTTTGATAGCTTTTCAAAAATAGCTGGTCGAGTGGAGCAATAAATTAATTATCTAACGATTAATTTTTCATGTTGTAAACATGTCTTGTACTTCTGAATTTTTACACTATATCAAAATGTTTTTTTGAGAACAATTTTTAGGATTTTAAAACCTTTCCTTTTGGTATTTATTTATTAATTTATTTAGATAAGTTTAAAACTTATATTTATTGCACTAGACAAAATGATTTATATTAAATTTAAAAGGCTAACAAACAAAATAGTTAAACCGTTGACTATACAATTTACTCTCTTAATTGTCCATAATTAAATTATTTGTAATAATTTCCACTTATCACCGCAATTTCAAATATGATTTTTTCATTATTTTTCCCAACATAATTCCTCCGTTTAAATTGCCATAATTGATTTCTGATTTATCTGCGATTAACAAGCGATATTGCCCCAATTTTATGACCGACCGCGACCGAATTCCGATCGATCGATATTGCATTAACCTGGATCCAGGTGAGACTACGCTATCAGTTGGGAAACACTTTTGCGGGTGAATTACGCTTACGAGGCACTTACTGTATCGCAGGCTGCGCCCGATCCGCTAATCACGGCTATAGTCATTTTGGTACAATAAAAACGGAACCGCGCCAAGAACAATTAAATCGAGTATACGCCGCGTTAGCCGCCGGAGTCGAACTTGGCGCTGTGGGTTGTTTGTGGAGCGATCGGCGGGCACAGAATAAAAGCGCGAATCTGGCCAGACATTCAATTTAAAACAAAAGTTGGCACTGGCACTGGCACTGGCACTTGGCAGTGGCAGTGGAAGTGGATGTGAGCCTCTATATCTCGATCCCAAAGCTCTCGGAACCCGCTCGAGTGTACCGCCTTAGCCCCCCACCGATCTCCACGGAGCACGGTGCACACGGAGCACTTGGCAATGTCAGCGGTTAAGCACTAACATTAACATTGAATCAGTCATAAATATACCTGCTCCGGATGGGGTTGGGGATTGCGGGGGATGATGGTATACATATGCCATACGGAACATGTTGGGTTTAGGCTCTTTTATTGCAATTCCACACTGGCTCGGCCCAGACAGCGGAACGTGAGAAATAACTTAAAGCCGGAGACAGATGACAGTCGGACAGCCGACATATGTTGGCAGCCGTTGATAAAGATGTCGTCGATCTTGTAGGCCAGTGCACGCCTGCTCGGAATTCTTATCGCCGAGATAAACTCAAACTAATGGGGGAGTTCTCTGTCCCAGTCGAGATTAGCTGCCAAAGCTTTTGAGATAATTAACCCACGAGTTCCAGCTCTCTGTTCTCGTTTTGTGTTGAGGCATTCCAAAAATGCGACTTAATGCCCGTTCGAAGACTGTCATTACCGGTTGAAACTGAGTATTGGCACACAAAAGATTGCGGCCGTAATTCGTTAACTGGTCATGACTTTACAGACTAATTTAATAGTTTAAAAGTTTCTGTTTTCAACCGGAATTATAAATATTAACCACAGTCCATGCTATTTTAAATCCTTTATTATTTCTTTAGTATATTTCTTTAAATTTATTTTAAAGCAGGAAAAATCTCGGACCAAAGCTGATTTTGAATGCAACTTACAGTCTCTGGCGTCGTCATGGTCGAAACGAAGGATCTTAGAGCTTGCACCAGGAACCTGGGGCCTGGAAACCTTTCACCCTGACCGGGCCAGTACCAACTGATCCGAACCCATGGACAGGGCGATGGTAAGCTCTGATCTGCATGCAAAATCAGGCACTGCGAGCAGCACAGCAGGCAGCAGAAACTGTGTCACCCTCAATTCCCACTTCCTTCAATGGGGCTGAGCCAACCCCAATCTAATAATAATAATAATAAATCAGCACTCATCAGCACTCGGAGGCAGCACAGCGCAGAGGTGTCCAAAATGGGATTCGCTCTTTTGTGCGCAATTCGTGATTGAACCAACGCATAGCGCCTAAAACTGTTTAGAGCCTCAAATTGAGAATAACAAAGCAATTTTTCAATTGAGCTGCCACAAAAAATTACACGATGCCATCAGATACGGAATATGAGATATGAGATATGGGCGCAGGCAGCGGCTGGAAAGTAAAAGTCCGGGGAAAATTGGCGAGGCCAAAGGGCAGTCGACCACCTGACCGGGGATGACATCGGATCAGGGCAGCCGCAGAGCAAGAGATGTAAATGGAAACGGAGAGCACATCTCGAACCAGAAATGGACCAGCGGCACGTGTTCTTTGTTGTGTGACACCCAACAGGGCAGCACAAGTTCAGGGCGAAATCAATTTTCCCCCGGCTGCTCACTTGGCTAGCTATCGAATGCACTAAGGAAAATTTGAGGGTAAATAATTAGAAACAACAAATATTATATATTAAAAAATTTCTTCGAAAAATTATGGTAAATTTGGAACAAGAAATATTTTGAAACTAAAATGTATATTTATACATTTTATCTTAACTTATGGTAAATAAATTTTGCCATATTTATGTCCTTATTATAATTTTATTTAACTTACCAAAAGAACCTTAATCTTAATTACCTTATAAGAAAATATACATTTACCAAAATACAATAACTATTTTGCACCTCCTCGAATAGTTTAAAAACAAATATATATTAAGCATTCCATTTCACTTAAAATAAAGCATAAAACAAACATTATTTTCACTTTAATTTTTATTTGAAGGAACAGATTACAATTTCTTTCATATTTTTCTTTAGACCCTCTTAGTAATATAAATTTAAGAGTTGAAAGTTTTTAGTTTTAAATTAAAATCATGACAAAAGAACTTCTAAACAAAAATATTTTATTCATTGAACAATATACATATATATATATATATCTTAATATATTTAAATATTTCTATTAATATATTTTTTGATATACATATTTGTAACTATTTGCTTAGCAATCCAATACCAACCATTCATAAATTCCCTCAATTTCCTAGTGTACACCCAATTTCGTGGCTCACTGTAAGCGTCAATATTCCGCAAATTAAATATAATTTAAGCCAAACAGAGTGCTTGTGTGCTTTTACACCTAATCAGATGAAATTCGCATGCAATTATCACGGCTTCTCTATATATTTAACCGCAAATGAGTTTGCCTTGCCTGATCAGATTGGAAATGTGTCATTTTCATAACGATATCTAAATTCATATGTTTAAAGCTGAAAGCTTTTTTTAGCATTCAGTTAAATTAGAGTTTTCACCTCGAAGTCATCTCTCCCCGGCAAAATGATGGATGTTTTTCCTTGGCCACCTGTGATTAATCCCAGTTGTAATGTAAATAAATTGGCATAAATATTTGCTCGTATAAATCATACCTAACATTATGACGAGGTGAGAATTGCTAGCAATTCTAGCGAAAAATTAACACTCTTGACTTAATTGAAGCCGTCCATTGATCTATAAGCCATCAAAGCATTAAACCATTAACCATATTAGCCCATTAGAGCGACTCTGCCGACGTCAGTGGTGAGAAGAAATGCGCAAATCTGTTTTGGCCAACTCGGAACCAGCTTCCCTTTCGATTCAGCCAAAGTCAAGAGTGGCTAGACCGAAAGACGACTACGTCAGAGCTTGGCCAGATGGGGGAACTGGTTTTGGGGCGGCTATCGAGTAACGCGGGTACCGCTCTGGTTATTGATCGCTCCGCTCCAGTGAGGGATAACTGGGGTAATATTCCCAGGCACATGCGGCGTATGCGCAATGCAGGCAAACCATTAAGGCGCAGGAAATTTCATTCGGCCAAGTTAACAGGCCGTCGCAGAACAGCACTCCACGCACCCTCCTCCTCCTTTGCCTTCTTAAGAAAACCAGTTACCTGGCGCTGAGAAAGTGCATTAAGCCATCGCCTCGAATCGTTGATTGAACCGAATCGCACTGCAAAAAAAAAAACATGTTAATTGCCCGCCGATCGAAGTGTCTTGGCCTGCCCGCAATGGACACAGCAGTAGCCGGTGGTTACTGGTTCTTTTGCCGTCTGGCCATAAGCCACCAGCCATCGGCCAGACAATGGCCCCGCTACCAAATATTTGGCAACGTCTCTCTGTGCCAAGACAGGAAAGTAGCCCACGGGTTGCTTGGAGCGAGGAGGAACGAGGAACGAGGAACCGAGAAGATCAGGCCTTGATGATGGTTACATGAAAACGTGTTGAGTGACTGTCATTAAGTGATCGCTTATGGTTAACAGATGAGCCTGGGGAATATGGGGAAAGCTGCTTAGGGACAAGATGCTGTCCATTGAGGGAATGCAGGAAAGGGGCTTGACTGAAAGAACTCCCAGGGAGATTTGGGTATAATATAACATATTTAATTGCATATTTAATATGTTCTTTTAATTGTTATCTTTAAAAGCCTAGAAATTACTAGCTCTTTGGTTTATCAAAGCGAGCAACTAACCTGTCTGCCCAGTTTGTTGCAACTTGGCTTTAGTCAGGAAAAGATTGTATATTTTAATTGGAACTCTAAAATTAATGAATGAAGAGAGCTACATATAAATTGTGCTATAATAATATTAAATATTATTTTAATAATTGTCAAGATCAACATATAAAGTCTAAGCTAGACTTTTCATTGTAACACCTACACTGCTAGGTTTTCATAAAATCCACTGTAGCTGAGATCTGAAAGTCAACATAGACTACTAGAAAAAAAATAACCCTAGACTATTTAAATATCTAATTTTCCTTAAAAATAAATAAGAATTTCACACTTAATCTAGCAGGTAACACTTTAAGATTAAATTCTACAAAACTGGAATGCAACTGTGAAAATCAATAACTGTAGCGAACTCGAAACAATCAGGTGTTAAGTACCATAATAAAGAAACCTGAAAATATATATTGTTGATAACGAAATAATGAATAATTGTTAAGCCAAATATAAAACTATGTATAGAGTAGGTAGCTCTGAGGACTCTGTAAACTAATTCATCCACTTGTTAAGCTCAGCAACAATTTAAGGGTAAACAAGTTAATAAATCATGGATATATAGCCCTGAGGATCACTTGGGCTGACCAATAAACCCAGTCCAGGATCCTCTCTTCGCCTTGTAATGCCCCTAAGTGATCACAGATTGATACACAAACGAAAGACACCGTTGTACAGCATCCCTCCTCCGCCTCCCTCAGTCGAGCATCCATTCATCCATCTGTTGGATTCTGCGACACTCGGCAAATGTGCGAGACGCTTCGCTGTGTGTGAGTGTGGCTGGGTCGTCGGTGTGCGTGTCGTGCAACGTTTCGCGCGATGCTTAAAACTGGTGACCCACGTTGGGTCTGATTTAGTCGTTAACGCGCGGCCAACACGATCACACCGCAGATCCATCCGATCCGAGCAACTATACCTACCGCTCGTACATCATCATCGCCTAGTGCATAGCCTATAGTGTGTAGTGTAAGTGCGCGGCGTTGATTTAGATTTATGTTTTATTCGTTGTTCGAGTGTTTCGGTTAATTGTCAAAATAGTCAACCAACTAAGCGACATTGCCAAGAGTTCGAGATCGAAAATAAACATATATATATGCACCAGAAGCTGCACTCGATCCCGTTAATAACCCAGAGTTTTGCAATCCCACAGACGACGACGGTAAGTGAGCAAATTTCTGGCAATCTCTATTTTTGTGTGTGTTTTGTGCTGTTCAGTTTTAGTTTGTTGCTTTTTTTTCGGGCTAATTAGACAGCGGAAGTCGCGATGCTCGACTTTTGCAAATTAGTAAGTCGGGCCTGAGTGCACAGATCGTTCGGTTCAGTTTAGCTGGGTTAAGTGAAGACTATAACCCCGGGACCCGCAATTAATTGCAGTTAAATTTAGACAATGTTTGACGCAAGTCATCGATTGCGACAGAAATAGATAGAAGAAAAGTGCAAAGAGCCCAGGTTTATGATTTATGGTTCCTTTATTGGTAATTTCAATAGGTCCGGGGAAATAAAAATAACTTTGGCTTAAGAAAAATCATAATTTCTTATGCAATAACACTATATTACTAGCAATATTATGTTAACCACTTTTTATTTAATGAAATAATAATTCAGATTTCAATCTTTAGTATCTGAAATTCTTTTTAAATTAATCAAACATATCCACTAACAAGAAAAATTAAGATCAGTTGTAGTTTAACTAAAAGAGTATTAACCCATTGCATTTTCATAAAGATAAGGCTCCTCGCATATTTCTTTTATATTTAATATACTTATTATTATTTTTTATATTTACAATCATCAGTGGCATAATTTCAAGTCTTTGTTTAACATTTATTATGCAGAGTTATAAATCCATTGAACTTTATTTATTTTGCAAGCGCGAGCGCCTGATAAGGCATAGCATAGACTTCTGTCTCAGATAAAAAGCACACATCACTCATACGTCCAGTTGGCCAAGCTGATGTGTTAGCAAACACAGATCCATGATTTCTTTGACATTTGCACACTCCTGAGTAAAGGTTGTAAAAATAGCCATGTGAACATATCACAATAAATAATTACTGACCATTGATTGCCAATTTTATCTGCTTAATGCAGTCATTAGCCATTTGCAAGTGTAAAATTAATCAATAATATTACCTATCAATAAAGGTGTTGTGCAAACGAAATGTGCATTATTCATTTAAATTTGTAAATAAATTTTCACAAACCTAAACCCCAAAACTAACCAGTTATTACCAGAAATCGAAGCAAAACATATAATTATTGACCATTATTATTGTTTCTGTGCAGTAAGTTTGTTGTTAAACTACTTAACCTATTAGCATTTTTATTAAGGCAAGTTTTAGCTGTTTGCTCCGTAACCCAGAGTAAGAAAAGTATATGAATATTAATCATAAAATATTGAAATATGTTAGTTTGCAATATTTTTTGATAGCTATTGAATAACAATTTTCCTGTGTGACTATCGCTAGTTTTCCTCCTCCCCAAAACGCCTTGACTAATGTTCGCCTGGCGTGGAAAATTCGATTAAAAACCTGCCCTGGCGGTTGTTCAGTTTCCACTCCGCCACATTCGTCAGCTGAAAACAGAAGTTGCTGTCCCCGTCCGCCTCTATTCGTTGATACTTTTCCACCTGCCAAGAACTTTTCCACTCCAAAATTCACTGCCAGAGCCAGCAGAGTCGCAAACGGTGGTTTCGAAAAACGAAATGATTAAGCGGAGCAAGGCCGTCGGCTTTTAAAAGCCAGCAGTAGCGGCTTAGAAGCGGATCGCGTTTGGGCCAGGCCAAGATCCGCTGCTGCTGCCAACCTGAAATGCGGCGCTGTCAATTGAAATTTGTATTCCGCGGCGGCGAGTCAAGTGCTGCAAACGACGATGTCTAAGGCCGAACAGCCTGGCCTGGCTCATTGAACTTGGCTAACACTCGGGTCTAGACGTGGTGGAAAAAAAATATGAAAAAAACGAAAAACCGCATTAGTGAGTAAATAAAAGCACAATAAAAAATAACAGCGAAGAAACCAAAACAAAAAACCGAGAGAGTCGCGTGCCGCTTTCAATTGATATTCCGCCGGCGTTCACGTGAACAGAATGCGAGCGAGCGGGCCAGCGAGCGATTCATGGGGAATTCTTGGCTCAAAACATTTTCAAAAATATTTTGTTTTGCCTATTTATAGACAGCTGCAAAAGGGGGAAAATAGAAAAAGTGAAACAGAAAAACGAAAACGGAAAAAGGAAAGGATGAGGCCCACTAAATCATGCACAGCCAAGTCAAAGCAAATTGGCAATTTTGCAAATCGACATCGTCACATAAAATTAATTTATTTGCATACTATAATAACGCAAATGCAAATGCCAATCCAGTTTAAACCGCCTGCACTTCATTAGTAAAACAAACTAAAGGGGTTTTTGTTTTGTTTGCGGATAGTTGAAATAAATTATGGAGATTATTTCTGCGAATTCTGTTGTGGCCTTTGTCTATTTTCGGTGGTGATCCACCATTGTTTTAAAACAAAAAGCCGGAATTGAACGATTAGAAAGCTCTGCTTTATGTTTATTATGGCTACAAGAATTTCACATAAAATTAGTTCTCAGTAAAAACAACATTACTTGTTCCAGTTTACTTTATTTGTGTGCCTTAAAGTATGATAAGCTGGGCTTCTACTTTCCTTTTAATTATTATGCTAGGCGGCATTTAGGAATTTCACATAGAATATTTAGCAAGCGAGTCACAAACTCATATTTACATTATTTACCTTTAAACGAAATATTACTCATACGACCGGTACTACTTTTTTCAATATATTCTTTATACGTATAAAACCCAAGCCGGAATTGGGCTATTAAATGCTCTCGTACATCAGAAAATTTCCCTTTAAACCATTATATATGCCAGCATGCAATTGTGCTTATCTTAAATGAATTATTTTGCATAGATTTTCCCAGAGATTACTCGCCAGTAGAGTTCCCCAAAAACAATTCAGTAAAATCACACAATCAAGAGCTCCCCGGAGAGATCTGTTAATGACTTCCGCATATCTCAGGCTGTGTAAGTGGCGCAGAAAACCCGGCGTACTTGAGATTATGCAGAGAGTCATTCAGGTTCTTGATTGGCTCTTGGTCTGACATATCATATCAAAATACATGTGATCTGCAGATATGATCTGAAACAATTAGCTAATGGCAGTTGCACGAACAGGAAAAGTTATAGCAATTTGCCAAAATTTCCATATCTCTCTCTGGGCAGATGAGATTATCTTAACTGGAAGCCGTAAACTCTCGAATTGCCCGTTGTCACACAGCCAAACACATATTTTCTAATTAAGCATGGGCCGAGATACGAGGGGTGGACCAGCCTGGGTAGGAGAAGGCGGAGCGATTAGGGCGGGCACACAAAGTCCGATCCGTAGACAAGTGACACTGAAATTGGCTTTTGTTATTTCGCTTCGTTCTATTTTAGCACGTCTCAAAAACACTGCACGAAATGCCAGGTACTCGTGCTGCTGATGCTACTACTACCCTTTGAGTTGAAAGGGAGGTGTGGATGGGGCTGGGTGTGGGGTTGGGGATGGGCATGCAGTCGGATCGGGGCAACGCTTCGCTAGCACTGAACTTGACATTGCCGAGGTCTGCTTTCAATTTAGAAATATGTCAGCGGCACAGACTATTTTCAGAGCAGTGCGCACTGTGCACATCACGCACTTGTTGCGCCACAGATACAGATTGAGATAAAGATACAGATACAGCTGCAGATGCAGAGAGTCGTAGATACAGCTGACCAATTACAGGTGGGAAATGGATTTGAAGGGTACGTGCTATGGAGAATTTAAGACGCTTTCTGTCTATTATTTATTGCCTAAGTTAAAGGTATTTCCGGGTTTTGTTAATTTATTTTTATGTGTATCTTCAACAGCACTTAATTTTCTTGTTTATGTTAATACAATCTCAGAGAACCTTTACGCACATAAATTAATTTATCTCTTTTAACTCACAGTCATGACTAAGAATGGACACAGCAACACAGCCTATGTCAGCGATCATGCAGACAAGTTGGAGCTGGCCGAGAAGGGTCAGAAGAACAAGGCCATAGTGGCCAAGGATCCCGACTACAATCCCTACCACAATCGGGAGGTAGAGCATCCCACCACGTAAGAATATAACATTAAAAATAAAATTAATATATTTAAATACTAATTATATGATTTTCCCACAGAAATTCGGAAACTCTCTTCCATTTACTGAAGGGTTCCCTGGGCACAGGTATTCTGGCCATGCCCAATGCCTTCCGTAACTCTGGCTACATCACAGGCTCCATTGGCACTGTGGTTATTGGATTTATTTGTACATATTGTATCCATCAGTTGGTCAAAGCCGAGTTTGAGTTGTGCCGAAGAAAGAAGGTAAGAAAATACAGTAAATATGGCAAAGTTGCTATATAAGTAAGCAGCAGTTGTTTTAGAAATATTTTAATATAAACAGCTGCTCCTGCATGATAAGCTTTTTGAAACCGGATTCCATGGTAATTAGTATTTTTCCAATAAGCTTTTTTAGTTATTTTAAAGATTATTGTTTTCCTAATATATTTTTAAGTTAATTAAAAGGTATACAAATATTTAATAATTATTTTTAATAAATATAAATCCCATATTAAAAGAATTCCCTTCTTTCCCTACAGATGCCCAGCATGAACTACCCAGCAGTGGCGGAGACAGCTTTGGGCGAGGGACCCAAGTTCTTCCGGGCCATGGCCCCATACATAGGCACCGTGGTCAATACCTTCCTGCTGATCTACCAACTGGGCACCTGCTGTGTGTACGTCGTATTCGTGGCCTCCAACATTAAGGCCATCGTGGATGCTGTGGGCGATACCAACATTGATGTCAGACTCTGCATGATCATTATCCTGTTGCCCTTGATCCTGATCAACTGGGTGCGCAACCTCAAGTACTTGGCACCGTTCTCCACGCTGGCCAATGCCATCACCATGGTCTCCTTTGGAATCATCTGCTACTACATCTTCCGGGAGCCAGTGACCACGGAGGGCAAGGATGCCTTTGGCAAGCCAGAGAACTTCCCGCTGTTCTTCGGCACCGTACTTTTTGCCCTGGAGGCCATCGGCGTGATCCTGCCGCTGGAGAATGAGATGAAGACCCCTCAGAAGTTTGGTGGCAGCTGTGGAGTCCTCAATGTGTCCATGGTCCTGATCGTTTTCCTGTACGTGGGCATGGGTCTTTTTGGCTACCTCAACTACGGCTCCGCGGTGCTGGGATCTATTACACTGAATATGCCAGAGCACGAAATGTAGGTTTATTAAGAAACCTCTTGAAAATAATGTGTAATTTTATGACTGATATCTTCCTTAGACTCTCCATGTGCGTCAAGGGAATGCTGGCCTTTGCCATCTACATCACCCATGGCTTGGCCTGCTATGTGGCCATCGACATTACCTGGAACGATTATGTGGCCAAGCGCCTGGGCCCCCAGCGAAACGCTCTGTTCTGGGAATATGCCGTGCGAACGATCCTAGTCCTGATGACCTGTAAGTATACTATGGACTTTTTCCCAACGATTTCTATCTGAAATTCCCACCCACAGTCCTCCTGGCCGTGGCCATTCCCAATCTGGAGCTGTTCATCTCCCTGTTTGGAGCCTTGTGTCTTTCTGCCCTGGGTCTGGCCTTCCCAGCCCTCATCCAGATCTGCACGCATTGGTATCACACCAAGGGACTCAGCAAGGCCTGGCTGCTACTCAGTGAGTTTACCCCTAGGTTATACCTGAAATAGTAATACTAATCTCTGATTACCTTAGGCAACTTTGTGCTCATCATTGTGGGCATCCTGGGCCTGGTGATCGGCACGTATACATCGCTCAAGGAGATCGTGCTGACCTTCTCCGAGTAGATGCGCGAGGGAACCTACTAAATCCGCCGGCGGGCATTCCAATTCAAGCGAAAGTATTATGAGCTATCGGAAGATATTGAAATCTGTAGACATTCGCAGTGCAGCACAAATGACAAGCAGATACCGATGCAGATACGGTTAAAGATATATAGATACAAATGCAGATACAGTTGAGCTGTGGCTACACTATTTGTTGCGTATTTGTATAGAATTTATCAGATTTGTGATATTTTTAAGCATCGTGCCCAAGAATCTGTACAACAAATATGTGTGTGTATATCGTATATATCTCTTTATGTAGTAGATAACATCTTGATAAGTAGTTTAGTGCCAAGTCACATCTTTATAAGCCTTATTTAAAGTACGATAGCAGTCAGCCCACATCAATAAAATTATTTTGCCATATTAAGCTACGTCGTGGGTGATCTTCTGGGCCTCCATATAGTCTCTGAGGGCGTGGCAAAGCCTCCTGGACCCATCCACCAGCTTATCTTTCGGGTAGAAGGCGATCGACAATCGGAAGAACTGCTTACCCGTCTCGCCGTCCAAGGAGAATCGTGGACCGGCTATAAAGTAGATCTTGTGATGCTCCAAAGTGTACTTGAGGAACTCCCTGGCATCGAGGTGATCGGGTATCCGCACCCAGATGAAGTACCCGCCCGTGGGACTGACCAACTTGCATCCCTTGGGCAGCTCCTCGCGTAGCACCTGGGTGGTGGCCAGCATTCGTTCCTTGTACGCCTCGTAGAACCGAGCTATCTGTTTCTGGGCCAGCCTCAGCTCGAAGAGACTTCCCACAATGCCGGCCGTGTAGTTGTTGAAGCAACCGCCGCTGTTGGCAAACCCACTTCCGTCCAGGATCGGCTTCACCCGCGGCGGAACCTCCAGCCAACCCAAGCGTACACCAGGTCCTAGGATCTTGGAGAAGCTTCCGTTGGAGATGACATGGCCTGCAAAGTCCGGATCGCTTCTGTCATCGTAGGACATCAGGCGAGAATGCAGCGGTTTCTCGCCATAATGCAGGATGGTATATACATCATCGCAGACCACCAGGAAATCGTATTTGCGGGCCAGCCGCACAATTCCACGGCAAATCTCTGAAAATATTGATAAATAGTAATAAATTCCATAAGATTCCAATCCAAAGATCACCCTCACCTGGTGAAAACAATATCCCTGTGGGATTGTGGTAGGTGGGTATAGTGTAGTACATCCCCCAGAACTCCTTTGTCGTTGAATCGAAGCGTCTCTTAGCCACCTGCTCCTCGAGATCCTTTAGATCCACACCATCATCATTAAGCTTCACAGGAACTATGGTGAGGCTGGTAAAATGCTTCATACTATCCAGTGCTATCATATAGGTGTACTCATCCACGAATATAAAGCCCTGGAAATCGACCACCGTCGAGAGAAGTAGGTGAAGGCCCTGGGTAGCTCCAGTCGTGATCATCAAATCCTCACTAAAGAAAACCACAAAACCAATGAGATAATTGCTAAAGCCACACCAACCACAAACCGATTACCTCTTGACGGGGCTCCCATACATTTCGCTAAAGTATGTAGCGATCTCATGACGCACCTCGAAGGCTCCACTGGTGGGTCCGTATTGGAAAATCAGCGACTGGTTATCCTTCAACTCCCGTTGCTGCAAGAGAACCCCAGCGAAGGTCACCTCAAGGAGCAGATTGCGTAATATGGCTCGACTCACCAGGCAATGGTCCGTGGCCTTCCTGAAGTTGTCGCAGTTGGAGCTGAGGAGATCTGTTCCCGGTGCCCCCACTCCGAGATTTAGGATGTCCGGCTCGTACACATTCCAAGCGCCTCCATCGAATAGGTGCTTCAGCTTTCGATCTGCAATGTTCTGTGACATGTGTTCAGTGGTTTTCCTAGCACACTAATGCCTTATCTGTACGAGTTGTGCTCGCATTTATAGAAAACAATGGAAAATCTAACATTTTTGTGGCCGACATTTTATACCCATTAAAGGGGAAATACTAGGGGTATAGGTTTTAGTGAAAGGTGAAAGATTTTCTATTTTTTTTAGTACATGTACCATCGTAAAATTTTGAGTTTAAATAAACCCTCGACCTATTTGTACATAGTTTTGCCAGCTTTGCAATAAATTTATTAAAATTTTTTTGTTACTAAGAAAGCTATTTTTATATCTTGAAAAATTCGATTAAAAATATGGTTATTTTCAAGTTCAATTTCAAACACCATAAAGGGTATTACAAAGTCGTAATTCTTGCCAAATTCACTAACGTTTTTTTGTGGTGAATGGACACTGACATTCGCAACAGTGATGCCATTTTTTTTTTACAAAAAATAGCAGGATTTGCAAAAAATTAAAGCCCCCTCCCATATTCCTGAAAAATATTTTTTTGGCCCTCGCGGGCCGCTTTTGGAAACTACCGGTAATCCCCCCGTGGAAATATGGTTAGAAATTCAAAAGAAAAATTTATAAACTTAAAAAACTAATTTCGAAGGGTACTCATTATTTGAATTGGGAAAAAAGCGGAAATGACATCACTGATTCGCAACGCAACCCTGCATCAGCTGATTACAGCTAGCACTTTGTTTTTGGGAAAACTCGGAAAAACCCCTGGAGATGGACGCTGAAAAGCCAACTAAAAGTGCAGCTGCTCCCGCAGCACAGGATCCCAATCAGCTCCTGGACTCTCCGCAACACGGACCGACATTGTCTAGCGCCTCCAGCTTCGAGGCATTGACTCGCCACGATCCGAATCTCAGTCGCCTGGCCACGAAAATGTTCCAAAAGACAGAGGAGTACATCACCCATGAATTAAACGCGCCCCTGGAGGACTACAAGCTGCTGGAGGAGATGAACAAAGCCACCATAGCCAAGTACAAGGATATGCGACAGATTGCCGAGAATCTGAATGCCTCGACCAGCGAGCTCAGCCTGAAGTTCCAGCAATTGGCTCCGCTGATGCAGCAAATCGACGAGATCTCCGACACGGTGGACAAACTGGAAGCGGCGGCCTACAAACTAGATGCCTACAGCATAGCCCTAGAAAATCGCGTAAAGTGCGTGCTCCAAAGGAAGGCGTCCGGTGGCCAGGCGGCGCAGTGAACGAATAAGACTAGTCGCTTACAAAGGCTTTAAGTGGTACATTTATTACGATAGATTCTGTGTCGTCAACCAAGTAATAGTTTAAATAAAATTGCAATTATGTTAAGGAATATCAGGGGAACTGCAAAGGAAGGCGGATAAGCTTAGTAATAGTAGGATGAGGCTGCACAGAGCTCTACTTACTCTTGGCCACTGTGCGAATGGAGCGGATGAGATTAAGCACTTGATCCTTGGCCGTGGGCGCTCCGAAATCCTGCTGACCCGCCTGCCGACCCCAGCCAACTGCAAAAATATGCAAAAAAAAACTTAACATCGCGTGGCACTGACAAGACAAAAAAACAATTACTTACACTTGGCCAGGAACCGTTCCTCGTGCAGGATGCAGACTGCGTTCAGGCACAGCAGCGAGGCTTCGATCAGCGTCCACAGGGTAAACATATTTGCGGCAAGTTATAACTTCTGATTCCCAAACAAGATCGGATCTCGGCGGCTAGTTGTGGATATGTGGAAAAGTGGAAATACAGCTGTTTCGTCGCGAGCGACTAGCGTTGCCAGACTTTTTGGTCGCGAGCTACCACCGTTGCCGGACTTTTCATTCAGCTGTTTTGCAACCAAAATAATTGAAACTTTGCTTTTGTGGCGACTTTATTTGCCATGAAAATTAAACAAATTAATTAATGATTTGTACATATTTATTGATCCCACGGTAAGACACCCAAGGCACACTTGGACCAATCGTTATCTAAAAGAAATAAAAATAAAATGTAAAACATCATAAATAGTATTGTAATGCTGTTAAATGCTGTGAAAGAAAAACCCACCATTCTCTATGGTCCAAATGCCTAAATTTAAGGCTGCGCCGCTGGACATTGTATTTCCCTTACTCCGAGCGGACACAAGGTTTTCCAGAGCTTTCAGGTAATAGCTCTCCTCCGATGAACTATCAACTTGCATGGGTTCTGATTCCTCAAGTTCCTTGACCACATTCAAGCGTATATCGCAAACTTGGAGCAAAGTATTTATCTGAGATGGGTGGTAAGGTGGATCCGCCAGTGGCAGCAAGCTGAAAACAACAAAGACGTAGCTTTATACTGCAGTAAATACTTTGCAAGTGTAACTCACCCCTTGAGAATAGGACCCGAGTACTTGCTGAAAGAAGGAACGCGCTGCATTATAAAATCTCGATCAAAAATCCACGTTTTTGCCTTTTTGGGATTATCCCCAAAAATTAGAGTAACTGAAGAATCCACACCGGAGTGTAATAAAAGGCTTCGCATGGTTTTCGAATGCACGTTCGTGTTGAGAGAAGAGAAATCCACTGGCTTCAACTTATTGTCCTGTAAGAAGAGAACAAATTAGAATCGGTTTTAGCAGGTTTAGCGTTTATCAACAAACCAAATCAAGTTCCTCCTTGTACATGCGCTTCATGCGGAACAGCATTGAAAAGGTTGTAATCATCTTTGTGGCCCAGTAACAGGCTCCAAACCGCCTCACATCACTTTCGTTTGGATTTTCAGCCAATCGAACCAGCGCCACAAAGAAACTCTCGATGTATCCCTGCATGGCGAGTACTCTGAACAGATCCTGAGTCCCAGCGATAAGCACATCCTCGTTGTCACCGATTTCCAAACCACTGCCCAGGAAATACTTCATGTTTAGGAGGCAACCCATATATGTGTCCAAGAGATCCTTCATCGAAGAGGAATCCTTTTTTATCTTCAGACTGAGGTCGTTCAGCAGCGAACCAAGGATTTCCTTGGAGGTCTTTCCCTTCTTGCTGGAGGAGTATACCCGAATCTTATTGAACTCCGCACTGGATTTCAGTTTTCTGATCGCCTTAAGCTTATCCGCTCCCTTGAGGTGGCACTCCAGGGTTAAGTCGTAGAGCTCCAAAAGGCTGCTAAGCTCTTTTTTGAACATAAGCTTGTCTTTGCGCTGCAGCTTTCCAGCATCCAAATTTGACATGGTCTCCTTGTGCGGCAGCCAGTAGTACGTCCGCAGCCATTCTAGGCAGTGATTAGAAGTGCTCCTCAGCACCTCTACAGGGGGCAGCTCTTGACCGTGAGCGCACAAGTGCCGCAAATCCACGATGAATGACTGGAGACCCAACTCCTGCGCTGTCTGGTACATGCTGCTCATGTTGTGACCCTGTATTATCGAGGACATGAAATTGTAGAATCTCGTAAAGGCCATGGCATAGGTGGTCTGTATTCCGTCGTTGTCCGGCTTGTCCTTCAGCTGGGCTTGTACAAGCGCCGAAGTGGCCAAAACAGCTGCCGGACAGAGGTTTGCTCGCCGCAGGCTCCAAATGCGGATGTTAGACAGTGCCTTGCGACGATCTGCGGGACGAGAAGGTGTGCCGAACAACCCGTTATATGTCTTATTGAACTCCACCCTGGAAATACGTAGAATATATTAATTTTATGTTCACTTATTAGATTTAATGCACGCACGTGTCTCTCCAAGGGGTCACCACTGTCCTTTGTTTTACCACCACCGGTGGGTTACCGGGGAAGTATTAACATTCTGCTGTTTGGGCTTCTCCGGGCTTTTCTTTTTAGCCGCTGGCTGATGTTTTTTCACCGCCGTCATGGCTGTTTTCAATATTTTTTAAAAAAGTTATGAGAAACACAAACCGCCTTTGCTATCAGTGATGACAAAAGGCAGGGGCTGCCAACTTACCTTACGAAAAATTGCTAGCTACTCCACCATCAGCTGATAAAAAAGTGTGACCAGCTGCAATTCTTGGAATTACGCAAATTTATTCACTGAAAGTGCCAGCATTCCCCGCCAACTGGGCATACTTGGAGCCAAAAATAATATTTTCTTCTTAAATTTTCCTCCTGCCCCCCAAGGGGATCCCGCCGCAACGATCCTTGAATCCCCGCTTGCCACGACAACACATGCATTTCGCCCACCATCCGAGCTACACCTACACCAGCAACCACAACCACTTGGTGGACACTCTGAATCCGGAAAATATCGAACTCGATGGGCCGCCAGCGGCGCGTAAGATGATAATTGGGTCGTTCTCGATGTTCGTGATCTTCTCGTACCTGCAGCTGCTCTACATTCTGGTAGCCATCTACCTGGCGCTGCACCACGCACACCACTAGGGCCGAATCATGTACCATTTTGTGTCGGAGCAAACGCCGGAGCTGCGGCTCTCGGCGGACTCACTGGTAACCAGCCACGTGACGCAGTACCTCAAGAGCTTCCAGTTGGATGCCGTTCGTTTCCTTTACGAGCGTCTGGCCAAGCGGGAGTTTAGCGTTCTCAACGATGAGAGTGGGTTGGGAAAGCAGGCAACGGTGGCGGCTCTGCTTAGTGCCTTGGATCGAACGAAGAAGATCCTGATAGTGCTGCAGAACGACGAGCAGCTGCTTGCCGGCTGGCAGTTCCACCTGGACACACTCACGGATCTCGCGGTGTACACCGTTCAAGGGGTGCAAGGTAATTGTAAAATTTAAAGGTGTTAATTTCGATATATTTCACAATTCTATGAAATTTTAGAATGATAATTGATGTCCCATTTCCCCCAAACAGACACCACAGACTCCCCGCACAACGTTTACCTGGCCAAGTGGAGCAGTTTGCGCAGCATCGGAGATCTCAGCCGCCTCAAGTTCGACTACATTCTGGTGGACAATCGCGGCCACTCACTGAACAACAGCTTCTGCACCTCCATGCTGCTCAAGAACTTCGAGGGTAGGGTAAACATGGTTATCTCCAGCGTTGACATTACGGTAAGGCAATCGAAGTTGACTCACTTCGGAGCTCAGCTAATCCACGCGGTGGTTTCTTACTCCGCAGTCCGATGTGAAGTTGCTGTACAATGTGTTGCGGTTGGGCGGACGACTGGAGCATCAGTACAGGAACTTTCAGAGCTTCGACCGAAAGTTTCACCTGCCCGATCCCAAGGAGGTGTTCAGCAAGCGCATAGATCTCGAGGATTACTACAAGCAGCGGGGATTTCTCAGCGAGTATATCAAGTAAATTACCCAGTAATGGAGACTATTATCTAATCCTGTGGAGAACATTCATTAATTTTCCCTTTCCCTTTGTGCTTTAGGGACTTCCGTCTGCGTCGCTTTCGACATCAGTTTGAAAAGAGCCTGCCGCTCGTCGCGCCGGAGCAGTACAAGCACAACCTCAACCTTTGGCTGGCCTCGAAGAACAGCCAGAGCACCCTCAGCGGCTCCTCGGAGGTCTGCTCCACCATCGCTTCCCTAGAAAATCTTCCGGCTGAGCCACAAGAGCAGGATAAATTGTCCGAGCACAGCGTGGATGATATCGTTGCCATGTCGCCGCTCATCTTTGAAACCTCCGACTCGGAGGTCGAGGCCATAACAGTGGAGGCTGTAGCGAACCAGGTCTTGGTGGTTTCCAGCGACGATTGCGAGATCGTGACGCCTCCAAACACGCCGCCGAATCAAACGCCCAACGCGAACGAATCGCCTAGATTCAAATCAAAGAGAAAATTCAGCAAGCGGAAGACGCCACAAAAGAAATTGGAGCTCACAGACTCGGAGGAGGAGGAGGAGGACGGTGCCCCTGAAGTGGTGGTGGTGCCCAGAAAGCGTACCCGCTCGACTGCTGCTGCAGAACCTCCCAAGACCAAAAAGCTCAACATACGACTGAGAAGGGTATCCTTGGAAAGCGTACCCACAACACCGCCTGCCGCTGAGAGAGCTGCTCCGCTGGCCACACCCAAAACCGAGCCCTCAGTGAGAAAGCGGAAACCAGTGCGGCAGGTAGTCAGTCCAACAGATACGGGACGTCCTGCCACTCGGGGAATGCAGCGATTAACTCGATCCGCCGAGTCCAAGCTCAACAGCAAGTACGTGAAGCACCACTGCCTGGAAAATGCCAAGAAGAGCACTCCCAGGAGAGGCAAGGCTGAGGGGAATCAAACGCCCAGGACAAGCAAAACGAGGGTGAAACAGGAGCAGAAAGCAAAGCCAGCCAAAGCACAGGAAAAAGAACAGAGGGTGCCCCCTAAAAAACCCGAAGCGGAGACTCCCAAACGGAAGGTGGGGCGTCCAAGAAAATGCAAGCCGGAACCCGAACCGAGTACCACAAAAAGTAAAGCAACAGCTAAGCCCCCAGCCAAGCAATTTAATCCCACGCCCCAAATTCTGAGTGGCAGTTCCTTATCCTCGGAGTACATGCAATGTGCCCAGCGAATCCCCGACAACTTGGATGCCTTGGAGGCACCTGCCTTTCGGGTGCCCTTCACGCCCCAACAGACGCCCCTGCTTCTGAAGCTGCCGTCTGCTTTCAGTTTTCTAAGCGATTCGGAGGTGGTGGCCATCTCTCAGATCTCTCAGGCGCAAGGCGAGGCAGTGGTGATCAACAGCTCCCATGACGAGAGCTCGCCACAGGATGCTACGCAGAGCCGTCGCACCAAGGCCTTGAAACGAAAGCGGAAACAGGAGTCGCCCACCAAGTCCAGTTTTGGGGGCGGATTGGGCTTGCCGCCGGCTAAACGAATGACCACAAAGTCACCGGATTTATTTAGCATCTCCTCGGAAATGTCGCAGATTCCCATGGCTCAACCGCGGCCTTCCTCCCCTTTCGAGGGCTTCAAGATCTTTGGGTCGGAAGTGAAGCAATTCCAGCAGCAGCATGCAAGGACAAATGCTCCGGCTGCGAAAAAGAATCGCGAGCGATCTTGCCTGGATATCCTGGAGAAAATATTCGAGCCACGTCAGCCGCAGAAGGAGAAAACCAGCCCCACGGTCTTGCCCACTTTGCCGCAGACTCAGAAAGAGCCTGAGGCCAACAGCATCACCCAGCGAAGGAGAACGCTGCTGGAGGATGACTTCTTTGAAATCACCAACAATGGACAATTCGGCAGTCGCATGAGGCTCAATTCCTCCGGGGATGTGTCGCCTGTTCAGCCGGATCAACAGTCCGCCAGGGCCACACAGGCCAATAAGATCACAAACTACTTGATAGGCTCGGGAGTCACTCAGCAGGAGAAGACCCAACCGAACGCTGGAACGCGCAGCTCCATCGCCGCCGCCGCCGCCACGCAGGCGCTACGAAAGTCTCCCAAGTCCCCCAGGCAAAATGGAAAGCCCACCCAGGTCACCAAGCTTACTCGCTGGTTCGGCTCTGTTTTCGGAGGCGGTGGAGCATCGCAGACCAGCTCCGTGGAATCGGTGAGTGCACCGAGTACGCCGGTGGCACCTTCTACGAGTGCAGCAGCCTCTCGAGCACGAGCTGCGAGAAGTGGCGGCGCCGGTGGGGGACCCACCAGACGAAAGCGTTTGGACTTGTTTAAATGAGGAGCAGAAGAAAGACAGCAACCTTAAGTTATAGTTAACAACAAAAACATATTCAAGGTCTGATTACAAAGGGTAAATATTGAATTTAAAAATGGAAATTAACTTACAAAATCAGCAAATGAAAACAGAGAGAACCTGACATGAATTAATCAAAAGCCAAGCAAAAGTTAACAGCAGTCGAAGTTGTGCAAAAATCACTATTGTAGGTTGTAGCATCGATCTGGTACAATGTTAACTGTGAAACATTAAGCCAGCCTCAGAGCAATTAACTAGCCAATTTAGTTAAAATCCAATTTTTTTGTGCACATTTTGAACCTTACAAACCCCTAGCCTAGCATCTAAGACCACAGAATGAGAAGACATGTAAACATTTTAACATTTGTAAATTATTTAAATCCCACACAAAGTACTGAAGTTTCAATCTGTAAACTATTAATTTCTGAACAAGAAATATCGGTTACAAAGAACAATTCATTGATTATGAATATTATTATTTAATTATCTCAAAGATTTGGACTGGAATAAACTAAAAATAACTGTGTTTAAGCCATCAGTAAAGCATTTTAAAATTAAATAATCGCTTAAATAATGCTTTTTATTTCCTTTAAGTCGTTAGTTATAAGTATCTTTTGAACACGTTTACTTTCCCCTCTGCTTGCTGAATATATGCGTTAGGTTGTGCATCACCGCCTGCCTTTGGAAAACCAACTCCCGGCGGCACATGTTGCCCAACAGAGGCGGACACTGGTACTGTATGTTCTCCTGGGCGAAGGTATCTCCATTGGAATTCTTGAAGATGAAGTCGCTGTGAGATTGCACTGTGAACATTGATAATATTGTGTTATAAATGGTTTTCTTCTCCCAATTTTTCTCTCCAACTCACAGCAGTAGAATCCGCTGAAGAAGCAGGTCTCGTGGGTGGACTGAATGGCATAGGCCACTGGTGTCACTCCGGGCATGGTTTTGGTGACCACATACTTGGCCGTAGCTGTGTTTATCCAGTAAGGCCAATGGGAGAGTCGCTCCGTATACTCCACCGTATAGCGCCAGTCGTGGGCGTGGCCATGGTCAGCGAGGATCTTGAAGTTGATGCTGAAAGAAGTGAGAAGTAAATATCTTTCTATAAGGTATACCTTTATAAATTTATCTTTGGGGAATAAACCTTTAATCTCTCTGTATTTACAAACCCTATAAAAATCAGGTTAACACTCACATGGTGGGGTTTAGCAGGCGCATCTTGTTAAAATCCGCCACATACTCCCAGACCTTTTCCGGTTGCGTCCGGCCGATAATGCCCTCGATCTGGTACTTGTGATAGCCGCTGGAGAAAACGAATACGTAGAGCAGCAGGGCGGTGCTGAGGAGCAGCGAGACCCGCTTTATATTCCAGCGACTAATATGCATAGTTCTGCTCCGTATGGATTTCCGACACCAACTGACGATCGTGTGTACATATATGTCGGCCTATTCGAATTTCAAATAAACACATGCTGAATGGAGATTTCACCACTAGCCACCGGATTCGGGACGCAGCCTCTGAGGGTATAGAGCGGGAGTACCACACATAGCTAACCAAGAGAAAGATAAACAAAAAGGGATCTTCAAGTACAGTGGCGTTGGGAAATACGACTGGGTCTCTTTCTTGTAAAAGAGAGATTTTTTCGTTGTGAAAAGAGCACCACATCAGCTTCCTGACCGATGCAAGTGCTGATAAAGCGGTGGGGAAAAGGCGAGGGATCGGTAATGACTTAAAGTTTAAATTTCAGCTGTGCTTTTAGGGTTATTAAAAAATGTGTTTCAACGGGCTTTTTTTAATTAAAATTAATTGAATCATTAAAAAATTTAAGTAAGAAAGTCAGGGCATAAAAACTTACATGATTTTGTTGGAATTATTCTTAACAATACAATTTTAATGCATGTTTTTTCCATTTTTATTGAAAAGTTTTGGCAAAAATCTGATGATAAACCTGATAAACATTAAATACAGTTTTAACTGCAGCTAAAAATTAAACCTTATTTAAGCCAAATAAATCAGGGAATATGATATATAAAAAGCTGAACAAACAATTCTTACCTTTTGCTGAGGCAGGCAGTTTGACAAGTTAGCAGGGGTCAAAGCTCTGTGGTTCCTTCTTGTCCCTTTTCCTTCCCCATTTAAGCCTCATACTTCTACTTCTCTTAACTAAAATTTAATAAATAATATAAAAATAATTCTATTATATTTAAGGATTTTCATCAAAAGAAAACTATAAATTTAATAAATTTTTAAATTTATTTATTTAATTTATTTGTAACCTATTTTTTCCCAGTGTAGCATTAGAAAGCTTTTGGCGAATTGCGAAAGCTGGCCCCCAGAAGCTCCGCCATATGATCACCGCTTCTGCCGCCGACTTAGTTTATAAACAACGCTCGCCGGCGCCAGTTCGGAACCCTCGGAATCGGCGGTCTATATAGCGAGAAGAAGAAGGCGAGGCAGCGTGCCGCTGGCCTCTGTAATTGCTTATCACAGCGAACTGTCCGAAATCGTTATGTTCTCGGCGCTCCTCCAGTGACAGAGACATCAGCAGCGTCCGTCCATCCCTTTGGCCCCCCGCGAACCCGCCGCTTTACGTAAGCCAATTCAATTGTTGTTCGTCGTTTAAAATACGTTTTGGCTGAGAGAGCACATTAATCAAAATATACGTAATGCGGCTACTGGCGAGACACGCGATTCGGCTGTTGGGCCAGGAGACGAATGGACGAGGTGGAGCAGTAACAGCAATCCGGCTAAAGGCCACAACCGGTTCCTTAAAGCTGGCCACAGCAAGTGCTCCAGCGGCACTCGAGCAGCCGGAGAAACAGGTGCAGAGAAAGGTGAGTCGCCATAAAACATCCAAAGTTTCCACTTGTTTCGAATTTCGAATTCTGCAGAACTCGCCGCTAACGGATTCGTTTGGCCGACACCACACCTACCTGAGGATCTCCCTCACCGAGCGCTGTAACCTGCGATGTAAGTTTTCCAGCCAAAAAACCTTCAAATCCTACCACAACCGGTGGGCGCCATGTTTTTATCCTTATCAGCGTTATGTTTATATATTGCTATGTTCGATAATGCTAGGCCTGAAGTGGATTTTCACCTTGATTGAATTTTGTGGCGAAATTCGTGTCTTACATATGGGGCACAGCAGCGGTGGGAGTATTAGGAACGCAGCATATTGTAATCGAATTTTTTGGATTACCAAATTAGTGTAGATGTTCTAATTTGATTTCTGGGTTCCACTACCTTTCATGTCTTGATTGATAGCTCAATTCAAGTACTATTTACATTCCAAAGCTGATAAATGGTAAGGTACTCTTTAGAGCTCCAGAACATTCTATAGTTTTCCTATATCAAGAGATTCCACAATAACATTTTGCTTGGGTTATTTTTTTGCCTTCATCAAAGTCAATTAAATTCATTATCTTAAGGTGAGATTATAAGACAAGGCTGTAAACAAAACAATAATAATAATAACCTTGGAGGTAGCTTTTAAAAAGTATAAAAAGACGCTTAAAATGAACCTTTTTTTAAAAATGATATCAGAATCAATCTCACCTAAATAAATCTACAAATTGCAGGCGACTATTGCATGCCCGCCGAAGGCGTTCCCCTGCAGCCCAAGCACAACCTGCTGACCACCGAGGAGATCCTCCGCCTGGCCCGCATATTCGTGGAGCAGGGAGTGCGCAAGATTCGCTTGACCGGCGGAGAACCCACAGTCAGGCGGGATATAGTTGAAATAGTGGCCCAGATGAAGGCTCTGCCGCAGCTGGAGCAGGTGGGTATAACTACCAATGGACTGGTACTCACTCGCCTGCTGCCTGCGCTCCAGAGAGCAGGATTAGATTCGCTCAACATCAGCTTAGATTCGCTGAAGAGGGATCGCTTTGAGAAGATCACACGGCGGAAGGGTTGGGAGCGGGTCATAGCTGGCATCGATCTGGCCGTCCAGCTGGGCTACACTCCCAAGGTCAACTGTGTCCTCATGCGGGACTTCAATGAGGATGAGATCTGTGATTTTGTGGAGTTCACCAAGGATCGTCCTGTGGATGTGCGCTTCATCGAATACATGCCCTTCTCCGGCAACAAGTGGCACACGGAGAGGCTGATATCCTACAAAGATACCCTGCAGACCATTCGGCAGAGGTGGCCGGACTTCGAGGCCCTACCCAATGGACCCAATGACACATCCAAGGCTTACGCAGTGCCCGGATTTAGGGGTCAGGTGGGCTTTATCACCTCCATGACGGAACACTTTTGCGGAACCTGCAACAGACTTCGCCTCACCGCTGATGGGAACATCAAGGTGTGTCTGTTTGGGAACAAGGAGTTCTCCTTGAGGGATGCCATGCGCCGGGAAGACGTCTCCGAAGAGCAGCTGGTGGATTTCATCGGAGCGGCAGTGCAGCGCAAGAAGCGACAGCATGCAGGTGAGTTTGGATCCCGACTAAAAAGTAGAACGTCTTCAGACCTTGGTTCCTCCTTCGCAGGCATGCTCAACCTGTCGCAGATGGAGAACCGGCCCATGATACTCATTGGCGGCTAGTAGACACACCACACTCTCCTCTCTCTCCCATTGCAGGCGCTGCTCCACTGCTATATCATCGTCATCTCTACCATCATGCGTACCATCCTTCGAGGCAGCAGCTCCAGCTCAGAAACTACAGCAGCAACAGCAGCCATCTCACCCATGTCAACGCTCAGGGCAAGGCCCAAATGGTGGATGTGGGTGCCAAGCCATCGACCACTCGATTAGCTCGAGCCGAAGCCACTGTCCAGGTGGGCGAACGCCTAACCCAACTCATAGCAGCCAACGAGCTTGCCAAAGGAGATGTTTTAACGGTGGCCCAACTGGCCGGCATCATGGGAGCCAAACGCACCTCGGAACTCATTCCCCTGTGCCACAACATCAGCTTGTCCTCCGTCAAGGTTCAGGCCACTCTTCTGAAGAGCGAGCACTGTGTGCGGCTGGAGGCATCGGTTCGTTGCTCCGGCCAAACTGGCGTCGAGATGGAGGCTCTGACCGCCGTCTCTGTGGCTGCCTTAACCGTCTACGATATGTGCAAGGCCGTTTCCCATGACATCTGCATCACCAACATCCGGTTGCTGAGCAAAACTGGCGGAAAGAGGGACTTCCAACGGGAATAGAAGCTCCAATAAATCACAACACGCCCATTCATTTCGTTACAGAAGTTGAAGGTTTCGGTTCTCTCTTTAATTTCGTGGCCAGAGTGGGTTAAGTTTAAATGAAAGGGGAAATGGCGGGTGCTTGTGTGTGAAGGTGCGATTGGGCGTGTCGTGAGCTGCGCGCCTTAAGCTAGAATTACATACAACATTAGAAATCGCCGATTATTGCTCGCAAATCCTGGCAGAGTTCCCTCTCAACATAGACACAATAAATACGGGTGCGGGTGAGGTAGCGCCGTCTTCTAGGACACCAGCACATTGCGGCTCTCCGCCTTGCCCTCTGCATCCGCGCCCTTCGCTCCCTCGGTGCCCAGATGCTCGCCGCGAATCTTGATGTTGTGCTCCTCCTTGAATTTGTTCAGCTCGCTGCCCTTTTTGCTCAGATCCTCGGTGACCATTGTGATGGTCTTGGCAATAAAGTCCTTGTTCTCCACCAGCTGCGGCAGCACCTCCTTCACGGTTCGTTCGCACAGAACGCCGCCAATCTGCCGGAAGCACTTGCGTTCCGGATCCGCCGCCTGCAGGGTTTCGATAACAGTTCTGCCAGGGAAAAGCAGGTATTAGTTAAGGTGTCTCAACTACCCCAGATGGTCCGGAATCCGTTTGCCCATCTTTGGCCGCCGGGTGACTCACTTGTGCTCGCGCAAATCCATTTCCAAGGTATTCAGGCTGTTCGCCAAGTTGCGCTGGTCATTCCGCAGCTGTTGGAACTGGGCCACAATTGCCTCTTGGCTGAGCCCCTGGCTGGCCGCCGGCTTCGCCGCTTCAGTGCTCATGGTGAATAAACTTAAACTTAAGTAGGGATTAACTAGATAGTCGCTCCGAAGACGCGAAAAATTAAGTTTTCTTTCAAAATAAGTCGGCGAACACGAGGGTAAAGGTTTAGAGGTGCAAGAACATCGATACAAACTTCGATTCATCGATGTGTTTTTTCTGACAATCAATGTTACTGTTCCGTCACTATCTTAAAAAAAGAAAAGGAAAGGTACGTAAAAGAGAATACCTTTTAAATTTGTTGATAACATTATAACTTATAATTATAGCTTATTATTATAACTTATAATTTATAAGTGTGCATTTTAGTAATTATGAAAAAAGTATTTAAATATTTTGAAACTTCGATGTTTCATCGATATTTTTGCTCGATGTTTTTGCAACCAAAGAAATACCATCTTCGGAGATATACCAATCAGAACTTTTATAAGAGACTGGTCACATTAAATAGTTGCTTATTGCAATTACGTTATTTGTTACGTTCTGGGTTTTAAAATATATTTTTTTTAACTTAAGTTATATAGTATTATGATTCATTAATAAAAGACTGTCTTAATTTTTTTTTACAGATTTACATCATATCTTGATTTTTGGTTTGTTTTGACAATAAATAAAAATTTTGTCTTAAAGCTCCTTACTTTAAAATTGAAATTTTAAAATTGTTGGGTTTATTTATATATTTAAGAACTTCCTGTAGCTTTTTTCTAAATTTTTATCAGTTTCTTTTCTCCATATTTTAAAAACAAAACAGCAAATAAGTTTACATTTATTTCTTATTTTCCAATTTAAAACATGAGTAATTCAAAAAGGCCTATTTCCGTATGACTTTCTTATGCATCATTCTTGATATCTGAAGTTTTCCCTTGCCTAAGAGCCTTTAATTGAATCAATTTGAAGATTTCGCAAGCTCGTCATTCCGTGAGAAGTTGCCCCATTCAGCCTGTGGCTGTCGTCATCAATCAACAACGCTGGGCTTCGAGTAATGTAAGGGTAATCTCGGGTCTATATAAGGCGGCAGATGTGTCGCTGGTGCTTATCAATTCAATTGAAAGCGCTCGCCGTTATTAATAACAATAACCGTGCTTTATATTAACGCCCCTCGACAACCCAGAATAACCCTTCGCGAGATGAGTAATCCCACGGGAAGCTCAAAAGGGGCTCCGATTGGAATGCAAACACAGACACACTCCGCAATTTACGATCATTAAAAACATATAAAATAATTTATTCTGCTTATTAATTTGTTTAATAAATATACAATATGTAAAACTGCGGGTTAGTCGCGCAGGTCCGCTCGAAAAATGGTATAAAAAAAGGACCCAAGTCGTGTAACTTTAACGCTGTGTTAGAAAACAAACAACACAGAAGAGGCACACACCGACGAACACAGGACATTGACTTGGACTCGATTTGGGTTAAGATTGCTCTGGCGAAGGCACAACATCGTTATCGTAATAATCGTTATCAGCGTGGCGATCGTTATTAGTCTAGAATTCCACTTCCACTAACACTTAAAACACACAACGCTTTCGTTTAGGGTGGCTCGATTGGGTTGGCAAACAGTCGAAAGGTAATTCGTGGGACAAGTTTTAAGATTAAACTGGCTTTCAGTTGCAAATTGGGTTCTTTTTCTTGAGTTATTGAAGTTCTATTCTGGCCACCAAACATAAAGAATTAAAATTAATTATTGTTTAGATAAATGCCGACAGTTAGAAACTAAACATAAATTTTTACTAAAAATCCGTCAAGAAGTAGTTTGCAATTTAAGTTATTTGGTTTTTGGGGTGACCAGAACAGACAGACATATGACCTACATTTTTGTTGACACTGATGAAGCCCTTTAGTTTTCAAGGCAAAATGGTTTAGCAGACTGGCGGCTTCCGAGCCACAAATCAAGCCACCCTACTCTAGGTAAATATATATAGATAAAAGTGTAGAACATGCGACGGGGTTTGTGCTTGGCACTCGTAAAACTCCACTCCTCCCTCCTCCGCTCGTGATCCCTTACGACCAGCCGCCCGTCAGTTTGTGGAACATCTCCTCGTTCAGCATCTGGTTGTTCTCCTTGGATCGCATGGACATGAAGATGTAGCCGCCAATGAACTCGTGCACCACCTTGCAGTCGGCGGACTGGCAGGAGAAGACGACGTTCTCGTCCTGCAGCTGGATCATCATGCACTTGATGCCCCAGTTCACGTTCCAGGCCTTCATCGTGTTGTAGCGCCAGGTCTTGATGTGATCCCCGGTGCTCAGGTCCATGCGCATGATCCTGTTGTTGGCCACGCCCAGCAGCTCCTCCTTCTTGTGGCCGTCGAACTTGATGACGAAGAGGGTGACGCCGAAGTCGGGCAGGGATTGCCAGGCCTGGATGTATTTCAGCTTGGCCTCCATCAACGGCAGCTGGCGGACGTTGGCATGGGCCTCCAGGATCCGCTGGACGGCCTTGCTGGAGAGTTTGCGCAGCATCTTCTGGGAGAGATAGTCCATGGGCTCCACGCTCCTGGGATTGATGGTAAGCGGAGCTCCTTGGGCGGGCTTTTGCATCTGGAGGAGGGAGCGAATGCTGCTCACTTCGCTGTCGTAGGAGCTATCGGCTAGCGAGCGTCCCTTGGCTGCCAAACGGCAGGCGGCCATCCACTTGGCATACTGCTCCTCGTTCTCACACCTCACCCAGACCTCGCTGTTCGGGCCATTCCTGCCCTCTGGAGGGACTTCCAAGCGGATGGCAAACTTTCCTTGGGCCAGGTGCACGTCGGGCGTCACCTCGCAGCCCCTCAAGTTGATGCTGATGGTGGGAGCGCCCCGGCGGGACTCCTCCTGCGACTTGTACAGGTGCAGATGCAGATCCCTGTAGGTGAAGAAGTAGCGCTTGTAGCCCTTAAGGGTGAACCTCTGCGGCTTCAGGAATCTCAGGTAGTCCGAGAGCTCTGGTATCCTGGTGATGTTGCCCTGGTCCTTGCCACCTCCCGGGCCCTCCAGCGTGATCTGCAGCTCGTTGAGAGCGGAGTCAATGTCGTCGTCGCCGCCATTCTCCTGACTGGATGAATCGATTCCGGAATCAATGCCCGGTGGGTGCAGGTCGGTCTGGTGATTCACCTGGAACTGCAGGGCAGCGAACATGAGGGTCTCCTCCTCGGTGGCATCCAGCTCCTCGTTCAAGATGCTCCATTTGGCCTGCTCGTAAAGCTGATTGATCCTCACTTGGTCGTATTTCGGGTTCAAGTCGAAGAAAGTGAAGTACTTGAATCGCAGACAGAGGGTGTCGAACTCCCTCACTCCCTGCTCCATGATGGAGAGCGATGAGTCCAGCCAGCCCACATTTAGGCGTGCCTTCTCCACCAGCGTCTTTGGTCGCACCAAACGGGCCCTGACATCCGGGCTCGGGGAGCGTGGAGACACTGCCAGGTTCTCCTGGAAGTCGCCGAAGCTAGAGTTTGAATCGTAGCTGGCATATCCGGTGGAGTTGTGCTTCCAGGTGCCCGTGGGCGAGCTGATGGGCGTGCCCGGAGCAGTAGCTGCCCTCCGCGGAGTCGTGGCGTACGGTGAGGCTGGCGCACAGAGCAGATTTCCGTTGTGCGAGCGGTCTAAGCTGCCATTGCTGCCATTGTAGGCTCCTGTGATCGGGACAAAGGAGTTGGTGTCAGCCGCCGGCTGCAAGTAGGAGATGCCATTCGCCTCCGCCACCGGAATCTTGCGCTGCGGCAGCTTGGAGAAGTTTTTCTTGAGATGCTCCGGCTCCAGGGGCTTGCTGAACGACAGCTCCTCGGGGTAGCGGATGTCCAAGTCCTTGCACAGGCTCACCACGGCTCCGAAGGTCTTGGCCGAGAAGTTGACGCGATAGTCCAGATACCGAAGATCGGGCAGCTGTACCCGCAGCGTCTTGTGCATGGGCGTAAAGTGCAGAAAAGAGTCCGACTGGACGCCAGCCTGGTCCAGAGTCGAGCGCGTCCTGGTCAGCCACACGTTCTTTGCGGGCCACCAGAGTGCGTGGTCCGACCAGTCCTTGGGCATCTCCGGGTCCACCAGCTGCAGCATGACGCCGCCAATGTGCTGGTCGCCCTTCACGCGCAGCGTCTTCTCCACCTGCAGATCGGTGATGAGGATCCGCAGGTTCCACGTACTCTCGCCCACATGAATCATCTTGGATGCGGGGGCGGCTGTTGTTGTCGTTGACCAGTCAGTCCAGAACCAAAACTATAACTGAGTCTATATATATGGCGCAATCAGAGTCTAAAATTGCCCTCGAACGATGACGTAATCCAACTTACGTTCAGCGCGTTTTTGCAACGAAAGCGTTTGCTGGGACCGAGGGTGGGGACTGGGGGCTGAGAGGGGCGCCCTTATCTCGCCAGATGTTATGTTTGCTTAGGAAACAGCAGCGCAACCAGCGGAAAACAGGCCAGAAGCGGAATGGTGTTGGTAATCCCAATCAAAAATCGGCTACGACGACACCTCCACTTGGGACGCGGGAGGAGGGGCGGACGCGGTGCGGATGGGGAGGAGGGGCGACGCGGAGAGCGGATCGCGGTTCGCGGATAGGAACGCTCAATTAATACACACGCCCAAGGTTGCGATGAGATGTGTTTTGTTTGGCACTCTCGCTCGCTTCTGATCTCGTTCGCTGTTCTGGCGTCTCTGCGGTGCGTGTTTTCCTCGCACAGAGACGGCCGACCAATACTACTGCACGCGCTGAAAGATGCGATGCAAATTTTCACGAAAACAACACGTCGCGGTCGCACAAGCCACAGATAGAGAGAAATTCATTTATAAATAAATTGTTGATAATATATTAATATATATCGATATTTTTCTAAAGATGATATATCGTTTGCCCAAATATCGTACATGCGATATTTAAATTTGATATTTTAGATTTTTAATGTATTTTATTTATTTAATTAACATTAAAAACGGAAAGAAAAAAATTGTGGCACAATTAATAAATAATAAAAGGAAAAGTCATTATTTTTGTAATTTAATTTTTAAAATAACCCTCTAAGTTTCTTTAAATTTTTGTTGCTAAAATTTCCAGTTCTCCCAGCCTGAATTAAAATAAAGGTTTAAATTAACATTAGTTAGAATTGTAATTAAACGCAATATATATATATCGGGTTTAATTACCAGTATCCAACTGGTTTCCCCAGCCACGCCCACAGGTCGTCTTCCTTGCTCTAGCTATCAGTGGGTTCCTTTTAGATTTTAAATGTTAATTTATTTTTTTCCACATTTACAAAAAATTATTAAAAGATATTACTACTAGTACATTTAAAATTAACAGATTTATTTAATATTTTTTTGAAATATCGACTGTTTGATATTTTTTAGGGAGAAGTCAAATTTTTCATCTGGCAACACTGCTGTCTTGTCTCCGCTTCACACCGCATTCGTAAACAAAGACAATGAAAGCTCCTCGACGGCTGGCGTTTTTTCGAGCAGATAGTTTTTCACCGTCGAGTCGAACGCACGAACCCAGATGCTAAACAAAATTAAAAAATAAAAGTGCTCAAAGCGTATTGTGTAAAACCCGCCGCGTCTCTGCGCTGTCTCGCTCTGGCACACACGCAAATACCGACACAAACACACACACACGGCAATATACATACCTGTCTGAGAGCAAACGAAAACGGTGCAAAGAAATTCGGAAAAATAGGCTCTGAAAAATCACTCGAATTTCGAAACGCAAACTAATCTCATTCGGTGTTCGGAAAGTAAAATAATAAAGTCAGCATAATTCAAAGGATAGAAAAAATAAGGCTCCAGCCAAAAAAAGTGAAAAGGAAACATCTGCGCGCGAAAAAATCGATTCGGGGCGATGTAATATTGCCAAATTTACCGTACCTCGGTTGCAATCAACAATTTTGACAGCAACAAAAACTAGGCGGACAGGGAGAAGCGGCAGCTGAGGATAGAGTGCAACAGAGAAAGGTAGCTAGCGGCGAATTACGTGCGATAGTAAAAACATAAATAAATAAAAGCGAGAAGCGCAACAACCCGCGCTTAGTCATCCGTGCGAGATAAATAGATAAAACTGCAAGCCTGGTGCCTGGTATCTGACAGATACAAAATAGATCTGGAAAACCCCTCCAGCAGAGAAAAGGGAACTCGTCAAATTGGAAACGTAATTACAACACTGCAGCGGCGGCGGCAACAATAACAACAGCAACAATACGGCAACGCCTACGACACGCCAGTGATTACAACAACAAAAGTTTAAGCTTTTGTGGTAGCTTGCTGCCTTTGAATTTGGTTGCTCACCTCCATCGGCATCTGAAATTGGGCATTCACAAAGCGGCTTAAATACGCGGCTAACCAACGGCTGGAATCTGCAAGTGGCACACCTGTTTGGCCACGGGTCAGAGTGGAGAGTGGCGAGTGGGCAGTGGAGAGCGGATAGCTGAAAGCCAATTGGAGCACGAGCACCATCATTGCAATCGCACCTCGCCATGTCTCGTCTCACCGAGGAAATGGTGATTGCGCGGGCCAAGCAGTCCGATCTTGGCATGATCAAAAAGCTTAATTGCTGGTAAGTACGGGGATTATTACATTAAAGTTTAAACTGTATAGATAAACTACAAACTTACGTCTTAATGTAGCTCGCGCTTGAATTAATTAAAGTCTGTCACATAGAAATTATTATGGATTATAAAATCTTATATAATTGATTCAAGAACAAATAAACAAATAACAAATAAACCTTCCTTCACCAGGAATATTTTATACTTATTTATATATGTAAAAACGTTCTTCTTTTTAAATTAATTTTAAATCCACAAAGTTTTCTGTATAATTCAAAGGCTAGTTTAATTTTTAATACAGATAATAAATTCTAAGCATCAATAGCCTAATTTATCTAACCATTTCCGAAAGAAACAACATTTTTATACTTTTTTTAATTGTTTAAATTTGTTAAAAATTGGCTAAAATGTTTCTTTTTTCTACATTTCTTATTTAGCATGCCAATTTATTAAGATAATAAAAACTAGCATTAAAAGACTTTCCAAATTGAAATTAATGCATTTTCAAATTATTTATGAACGATTTTTATTGGAGAAAGTATTTTTTTAAGTCATATAACTTAAAGGAATCATTTAATATGAATAATTGTAATTATTATATAATCATTATAAATAACTTAACTGAATGAATCTTAAATTTTAATTAATTGCATTAAAAAGCTACAACTTTGAACCAAAACTTCTTACTTTTTTATTTCTTTGATATTAAAATGTTTACGACTCCCCTTATCATGTTTGACACCATTTCGTATGTCGTTCCGAGGGTAGCTTTTATAACTTTATAAATTCTGATAAAATGGAAGTGTTTTGTGAGCTTAAAAAATCGTTAAACAATATATAAAAGTTACCAGTGTGCATGAAATCGATTTTCGATCTAATTTCCGCCTGTGCATTGATCTATTGCTAATCG
The DNA here is from genome assembly GCA_018151655.1 of Drosophila bocqueti. Classification (NCBI taxonomy): domain Eukaryota; kingdom Metazoa; phylum Arthropoda; class Insecta; order Diptera; family Drosophilidae; genus Drosophila; species Drosophila bocqueti. The sequence goes on from JAECXF010000230.1 coordinate 8,763,208, forward strand.
TGCCGTGGCAGGTGCAGCCGCAGTGAAAGCTCCGATCTGTTGGGTATAGTATGGGGTATGGGGTACGGGCTCTGGGGTCTGGGGGATCTGCCCACTTTGCTGCTCAGCCCGGCTGCTCCGGCTGCTGGCTTTCACTCGAGTGCCGGCCACACGGCTCCCCAGTGTGACCCAAATCCGGGGGCAATCTTCTAACCAGTTTAGAAGTGTCCACTTTGGGAGCAAGTCACGATTCCCTGGGCTGGAAAACTCGCGGCACTCGAGGAGGAGGAAGCCGGCAGTGAGGAAAAGCGTGAAAAGCAGTTGAGCTACTTTCCGAGATGCCTCCAGCCTCTTGACCCGTCTTAGATTAAAGCGGGCGATGACTTAAAAGGGGCCTCCACGCCACACTTATCTCCATTATAATGCCATCAAACGACTAACGTGTTCTCTCCGTTTATTTCAGGGGAAGTGATCTCACCGATGTGTCCATCATCAAGCGAATGCGTGGAGTGGAAGTTCTGGCACTGAGGTAAGTCGGGGAATGCGTCTCATATAAGGATCAGCTCTTGATTAACTTTTTCTCAATCCGACTCGGAGATTCCCCACTGAGAGAGGCGGGTCATATATCGCCGAGATATGTGTTTGCTTTCCAGTGATGTCATCGCCCCATCATTAGGCAAGCAGAAATACGAGAAATACTTTGGCACGCTCAAGCGCGTAATTAATGCAAAAAGCTGTGGCAAAAGCTACACAAACTACAGAAAATAAGCTGAAAGTCGTGGGAGCTCCGAAATTGGCAATACGTTACCAACTGGCCCCAGTCGCACTCATTTTTAGGCCGCGTAGGCCCAAGCGTAGGTCGCAGATACTCTGACTATGAGTCGTATCTGGGAGATACGTATATACGTATCTGTGTCTGCGCTTGTACTTCATCTTGTGCTCGTACTCGTACTTGTACTGGTTGTACTTGTTGTACTTGCATGTTGCTGGGTCCGCTTCTGCTGCTGCTGCTGTTGCCTTAAAAGGCGACAATCATTTTGACTGCCAAGGTCACCGAAATCGATTCGCCCGCCAAACTTCTCCGTCATCTGCTGGCAATATGCTGACAACTCTCGGCTGCCTCACGATATACATACGTTTGTATAATTATGCACAAGAGGAGGTGTACCCCGAGCTGGTGGCCTTATAGGGAGCGAGCTTGGGGCGATTGGCATTGAACTTGGGGGATGGGAAGCGTGAGAACAGCAGGAAATAATAATTTTGGTATCGAAGTTGCAGATGATATTTCAAAAAATGAGCAATCTTTGTTTGGCAAAAACTTTTGTCACAAAATTGGACAAGGGAAGTAATTAGGTGACGAATATTTCATTTAAAATCGGGTATTTACATTAGGAAAATGTATTGATAAAAATATAGATGAGTATCCATAACAACTCTTGTCATTTTTAGCTATCAAAATATTAGAGTGAACATAATTCAAAGAATAGAAATTTCTAATATTACTTTAAACTAGCTCAGTTGATAAATTAATGATATATTTTTAGCTGAGATCATTTACCAGAAATTATAAATACTTCAAAAGCTGGCCTTAAGCTTAGAACAGGAAGTAAAAGGAATTATGGTACTGGTACTCCCAACCAGATGTTGAATAAGATAATATCAGTTAAGAACAGGAAATAATTAAAGATCACAAGCAGTTATTCCATTAACCATTAACCTGATATAAAAAAGTATTTGTATGTAAATACAATGAACAAATATTAACCGATCTTAATTGAAAGCAAAAGCGTGCCTTTTTAGGAAACTTGTTTTTGTTTGCATTCCCATAAAGTGACTCAGATGAAATATGGCCAAGAAAATAATATTAAAAAAGAGTGTTGGGGTCTAAACAAGTTTTTTTTTACCTAAAGTTTAAGGATAGTTTTTTGTTATTTTAAGAGTTTGTTGGCTTTGGAATTTAAATTTACTTAAAACAACAAATGCCTTCTTGAAGAGAAACACGTTAATTTCCAGTAGAAACCCGGAATTAATTAATCAATTGCAGTGACAATTTAAAACCAAAAATAGCCCAGAACAGTCAAGTTTTTCTATTAACAGATATATTGCTATATTGCTCCCAATTCCATTATTATCAGACACTTATCGCGTCTTTCCTAACTGCTCCCTAGAGCTTTATCAGTCAAGAGATAATGCTACACGTTTCCTATATACGAACGTGAATGAACCAATTGATATGGCAGGCATGTAAACTCGAGGGCAATAACTTCTCAACTTCTCGGACCCATTGACGACGACGACTATCAAAGAGGCCTGCTCTGTATTATTTTACTGGGCTTAACACCAAACAACGAAAACCTTTCTGTCTCAACTCGTTGGGCAGGCGGTTCCCCCGTCTGCCAGGGCGGTACTATGTACGTGGGGTTCTCCGAGGGTCTCCTCCGCTTTTTGTTTGCCATTTGTTGTGCTAGGCCTGGAGTGGAGGGAGTCCATAAATCAGTCATAATTCAGAGGTTCAGGTAAAATGCGTTGGTGTAGTCTTCCTTTAGGTTGTGTTTATTTCTTACCCATACTCATTACCATTCCCTGCTCCCTGCGTTATGAGTGTGCATATTGATTTGACTTGCGTGTCGCTGGCACTTTTCTTTTCTTTCCTTTCCGCAGACCTATCAATGGGTTTTCCACTTAGTGCCACTCGAGTGCTATTCAACCTTGACTTTAGCTTGGAACTTTGATTATGCATATCTGAGCCGCAGGGGGTTGGGTGATTTATTCGGGGCCCTACTCCCAATTGGCCTGATTTTATGCCAACCTATTAATAGGGTTAGCGGAGCTACGAATTCCAGATACCAGACACTCACTGAGGCAATGCACTCGTGTGCCATTTAGGCGGTGTTTCTGGCTAAGTTTAGACAGTTGTTTCGGATGTACACTCTCTGTGTAGAGGAAGAAACTGTTTCTGATAGCTACACGGTGGGAAAATCTTATAGAAACTCTTTAGGGTTTAGTAGGAATCAGTGTTAATTTCTGGTATTTTTACTTGCTTTTTAAATAATTAATTCAAAGTCTTATACAAGTTTTCATTATCAATCTAAATCTGCTTATGGTTCCCTAGTTTATAACCATATAATCCTGATTTTATGGTCAATATCTATACCTTTGTTTTCCTTGAGTGTAGCCACATTTCGGAGCTTATTTATTCTATCAGTCAGGCCATTAAGGCACGCTTTTGGCCATCGGCAATTGGCCACTTCAGGGTAATTAGCATTGTTAGAGAGACCGAGGTGCTAAGCGGGGAATCGCTCGCAACGCGAACCTGACCTAGACGCAGACAAATGACGACAATCAGCTTTTCCTCCCCATCGGAACCCCCCGCAGGCTATCAGCCTCTTTAACTGTTGTTTTGTGGGGAATTCTGCGAAGAATCCGTCGAGTTAATGACCGCACGCAGCTGCCAGAGAGAATCTTTTGTGTTGTGAGTTCCAAGCATCATGATTCACGGCAGTTAGTTAATGCTGGCGGTGATGGTGGCGCCTTTGTCGCCGCTCCAAGAGAAAGTTTCTTGAACCTAAAAGTTGGGTTTTTCTTCGGTTCATTGCAGCGTGAACAAGATCAGCACGCTGTCCCCCTTCGAAGAGTGTCAGAAACTGCAGGAGTTGTATCTGCGCAAGAACAACATCACGGACATCAATGAGATCGCCTACCTACAGAATCTGCCGGCCCTGCGCTACCTCTGGCTGGAGGAGAATCCCTGCTGCGAGCGAACAGTCAAGTGAGTTCTGTTATATAAAAGAAGCCCTAATGATCTGTCTCACGTCTGGCTAACCGCATTCACAGCTATCGTGCGGTCGTCTTACGCGCCCTGCCCAACCTCAAGAAGCTAGACAATGTGGAGGTCACCCAGGAGGAGGTGGACGAAGCCCTGCGTGGCAGCGCTGGCGCCGTTGCCGAGGATGAGGTTTACGAGGACGCCTACCAACCGCAGCAGCAGCAACAGCAGCAGCAGACGCAGCCGCAGCAGATGCCGCAACAGCAGCAGCAGCAGCACAGCTACCCGCAACACTCTCCGCCAACGCAGCAGCAACAGTATCACCAGCAGCATCAACCGCAGCAGCAGCCACAGCAGCAGCAACGGCGCAGCTCCAGTCCCATGAAAGAGGTAAACGGCTTCCATTGTCTGGGTGGATTTTTCTCACATCACGCCCTGGTTTAGCGGCTCTAATCTCCCGGCTGTGCCACGAACTCTGTAATCAACTCTCACCCCCCTCTTGTATCTGTCTATATTTCTGCTGCCTCTGAACCCTATCCCGCTCCCTGAACCCTGTTCCCATTAATATTTAAATATGCATTGCTAACCAGACGCCACCGCCGCCGCAGTTAGCCAGTCCGCTGGCCAACAACAGCAGCGAAGGGACCATCAGCCATAGTGCCAGCGATCTCTACGGCAGCCAGATGCAGCAGGCCCAGCCGCTGCATGGCTCCAAGCCCCCCACACCCACCAAGGTAAAGGGAGAGGTCGCGCAGTCAGCCGGGGAGGGAGATGGGAAAGGTTTAGAGAAAGTAACTAGCCTCTGGCGCTTGTAGTTCTCTTTATAATTTTTCTGGTGTAAATATTTTGTATATAAACATTTTTGTAAAAGTAAAATATGATACTTTTGTAGGAGAATCAATTGCATAAGCGTGTTGAGCACACTTTCCAACGTTTTATTTTAATATATTTATTGTTTATTTACACTATAAATATTATATCTTTGGTTAGAATTTGTTGGTATAACTTTACGAGTTAAAAGTATTTTATTTAGATAGGTTTTTCGATATTTCCCATTGTGTTTGTCCATCATTTATACTCTTTCAATGCATAATCATCTCGTAAGAACTTCTACTAATCTCGTTTCGGCATCCCCCCCAGGAACCCGTGCATCCGCCATCGCCCATGTATAACAATTTAACCAAAGAGCAGCGCACCTACCACCAGTACGACGTAAGATCCACAGTCACTGGCCCCCAAAGAGTAGTAGTCAACACAGTCAACCCGTTCCGCGCATCCGACATGACAGAACCGAGCTTCTTGTTTTCGTTGCCGGGCCCACTTTCGGAGGCCCTATTCCGAGGCCCTACTATTTTTTTTTCGAGGGTGTGGGCCCGTGTCACACTCGAGTGGAGAGAAGGGGACGCGGTTTGGTTGGGGGCAGTCACGCGATGGCTTCGATGGCATGGTTAAGGTTCCCTTTCTCGTTTTTCCGCCGCCCGGCCATTGTCTGTTTGCCGGCATTTTTGGGTTAAGTCACTCGCTTGACTTTGGAGTCTAGGTACTGGAGGGTCTGATGGGAACTGATGGGGGACGCACAATAATTACTGAAGAAGACCGAAAATGAACTTTATAAAATGGGTCATTATGTATGCTTACACGGGAGGGGAAAATGGTGAATGGAAAATGGGAATTTTATTAAAAGAGTTGGGTAATAATCCCCATAAGGGATGGAGCCAAAGATCGTTATGGATTTGACCGCATTTTAATAGATTCTATTCTCTGTTTAGAATTTATTTGTTTTTTGTAAAGAGATACTCAGAAAACCGCTTACACTCTTGTAGTTACTAGTTCAACGTTTTGTCATGTGTCGAGATGGCTCGGGGGACTGGCATATATATAATTGTAACTCAAATCTAACATCTATAATCTCTGCCGCCTTTCTCACCATGCACCGCAACCCAAAACGCAAATTAAAATCCCAACTAAAACGCAAACCGCACTGCATCCCACTAACGCCACCACGGGGCCTCGATGAGCAGCGCTCGCCGGGCTCCGATCAGGAGAGTAGCCCGCAGACGGGCTGCAGGGAGGTGCGGCCCACGCCGCTTCCCCCTAGCATCTCCTCGCACTCGATGAAGGTAAGATTGGCGGTTCATCTCACTGGGGACCGCCGGCTAGACCTCGGGACCATAGAGATAGGAAAACGATCTAATGTTGGTGTTCCCGCGCAGGAATACTATCAGTCGGATCGCCCTGCTGGCTACCCAGCGCACTACCGCCACAGCCAGACGGACCTCACCGAATGGGAGGAGCACCAGCAAGCGCCACAGGTGCACCACAATCCCTACGGCAGTCAAATGCAGCTACACCACCCGACACAGCGTCGCAGCGATACCAGCTTCCGGAATGGCAGCGCTCGGGAGAATGGCGGCGAGTGGGAGCCGGAGGAGAGGCCCAGGTCGAGGTGAGTGGAGGTCAAACCGCGGGGTCATCGGGTGAACTTTATTAGCACTAAAAGCTCAATGTTGTTGTCGCTTATTGAATTTGTGGGTAAACATTGTGGTATCTCTGTGATGTCCGTTTGCAGTTTGTGTTTGCATTTAAATGTTTATTTTGTTGTTGAAATATTATAGCTAAGGAAACACTGATAACTTTAAAATATGTTCTAAAGGTAATTAAAATTATATAGGGGTTTAAAAAGTTGTATATAATCAAGGCTATCAGTGTATGTTCAGCCAGTTTATTTATTTAATAAATCTGTAAACTTAGCATTTTATTTAAACTGCTAATTAAAGCATATTTGAAAGCTTAAAGCTGTTAATTATTTGATTAAATTCGTATTTTGGGTCTAAATCAATGCGAAAAATAAATGTAAATTAAGATACCAATTGGATATATAATGGAAAAAGTATTTATACACATATCTTATTTATCTATTAACAAATATTTCTATTACTCTTATTAATATTCTTTACAATAACATTTTTCAGGCGCCCCGAGGGTCGTTTCAGTGACTCGACGACGACTCTTTCGGCTTCCGTGATGAATCACTACGCGGGCTACCATCGCAGGCCCGTCAATAGGGTGAGTATTATCCGGAATTGGCACCCACTCATCATCGATAAGATTGAATGCTAACTGAATCATATTCCCCATCCTATATAGACATCCAATCTGCTCTCCGCCGCGCTCTGTTTGGTTAAGGAGCTGGACTACGCCAGCCTGGAGGTCCTGGAGCACGCTGTGCGGTGTCGCATCGATGAGATGGCGGGCGAATGATGAAGACGGCTCTCTAATCGCATGTCGATTAGCTAATACCCACACTAAGCAAAAGCAAAAAAAAAAAAGACCAGGAGAAAGACACAGAAGAGGAGTGAAGAACACTGCAGCTGATATTATTATACTAACGTCTTAAGCAACAAATGGAAAATCAGATACTTAACGGATAACGAAAACGATGATTCATACTTGCCAATTTGTAAACTGTCATAGTGTAACTAGCATCTTTTTATAAGCATTTTGTCATGTAACTAAATATGCTGACGGAATCGGAGGAGCGCGTGAAGGATGATGAATAATGGACTATAGCCTTGGTTGATTTCCGCCTGATTGATCCCAGATCCCGTTCAGTTGTGCACAGACCACTAAAAACCAGCCTTCTTTTGTACTTAACTTGCGAGGATCGAACTAACTAACGAACTAACGGCGCCCAAGGCGCCAGGCACAATGCATCTTCCTTGTCTGTTTGCTTATTGAAGTGAGCCTAGTTCCAATTTCAATATATATTTATATGTGTTAATTCTATATTTAACCCCATGACTTTGTTAAATATTTGTACACAAGCTAAATCTTAATTTTAATATAACTTTACCTATGTATAATGCAATGAACACGTCCAGTTTATGTTTGCCGTTCTCTATTTAACGATTACGTTGGAAACTATAAATCAAAAAATAAACCAATTAACATTAACTAAGAGTTTTATTGGGGTTTTAGAGAAATTTCTTATTTGGTATGAATCAATTTTAAATTACGCGGCTATTGGAGCTTTTCAGCACTAGTGGCAGTGCTATCGATTTTTGAGAGAGTTATCGAAATTGTCGATAAGGCAGTGCATTTGACTACAAGCAGTGCAACTTACTAACAAATTGTAGAATGAATAATTTTCAAAAAAATAAATTAAATATAGAATAAACGAATTAAATAATAAATATAATGAAATTATTTTAATAATTATCTAGGAAATGTTTTTAAAGATTAATCAATAGGCAGTTGATACCAAGTAAAAAATACTTAGTTATAGAAATGTTTTTTTTAAAGTTAAATTTAGGGTCATATGTATCACATTATATAATTAATTGCTTGGTATATTTTTAAAAGTGAATATTGAAAAATTCTTGAACCTGGAAATTATTTCAACATGTTTATTCTTCAAAAAGGCTTCAGGTTGATTTCCATTACTTTATAGTTATAAATAAATAAATCAACTTTTAGTAAACTTACTATATAAATTTATATTCCATTTCTGACGCCCTGTTTGCCTCCCGCAATAAAACACTCAATTTTCAGAGGGGCTTTACACAACATTTAACGTATAATAGATATATTTTGCCTTTAGTTTTGCTTGGTTGTTTAGTTGTTTTTTATTTTGTTCGGTTACATTGTGTGAAATTGCCTTTAAATCTATTTATTTTGCGTTTACTTTCATTTTGAACTAAAATCGAAACTTCGAAACGGTATCATCGGTTGGTTTTACACTCTGATAATAATTCGTAATTGATGATGATGTGTCTGTTGGTTATTTTGATATTATTCCAGCATAATTCGGTTAGTTAGCCGCTGTATTCATGGCAGAAACGCAACGCCTAACACATATACATATACATAAATGTAAAGTGCATTATTATGTTTGGTTAGTGTATTAACTGAGTGTGATTAACTTGCTACACATCGATTACATGCTGAAGCCGCATTAGGTTATCAATGAATGTGCTCTGAAAATTGCCTTAAACATTGCGATATTGTCTAATATAACGTTGGTGCAATACATATGTATATATATTCATATTATATACTGTTGATAAGTGCGCGGTTAATAATATATTAGTTTTGATATATAGACACTGAGTATGCGAACTTCCTTGCCTGCTGTTCTCCTCCTTAGTTTTGTTAATTATTGTCAGTCACAGCGTGACTTCGTAGATCTTCGGGTTCGAATTCGAAAATGCTATTATTATATATTATTATTATTACTTGTTATTTCGCTTAAAACTAAATGATTTTGGCCGATGACCAGGCCGTGCTGAAGAGACGCATGTCTTCCAGAATGCGTCTGCGATGTTGCTGCTGTCTTGCTTTGAAAAGTCTTCCATATTTTTCAATGCAATGCGAAAAAATGTCTTCCTAATAAATAATCGTTATATTGAATTATTTATGCTGAACAATATGACACCTAGATATTAAGATAACTTTAGTTACGAGTTAGGTGCAAACGGTAGACCTGGTATATATGTCCATGTCTCCCGTCTCTGAGTTTCTGATTTGCAATCGCAACTCATTTGTGTGGATATATAGACCAATTAGATATTACATTTATATTGTATATTAGCTTTTGTATTTTTCATATTTATCATATTTTTCATATTTTGCTGTATTTATATTTATATTATGTGGTTTAAGGGCCGTAACCAACACTAAACTCTTGGTTGGCTCGTGGCCTAATTGCGACACTCGTAATTGATGCTGATTCAAATATCTCAACGCTTTTGATTCGCCAATAACTTGTAAGCCAAAACAAAGGAAATTCTTTGGATACCAACTTCTTCTTCTGCTGCCTCGTCGTGGTAAATTGATATGCTGATTCCATCGAACCAAGGGATATAATCCAAAATCAGGGTGTGAGGGGTTGTTGTGGCTAGTGGGTGCCACGATATGTTGTGTACTTTGATATTGAATTGGTTGTTGATTTTCCTCGACCTTCGTGTGTCTCCTTAGTCAAAACTCCTCTCGACTAATCAATCACTTAATTACGGGTTGTGTCCTCTTGGGAACTGAAGGATCCTGCGATCCTCGTCCCCCCAAGGGAGCACTGGAAGCCCTGGGTGATTCTGCTGTTGCGGAGGGGTCGCCCCCTCCTCTTACTCTATAGCTTTCTATAGTTAAGTTTTTTCTTTTAATTGAAATTAGTTACAAATTAATTGATTCTCATAGGGATTTTTTGCTTCTTCTCGTCGTCCTCGTATATTCTTCTCTTTTTGTATTTTTCTTTTGCTTTTCCTATAGTTTTTTTCGTTCTTTCTTTACAAAGATATTGGAACTAAACTTTCGCAACAAGATTTTGAATATAGATAATAATGAAATATGTAAAGACAACACTAGCACTAACTCAAGTCCAAAAACGAAGAACAACAGAACGTCATATAATTCTCGAACTATATATAATCGGTTTGTGATCTAGCGCCTCCGTTCAGAGGATCCATCGGCGTGAACCCTGGATCCTTAGCTGAAGAACGGCGATAAATCACAGTTGCACAAAGACCCGCCATCGCCAGTCTTGCAGAGCACCTTGCACACTTCGTCCCAGTCCGGAGCCGCAGTCGTGGCATCCGCATCCGCTGCTGCTACTATCGGTGCTTGGACTGCCTCCCGAAGCATCGGCATTGGCCTCTCGGAACCGGAACCGTATGTAGTCTTGCCCTGCACTCCACTGGCCATCATATCCTCTCTCCAAACATCCTCCTCCGCCTGCATTCTCTGCACCTCCTGCTGGCAGGGACTGCAGCCGGGCAGGGAGCGACTCCGTTGCTGGCAGAAGCTCGAGCAGATCTTGTCGCCCCATTCGGCTGGAAAAAATCATGGAAAGGGATATCAAGAATTAGTAAAGGAAAAGAAAGAAGTTAAATAAATTTGGAATAATTATTTTGCGATCATTTTTAAAATATGTTTACAAATATTTCTAAAATGTCTCACAAAAATAGATAATAATCTCTTACGAATGTAGCAATATTTTTAGTTCAATGTTTATTTAATATTAAAGGACACAACTATATTTTTTTACGTATTGTAATTCACTTTCAAACTTTAAAACAAATTTTAGAAACATAAACAAGGTATTACAACGATTGTTTTACTTGATGCTGTATATTTATTTGTTTGCTTTGATTAAGCATTTTAAAAACTGAATAAAAAATTATAATACAAAAACACAAACTTCCCTAATATTGTCTGCTTTCCATAAAAAAATAAAACCCTTTTTATTGAATATAAAATAACATGTATAGGTATTTTTTTTTTAAATAGAGAATTCTTTTAAATCATTTCTTGTACCTTTTCTTTCGACTTCTTAAAAATTATTTCTTTTCTTTTATATTTTTTAAAAAAATACATAGGTATCCTTCAACAGGAAACAATAAATTGTTCTGATCTTCTTAAATCAAGATCCTAAGCAACTTGATTTCAAATTAAAATTAAATGAAAATTACTAGGCCATATTTTTAATTTCACAAACTTTGATCTTGTTTAAGAATCACATTAGCAAAGCTACATAAGAGAGCTCTTTTTATTATTTTTTACGTTCTATTTGTTATTTATTATTATTTTTTTCTTTTTATTCATTATTATTTTGTACTTACCCCTAGGCAGTCCACACAGTTGCCGGCACTTGGCCACATCGAACTTCGGTCTCAGGATCGCGTCCTTGGCCCCACCAGGCGTTGAAGCAACGCCCAGGCCAGCTCTGCAAGGATCAACAATAAATGATCGTGGTTTTAAATTATAATAATTAAATAAAATGACAAATATTAATAAATTAAATAATAATATAAGAACCCTTTGAAGACTTCAACATATTTATTTCTGTTTAAATCCCTTAGAAATCTTTATAAAAATAATTATAATTTAAGGATCACATTGGAAGATCTTTTCTAAGAGCATATCTATGTGTGATAATATTGCTCTGTCTTTCATATATAAAATTAAATATAATCCTTTTCCCCCTCTAAATAAATAAATAAAACAATATCTTATTTTTTCTTTTTCTAAATAATTCAAATAGAGTCCTAATATTTTTCGATCACCATTACTAGTTAACATATTTGGCACTTGAAGAAAACACAGAACACGCGCCACGGAGTCCGAAAACAGAGATAATTTTAATATGTTTGACATTTGCGATTAGTGGAACTCTCGATGAAAGCCACTTGAAAGGCCGCCGCATTCCGCAATCCGTTGATTTCCCATGGCCAGTCACTCACTTTCGTTTTCAGTTCGCCATAATCATGATTAGTTCCCGCTTTTTGGGGGAAAACCTTCGCGACACACACACTTTCGGGGCACAAAGCCACCTCACTCTGTTGTCTACCACACTCCAAATTATTTTGAAAGAGTTCTGGATGTTAGTTTATCCGAAACTTACCCGCAGAGCTCTTTACACAGCAAACTCCAATCCTGAACTGCGCTGTTGGGTTCTGGGACTTCAAGGATTTTGGCTGCGAACGCAGCATCCCCCACGGCATCGTCCTTCGGCAGCGCCGCCAATGACGTCACGGCCGGCGCAGGCGCAGCAAGGATTAGGGAAATGACCAATGGCAGGCCGAGCAGCCAAGGCTTTCCCCGTCGCATTTCCACACGCTTTCCCATCGCTGGGGCTAGAAGGAGACGGGAAGCTTACAAATTGGTTGGGCATTGGGATGTAAAGGAGGAGGGAGGAGGGATCCCTGGGGGTTTGAGGCCAAAATGGAGGCCGACTCGACCTCCCTTACAATAGGAGCAATTGTGCTCAAAATGCAATTATCGCGCGCTCAGGAATAGGCTGCAAAAAAGCAGACTTCCACTGCCCCATGCCAGGAGGTGCAGCCGGAGGAGGCAGTGTTATCCCGAGCATTTGCTATCCGAATTTCATGCGCTTGATTTGCCAAACTCAAAAGGGGTTATGCAATCGCTGGCGTCTCTCCGGAGTTGTTCCAGGAATCCTACCGCCGCTTTTGCCAGCGATTTTCGGCACAAAAATACCAGCGGGAAATACCTGAGCTAACCAACCTGCTGCTGCCGCTGCTGGAACTTTATTTTGTCAGGATAATGACAGTCGCCTAAGCAGACACAATCTCCAAAATCCTCTGCCCCCGCCGCAACTCCCTGCTGGGCTGGGAAAAGAATGTTTATAGCCCCCGGGGCGAGCCGAACATGGTGTTCCGGAGTACCGGGATCTCTGGGCCCGCAGTTGAGAGTCGAGTGCGAAAGAGGACGCTTCGCTGGGCCCCTGGCCAACACACAGACTCCCCGATTGAATTAACTAGCTGCCGGCCAAGCCCGCTCCCAGCTGCGGGCGGTGGCACAAGTGCCCAAAGATTTTCGCCTATCTGGGCTACAGGGCCTATTTGCGCTACGTGCAATCACAGCCAGGTGAGAGTCGTATTTTTTCGCTCAAGGGTTCACTCCATTGTCCGATTCTGTTTGCTTACACCCTTGTTAATACCCTTTCGAAAGGATATTGTTGCTTATCTTGGGGTTTGAGGAATAACGAATTTTGGAACACTCTTTCTTTTGCTTTGACTGCCTGACATAATGGTTTTAATAATGATAAATAATAAGTATAATGATACTAGTTTAATAATGATAGTTTAAAGTTTAATTTTTAATTATGGAACAGAATTCGATACTTTGCTACCCTAAATTATTATATTTTGTTTCATTTTTATTAACAAGTTTCTAAATCTTTTTTATTATATATATTTAATATTGAGCCTATTTTAAAAATATGTACCGAAAAGTGTAAATCAAATTCGTTTTTGCAACTATCTTTTCCCTTTTCCTTTTTTATTTTTTTAATGGTTCAGCAACAATGACAATTTCCGAAAAAATATGCTGGGCCAATGGACAAACAAGATTTAAAACCGGATTTCAGCACATACAAAATATATATTCTTTTCTTCAATAATGCAATTTAAATACGTATTTTTATTATTACAATTTAAGCCCTTAAATTAAATTGATAAAATATCAGAGAGATATTTTTTATTTTATGACAATTTCCGAAAAAATATGCTGGGCCAATGGACAAAAAAGATTTCAAACCGGATTTCATCACACACAAAATATATATTCTTTTCTTCAATAATGCAATTTAAATACCTACGTATTTTTATTATTGCAATTTAAGCCCTTCAATTCAATTGATAAAATGTCAGAGAGATATATGCATATAAATACTCTGCATTAATAATATTAAAAACTGTTTTTTTAAATCGAAGTTCTTGCATCAAGAATTATTTTGCATTAATAACTTTTTATTATTTGGTTAATAAGTAAATTATATGACTCTTTCCCTACTTTGCAAGCTTCTGACTAAAATAATAATACCCCGCGTATATATATTTATATTATACTATTACATACGAGCTATGTATATTCACAGCTCAGTGTATATTTTTTATATTGAATGCTACTGTATTTACTGTGACTCTTTCATGTGAAACACTGTGATATCCGCTTATGCAAGCACTTCCGTTCTGGCACCATTTGGTACAAATAATATTTATGTTTTTTTGCCGATTAAATGAATAAGGGACTTCACATAAAATATGCCACCAAGTGGCACCATTTATTTAATATCTTCGTTGATATTAAAGGGTATTTTGTGGCGCCTGCTGCTTGCTCAACCCAAATCCCTATAATTCCTTTGTTAGCCATGTCGGCTCTTGTTGCCATTTCCACTGCTAACTTACTTTGCTTTTCAAAAGTTTGACTCAATTAAATCCAATTGTCCGCTCCACCTGCTTCCCTTAAATTGTTGAAACTTTTTTGCGCTTGCTGGGTTTTATATATAAAGCTGTCCGATCCGAATGCTGGCAGTTGGTCAACTGGGAAGCCGCCGCGAAATTCCCACTTGCTTATAATAAGTGCCTTTGATGGCTTTATCTGCTGCGGTGTCACCGATTCAATTGCGAATCAGTGGATATGCTATCGCGGATTGCCATCGCCATATGCCCCAGTACCCGGGTTTTTGGTCTGGGCCAGGCCAAATCGGAGATAACTTCGGCCGGAGTGGCTAATTATTATTAGTAGCACATGTCGGTGAAGTGGCCCGGCGATAAGTCCCCGACTTATTTCGCCATTTATGTTCATATTCCCTGTCGGTCTATATGAGGTGTTTGCACTGATATCTGGGGAATATTTGAGTGACACCTGTGATGGATGGGCTAAGTCAGGGGCTAACAGGTAGGATCTCTAGCGAGTAGGGGGTGTGCAAACTGATATCAAGTATACGCCATGTTTGATCACGTGATTTTAAGCTAGCTGGGAGTTAGACATATTTATAGTATAAAAAGTTATGTTAAAATAAACTTCTTGTCAGATTAAGATAACTAAATAAATATATAGTACCTAAAATAATAAATATTCCTAAGGAAATAAAAATACTAACGGAAAAAAGTACCAAATTATTAAATAGGATAATAATTAAATAATAATCCATTTTGAAATGCATTTAAAAATAATGAGTTTAAATTCCGGACTATAAGGCTTATAATATTTAAAAATAAAAAATGTTTTCATATGAAACATAAAAAACACTTTCCCAATTAAGGTGTGTCAATCAAACTCTTTAAAAATAGCTATACATTAACTAAACATTTTATTCTTTTTATTATTAAAAAATAATTCTATAAAATATTCTTATAAAATAATTAATTAAAATCCAGACATGGCTATCTTAACAAAACATATTGAGGGAAAGATGGAACTAAATGATTCATTAAAGAGTAATGCCGACAAGGTTCCTTGGTCACAGTTACAGCTATAAATTCCCAAAAGAAGCTTTTAAAATAGTAATGAAAGTATCTACTACATTATTCTTTAAACAAAATAGTTTAAGTACCAAGGCATACTTTCCTTAATGTGATAAATCTTGGGAAAGTGGAAATTAAATGATAAATTAAGAGGTGTGATGATAAGGTTATAGTTTCAGCTATAAATTCCCAAAAGAAGCTCTTAAAATAGTATGAAAGTATCTACTACATTATTCCTTAAACAATGTTTGTACCGGCATACTTTCCATATGGAAAATCTTGGGATTATTAAATGATAATAAGAGGTGTGATGTAAAGTTTGTTTCGATAAATTCTTAAAATAGTAATGTATTTATATACTTCCATTATTCTTTGAATCAAATAGTTTACTAAATCCCAAGACATACTTGTCTTAATGTATACCATTAAGGGTATACATTTTGCTTAAGAAATTAAATGATAAATTAAAGACTGATGGTGTTCGGGTTCCTTGGCAGCAGTTATTTCTCGAGTAATGGCCGCCGCCTCCGTAAGCTGCAGTCGTCATTTACATGGAAAGACACTTGCCAAATGCCAAGAGGGAGCCCTTGCATCGATGATGTTGCTGACGCAGCAGGTCCTGCCGAACAAGGAGCAAGACCAAGCAAAGTGCCCAGCAGCTCCGGCAGCTCCGGGAGCTGCCTGCTGTCAGATAAGAGAGTGTGGGAGAAAACTCAGTGGAAAATGAATGTTTAACAGCGCACGTTGTTCCCAAGTCCCTCCAGTTTGATGGACGTCATTCCTCCTCCCCTCCCAAGCTTCTCGCTCCGATTACATAACCTTTCTCTGGGTCCTGTATGTACATAACGTATACGCATGTGGCTCGAAAGTGTGCTATGAAAAGCGTTCTCACGGAAATAATGCAATTTCCCTGCCATGCAAATAGATACATATCTTTTTTAACTTGGCGCGAGAACCTAGCTTTGACCTAAATTTCTATATACGAATGTTCTATATATGCAAGCCATATATGTCTTAGGTTCTATATAACATTATATGGGATGCATATTATATAGGAGCACACGTGCTGTAATACATACTAGGAAACGGCGGCAATTATGTCCGGTTTTTGGCTGGCACTCGGAAGGAAACTCTCATAAAAAGTTGTGGGTCATTGTAAATGTCAGAAACAGTGGCGGAATTAGTTTGTTAATTAGCTTTTCATTCTGTCGCCCCCACAGAACCCTCTTCTATGCCCAGTTTTTTTCTCAGTTTCTTTCTCATTATTTTTCAGCTTAGTTTCCTCAGGCGTGCGCACATTTTTTTGTGTATCTGTTGGGGAAACTGGCGGGGAAATGGCAGTCCGCCCCCACTGCTGAGGCTCCGCCCACGCAAAATGGCTCAACAAAGATGGTTGCCCAAAAATCAATGACGTCATGGCTGCTGAAGGTTATGCAAGAGATGGCGAAGGAGGAGCAGCAGCAGGAGCAGGAGCTGGAGTAAATATATATATGTGTGTATGTTTGTGTGGGCAGCCATTTTGTGGGGCTGAAAAAGCTTCGTAGGATGCCCAGTTGGATGCTGCTGCTCATAGCTCCGCAGATCGTCACCGAGTGTAGGCTGCTCTCAGTTCCCTAAATTTTCCAGTCAGCTAAACTTGAAAATTATAAAATATATATAAATCTTGAAAAACATAAATAATCAGTTTAGTTAAATTGCTTGAAAAGCAGTGAGTTATAGGCTCCGTCCGCGAGTGTTGAATTTATTTACGAGAGAAGTGCTTTGTTTTGCTTGAAAGGAACTCTGTAAGTTGTCGCTAATTTAGACCTCAAGTAGTACCAGCATTTGTCGCAGCTCCATTCTATATATATATATCTACTACTATATAGAGATATACATTTCGCATTTCGTCCTCGCACATCCCTCTAGTTATTTCTCTGAGACAAGCGTCGGTGCCTGGTCGCCCACGAACACACAGTCAAAGTGAATTATCTCAAGCAGTACATCGACGATATCCGCCGGATAATCGGTAAGACCCTAAAGGTTATTTGTCTGATTTTCTGTCGCCTTTCGGTTGCATAAGTCCCTTCGTACTGTCCAAGGTTTTAGCTGCCATCAAGAGCAGCTGTCTGTCGAGCTGTCTGTATCCAATATCCTGTATCCCCCCACAGTCCCCATGTAAATTTATGTGTCTGTATGTATCGTTTGTATATATATTCACAGTCGGAGGAAATTGGCTTAGCACTCTCTACTGCGCAATAGCAGATGGCGCCAAAAACAAGGCACAAGAAGGAGGGGTTCCTGAAATCAGTGTATATACCCCTAGATGGGGTGGCCAAGCTTGCCCTTCAGTTGTCCTTGTCCAGAGCACATAGCCCCCGCCAAGAGCCACCATCCGCCCCACACCATTTCGCCATTTTCCACTTTCCACTTTCCACTTTGTTTATTTACACGCCCATTGCATTTTCACACTCTGCTCGCATTTGTTTTTGTCGACGTTATGCAATTTCTCTATGTACTCAAGGATATAGATAAGGGAAAGGATGGAAAGGAGGAGGAGAAGTGGAAGGGCTGCTGGCCTTATGTAACACCTGCTTCAGGGTCTTCAGGTTTAGGTCGATTGCATAACATTGACTCACTTCATTTGGCCTAGCTCCATTTGCTCTCCTCTGAGAGGTGTCTGCACTTCCGGGATTCCCCTCATTAATAAAAATAAATTTTTCTGTGTTTTATTGTCCTTGCAGAGGAGAAAATGTCGCTCAATCCGAACGGGTATAAACTGTCCGAGAGGACGGGCAAACTGACGGCATATGGTGAGTATTCATATTTAAACAATTAAGGGTTAACTTGGGGTGTTCACCATAAGTAAAATCATTAAATAAATATTAATTTTAAAAGGCAACTGCCACTCATTAAAACTTATAAATAAAACAAATAACAAATCAATAAACAAATTGTATTTACTAGCTTAAATTGTATGTACATTTAAATTAAAATGATTAGTTTTTAAGCCTTCAAATATATAAATAAACGAGTAAAATAAAACCCATTAAACAATTTCTGATTACTCTTGATTTGCTTTGATTTGTAAAATTTGTAATTTTATATTTTAAACAATTATTTTCTTGGCTACCATTATCTTCAATTCAATTCAATTACTCGAAATAAAAATAATAATAATAATATAACGAATATTCGTAAAAAATTTTATGTTTTCTTCGCACAAAGACAGTCACCAATAATGTTAAATATTTAAATAATTAAATCATTAAATGAGCACTTGGATAAAGGGATTTTATATCGATTTTTTAATTTAATAATACAAATAATTTTAATTTAATTAATTTCAGACAAATGTATCCATGTTAAACCTTTTAAATTTTTGCAAAACAATAAAGCTAACCCTTTTAATTTATATTTGTTTATAAAGATTTAAGTGGCCAATCGAAATATATTTAAATTAGCATACCCTGTAAGGGTGTAACGTCTACATTATTTATGACTAAAAACGCTTTAATCACTGGAAGAAAATTAAATACAGTTTAAAGCAAGTTTCTGGCATAGTTAATCATTTACCAAAAAAACTAGAAACAAATAAATCACAGAGGATATATTTTTATATATTTATGCAATTTATTTTCCGCAATTTTCCGCCTCCATTCAACCAGATTCTCCCACATTATGAGTGTGTTTTGCAATATGTTTTCTTGGGGGATTCTGTCGTCCGCCTTGGTAGTAACCCCGGCAAACATTTTTCCTCCGCATAGCTGCACTTGAATCGCATTTGGCTGGGCAAACACTCGTAATAAACGAGTGTTAAACTGACACTGTCAGGGACACTAGCTCGGAAAATGGCAAACAGTGGTGGTCTGCCAAGGACGTGGACACGCATTGGGCTGTCCAGGACACTCGTGTCCTTGATAAATGGCCCTGCAACGAAAGCTCTAACTCTGTGTGAGTGCGTATATGTTTGGCTCAGTCGAAGCGTGAAACTGGCGACTGTTGCCTGTAACAGATTTTCCTCGAGTTTCCCAAAACACGAAGCAAACAGAGAGACAAACAGAAACAGAAGGAGTCCGGGTCCGCGTGCGGGGGCAGAAGTCAAACAAATCCACCACCAAGGAGACCAGGAGAGGCAGACGCGTGCCTCAAATTGAAAGGCCAACAAACATAAACCGTTTAGTCACAGGATATTGCTCACCCTGTGTGTGTGGCGGCTGTGCTTAATGCTCCTGCAGGATTCGGGGTGGTCTTGAGCACCCACCCAGCCAAGCACATTAAATTTTATTTAACTTTTTGGCCGTTAACTCGAGGAATTTTCAAATTGCTACAATTTGTCCGCAGCCACCGTCTCCTGGAAAATGTTAATCATGCGCAACGTTGGGTTTCCAATTGATTTCCAGCGCAACTCCAAGCTTGGAGCTGCTGCTCCCATTTGCTCGGTGGCTTAGTGGCCACCGATTACGCTTAGAGGCAAAGCCCCAGTAATTAATTGCAGCCACCGCAGAAGTACAATAGCAGGGACAAGGACAAGCCAGCATATGGGAGTCTGAGCAGCCCTGAACTGGGAGAAAATCTGGGGGATTGGAAGTAGCCATTAAATGGCCAAGTATGACTCCTAAGCATTTTCCAATTAAAATCACAACATAATGACTTGATTATAATGGTTTTTAGTAAATTTATGGCATAACTTTTTTAATAATCAAAATAGGGAAATAAGAGGTTTTGATTCGTTATCGAAGTCATTATTAAGTTTCCCATACAACTTTGATTACTTTTTTTACGTAATGTTAATAATTAAATTTGTTATCATTTAAAATGTTTAACTTTATAAACTTAATTATTTCTTTCTAAAAGTCAAAAAGTTGATAGAAAAAGTGAGAAAAGTATTTTTATTAAATCTCTTAATACTTTTGTTTATTTTGTTATTTAATCCTTATAACATTTGGTTCTTGCTCTTCGTTTAGTATTATTTATCACGAATTTCATAAGTTTATGTTAGAGCTTAAAATAAAACCCATTTTGCCCCAGTGAACACACATAAAACTCACCGAATGATAGTTAAAATCTCAGCCTTTTCCCCTGAGGATTTTTAGCTTACCTTGCCTGCAGGACAAGTAAATCTCTACTTTTTTACGACATAAAACTCCCCACAAATCATGGGCAGTAATAATAGCCATATATCATGATAAAATATAGAGGAAAAACCATTTTTCCTGTCAGCAGCGGGGCCACGCTTTTCATATTTACCGATAAGAATACTCATTTGGTTTTTTCCGCACCCTCTTTTTTGTGCGCGTTTTTCCTATCAGATCTCATGCCCACCACAGTGACCGCTGGTCCTGAGACGCGGGAGTTTTTGCTGAAGGTCATCGATGTCCTGCTGGACTTCGTGAAGGCCACCAATGATAGGAATGAGAAGGTCCTGGACTTCCATCATCCCGAGGACATGAAGCGACTTCTGGACTTGGATGTGCCAGATCGAGCTCTGCCCTTGCAGCAGCTGATCGAGGATTGTGCCACCACATTGAAGTATCAAGTGAAGACAGGTGAGTTCTTAAACCAATATATAAAATATATATTATTATTTATATTGTTTAAAAATAAGAAGCATTAAACCCAGAAACTAGATAGGAAATGGTACTAAACCGAAGGGAAAAATCAGACTAAGACCAAAAGACTACATAATTAAATTTCTAAACTCAAAATAACAAAAAAATATAAAAAACGGCAGCTCTTTGAGTAATATTTATTAAATTAAATAGTGGTTTCCCTGCATAATCTCTTAAACTTGTGGCAATATTCAAAGTCTACATTATAAAGCTTTTTTCTCCCTTCTGATGAATATTCCAAGGTGAGAGCTTACCTCCTTGACTTGTCGCCTTATCAACTCCCTGTGATGTTTGCTCAGTTCCAGATTAATCAAATTTGTCCCTGCTTAGCATATGCTTTTCATCTGTGGCATATTCAATTTTTTATAGAGGAAATTACCAGGACGCGTGTCCGTGGACCTTGCGGTCGCATTAGAACACAAAGTGTGCAGCCTCCGAGATAAGCACATTAGCATATTGATGGCACTCGGGAGATAGCAATAGACAGCAGACAAAGCCATTTTATGGCCCATTGAGCCGTGCTCCCCGCTTGTTTACACCTTTCAAAAACACTCGCCGCAGGGCTGAAGTTCCCCGCGATTCCCTCAATCATCGTCCCTTCAAGCTCTGGGGCCATCAATCATAAATCAGGCCAAAAGGGTTCTCTATTGTGTGTGGCTTCGGCGGCTTTAGCAGCCAAAAGTCATTCGCACGTTTCAGTTTTTACTTTTTTAATACCCACTAGTTGGTAATAAAATAAAGGAGTATGTATTTTAACAGATTGCAGAGATTGAAGAATTTTATAGAGTTTGATTTTTCATTTACAATGAGCTGTTTGGGATCAAAAAATATATATATTGATAAATTCTTTTAAAATATGTAGGTTTTCCAAAAAGTTTTCAAAAAGCTAAAAGCTTAAGCTATTCCAAGTTAATGACATTTTGATAAGAATAAGAATCTATTCAGTTTCCTCCCTAGAATTTCTATATAGTCTATAGTCTATAGTTCATATATTTATATGACTTTGAAACTGAATAAATAAAATTGAAATGTTTCTATTTATAGTATTCTTAACCCAGAAAATAGAAGAACTATTTATATTCGAAGTCAGTTTCCTTTACGTTAATTACAAATATTTTTAAACTCAAACAAATTCCCAATTCCAAGGTATCCCCAAGTTCATAAATTTCTTTACACTTTGTTCCTACTTGTTTTGAATGTCCTTGCTGATTTGATTTCTTTGAAAATTAATGCGAGAGGTGGTCTGCTGCCAGCCTTTGTCCTCTGCTGTTTGTGCAGTCCTTGCACGTGACCACAATTGTGTTTGGAGTATCGATAATAAGCGTATTTACTAGACCAAGAACCAACACCACACCACATTCACTCCAACCCCGAAGAGCCACCACCCCTTCCGTATCCGGAAACTGTGGCCTTGTCTCGGAAGCAGGCGTTGCTTCCTCGATTTGCTGGGCAGGAAATGAGAGACTGGCTCCTGCTCCTGTTTACGAAGATATATACACGAGGATGTGTGGCTGAAAATTGAATTAAAACTCTACGCAATCAGGGGAGCTGAACTGAATAAACCTAGATTGCATGGGAAACTTCTGGGAAAAGAAATCAGTTTGCAATTAGTATAGGAATAAATGAGTTTGATTCTGGTTTCAGTTGGTGTTTATTCAAGGAAAGATATTGAAAGGAAAACTTATTATCAAATTTGTGAACTATCTTTGAGAAAGTTAGAGAACATAAGTTTTTGTATTGTAAAGAAAATATAAAACTATTCAATTTATCTTAAATGAAGTAGAGTCGCTTTGGCCTTTAAACAATCCCTACTATTATTTTCACTTCCAACTAACTTTTCCTTTGTAATTAACTTCAAAGTATTATTTAACAATAGAAATCTCTACAAAATCCCGATTTAAGCCTGCAATTAACACAGAGAACTCATAATTAAACCCACTTTTGTCTGTATTTGACAAGATTTTACCAACTTTCTTGAAGATATCAAGCTAAGAAGGAATAAATGTTCGTTTTCCTGTCTTTGAGATAACAGCCAGAGCTCCTCCTTTTCCGAGCTTGCCATTCCAACAGACGCGATAAGAGTCCCATTTATGATCCGTAATCTCACATAATGCGCGCCCTGTCAAACGGGCAACCTGATACGACGGATACGACCCAAGGACCTCCTCCTCTGAGGACTCCATAAAAACGAGGGGAGCTTTAATCAAAATCCGTTGTTATTTTCTGACTCGCTGCGTTCCTGATCCTTTGATGCGAATGAATGGGTGCCGGGCGAGGGTGGCTTGAGTCGATACGAGGCGAGTCGTCCTTCGGATGGGAATATCCTGGCCACATGCGCAAATTGAAATGTTTGAATGCCGACGCTGTGTCAGTTGGTGCACTGGGATAAATAAATATCAGAGAAGTTAAAGGGATTTTTAATAAAGGAAAACTGGTGTTCGATTCGGGAGATAGTCTTGAGAAGGTATATAAATATTGTATGGTTTAGTTTAGTTAATACATTGAATCTGAAATCAAATATTTTATGGTTATTAAATTGATATTTCGTTCTTATCTCCTCA
Organism: Drosophila bocqueti; assembly: GCA_018151655.1. NCBI lineage: Eukaryota > Metazoa > Arthropoda > Insecta > Diptera > Drosophilidae > Drosophila > Drosophila bocqueti. The sequence continues at coordinate 8,786,870 of JAECXF010000230.1, forward strand.
ATATACATTCCTTGTTTCTGTATTTTTTCACTACAGTCTAGAAACTAGATTTATTATTTACTAAATGTAAACATATTCTAGAAAAGTTTAGGTTTTTGAATCAAACTCAGCCTTTTTCTCACTGCATTTTCCTCCGTGTATGAGGGGATTTAGCCTTGTGGGCAATGGGATTTTAATCACACGACTTATGGCACTCAAGATGTGAACTGACAGACGCCGAAGGGTTCAAGCTCGACTGAAACGGGGAAATGGGAGTCGGACAGCTTCCTGATGCTGCCTGAAAGCATTTTGTGATTCTCCGTGGGAGTTTTCCCGCTTTCCCCAGACAGACAGAGAGTGCACCCTCCAAAATCGAAGCTCGGCAAGTCGCAATTAGCTACAATAAATGAGCAATTTATGGAGCCCCTGCCTGCTGAGGGCTCAAGGATTACAGGGAAAGACTTGTTGAGCAAGGAAGAAAATCATTGGAATCAGGGTATACTATCCCCCGACCCCATCGATTGGCCTGGACCTTGTTTCGTCTGCCCTTGAACATATGCACTTCCGGAGGCTTTTCCTCGTTCGCCGTCTGTGTCCTGCGTATTTTTCCTGTTTCCTTTCGAGGCCAGCCAGCCGTGCTTTCGGTTCGGCCTTTGTCTCTGCCCTCGAATATATATATATTTTTTTAATAAAACAAAAACGGTGGCAAAGAGCGGCTGAGGCGGGATGAAGGCTGATGGCTGCCAGGCACATCTGCTGTCGGCTTAGAGACGACACCCGGAGAAGAACCAAAAGCCGGTGAGAGACACGACAGACATCCGGACAGCCGTGGCTAAATGGAAAGCATTTTCAGCTACATTAACCGGGCTATGCATAAGCATACAGATATATTAGTTTCGAATCAGGAATAATTAATATACAGAGGGGATATTAAATCGGGGAAATGGGGTTTTACAAATATACGGGAGATAATAAATTCCTAAAACATTCCTTCAACATCTCCCTTTTTCCATACATATTTTCCAGGACACCCTCACTTCTTCAACCAGCTATCCAATGGCTTGGACCTGATTTCAATGGCCGGCGAATGGCTGACGGCCACGGCCAATACCAACATGTTCACCTATGAGATTGCACCCGTCTTCATCCTCATGGAGAATGTGGTGCTGACGAAGATGCGTGAGATTATTGGCTGGTCGGGCGGCGACTCCATTCTGGCCCCCGGTGGCTCCATCTCCAACCTTTATGCCTTCCTGGCTGCGCGTCACAAGATGTTCCCCAACTACAAGGAGCATGGTTCAGTGGGTCTGCCTGGCACTCTGGTGATGTTCACCTCGGATCAGTGCCATTATTCGATCAAGTCCTGTGCCGCTGTATGCGGCTTGGGCACCGATCACTGCATCGTGGTGCCATCCGATGAGCATGGCAAGATGATCACCTCGGAGCTGGAGCGTTTGATTCTGGAGCGCAAGGCCAAGGGCGATATTCCCTTCTTCGTGAATGCCACTGCCGGCACCACTGTCCTGGGAGCCTTCGATGATATCAACACGATTGCAGATATCTGTCAGAAGTACAACTGCTGGATGCACATTGATGTGAGTGGGAGTTTTCTTTGGATCCTTAGACCTTTTATATTTTAGTTAATATTAATACTAATAATAATGCTTTCCTTAATATATTTTTAAAAATATTTCAGGCTGCCTGGGGCGGTGGCTTGATGATGTCGCGTAAGCATCGTCATCCCAGATTTACTGGCGTAGAGCGGTAAGTACAAACATATACCTATTAAATCTATCTATCGTTTTTTGTGGTAATTGGAATTATTTTGGGATCATTTATAGGACATTATTTGAGGTCATAGGGACTCTAGAAGCTGTTAGACAGAAAGGGGTATTAAAAAACTATAAACATATTATAGCTATAGTCCTATTGTCTTATTTTCAGCGTGTCTTATTTTACAATGTGAAATGTGTACTTTTATTAAGTTATAAATGTTTCCATTTAAATCCCTTCCCTCCTCTCATTTAAGTCTCCTTCACTGCTGAAATAATTTCATATTTCTTAAGCTTGACTTTTGAAACTTCCACAAACTTGCAAGTATTCTAAGCAAGTTGTCAATTCATCGCAGATCCTCTGACTGCCTCAAAAGGACCTTACAAAAGTCCTCGTCTCTATTGTCCCAAACAATTGTTTCTCTCATTCATCATCCTTCTTGGCTTGAACCTTTTGCCCTCATCTTCTGGGCAAGTCAAAACACAAATTGAAATCTCTCTCTCCCTCCGATGGGTTGGGTAAATTTAAATCTAAATGCTCCCAAATGGCCCGCATCGCTCAAATCTCAACCCCAAGGAGCGTTGAACATGTGGGAAAAATCTCAATTTGTCATTTAGTGCCTCCATCAGGTGTTCAGAGCTTACAGGGATTACAAGGCACAAGCCGAGTGCATTTTGGCCCGAACAAACAAATGAACAAAGTGGATTTCCAGTGTCGAGTCGACCTTCCCTCAATCCTCACACTGGAGGGGTGCTTTTGGGTGGGCATTACTTACACAACAATTACGCCAAACAAAAGGGAGGCGGGATGGAGTGGGTCCCAGGATTCATCCCCGCCGAGTAAGGAATTTTTAATTTTAAAGTCGCAACCTGAAATGCACTTTACCCCCGACTCCTTCTCCATCTCCAATCCATTTAGACTTTTCCAGTACTCGTAATTCTCCTTGGAATCCTGGGAAGCTTAGGCAAATTCGAAAGTGCAGCTGTCGTCGTATTGACAGCTTGCGGTCAAGCAGCAGACTCCATAAACGCTTTCGGATTGATTGCCCTTTGGGGGAGGGCTCCTCCTACTCCTCCTCCTCCTGATACCACATCCATCCATCACCCGGACGCGTTCGGCTTCAATTAGTTTGAATGGCTCCTAAGGCTGGAATTGCTGTGGCATGCAAATTGAGGTCCTTAATTGAAAGGCTCTCAGTGCGAATTAATCATTAAAATGCCCATGCAGCTGACACTTTGCGGCCTTTGCCAGCTTACAGAGCACTGATTAATGGTTATTTGGAGGAAGTGGAGGTTACTACGGAGACTCCGAGGCTCTTAAATCCGCTGAGTTTCGTTTTGGCTAAAACTCTAAAACAATTGAACGAAAATCGAGCCCTAAAAAGCTTGGCTTCACATTCTTATTAGATTTGGATAATATCATATTTAGACTATGTGATACCCTGCTTTGAAGTCAAGGAAAAGCCTTAAAAATTATGACTATTTCACAACCTATTAGATTATATTTTTTTGCGACAAAATAGCTTGGGTTCTAGTGTTCTTTGAAAAAATAAACTAAATACACATAAGTGCCATTCATTGTTTAAATATAGTTTAAGGCTTTTAACTATAGAAACCTTATGTATTTAAAATATGAAAATATATAATCTACCTAATATTCTCTGAACTACATGAATTCCTATGGTTTAGGTCTTAGCATACCCTTTCCTTTCAAGATACCCTAAGCTAAAATAAAAAGTGAAGCACACTTCCAGGCACTCCATAAGGATCATTTTTATAGACACCAACTCGCACACACACAGTCACTCGGGTGTGCCAGGCTGCGCCCACATAACTGTAAATAGCTCCCCCAGGGATGTTTAGCTGTCAACCCTCCAGAGCCCACCGGGGGTTGTCCTCGCTCCTTTTGAATTCAATTAAAGTGCTGCGGCCTGAAATTGCCACAATTTATGGCACTTGCCGGGACACAACAGTCCTTGTCACCCAGCGGGGGGTGGCTTTTTTTGGGTGTTGGGGGTAGGACTATGCACCACACTGCGGCAGCTTAGTGTTAATTGTTTGTAATTCGTAATTGAATGTCCATTTACCGTCATGATTTGACTCTTGCAGCGCCGACTCGGTCACCTGGAATCCGCACAAGCTCATGGGAGCCCTGCTGCAGTGCTCGACGATTCACTTCAAGGAGGATGTAAGTAGTCTCTAAATATTTAATAATTATAAGAATAAATAGTTATTTAATATACAAAATATTCATACTGAATAACAGCCTTACTCTTTCGCATTCAAGTTAAATTTCTCTGAACAAAAATATGCATTTCACAAATAGTAAAAAATAAAAACGAAATAATTGCTCAGCAAATTCCAAATGAATAACTTAAAGGCCAGCATAGCATAGGGGAGTTCAAAGTTCATCCTTTGACCACTGCCTCCCACACAGTCCGACCGATACAATTTCGAGGGCTACCTCCAGCCCATGCTCCCTGCTTTACATTCCTTCCTCGTGCCTCCTCCATTCAGCATCCAACATTCTTCTGGATGCACATCGGACAATGTTTGTGCAAAGAATTCCAATTGTGCTCCGAACAATTCCTTGTTGTTTCCTCCTGCCAAGCCAGAAGGCGAATGTGGCCAGGGGTAGACTACGATGCTTACACAATGCCTACTGAAATCTTTGACAACCCTGGGCGAAATACACCGAGTCACCCTGGACGCTCGCTCCTTTACATCCCGGGCAATATGTTGCCATCGGTCACAGTTGCGCCTTTTGGCAGGCGGAATTTTAATTAAAATTTCAACTTGACTTATGTTCGTTCCGTGAAAAGGGAAAGAGAGTGATTCGAAATCGATAATGTTTCAGGGCCTCCTCATCAGCTGCAACCAGATGTCGGCGGAGTACCTGTTCATGACCGACAAGCAGTACGACATCAGCTATGACACCGGAGACAAGGTGATCCAGTGCGGCCGGCACAACGACATCTTCAAGCTGTGGCTGCAGTGGCGCGCCAAGGGCACCGAGGGCTTCGAGCAGCAGCAGGATCGCCTCATGGAACTGGTGCAGTACCAGCTGAAGCGTATCCGAGAGCAGTCCGATCGCTTCCACCTGATCCTGGAGCCAGAGTGCGTCAATGTTTCGTTCTGGTATGTGCCCAAGAGGCTCCGGGGAGTGCCGCATGATGCCAAGAAGGAGGTGGAGCTGGGCAAGGTAAGAATACGAGCTTGAACTTAATCTGGAATCTCTTATATATTGTCTTCTTTCCCTCATAGATCTGCCCCATCATCAAGGGCCGCATGATGCAGAAGGGCACACTGATGGTTGGCTATCAGCCGGACGACCGGCGACCCAACTTCTTCCGCTCGATCATCTCGTCGGCAGCGGTCAACGAGGCGGATGTGGACTTCATGCTGGACGAGATCCATCGCCTGGGCGACGACTTGTAAGGGGGTTTCAGTCCGGTCCGGTTGGGTTTGGATTAGTTGGGCGTTGATGTTGATATTGGTAACCAAGAAGTATCTATAAGGTAAAAGCATATCAGGAGACCGCAATGAAAAACCCCAGAGAATCGAGGTTGGAGACTCGAGACTCCAGAATCGCTATTCGGAGTGCAGGGGATAGAGATATCCCAGTAATCATCCAGAGTTCAATGTTGAATGTACATTTGTTTGTATCTATAAAGTGTTGCTAGCTGTTCCTTTTTCGATTCCTCATCCCGTTATCTGTAATTCGTTATCCGTTGACCGTTATTCGTTGGCCCCAGTGTTGGAAAACTATGTATAATCGAGTCGTTTGATTTCCGTTCGATGGCAACTATAACTATAAATCGTTGAAGAAGAATTCAAAGAAGCATAAGAAGATAGAAGGTGAAGCATCTAAAAGTAATATTTGAATATCTATATGTATACTGCAAATAATGATAGAACCCAGAGCACAGAAGCCACCGCTCCACACACGCACCACCAAACCACACGGAACAGTCCCAGCCCCACACTCAAAAACACAAAATACTGAGAACTGAGAGCTCAGAACTCAGATCTATGGAATATATACGATATAGAAACTGTTGGAACGCTATCTTAACATATCAGGAGAAGATGAAGAATGAGTTGAGGACTTTTAGTTCAATCCGTTGATTTCACTTTGTTTGCAAATAGTAAAAGTTTTCAAAAATAGACAAAGCTCTATGGCCATGCGTACCTTTATAAACAAAATAAAAACAAAATAAAACGAGATCGAAAGAGACCGAGACCTGTGCTTGTTAATTGTATAGACAAAACCAAAGAAGGGGATCTGGACTCCAGGTCCCACTTAGTCCATGTATCGAACTGTGCTATATATAGAGAAATGAATACGTATAATCGAATTAGTTGGAGTTTAGTTTTCAGCTATTGGCTGACAGAACAGAAATATATATAAATATGTGTATATGCCCGGTGTCAATTAAACTCAATTACGAATGTTGGAAGGTTCTGTTTTTTTTTTTAGGTTTTCAGTTAAGTTTTTAATCTGTTTGTTATTGGTCCAGAAGGGTTATGGGAGAGGGTCAGGAATGGAAAGATCCCAATCAGAGAACACAATCAGACATGTTACACACACAAATCGTTTGTCAGTTCAACCAAATTAAAAATATATTCCCTTAAAGAGTAAATTAAACATATATTGTATTTGAAAGCGTGTTAACTAAGTTTATCCAGAGCATCAGTGTTATATGAATCGCGCTCATTTTATGTCTGTATAAATTAATGTATATGTATTTGCAGAGATCCAAATCAAAGCCAGAACAAGAATTATTCCAACATCTATATAAATGCAAATGAATATATTATATATATATAAATATATGGGTAAATCAAAATAAAAGTAATCAAAGCGCAATATGTTGTTTCTCTTCGTTAGCTTTGTTAGATCAAAAAAACTCTCTTCAGGTTTGGGGGCTTGGTTTTGTCAAGAGAGAGAGGGAGACCTTGGGGTCTTTGGGAACCTATATAAGCCTGAGTGTCTAATGGCAATCTCTCAGTTCTTATCCGACTCACTGTGGCTCCGCAAAGCATTTTTTCGGTTCTCTGCTTCAGTTTATTAATTCGCCCTCACCTGCCCAAGTTTTCCACTTTGAGCGCTTTCAAAATGTCTGCTAGTTTTGTGCCAGTGCCAGCGGGCAGTGATTTTCCCCTGGAAAATCTGCCCTATGCGGTTTTCTCAACCCAAAGCAATGTGAGTTATTTGTGAATAAAGTTTTAACTTGAATAGAAATGTTAAACTCTGAAAACGAAAACATTACTAAAGATATAAAGAAAATCATCATTGATGTTCTTTTTCTTTCTCTTGCAACACATTTTTTTTTCAAATGTTTTCTAGTTTTTCCTAGCTTAAACCCCTTTTCCATGTGACTTTGAGCCAGATCCACATGTTCTAGAATAATATTCTAAAACAGAAACCGCTTTGCGGCATAGCATTTGCATACATCATCCAAGACAAACTAGTTTGTTTACGAAAACAATATGCTAATCCCACCTTTATAGTAACTACCCAGCAACCAGCTCTGATAAGGCCTCAAAATCGTATCGTATGTGAATGTCGTAAATGATATCTCTATCTTCCAACCCCATAGAAAGTTCATCGCTTATGTGTGGCCATAGGAGAGCATGTCCTGGACCTGAAAGCTGTCTCCCAGCTGTATCCAGCTCAGGTTCAGCAAAGCCTGCAGGCGGAAACTTTGAACGAACTGATGGGTCTGGACTTTGAAGCTTGGGATGTGGTGAGGACACAGACTCAGAAGCTTTTGGCAAGGGGTTCCGAACTGGATCAGAATGTGGACTTGAAGGCGGTGTAAGTAAGAAATCCTTTTTAGTTTCCTTTTCAATTTAATTTAAATTGATTTCATTAAATTGAAATTCCAGTTCCATTGTTCCCCAAACGGAGATTACCCTGCATTTGCCTGCCCAAATCGGTGACTACACCGACTTCTACTCGTCCATTCACCATGCCACCAATGTGGGCATCATGTTCCGTGGTCCGGATAATGCCCTAATGCCCAACTGGCGTCACCTGCCTGTGGGCTACCATGGACGCGCCAGTTCTGTGGTGGTCTCTGGAACCCCCATCCGTCGTCCGCTGGGACAAACTCTGCCCGAGGGAGCGGAGAAGCCCGTTTTTGGAGCCTGCAAACTTCTGGACTTTGAGCTGGAGATGGCCTTCTTCATTGGCGGCAAGGGCAATCAGCTGGGAGAACCCATCCGTGTGGATGAGGCCTGGAAGAATGTCTTTGGATTTACGCTGATGAACGACTGGAGTGCTAGGGACATCCAGAAGTGGGAGTACGTGCCACTGGGACCGTTCACAGCCAAGAATTTGGGAACTACCATCTCTCCCTGGGTGGTGCCCACGGCTGCCCTGAAGCCTTTCCTCCTGGACAACTTCCCCCAGGATCCAGAGGTGCTGCCCTACCTGCGCCAGAGTGTGCCCTTCAACTTTGATATCAACCTGGAGGTTTCTTTGAAGCGTAAGTTTGAAGTCGGGGGCATATAAATGTAATTCTAAATAAATATAATATTTTAAAAATTATTTTGTATGAAAATAATATTTATACATTTTTATTTTTTATTCAGCTGCCGATCAGAATGAGTCTCGTATCTCCAAGTCGAACTTCAAGCACCTGTACTGGACACCACTGCAGCAGATCGCTCACCACACAGTCACTGGCTGCAACCTCCGTCCGGGTGACCTGATGGCCTCTGGCACTATTTCCGGTGAGACCCCAGACTCGTACGGATCCTTGTTGGAACTTTGCTGGCGCGGAACCAAGACTTTGGAGTTGCCAGGCGGCAAGACCAGAAAATTCCTGCAGGACTACGACGAGGTCATCATCCGAGGTCACTGCGAGAAGAACGGACTGCGCATAGGATTTGGAGAATGTGTGGGTCAGGTACTGCCCGCCCATCCAGTACCTCAGTAGGGATACTTAAGGATCAAAGATGAATTTTATTGAATAAAGACTCTTCTATGCATAAAATAAGAGTAATATAAATGAGGTTAATCTTTCACTTTGTTATACCCTTGCAGGGTTTTATAATTTCAGTCAAATGCTTACAAAGTGGTGGATTGTATGCCTCCCCCCTGATATTTCCTGTTTAAAAGAGTCTATAAAAAAAAAAAATTATTAATAACATTGCAATTTTATAATTTTTCAAAGCTTACAAAGTGGTGGTCGTTTAAAAATTGATACAAACTTCGGCTTCCCATAGTTAGCTTCCTTTTTTGTTTTATAATATTTTTAATGATTTATCTGTGCATAAGAATACCTATAATTATTTATATTATTTTATCAATTCTCAAAAACAATAAGGGAATATTCTATGCGATGTCAAACCTATAAAAACTGCTAAAGTATTTTTCTCAGTGCACTCGTTAGTAAGCTCAACAAGTGCTTAAAGCTGATGCTCTCACTGGCTACTACGCTCTTTCCTTCTCCTTCTTACTCTCAGCTGCTCCCCACTCAACGGTCTCCACCGCTCTCTGCTCCAATGGCTCCCATCGCTGTCTCTGCCATTCCACGCAGCTTCGTAAATACACGCATGCCGCTTCTCCAGCTCTCCCTTCTTCTTCTTCTCTCGCTGCTTCTTCTTTGCCAGCCCCAAAACGAACCGCATTCGCATTCGCGCATTCATTCGTCGGCGGGCAAAGGTGGCGCAGCACAGGAAAACCAAACGGCGAACGGGGCGTATGAGTAGTGGCGCGCCTATCGAGCAAACTTGTTTAAAGTGCCATAAAAAAAGCCACACAAAAAATCAGCAAAAAAAGCTACGAGCAGACGCTACTGGCGCCGGGCCACAATAATAATTTTCGCGACGAGTGTGCAACTTTTTTTCGTGAGCTAAAAAGTTAATATCATATAAAAAAGAACACAGCAGATCGCGGAACAAGTGCAGTGTCGAAAAATTATGCCCTGAATTCAGTGTGTAAGTGAGCCACAAAAAGAAATGTCTACAAAATAAAATGCACAATAGTGCAAATGTTTTTTCCGCAAACAACGCAGGAAAATGTCTTGGAAAAATCAATTTTTAACTCCACTCTGCGCAAGTACACACAGACACTTACACGCAGAAGAGAAAGGGTGGGCAGACAGACTGTGCGGGCCACGGCCACCCACCCTGATGGAAAACTCTGTCTGCACACAGAGAACGTACACTGGAAGGAAAACGAAATATATTTGAAGAATATTTATTTAGTCATTTATGCTTTCAAATATTTGGGGTTTTTAAGATTAGCTAGCTTAGGTTTGAAATGTATTTTCCGAATATATACCTTACTTTCATTGAGGTTTTTAGGCGATTTAAAATCATTGTCATTCTCTCATTATTTGTAAAACTTTATTTGAGTTTCTTAAGGAATATTATAATTTTTTCGAGTGTGGAAAAAAGTCAACAAGAGACCTCTAAGAATCCATTCCATTCTCATCCAATGCCCATTCACGTTCCCTTTGCCATTGTTGTTGGTGGCGCTCTCTCTCTCTCTGTCTCGCGTTCCCTTCCCTTTCTTCTCCAGCTTGCACTTTTGTGTTTTTGCATTGATTTTCTACATCGCTCCGCCGAATGTCGCAATTCCCAAATGCAGCTAAAAAGAACGAAAAGCTAAGAACGAAGATGAATCCCTCGACACACTCGAACTCAGGCACACACGCAAACACACACTCAGGGAGCACATTCAGATGCAGTGCAGAATTCTTGTGAGGACATGGACAAATGCACACGCAGCACGCAAAAAGTTAATCAGGCTTCAGAAAAAATAACAAATACAAGGGGCATTGCAGAAATGGCAGAGACAGAAAATAAAAGCAGCTTCGATAATATTTGAATACCCTTCGCTTAATTTGTAATATTTTTATGGACTTTGTGTTACATATGTACCAGTATTATTAAAGTGAGTCAAAAACAAAGATCTTAAAAAAAATGATATTTATAAACTTAAAAATACAAAAATTAATAAATGTGATAAAATATAGTATCTTGCTCTTAAAGAATATATAGCGAGCTAGGGTATTTGCAAATATTTGTGAAAGAAATTCCAGCCAAAAGCTAAAACTGGGTGTACATATTTATAATTTCTCAAGAGATTTTTAATTTTTTTTAATCGTAATAGAATCTCTAAACTGTCTGATACCCAAGGATTTAAGAATAACTAGCACAAGCTAAGAAATATTTCAATATTTAGAAATATGTATTTTCAATATTAATCTCGTATTTTTCTTCAATTTATTTTATTAAATTTAATTTAGGAATAGTTAGTTCCTTGCAACCTATTTGGAGTAATTAAATATTTAAAAATATATATAATATTATAATACGTTTAATGATCTAAATAGCATACTCTTAAGGTCTAGGGTGTTGACCAGAGCAGTATTTGCAATTAACTGGCGCCGTCGGCTATCGTGCGAGAGCAGCCGGCGGTCACCACCTCCTCCTCCTCCCCCTCCCCCTCGGTTCACCATGCGGCACTTGAGACAGCGCCAGAAGAACCTGTTTTGGCGCGCCAGAGAGACACTGAGAAGAGTCTTCTGCTGCTCTCTTCGGCCTGCAGTCTGCGCATGTGGCGGACTAGGAATAAGAGTGTAATGGCGGGAGAGCACAGAGCAGTTTCCCCATTATTATGCTATAAATTTGAGAATTACAAACAAATAAAGTTGATAACGGAAATTTGCTTTAAAATGTGATCGTTGATCGGAGGTTCTCTCCTCCAGAGCCCACTCGTAATGATCGTTGTGTGCATCTTCCTGAGCTTCTTCTGACGCCAAACATCCAGTTTTTGACGAGTGATATTTTTATGTTAATGATTTGGAGATGGTAATGAATAAGGACCACTTGTGGTTCTACAGATTCCTGATATATTTTTAAAATTACAGACTAACTTCAAGCTTATGTGATTATTTTTCAAATAATTTATTTCTTGAAGAACAAAAGGTTTCAGTTTTAATCTCCAACTCATTATTCAAACTAAAATAAAACGTACTGCTGCCTTTGGAAATCAGAAATTTAAATGGTTATTGAATTCTTTATATTCACCAACAGCTTTTCCCCATTTATTTCTAATCTCGTCACGTAACCATCTCTAATAGCAATGCTTATCGCATAGAAGCAAAGGGTAGAGATAGGTGATAGCTCTTGCTTTCATTCTTAATTTATTTATAAGAAGTTCATGAATTGGAAACGCCATAAATAATTGACGTAAATATCGGGGGCAGATTTCATAATCTCGTGATAAGTGTATCCTGCCCCTTCGTTTTGATAAAAATATGCTTATCGCGCTTCAAATTTCATGCACCGTCACCCACAATTAACCCAAATGTCGCAAATGCAAATTCGTTAGCAGCGAGCTGAGTAAAAGTAAAAATATAAATACATATATGAATATATATGTATATGTATGTACTTCCCCATGTGTATATAGAACACATACCCTCTAATTAGAGAGGAGTCAGGCGTAATAATTTCATCCAGCCACATAATTAATGCCTGCAAAATTTTCTAATCAGCGGCGGGTTGAGAGGCAGACATGGCGAATGTGTGTTAGGTTACTTCTTAATCTTGGGGTATATAGGAACTTTTAAAATTTAAATTAAAACTTAGTATTTTCAAAAATATATAAATATTTAAAATATGGGATAGATATCATGGAAGAAGCTTTGGAAACATTATATTTATAAGACAAAGTAATCTTTTATGATATTATTTTAGACACCTTAGAAGGCTATTTTAAATTCCTAAAAAGTTGTATCTTACATATATTAATTAATGATTTATAAAACATTATTACACACATATACACATTATATTTTAAAGAAACAATTATCTACTTCTGACTCTACTAATAATGAGCAAACAAAGTTATTTTATTTAATTATACAGATCTCAAAAGGAACCTCAAAAAACCGAAAGGAAAAAATCTTCAAAGTTTATATATTAAATTTATAGAACTGTTCTGTTGTTCTGTATATATAAGTATGCACCGATCGATATCATTTTTGTGGCATTCAAGCGCAACTGAAATGATTTTTGCTATTCTGGCGGCGCCTGGTTCCAAATGGGTTCCAAAGTGCAACCATTTCCCGAGACTTGGAGTGGGTGGCTGCCGGCAGTTACCGAGCGTCCCCCGATCCCGATCCTCTCTCCACGATCCACAGGGAGAGAGACAGTACGTGATCGCGGTACTTCGGGTTCGGGTTGGGGACTGTGGAATCGTAGAATTGTTTGAGTATTTGGGTCTGGGCATTATCGTCGGCCGTTGGCTTGATAAAGTCGCTGAGCTTGCGAATTGTCATCGCTTATTGATACATTAGCCGAGCCAGAGCCAGAGTGGGGTTGGGAAGGGGTGCGAGTGTGTGGCAGACAATTGATAATTCCTGCGTAGATGCTATTTATAAAGAAGACAACAAGAGATTTACAAACAATCACGCTCTTTCAGCAGTTTCAGGTCTCGCAAAATGCCGTAAAATTGGGTAGCATTTAAAAATACCTACAAAAAATAAAAACACCCAAAGGGGCAGCTTCTCAAAGAACTTCTCAGACATGAATTGGGTTATCTACAGCTCTTGGCCCTGGCTTATGCTGGCCCTGATCTCCCTGGGCAGAACCTGTGAGTAATTAACTTATAAATTAATAAAATCAAAAGAACTTAGTAATAGTTTGTTCTTCGATGTTTTAGCACCTGTGCCCAGTCGCCAGTACAGCTGCATGAGCTACCAGGAGAACGACAACTCCTTCCACGACGATGACACCGACCAGGATGTGAGCAACGAACTGCAGGAGCAGCAAATAGAATCCACTGTGCTGCCCGATGAGCCACACCAACGCACCTGCTCCGATGGTTACACCTTCTGCTTTACTCTGTGGAATCAGACGGCCAACGAGACAAGGGTTGTCAAGCAGGGTGAGTCTATCTAGGAGGTTTACCTAATATTGTAATAATATCCCTTATGAATCTCCCCCTCAGGTTGCTGGAAGGACAACACCGATCGACCCTCCATTTGCAGCCATTCGGAGTGCACCAGCTCGGCGCCCACCTCGAAGACCAACTCCCTGTACTACTGCTGTTGCTCCGGGGATGTGTGCAATAACCACTATGCCGTGGTGGAGCCAGCTCCTCTGGAACTGGGCTCCAATGATGCGAGGACTTCACTCACAAACCGAGCAACGGCAAAGCAGCAGCAATCCTTCATGGCCAGCACCATGCTGGGCTTTGCCGGGGGAGTAACTGCCCTTATGATAGGCATCTTCTTTGCCGTTCAGTATTGCCGCGGTCCCAAGGAGAAATCCGAGCCGGAGGAGTCACCACTGGCACCATCCGGTCCCGGTTATAGTTCCAATCTGCGCAATGTGGACAATATGAATCTGATTGGAATGCTGGGCAGTGGCAAGTATGGAACTGTGATGAAGGGTCTGCTCCATGACCAGGAGGTGGCCGTTAAAATCTATCCCGAGGAGCATCACCAGTACTATGTGAACGAAAGGAACATCTATGCCCTGCCCTTGATGGATTGTCCAGCGCTGTTGAGCTATTTTGGTGAGCATTCTACAGAAAATACAATATTGAAACGTTCTAATTATCATAAACCCCACTTCAGGCTACGATGAACGCTGCACAATGGACGGGCGCATGGAGTACCAGCTGGTGCTCTCCCTGGCTCCCCTGGGTTGCCTTCAGGACTGGCTGATAGCCAACACCATGACCTTTAGCCAGTGCTGCGGCATGCTTCGGTCCATCACCCGCGGCATCTCCCATCTGCACACGGAACTGCGATTGGGGGATCAACACAAACCGTGTGTGGCGCATCGGGACATCAACACCCGGAATGTGCTCGTTCAGGGCGATCTCACATGTTGCATTGCGGACTTTGGATTTGCCTTGAAGGTGTTCGGGTCCAAGTACGAGTACAAGGGCGAGGTGGCCATGGCGGAGACCAAGAGCATCAACGAGGTGGGCACGCTGCGTTACATGGCACCGGAACTGCTGGAAGGGAGCGGTGAATCTACGAGATTGCGAGACTTCTCTCAAGCAGATGGATGTCTATGCTTTGGGATTGGTTCTCTGGGAAGTGGCCACACGCTGCTCGGACTTTTATGCACCCGGCCAGGCCACGCCACCGTACAAGGCTCCTTATGAGCAGGAGGTGGGCTCCCATCCCAGCTTCGACCAGATGCAGGCTCTGGTGGTGCGGCATAAGGCGCGTCCACTTTTCCCCGCCGGCTGGGGTGGCGGAGCAGCGGCGAAGGTGGTAAGGGACACCTGCGAGGATTGCTGGGACCATGATGCGGACGCCAGGCTGACCTCGTTGTGTGCCGAAGAGCGCATGCAGGAGATGTCAGGACTGCGGCCAAGAGCTCAGGCACAGCCAGCGAGTCCCCTGCTGAATACGAACAATCTGGTGGCAACACCAAACTCGGATCAGGTGAGTCTAGGAGTTTAGAAAACACATTAACCTTCTTGGTGCTAATTCCTTTCCCTAAACCCCTTTTGCAGGGCATCAATGCCATGGCCGTGGCAATCACAACAACCACGACGTCAGCGGCAGTGCATCACCAGATGAGCTCCGACACCGTTGGCCTCATCCAGCCGCCGCCAAACCAACAGCTGCCAGCTGCTGCTCTGGAGCGGGAGAAGAATCACCTGAGCTATCCCCAGCAGCAGCTGCAGCCGTATCAGGGCAGGAATCCCTGCCAGGAGCGTAACCTAGCACCGCTGCCCCTGCGCACTCCTCCGGTCCTGGTGGAGCGGAGCAAGAAGCACAGCTTCCAGACACAGCCGCAGGAGAACTCGCTGTCCTGCCTGGAGCACGACGTGAGTGTGGAGGAACTGATAGCCAGTCATCACCACCAGCAGCAGCAGCAGCACCAGCAACACCAGCAGAAGAACACCATAGTCAGCATTGCCGGGACCAATACGAATCCCAGCCTGGGCCAGGGATTTCCCAAGCAGCAGAACACGGACCACAAGCTCAGGGGATGGCATGGGGTAAGGGCTCTGATCCACAAGAAGCTCTTCCGCAAGGAGCACGCCGAGCAGCTGTGCCGGCAGCTGCAGCTGGGCGAGGAGAAGTCCAACCTGGTGACGGCCCTGCGTCGCCCCAATAACCTGGACTTGAGTCCGCGGCTGGACAAGCCCGCGCCGATTCAGCTGAGGAGTGCGGAGCAGCGCAGCGGAACACCCGCACACATTGTGCCCAGATCCCTGTCGAGCAGCCTGATCAAGCACATGAACGGGAGCACCAGCAGCACCAACAACAACTCCATCCTGAGCCACGGCAGCGAGCTGCAGACCCTCACCCGTCCCGCTACGAAGCGAAGGCCGGGCCACTTGCGCACCAATTCCCTGATGGCCACCACCACCACGGGTCACCAGGGTCCGCCCACGGAGCAGCAGATGCGACGGCAGCACAGCCTGGAGGTGTTCCGAGAGGTTTTCAGCGGCCGGGGGAGTAGCGAGCGGCTGAGGGATCCCAGCGAGCGGGTCAAGACCCCGGGGGATGTCCCGCCATCGGTGAGGAAGGCCAGGGCCAGCAAGACCCTCAGTCTGTACGACGATCGTATGATGGACTCGTCGCTGCTCAACATCCTCTAGCATGAGGAGGTCCTGCTGCTGGAACTATAAGCCCGGCAGCAGGACAGGGAACTGGACTCATATCTCATCCTTCATCGAACACATATTCAACGATAGCCATAGAGCAGAAGACTCGAATCGCTTCCTGGAACAGTCTTCTCACATAAAGCAAAGGAAAAAGTGGGGGGGCAGTGTTTGGGGTTTTCCGATTCTTTTGATTTCAAAATGGAGAAAAATATATAAAACTTTTAATGATTTGAAATCACTTGCAACGCTGACTACTTTCAAGGGATTTTAAGAGAACCCCCAAGATCCCATTAAACTTGAATTGAAATCAAAAGAAAACCCAAACACATCCCACCCTACGAAAACATTTATTTTTCGAACATACATAGTAGCCTGGGAGAGTTCACAGATAGTATGTGTATATCTAGATGTATTTTTTCACCAATCATCCTAGCGTGTAGTGCGGCAAACAACCAAAGTCCTTATAGGTTAGATCAGACTAGAATCGTACGGAGTATCAGTATATAGAGCAGGCCAGCTGCCCCACAACCATATATAGTATATATATACATATATTTTTGACTTGAACTTGAACTGGAACTGGAACTGGGACAAGAGCGAAACAGGTAGTAGACTATATAGTTTATATACACGTATGTACGGTTTTCACTCGAGTTGAGCTTAAGGTACAGTGGGACAACAAACGAAAGAAGACACTGAGAAGGTAGGGGCTTGGTCGGACCACTTTTATAGAGCCATATATATGCTAAAGATCCCCATATATCTATAATTAAACATTGTACTGGAACATTTAGTCACCACAACGCATACTTACATCGGGATCGGGATACAAAAAGAGCACAAAATACTCGAATCTGAGGCATCTGAACCCCTAATTCTTATGAGCAAAATACAGCCCCGACAACCCATTTGTTCGAGTATTTGGCAACTCTGGAAAACACCAACCTTTGGATGACTTTTCAACGAATGCGCCCTTTTGTCGTTCTCTTTAGTACTTAGACCAAAACACCCGCAGCCTTTCAATCACATTAAATGCAAGTCTAGTTATATATAATTTACACTAATTATAAACTAATTTAATACAATTAATAAACGAATTATTTAAAAATTGTACAAAAAGTCTGTGTTCTCTCTGAAGTACGAAGTTCCGAATGGACTTAGGTGTAGAGCTTAGTCGGTACGTGGTCTTAGTTCGATGAGAACTGGAGCATCGGGTTTGTTTATCAGCAGGGTCTTGACATCCAGCTGGGCATCGGAACCGCTCCAAATCAGTTCAAAGTCGCGCACCAGCTGGAAATGGTATCAAAGAAATGAATTAAGTAATTTGTAAAGCTGGAGGGGATTCCTGTTAACTCACCCGAAGGAGCAGGATGTGCATGTTCTGCTCGGCCAGGCGACGAGCTATGCAGGCTCGCATGCCATGACCGAAGGGCAGGACTAGGTAGGGATTCAGGGCACTCCGGTGCTGGAGCCAACGATCAGGCTTAAACATCAGAGGTTCCTCAAAGTGCTGAGCCAGGCGACAGGCCACCATGTTCTGGGTTACCACCGTAGTCTACATTTAAGGTTTAATATAGTATTGAATATAGTATAAATTTCCAATTTATATCTCACCCCCTTGGGCACAAAGTAACCACTGAAAACTGCATCCTGGTTGAGTATCCTTCCCACACCCACCGCAATGGGATTCAGGCGCAAAGATTCCTTGAGAACAGCCCTTGTGTATGTAATATCAGTGCGCAGGACATCCGCCGATAAGTGCTCCTTGGATTTGGGTAGCACCCGCTTGGCCTCCTCGTAGAGTCGCTGCTGCACCTCGGGATTCCTGGCCACATGGTAGAGCAGGAAGGCCGAGGCATACGAGGTGGTATCGATTCCTGCTAGGAGCAAATCTGCAGCTGTTCCCACCACATCACTGCGATCCAGTTCGGGGTTTTTGAGGTATGTTGAGATAAGCGAGGAGCCCATTGACCCACTCCTAATATTCTCCTCCAGAAGTTCCAAAGCCACGCCCTCCATGTAGGACTGGGCATGGCTTAGCTTTCGGTAGCTGGGCGTCTCCAGGAAGCGCCAGAGCTGAAGACCCTGATCCGTGGGCAGTATGCAACTATTTGTGGTCTCGGCGGCATGCATCAAGCGCGTGGAGCGGGAATCAGCATCCTGTTCCTTGGGGGAAAAGGACTGCAGACGGGCGCCAAAGGTGAGCAGGCAAGTTACTAAAGGAAGAGATTTTTAATAAAATGTTTAGTAAATTATAAAACCAGCTTATATATACTTAAAGTAAATTTAAGAATGTACTCACTCATTTATACGAAACATGACATGTTCTAATATTTACATTTTTACTTAAGAACTATATCTAAACATTATAAAAATATTTTATTAAATATTTAAGTAGGAAGCCTCTTTTAAATCCTTGCTTCAGCAATCTTTACAACTCCTTTCTTTGCCACAAAATACTTCTACACTTGCCAATCTCCCGAACGACTTTGAATTCTGAATCGCCAAGCAAATGATATTTAAACCTTTCGACGTCAGCAGGTTTCTGTTGAATCAGGCCTTATAAAACTAACATGACTTTGTCATTTACATTGCAACGGTATTTTTAGCGAAAACCTTGCTGGAAATAATTCAATTCCACCGGAGATTGCTTCACCGAGAATCTGAATTTCAAATCCTAACTATAGAATATGTAATTTCCATCCGATCTGTGGATCGTTCTCTTGTGACTTACATTCCAAATTCAGTCTGGTGAGTTTGGGCAGCATATCAATTGCCGCACTGCTGCCATCCCGGGATTCTTGGAGGAATCTTAGGAACTCCTGGGTCACGCCATCCACTTGGGCAACGAAGCCACGCACACTCTTCGGGGCACTCAGCTCCTTCTGCAGCTGGGCACGAAGGCGCCACCAGTCCGGACCATTGGTGGGCAGCAGGCCGGTGGTCTTGTACACTTCCGGTCGCTTCTGGCGGTACTGGGCCAGAGCCAAGTGGCTCCTCCGCTGCGGACAATCGCGCTCGTTGAGCAGCAAGGCTATGTCCCGGGGATCGTACAGCCAGACAATGTCCTGGCGTGGCACAATGACTTCCCTGACAATGGCCCCATACTTCTCGTACTTATCCTGCCCGGCCTGGTGCAGCTTTAGCCAAGAGTAGGATCCAATTCCGGGCAGATAGTTGTAGAGATTGCCCATGCCGAAGGGGCCACGAGGTCCTGGTATGGCCTCGTAGGGCTTGGCAAAGGTGCACTGCCGCGACGTGCAGCTGATCTTGAGCAGTTTCGTTAGCATTTCTCTGGGTCTCTCGGAGTTTTCTGGATGTGTTTTCGCGGCAAATTCTGGAAATGCACTGAAGACAGCACGGGTCTTCGGGGTTTTATTGCTGCTGCTGGCTCAGCATTCGGGTTTTGCACCGGGAATGGATCGCTTCCATTGTCTCACTTGTCGCAAAAGCCATAAAAATAAAGTCGGGCCCGGCGGTTGTGTGCCTACCTGGTAAATCTACCTGAGTTGGCAATCTCTTAAGAGGGACGCGCTCTTAGGTAACCTCTTCCTTTTTAAGAGAGTTTGAATGGGAAAAATTATGCGGAGTGAGGTTTGTGTTGTGTGATATACTTTTAGGCGAATACTTTTACCATATTCCATGGAAAGTTTAATCTTTTTTCAATTATTTATAGTAGTTAAAAATATTTAATTAATAAACAGATTTTCCCAAATATACAAACCAGTAATCTGTACAAGTATCAATTTCCTAAATACCCATATATATAATATATAAAAATAAACGATTAATTCCCCTGCTTAAATCACATAAAAATGATTGAGCTCCAAGAGAGCTTTGAGATTTCCTAACATTCATTTGAATTAACATTTAAATGAACTATCCACCAAAAAAGGCAACTCTCAAATATAGGTTAAGTCCCCAAAAAGGTAGTGACATATGTTAAATTTTTGCAAACTCATAAATTAATTCAACACTTTGCTTGGAAACTGTGCCAAAATAAAAATGAAATCTACAAGAAATTAGGAGATTTGTTACATTTATTTATTTCCAGTCTTTATATGGGGTTTAATATTATTGTTTAGTAAAATATAAGAATTTAAATTTAAGAAAGCTGCTCATTAATCTTCCTTTTTGTCGTGCAGAGTCTTCTCTTGCTGGTTTAAGTTGTGTTCTTCTGCTCCTTCTGCGATTTGAGACTGATTTTCTGAGAGTAACTCCATTTCCCCCTCGATCATTTCTTCATTCAAATCTTCCACTAGATTGGTGCTCTGGTCTAAAAGTGACTTATTCAGGGGCTCTGTTTTCTCGACCACCTTCTTGATCTTTTTGCGGTTTTTGGGCTCCTTTTTCTTTGGGGCCTTTACAAGGTTATAAATCACGTGATAGACATTAAATACGAAGATGAGCAAGAGAAGAGCTGGCACTGCCAGGACATCCAGAGAGTGAGCCACGAAGAAGTTCTGTTTTTTTTGGGCCAGATCATTGAAGGAATGTGGCTCGGCAATCATTTGCTCGGCATGCCAAACAGCGAGTTCTAGAGGGGATTGAGGACGAGCGCGGAACTTCTGCTGGGCATGGTATAGAGAGTTAGTAATGTTATCGTATTCGAGGATCGAATGGAGGGCATCAACAAAGGATTTTAGATGGAAATCGTGGGCCGAAACTATTATACCGAAGTTGCGATCTTTAACACGCTGAGCAGTCTGTCATGGAAAAGGGTTAAGTTTAATAATTTGTATTGATTAATAAACCCCAAGCTTATCTAAATTTCACTCACATTGAACTGCTCCAAATTCAGGGGAAGAACAACCGTGGGCACACCATAGTTAACCGCCTCCAGGATACTGAGACTGTCGCCATGATTGAGGAAGCCTTTAACTGGACCCAAAGCTATAAATTATACAGCAGAATGCAAATTTTAAAAGAATATCAAATGTGTAGCACTAAACAATTGTTAATATTCTTACCTAGGATATCTTGTTGCAAAGATTGATCAATATAAAGAGTTAACAAGTTAGGCATTTCCGATGGCATGCTATTCATCTCCACCACATTCCAGATGAAGCCAACCTTGGGATTGTTTCGGATCACCTCGTATACAGCCTTTAATCCCAGGCCAATGGACTCGATATAGGGCATATTGATGAGCACAATGCCGTTGATGAATTTATCCGCGAACCTTTCTATATAGATAGGCAGTGGGCTGGGCTTGTCCTTGATGTGAAGACCGCCCACTTCGATGACGCCTGGTGGCAGGTTTTGTATGTAGTCCACCACAGGATGTGTGTTGAGCATAACCAGTTGCAACTTGGGGTAGACCTTTCCCGTGTTCACCATTTTATTGAGCACAGGATGGATTATTACACGGTTGATTCTAAAGAGTTAAATATTAAAATTAGTAAATTATAGCAACAATAAACTGTAATTCTTTCCTCAAAGATCACTCACATTGGCTCCCCCCAGTACATGATGTGATTGTGCAGTCGGTTCCAGAAGCTCATGTGCTTGGGCACCTGGCTGAGGTGGTGCGGAGTACTGGCCGCACTTATCGTGTCCTTTGCCCGGAGCAAGGAGATCAGGTCCGGGGTCAGTTTGCCGGTACTCAAGCCCAGAACAGGCATGTGGTAGGGCACTACATCCAGCAGACAATTGACACCCTCAGTGACATCGGCAATTAGAAGTTCGAATGTGGCTCCGGTTTGGGCGTTTATCTCGGGCAGCAGCCGATTAAGGGTATCGGACTTCATCATCGAACTGCAGCTGCCCAGGACAACCTCGTACCAGACCAGGAGCTGCTTGAGAGCCACCATCGGCTGGTACTCTCCGGTTTTCTCGTCCAGGAAGTGCTTCTGCATCACGTCGTACTCGTTGGGCAGATGGTAGTACAGCAGCCCCTCCTTTTCCGTTTGTTTGGGCTCAACGGTGCTAAGCACCGTCAGGTGGTGGCCCCTGGCCAGCAGGGCATCAAAGAGCAGGCGCGACCAGCCGGGATTATTGTGTTTGGCCGAACTCACCACACAGAGGATATTGGCCGCCTCCAGGGAGCAGAAGCTTCCCAGGAGGAGGAGCACCGACAGCAAGACGGCAGTCTTCATCGCTCCACTTTTTGTCTACCACTGAGTCACTTTTGTTGCTGGTTAACCGGCACCGATAAGGTTTACTATTTTATTTTTGTAATGGATTTGTCGAGCAGATAAGGTCTCCCTCTTTCGGGAGATATCGAAACGAATGCCTCAAACGAATGTGTTTGGAGTGTGACAAGCACATGAATGAAGCTTTAGGCCAGGGTTGCTTGATAATAAATATTGTCAGTTGTTATTAGGGTCTATTTACACTATCGTGCGTTACCTATCGATATCAACGGAAACGCAATAACGTAGAATGGGTGTTTCCACTGTGTTTCTTTTTGACAGCTGTCAGCATTTATTTAAAATTAAAAAAAATGTACGCAACTTGGACGCAATTTTTTCCCACCTCTAGGCCCCTGATATGTCCAATTTCTAAATTCATTATTGGCAGCACTGTTTTTCGGTATTTACCCTTCCTTATCTTATTTTTAAAATACCATTTCACTATCTTCATACCATTTAACATCCAATTAATTTGTACACAATAATAACACCCATTTCAATTTAAATAATTTTTTATTATCTTCAAACTTCTTAACAATACACAAAATAATGGTTCGCACTAAGATCCTAAGACTTCCAGGCAACGGGTGTTCATTTCTTTCAAATGAACCTTTGTTCATTCCCCTAAAATGAACAGCTATTAGCCAAGAAGCCGCTATCGTTATCGTTATTATTGGTTTAATTATAAATTATCGTATTGTTTTGCAGGGGGAATACCAAGGGATGAATGAACAGAGAGCTGTGTTTATTTACTTTTCGTTAATATGGCAAGATTAATACGTGAAACGATTCCTCCCCCATCACTTGTGTGTGAGTCAGTACTCCTAAAAGACCTATTCTAGGCGCTAATTGCACGTAGTTTCGATATACATAAATTAAGTTACAATGTAGGTGTGATTAAGCATTAAATTAATTAACACAGATGTCGTTTTCTTTGTGTGTGCGTATAAATGTGCGGGCAGGAGGGAAGAGTAGAGTAAGCGTGGTTATATGTACAGGTTAATCTTAAGAGGCGGGGACTTCCCCTGGCTGAGGTTCTACGGTTAGTTTTGGTGCCTCGTTTCGAGTGGGTCGGTCGGGAATGGGTTAAGTGCAGCACCCTCGATCTTATTCGTTGACCAGCTGCGCTGGCCCGGGTTCATCGAAGGGCGCTCCATTGGCGCCCACATACTGGTTGTTGTTCCGGTGAACGAATCCCCTGCCTGGCGCGGCATTGTAGTACACCACCCGCCGGATGCCAAAGGGATCCACATAGCCGAAGCTGCCGGCTCGCTTTCCATCCGAGGGATTCGTCTCCTCCTCGTGGTACTGCTTGGGCAGCACATACCGGAAGCCATTACGGGTGCTCGCAACACCATCGTACTCGGAGGCTGCCAGTACGTCCAGATGATTGCTCTGCACTGGCCTCGGACGCAGACGCCTTCGGTAAGCCCTAGAGGGCAGAGGAGGAAGCAGGGCTGACTCCAGGGAGTTAACCTCCAGCGGCGACTGCGGCAGTGGCGGATAGTAACCATATCCCGTGCTTGCGGATGTGGCAGGCGGGGAGTACTGATAGGCAGGAGCAGCAAAAGGCTGTGGCGTTGAGTAGCCATACGAATCCCCGCCAGAAATGGGAGCAGGTGTACTTGACACAATTGCTATGGGTGCTGGTGTGGGACGCGGGCGCAGTCGCCTTCTGTGAGCACTCAGTGGAGGCAGCATGTCCAAGGCCGGCGGCCTGGCCGTTGTAGAGCTGATCACGGAACCAAACTGGCCCTGACCAAAGGCACGATCCGCCTCGGCATCGTACACATTGATGGCATTCAGTTCCAGCTCCTGGACAGGCTCTGCATTGGGGTGGATGTCCACCAGCGGCTGATGGGGTGCCAGAGACTGATATATTTGGTCCTGTGCCCGAGGCAACTCATCCGGATAATGATCGAATCCTAGCTGCGTCTGTGGCTCAATCTTGGCCGCCTGTTCCGGTGGCAAGTAGTTGAGTTTGCCCACTCCAGCCTCCTCCAGGATATCCAGTGGCGGCAGTGCAACGGGCAGTGGTGCCGGTGTGGTGGTTGAGGTGGTGCTGGACACATAACCGTAGCTGGGTCGCTGATAGTTGCCCAGGCTGTTGGCCGAGGAACCAGCAGAGCCACCGCCGCCATGCACCAGGACGCCCGATTGTGCTGGAGCTGCCTTGGTGGATTTTATGGCATCCTAATGGAAAAATTAAAATTAAATTGAATTTTTAAAGATTTATTTTCTTGAATTTTATATCTCACCTCCACGGCTCTTCCTACGCCCACGTATATGGTCTTGGACTTGAGTATCCTGTAGCCCTGCTTATCGGCTATATAATCCTTCTGTCTCAAATAACCCGCTGCATCGATCCAGGCCTCGGTGCCTGTTAAAAAAGTTAATTAAAAAACGAAGATCAAGTTCAGTGAACTCTCGCTCCAAAGATGTCTGTGCCTTCGATCACTCACCTATGACGGTGCCGTCCTGGAGCCGCTTCTCCTTGCGGAACTGGCCGCTGTCCGTTTGGAAGCGGAAGTACCGCTCCGGTCCCTCGTCCGTCTGGATGTGGTATTGGTTTGCACTGGGCGCCTGGCTACCCAAAATGCCAGAAACGACCGCTGCCAGGGCCATCAGCGCCAGCTGCAAAGGAAAGTTTGTCCGATGAGTTGTGGGGGGAATGGCTCCGAGGATTGGGTATTTCTAACTAATCACATCCGCCGGCAAGCTGCCCCGAACCAAAACTGGCGGCTTTCCGGTGGGGCAACTATGCAACTTATGCAGAGTGCAAAATAATTTGAAGTTTATGGTGTCTTATATTTATTGTGATGAATAAAAAAACTTGGCAAATTATGGGTACTTATTTGTTAGGTAAAGTAACTCTGCAAAAACTTTTTGCTTAAGCTTTCAAACATAAGTTTTATGGCAAATATCAGAGTATGAATAAACTTCAGTTTAAGTGGGTTATATGGCTGAACTTTGAGTTGCTTTATTTTCAAAACTTTAACCGGAAATTTAATGGTACATATATCAAATTTAAATTAACTTTTTAATTAACCATACAATAAGGATATTAAAGAGTATAAAAAAAAGTATTACATAATGTAACAAATGGATAATTTATATTTAATTTCCAAATAGGGATCTATATACCTTAAATTTGGTTTTCGTTCATTGAATAAGATTTTTGAAAACAGTATAAATAAATTTTATGTTATAAAGTTTTTAAAGCTTTTCCCTTTTTCCTCTCTATTTCCTAAAAAGTAGTAGTAGTTCTAGTATGAAATATGGTCTAAATAAAGCTGTTTTCTCAACACAATTTTGCTTTTTGTTCGGTTTATCCTACTTCCCTCTAATTCCCATCCATTTCCCCCAGTGTATAGCACGTTTCAGAGTCAAGGTGACACCACTGGACCGGGAGGAATCAATGGCACGAGATGCGGTTGTGCAACATTCAAGCAGGCCGCGTGCGGAAATGCAGTATGTGAAAGTGTTTTTCACAGTCGGCGTTTCCACAGCAGCACTAACAGCATCAACAGCAGCTAAATCAATAACATCAACACAGAAATCAAAGCATTAAGCCATCAACAACAAAACCAGACCGGTTCACGTGGCGTATGCGTAATGCAGATGACTCGATTTGGCGCTACAGAGGATGGGCATGACTTGGCTTGACTTTACTTGACTTGGCTCACGGTTAAGGTTGGATCTGTAATTAAAATTCTTTGGCCAATTATTCTAATGTATAAAGCCACCCGCACGTCGCAGCATTTACGCTTCAATTACTTTCAGAATTCCGTCATAAATTTCCAACACCTCACCAGGTGAGACAGAGGTGGTGGTGTTGCTGTGTGTGTGGGTGCTTTGTGGGTGGAGCAACTCTGAGCCAAGTTTTGCTGGCTAATTTCGGCTGCCGCTGACATTTTTATTTGTTATTTTGTATTTTTTTTATTATAATTTCGTGCTCGTTACTTGCTTATTATTATTCGACTTGGCCCGACGCAATTTATGGCACTTTAATTAATTGTTGCTGAGACATTTTTCGGAATAATCAGAATATATTTTTTGAACTTCCCTGAAAGGGGGACCCCTCCCATTCCAGATGATTGTGAATTATCTCATTGATTTATCGCTCTAATGACTAGCACCTGTCACTGACTAAACGTGGTTATAAATCATATTCTAAGGGGGCAGATTACATCAGCACAAATGTGTAAAAATTCCCCAACACTTTCTTTTTTGGCTGCTAAAAATATTTTCGTTTAATATTTAAATGAGGTTCAAGAACAAAAGAAATACTTAATCAGTTAGTGAACAAAGTTAAAGATAATAAACCATTAGAAAGTCAGGCTTCAGGCAGTAAAAAAATTAATATAGATTTGGTATTTTGTAAATTATTAAAACAATCTTATTAATTAAAATTAAACGCAAAGTAATTTGTGTTTAAAACATCATTAATAAAATTTTACTTTCCACCTTTTATCCTTAGCTTAAAATCTATTACAACTCCTGTGACATCACCACCCCAAAAAGGCAGCATATACATATATTACCAAAAACATACAACCTGACACTACTTTCCTTTGAAACCCCTGGTAGATAGATAATAAAATAGCAAATTGCGTCCCATTTGCGAGATATTCGCGTGTCGAAGTCACAGTCGTGCCCATATATATACCATATATCTATGGGTATCCACAAGCTCCGTGCGAGCACAGATGGAGATTTATTTGATCGGCTAACGCAACGAAATAAATTGCGAGCAAATTATTGCGAGTGTTTCCGCTGTGTTTTGGCCAAAAACGAGAGTAAAAGTGGCCACCGGCCAGCGGCGGGGAGTTGGGAGAGATCTCTCAATGAAATTTTCTGCCCCGAATTGGCAGTCAGTTTGCACTCAAAGAAATTGTGAGAAAAAGCAAATAACAACAAAAGATGGTAGTTTATAGTATAAACTTTATACTCTTTAAATAATAATAAACAAAATTCTTTTAAAATAAATATATGTACCTATTTAAAGAAATTAAGTCGGTACAGCCTTATACTTTACTGTATAATTAAATAAAACTCCACACAATTATACATCAAAGTAAATATCATCCTTTAATTTTACTATTCAAAGAAGTCAATTTCATGGATTCTTCCTTAGTAAATATGATATTTGACGAGACATTTTGACAAGAGCTAGAAATGTATATTCCTTTAAATGTACAGAGATATATATTTATTATTAATATAATCCTATATCTTTCTAATCATTCAATTTGGTTTAAAAATTACCCCTAAAATAATATGGAATTTAAAACGATTTGAATTATATTTACTTGCATTATTTTTTAGTTATCATTCAAATATAAATTAAATCTCCATTTCATATTAGATTTTTCTCATGTGCCTTTGCCAGTTATCCAACTGGTTTCTTGTTTGGACGGATGCTTGCCTGGTGGCTGGGGTCTTTGCAGCATATGTTGCAGTTGCAGTTGCTGTTGGGGTTTCTGCTGCGGAGTCTGCGGTGGCTGTGGCGGTTACGTGAGAATCGCCTGGCGAGATGACTCCCGACGAGGCGAACTCCTTTTGGGCGCGATCAAAAGTGGAAAATCACGTTTTCCTTGGCGCGCAATTTGGTGTTTACTTTATTGTTTCCCCCCAGACTTGCCTGTCGAAATGGTAACAAAACAGCAACAAGAGTTTCTTTTTCCGTTGCGCAACCATCGCCCCCGCAGCCTCTACCTTTCAGCCCCTCCTCCTCCTCCCTTTTGTAACTTACGCAACCCAAAATTGCTCGGCTGACCCCAAAAAATAAAGACAGAAAAATAAATAATAATAGCTGAACAAAGAATTCTGCAAAATGCTAAAAAACAAAGCAATCATAACTCCCCATTGTCGCTGACCTTCGCTCTGATCACAGTTTGCTTTTAATTAAAACCCACTTCAATTACGATCGCCCCGCTCCAAATTCACCATCTGAGATGATAAATGAGGCGGGGAAAACTCGAATTTAATGCTTTAGTTTTTGTGTTTCTTTCGGCCTGCATTCTGAGCACGAACAAAGAGCTAATGAAGCCCATATAGCTGCCATCGAGACTTTCAAATCGATCCGACACATGTGGATCGTATTTGATTTCGCTTAATGGCTTGGTTCCGATTTGCTGGTTACGTGGATTTTTTCGGGGAGTGTTTTATTTTTGCATATGGTACCCTCCCAGGGAGTGCATGTTGCGATGGTTATTTATTCGCTATTTCCCCGTTTTCAAATTCGATTATGTGGCTTCCGCCTGGGGGATGGGTGCTGCCATGAATCATGCGGCATGAAAACCCACAGAAATCGAGAGCGGAAAATCTAGTTCATGTCGCAAGCGGATGCCTGCCATGTCCAGCCTTGCCAAGTTTGTGGAAAATCCGCTTCTAAATGGTCATGTTTTTTAGCCAAGACCATGAATCTTGCGGCGAGGAAGCTTAATAGAAATCGAGAGTGGAAAATCTGGTTGAAGAGGCTTTGCTTAATTCGGAAGAGGAAAATCGTTGATGATTCATAAGCAGGGGTTTTTTTCCTTTGCTTATTGTGAGGTACAGATATTTATTGCTAAAATGAATATTTAATAAAAGCTTTAAACAAAATTATGGTATAAGCTAAAATCATTTAATGAAGGACACAATCCCCGCACTAATTTCAGCACAAAACAAAAGACTTAGGACACAAACTTGATAAGAAATTCAAGAATAAAACAAACAAAACAATTCGGTAGTTAAGTTGTTAGGAATGGTACTATAATTTTTACAAGCACTTAAGTTTTAACTGCCTATAAAAGTTTACAATATTCTTTCAAATATTATTTATCGGGTCTTTACAACCTATTAAGGCAAATTATATATTTGAATAACTACTTAAGCAAAACACAATTCCCAAAGCAACCCCTGAACTTTACTATTTACTAGTCATTTTCGTTATGCTTTATGAAGTTTTCATTAAATAAATTTTAAATACCCAAAGAACTTGTCAATAAGCTGCTTTGCAAACCCTCCCCTGTTTACCGAAGCAAATAATAATTTCTAATTGCTCAAATTCCACACGGCAGCCACCGAGCAAAACATGAACAAGAAACTCTATATTCAGCTAATGAAACATTTCATTAGACACCATCAATTCCGAGAATGCGACCCGCAAAACAGCCGCCGAGCGAGTGAGACTATTGAATTACAGAGCCGCCGAAAGACACCCACACAGAAATTTATATATTATTTCACCAGGGCAGATCGCAGATCGGAGATGGGAGATCAGAGATCCGGGGGAACTAGGGGAATTCTGACTGACAGCTCGCTGTCAGATTTCGAGCAAAGCCCGCACATTTTTGGCGGTGGGAAGCAGCTGACAAACAACAACAATCTGCCGTACAAAATTGTATTAAATTTCGTTAGTTGTTTGACTTTTCGTAACTTGCGCAAAAAAAAAAAATAATAAAAAAAAGCAAACTACAAAAACTAAACGAGTAAAAGCAAAAAAAAGTGCTTGCCTTTTTCGGTCAACGATTTTTTCGGCTGCGGCATTTCCTGTTTGTCTTTTGGCCGTTTATTGACTTGGAGCCCCACCAAAAAAAGCGATACGTAAAACTATATAGGAACCTTGTAAGCAGTTATACAATCCCCTCCGATCTAATGGTGTAGCAGCCATGCCTTCGGCTGGGGCCTCCAACTATGGCCATGTCGAGAGTGTGGGCTCCCAGAACCCGCCCCTGAAGTGAATTACTCTTGCGAATATGCGACCACGCAGCAAGCTGCCTGTCTTGTTTGTCCCAGTCAAGAGCCATTCAATCCGATCTGAGCCGAACCGCGGCCAGTTGATTTACAGCCCCTAAGTAACCCAGTTTTCCGCCGGCCAGCTGCCACTGGTTGCTAATCACTATTTATAGAATTTGTTAGTCAAATGCATTGGAGGAATTTGCAAACTGAATCAGAACAGAGTGGGCTTAGGGAGAAGATTTTATTTCTTTATTGGGGGTTAAAATATTTTTGGAACAGCAGTTATGGTGACTTTAAAAAAATGACTGATAAAATCTGAATTGCCTTATTATTTGATAATATTTATTAAACAAAAAAGTGAGTTGAATAATTTTTTATACATTTATTTTGATTTAAACTTAACACTAGTAGAACACAGCTAAAACCTATCATAGCTTTGCATAGTTTTTACTTCTCATTAATTATTATTATTAATAACTAAACCAGTTTGCCTTATAGAGACTTTGAATTATAGATGCTCAGTTGCCAGTCAAAGAATGAATGCAAATTAATGTAATTATAAGAATAATAAACATAATTTAAAACAGATACTCATTCATATATTCTTTACTTATGTGTAAATATATTTATTAACTCTTTCTTTATTTTTCTGATAATATAACAGCAGAAATGCATAAAGCGATAAGTCTCTATTTCATTATTTCAAAAAGGCCTCTCATATATCATGAGTATACCTTTTCAATCTATTTTAAGACCCCATAAAATGTTTGTATTATTATTATTAAATCAGAACACCTTTCTTGATCTTAATTATATATCAAACTTGATTCATTCCTCTACTAAAATTCTCAAAAGGTATCTTTAATTCGTTCCTCTGAAATGTCTTCTCTAAACTGCACTCAACTGCAGCCTCAACCAGAAAACTCAAAGCAAAAAGCAACCCCAACCACATTTTGCATTGCAATTTATTGCATCATATGTTCAGGCTGCTGCTCCCCATATTTGTGGCACTCGGGGTGTGATAAACGAGTGGATAAGCGACCGAGTGTTGCGTGAATGCGAATGGGTGTTGCAATGCCGCCCCGATTGATGGATGTTACGTGTGAAGTCCGCCCGAGTCACGCATAGAACAAGCCGAAACAGAGTAGAATATAAAATGTAATTGATAATTAAGCGATAATCATGCAATTGACATGCAACGGACGCACTGTCAAAACAAATGTTCATTATCGAGAGCCGTAAAAAATTATGGAAGCACAAATGGCCATAAGCATATACATATGAATATGCTTTATGCACGCCGACAAGGTCAGCCAGAAGCGTCACACGTAGGCGGACGGGTTACCTGGTGGCGGAGTAGGTGGATGGAGGAGCACAACCACGAGTATGAACCCTCAGCCAGCTGCTGGCAGCGAAGCGGCGCCAAAACAACAGTTTTAGAGGCATAGACACACACACTTCCGACACTTTTCACTTTTGTTGCGTTTGACACAATTATTAGACTTGCATAACGAGTTACACAGTTGCACAACTAGAATGGAAATTGACTGAAATCAGTGGCTTTTTATTATTAGTTTTATGTACAATTCTGCTCTAAATAGCAAAAATAATTCATTGTGGCATTTAATATATGCAACAGGTTTTAGATATTTGAAGAAAAATAATTGTTTTTGTAATATTTTGCAAGCTACAAGGGTATACAAACATCGGTTTCCCTAACTTAGCTTCCTTTCTTGCTTCAATATTAATTTTCTGCCTGAGTTGTGTAACTATCTTAAGCATTTAAATCTATTCTTAAATTATATTTAAATCCTAAGTCTTTACTATAATTATTTAAATATAAATATTCTTAATGTGTCTTAAAATATATATTTACAATTATTACTAATTACTGATCTATATAATCATCAAAACCATTACAATAATTATATCTAAGAGTTATTAAAAAGCTTTTAAATTATTGTTATCTATTTTTCCAATAATATTTCCCAATATCTAAGTTGCACAACCAGAACCCCAGGCCAGACATAGTCTGTTCTGGGGCGTCTTTAAATTTTAGCGCATCGGCTGCGCCCAATTTGTCGAGGCGTGAAAGAGTGGAACCGGGCGGTGTTTTCTTTTGAGTTGATCGGCGGCGCGAAGTTGGGTAATGCCCCATGATGAAGGTCGCCGGCAGCTGCTGCTGGTGGAGACCTGGTCGGTCTGAGGAGAGTGCGCCTGCTAACCAAGTGGAAAATCCACCTGATGTGGCACCAAAACGGTGCTGTGCTGTGTTGTGTTGCCAACTGTGATTCATCCAATTATTCGGGCCTGAGTTTGGCAAGTTCGTGTCTTGAGTCTTTTGTTTTTCAAGTTGATTTTTTGTGCTGCTGCTTCGCGCTTCGTCGCCAAAAATGTTTCCGCAATTTGGCACTGCACTTGGCACTTGGCAGCTCTTTGGAAGCTCCAGCAGCTGGCTACCTGGCTGCTCCAATTTGTCAAAGCTGGGCGCCGGAGCCGCCCCAAAAACGAAACCAAGGGGACACAGACTATACCCGGCTGACATTCGGCCCCAAAAGAGAGTGAAAGCTGCACGAGCACCAAGCACTCGAATCGGAATCGCATTAAATTTCAGCTCAGCTGCGACTTCGATCCAACTTCGACTTCGACATGGGCCAATGCAGGCAGTTGTTGTTCATTGCTCGCTCGTGTTTTAATTTCGTGTTGTATAAAGTGTTGCTTCTTCCCCCGCACACCTTAAACTTCCCTTGTTTTCATTGTCAGCGTGCGGGCATGCAACGGCCTAGCTCTGAAGAAGCCAGAGCTCTCCTCAAATGCTAAAGCGTATTTCATAATTGTGCCTAGGCGCGATGCACATATCAAGCGAAATTAATCATAGTAATTGCCGGCGTTGGTCTTAACTCGGTCTGCGCT